>CM028685.1:10734754-11984754 GCA_016760335.1 Gastrodia elata | reverse complement strand
GTGCCCAGGTCTCGGGTTGACTAGCGCCACAACGCGCCGTAGCTCCTAGCTCTTAGCCAGGGGGAGCTACAACGCATAGTAGCACCCAAGTCTTGGGTTGGATGGCGCTGTAGCATCTGAGTCTTAGCCAGGAGGCGCTACAGCGCGCCACAATGCGCTGTAGCACACCATAGCTCACAAAACTGTCTAGTTTTGCTTAAATTTGATATTTTTTGTATTTTAATGACTCTAGAACCCTAAATATGCAAAAAATATGCCAAAATTAAAATGGGTTATAATGGAATCAAGCATTGTGTAGATAAATATGTAATTTCTGAATATGAAATCTATCTCTTATCATAATGGCATGTTTTAAATCTCTTAAAGTTTCACTTGAATGTTTTGTGACAAATAGTAATTAGTGTAATATTTGGTTTTAATTACTTGCTGTTTTAATTAATGTGATATTTTTATATTTCAATAACAGTAGCATGCATGTTAGAAACCTTATACATTGTTTTGGACACTTAATTTATTGATTTGACATTTATTGACAATTAAACCTCTTCCAAGAATCTTAAAGAAGAGCTTAACTAAATCAGCAATTGGGTTAATTTTTAATTGGATATCAATAATGAACAATAAACTCACTAATTTTATTATTGACCAATAACTAAGTGAACAATTCTAATTTGGTAAAGTTGGGAGTTAAATTATCACTTGGTTAGACTAAGACCCAACTCTTAATAAACTTGATTAAGATACTTGATTTGTACACAAAGAACTTGCATAACTCCAATGATGATTGTTGATTTTCCATTTGATCTTAAAATCTTAAATTAGAAAAACTTAGGTTTATAACAAACTCATATGATTGGTCATCTTAATCTAATCTTTGGATCTATAATTTTTTCCTAAAAAAGATCATTAGCATAAACTAAATTTTAAAATAAGATTAATTTATAAAAATATCAATTTCTAATAATTCATATGATTATATCTCATAATTGTAGTATAGGCTAGAACTAGATGGGTTTACCCTTTTGAGTTGTATAACTTGAAATCTTAAAATGAATCTTATAACTTAGATTATATTTGTTTATTTTAGTGCTTAGAAAGTTAAGACTGAATTACTACTGGTTTAATTCAATCAATTATTAGACCTTAAAATAGATAAATATTGAGGTAGGAAGAGCTTATTGTCTAATTTTGAGGTAGAAGCTTAGATGAACCCCTAAGATCCTTAGATTTTGATCTTAGATCCTTGTGGTAGAATAACCTAAAGACTTTATAATAAAATTCTTCCTTGTAGTAGTATCCTAAGTTGAGTGAATTCATGTTATATCCATAGAACCTTTGAGTATGACTCACCATAAGAGAGTGTGGATTCATTTAGTTTGATATTTCTTAGATTTTAAATTAGTTAGTTTAGAAAGGATAATATTAGTATTATCATGTAGAGATTTTATTGCATGTCCATATGATTGATTCAATTCAAAAGGACATAAAATTGGTTGATTTGTCCTAAATAGGATTGTAAAAGGGTTTCATCCCTTTATCCTTGTGCGCATCGATAAGTGTAGTTCAGTTTAGGACAAACATCCCACTTTTATTGTATGTTTAATTAAGGTATTAAACCTCTTAGTTTGAGAGAATAAACTGTAAAAGGGTTTCATCTCCTTATCTTTGTGTGTATTAATAAGTGCAGCTAAATAAACTTAGTGATCCATGTTACCTTTCTTAGAACATACTCAAAGTAATGTATTAATTAGGGTATTGAATATCTTAGTTTGAGAGAATAAATTGTAAAAGGGTTTCATCCACTTATCTTTGTGCACATTGATAAGTGTAGCTAAATAAACTAAGAAATTCAAGTTTACCTTCTTAAGTACTTACTTCACATATATATATACTCTACACATGTAATAGCCCAAACTCTTAAGCACTAAGGTATTGTTCGCTTTGGCTTGAAAGGTCTCATAATTTTACCCTCATAAGATAACTTCCCAGCAGGTCACCCATCCTGGGAGTGCTCTCACATGAGCATGCTTAACTTTGAAGTTCTTATCAGGAACTTCACAGTTATCTGAAAAGGTGCCTCGATGTTTAAGAGTTTCACTTATTACTACTTAAGTGGGTCTTCACAATCTCCCCAACTTAAGTACTTGACGTCCTCATCAGTATCCACACACAGATCCAAGAACCATCCATTGGGTAGATATGACTAGAGGTGACCCCTACAAGCGCAAGAGGTACCCACAACCATGTAACACCTTAACCATCATGGGTTCAAGAGGCTGCTCACATGAAGTGATACTTTGCCCAGTATGGCACTTAGCTCCTATCTAACACTTTGTGGTTTGCTTTGATACTATTTGTAATAACCCAAATTCTTAAGCACCAATGTATTATTTGCTTTGGCTTGAAAGGCCTCACGGTTTTACCCTCAGAAGATAACTTCTCAACAGGTCACCCATCATGGGAGTGCTCCTACATGAGCATGCTTAACTTTGGAGTTCTTATCAGGAACTCCACTGTTATCTGAAAAGATGCCTCAATGTTTAAAAGTTTCACTTATTACTACTTAAGTGGGTCTTAACAATACATATGATAATTTAGTAATATGTGATTAGAATTGTGGTAGATTCTGAATCCAGTAGATATAAGCATGAGTACTTGTTAGGATGATTATAAGAATCAAGAATTGTGTTAAATGATTATTTTATTGAAATTGATTTCTATTTTTTGATGATTTTATGAATCATGTTGAATTGAAATTATTGGCATAATTGCATAAGTATAAGCATGAAAGCATTAAGAAATATAGGATGCAGCATGCATCAATATTGGTAGGACCTACGGGATGCAGCTTGCATCATGGATATTAGGATTCTTTGGAGTGTATGAGGCACCAAATGCATAATTATATTAGAAATTAGTGGCATAATCATAAGCATATTCAGTGACATACACCACAGTCTTATTTCAGCATTTATTCAGTTTCAACTTCTTTACTATTTTTTGTTTTCAGTACTTAGTCTTTCAGTTATAGTTTTATCTTATTTTCAGTTTTGTATAGTTTCACACTTTTCAACTATTTTAGTACTTTTCTATAGTTTTTTTAAATTACTTAAATGTTAAACCTTAGATAATTATAACTGTTTACAGTAGTTTTCGATGTGTTAGACTTATTGTCTAATACGTGGTACTTTTGGGATTTAGTAATTTGCTAGATCTAGAGCAGCCTGTGGAGCAAATTTAGAAGGCATCACAGGAGATCTAGAAGAAGTTCATGGAGCACTAGAGGACTCTACATCAACATTTATCTTTTTGCACTAGTTTACTTTCAGTTCAGTTATTAGACAATTTGCTGTATTTTTATTTAAGTAGACTATTTGTAATAACTCTAGATGTATTTTCTTTTCTTTATGATATGGATGATTTATTTAGCTTTTGTGATGAATGATATGAATGTACGCTTTAGCTTCTGCACTATATATTTTTTACTACTTATATTTAGTATTGTGATGTGATCAACATACTGAAAATGCTATTATATATATATATATATATATATTGGATTCCTCATATTCCACTCATAATCCAATGTATATATTATATTGTCTAACACTTAAGATAAGGCTTTGCACTTATTTAAAGATTAGTTCAATAGTCCTTCCCGAGTAGCGCACCGTTCCACCGCCAATTATTAACTCAATTGCTTGTGGCGACAGGACAAGGTGCTACAATTATAGTGAAGGATAATACCTCTATGTAGGACATGATATAATGGTGGATCTTCTCAACTCAATAATTGGTGTCTAGGGAACTGTATGCTCATTGAAATGTGATGTACTGGCTTCTGATGATTTTTGATTATGATAGTCCCAGAATCTATAGCCAAATTATCTCGCTCTATAGCCAATTAATGTGCACATGTTTGCTTTTGTATTAAACTTGCTCATGGAACCTGCATCAATGTGCACATAAGATGAACAACTATATACATATGGTGATTTAATTTCACCTCTTTGCCGATCCATGCCTCTTTAGGTATTCCTTCTTTTAAGGAAACATAAGGGCCCATGTTGATCAGATATGGGTTACATTCACAACCTTTGCCCAAAATTTCTTAGGCAACCTAGCATCTAGCCTCATTCTCCAAGCTCTCTCTATAAGAGTTCTATTCATGCGCTCTACAACACCATTTTGTTGAGGTATTCCTGGAATAATGAACTCCCTCCTGATACATTCAAAGCACATAATTCTTTGATCTCTTTGTTACAGTATTCCCCACCATTGTTTGATCTAAGGCACTTGAGCTTCAAGCATGTATCATTTTCAACTGAGGCTAGCCATATTTTGAACAGTTCAAACACATCAGATTTGTGCTTCAAAAACTTTATCCGTACCTTCCTAGTATGGTCATCAATGAAAGCGATGAAGTATTGGCTCCATTAAGAGGGATGTGGGACCTAGCTCCCACACATTCGTGTGCGCAAGCTCCAGCTTATGGAGCTTCAATTTTCTCTGATTCCTTGAGAAAATGGCCTTCTTCTGATTGCCATACATGCACTTTTTACAAAATTCTAAGTTCACGAATTTTAGCCATGGAATCTTTCCTCTAAATAACATATACTTTAATTCTTTTTGGCTCATATGACAGAGCCTTTGGTGCCATAGACGTGCATCAATTCATTCTGCTACTGCAATAGAGTCAGATACTTTATTGATCAGGTAAAGTGTCCCATCCATACTGCCCTGAGCAACTATCAATGCGTCTTTAGTTACCTTCTAAGAGTCTTCTGTGAAACTTGTGTCGTAGCTTTCTTAGATTAACTAGCTGATAGAGATCAAATTTCTTCTCAGATAAGGAACATGTCTAGCATCTTTCAATTTTCACACTGACCCATTCATCAATTTAGATATCCACACCACCCTTTCTAATGATGTTGCAAGCTTTATCATCTCCCAAGTAAATGTTCCCCAAATTAATTTTGGTATAGTTCTTGAAAGCTTCCTTGCTTGGGGTTATATAAAAGGAAGCATATGAATCCACTACCCACAACTCAGTGCTAACAAGGAATAAGATCAACAACGCATCTTGATCTTCATTTGAGGAAACATTCACGAAGGGTTCTTTTCTTTACCTCATCCTTCTGACTTCTTCAAAACATAGCAATTCTTCTAAAAGTGTATATACTTCCATTCCTATAGCTCTAGCATTCTACCTCCCTTTCATGATTTTGATTCTCCTTGCCTTGACTTAGACCTATTTTTATTAAGTTTTCGGTCTATACTCCTTCCTCTGATCTCAACTTAAGAGCTGAAGTCGATGCTTCACCATTAGATCGCTTCCGCACTTCTTCCAGCACTAACCCAACAATGTCATCAAACTTCAAGGTTGCATTCCCTGATGAATTGCTAAATGCAGTAACCATATCATCCCAGCTATCCGACAATGAAGACAACATTAACAATGCTCTCACCTTGCCATCAAACTTTATGTCGACCGAACTTAACTGGTTTGTCACAGTATTGAACTCGCTTAGATCTTCAGTCACAAAACCGTCGTCTACCAACTTCAGGTTGAATAGCCTCTTCATCAAGTAAACCTTGTTAGAAGCCGATGGCTTCTCATACATTCTCTTTAGGGCTGTATGAGATCCACAATGGTCTTCTAATTCACAGTATAGAACGTCATGGTTGAAGATAAAGAGAGGCAAATCAAGCATAGTGTCATTCTGTCAATAACTTTCCATTCTTCATCTGACATATTATTCAGTTTCTTACTGACTCCTTCCAATAATAAGTATAGCTTCTTTTGGTAGAGCAAATTCCTCTATTTGCGTCTTCCAAAATGCAAAATTTATTCCAATTGAACTTCTCAATCTTGTGTTTTATTTCGTTAGTTATTGTTCCCACTCAAGCTAACAAACCCTAACACCAAACAACACTCTGACACCACTTGCTAGGGACCGGGAGATCTTCACTAGCAAAAATTCCTAGAATTGAAGTTTTACTGTTGAGAGTCACTAAAGCAAGCACGAAAAATATACTAACACAAATATCCCAAAAATTTACAGCACAAACACCCATAAGCACACAAGCATATGAACACAAAAATTTACGTGAAAAACCTAAGAATGGAAAAAATCACGGAGCCACACAATCACAAGAAATTTTATTATAGAAGAGATGAAAACAAAGTTATAAAAAACTAATCAATCACCTAAAGGAAGAATGAAATCAACGACTTTGAGATTCTTCTTCTTCTTCTCTCTCAAATTTCTACTTATTCTTTATTAGGTTTCAAGCTTCCAAGAGCTCTCTCATAGAAAATGGCACACAATAAATCTTAATCCAACATATTAGCATTTATATGAAACCCCAAATCAACCCTCTAAGTGCCATAAACAGCTTAGGACAAGTCACACCCAAACTGAGACTTCCGTAGGTGCCTTGAGGCGCGTTTGAGCGTCAGTGCACCTGAGCGTGCTTGGGCGCCAATCTTGTTGTTGGCTTATATAAATTCGTCCCAGAATTCACCGGAACACCATTTGCTCTTTTGATGATCCAATCGATCTCCACACCATAACACTAGTAAGAAAAATGATGCCTCATATTATGTGCAGTGCACAGGAAACATTTTGGGCCAAAAAACTTGGTGATTGTAAGTATTTGTAGCATGGTTTGCCATTCAAATCCAATAGAGAACCAAAATATCAGGAATGCATGAGGAAAATAGAGAGGTGGAACTGTTGCATAATCATCAGAGTTAAAGTGGTGTCTCATAAGCTTTGGTTTTGAAAAATTCTCACACTCTTCTCAAGCCACATATATTTTATGCTGCAATTCCTACAAGTAAACGATTAGAATGCCTAATATTATCATCCTCACAACGTACTTGCAATTAGTTTATCAGAGTTTCTATTAATAAAAATATTGGCGCTTACAAATTAAGAAAAAAACAAACCAAAAAGTTATTTTAATACACAACAAAAGAATTAATAGTTTTTAATTAAATACATTCTATTATATTTATGTATGATAATGTAATATATAAATATAAGATAGAGAAATACTATTTAAACTCATTGACGTGCCACTTAAAAAAGTCTCATCAAATCAGATTTGGACATAAATTTAATACAAATTTTAAAAATAACATTTGCATTATTTTAGTGTAAATAAATAAATACTAATGAAATATGTTCAAATCCTATTAGATAGATTTTTTTGGATACCACTTTAGCGAGTTTAAATAGCATATTATAAGATATAAAAATGTAAAATTTGAAATTTTAATTATAAATAATGAATTTTTAATTATTATGTTTGCACCTTTTATGTTAATTTTTTTCCCTTAAAGTGTTAATTTTTTTAAGCTTTAAAAAACCAGACCGAACCGATTGAAATTTAAACCGGGCGGTCAAAAGCAAGCCCGGTCCGATTTTGCATGCCGTATTACATATCCTTCTACGTCAAAGTCAAATCACTCTTCACATGCAATTGAAAATATGAATTGCATTTATATTAAAATAAAAAAAATTACAACCGTTCAAACAGTAGAAAAATATATGATTAATGCTGTCAACATTCACTAATGTGCCACCAAAAAAAATTATTATGAATAGTATTACATTATATATTTATTAAATATTTATTTCTCAGAGACGTAGCATCAAATACTACTCATACTTGATTGGACGAATTTTCTTATTTTAATATAAAAGAATATAAAAAAGCATTTTCCAAAATATATAAGATTATAAAAAAATACTATACTTATAAAAGAATATATATCAAAAATTTATTTAGAACTAATTTTTTTTTTTAACTTTTGCATATATATATATATATACATCTCACAAAAAAATATATATTCAACTAATAATCTATTTATACATTAAATTGACACATCATCTATATATTTTTATGTATATTAATATGCAAGTGTAGCAATACTTATATGCAATATCGATCAAAGGACAAAGAAGCAAAAAGGATTTCAATTCTAAAAGGGTCTAACATTGCATCCCTCATAGAAGCTGATCACAACATGCAAATTGATCTCATAATAGGAAGAAGCAAGTTGCTAAGATGTATTAATCTCTATAACACCTTGTTTGCCTTAAAGACCTCCAAAAGCAAGAAAAACAAACTTAGAAATGACATCGTGAGGGTGCCTTTATACCCCTTTCAAAGAGTTGTGGCAAAGGAGGGATTAACCAACCGATGTCAAAGGGGAGTGAATTTCTTAAGACTTCATATGCATAATGACAATCAAAATAGATGTGAAGGTGGGTTTTATTAGTTTTAAGGCAGTGTTTGAAGCTTTTTTTCCATTGAAACTAAAGAAAGAAATCTCAAACATCATGTATTATTCTTCCCCAATAACAACTTTTGGGATGTTGAGAACTTTACTAATAGATAATCTTATTCCACATTGTAAATTTAAGGTATTGTAACCTCCTAGCAAAAGATAGAGAGAATAAAGCCCATTCCGATATCATAAGGTGTAGTTGATCAAGAAGATGTTTGCACATCACAGTTGACACTTTTGTAAAGTGAATCAATAGACCCAAGTACCCGGAGGGAAGCTCTTTGATAGCAACATTTATAATGCTTGGTAATTGAGATTGTCTATTCATAGATTTTGAGAAGTAAATAGATGACTTGTTAGCATTTAAAAGCAAACCTGAAAAGATAAAAAACTGGGTAAGGTATCTTTTGAGAATTTCCAAGTTCTGAGGAGTTGCTTCACCAAATATTAAAATATCGTCTGCGGATAGTAAACAAGAGCAACGAAAATTTTGAAATTCAATAGGCTTAAAAGCCTTGCCCCATCATCTTCTTTAAGAATATCAAATAAGCCATTTATAGCAATTGTAAAAAGGAGGGGAAATAAGAGGCAACCTTGTCAAATTCCATTAGAAGATGAAAATTTTTCATCCAAGTTACAATTTAGAAGAATACTTTACTACTGCATGCTTTGAACAAGGCTAGAAATTTCTCTTAGAAACCATTTTTTCATTCGTTGGATGATATAATCTCTGCTAATTGAATTAAAGGCTTTTTGAAGGTCAACCTTGAGATAAAAAACATTGGTTTTTTCTAGAGTTGTTGAAGCCTTGCAAGAGTAAATTCCCCAGAAGGATATTGTTCTTTGCGTTAAGACTTTGAATAAAGCCAGCAGTTTTTTTGGAAGAAAAGGATTGATACAAAGCAGTTTGGATATAACCTTGAATAATGTGTTACAAAGAGATATATACATATAATCTTGGAAGGAGTTGGAATTTTAATTTTTTGGGATTAAGGCAATAGTTGTATGGGCAAGGCACCTGAGAAGTTTCCCAAAATTAAAGAAGTTGTAAATTGCTTGGCAAGTCTTTGGACTAACAATACTCCAGGAAGATTGAAAAAAAGATGGATTTAGTCTATCTGGTCTGGGAGAGGCCTCTTTCTTAAAGCTTAATAGAGCTGATCTAATATCTCTTTTAGATGGATTTACCAACATATTTGTAGAGGTATCTTGAGGAAGAAAATCATAATATGGCCCATTTTCTTGTTGATAGTTATATTATTACGGTATGAAGACCAATTGGATCATCAATGGAAGTGTAATTGGAGTCCCAGTGGGTTCTGAGATGGATATACAACATCCAATAGTAATATTGGTGCCTAGACACACCCAAGTGCCCAAGAACCCCCAAGCGCCAGGCAGGCAAAGAGCATGGTGCCTAGATGCGCCCAAACACCCCAGAGACAGCAAGCATGGTGCCCAGGTGCTCTAGAGACATCAAGGCAAGCACTCAGGCACGCTCAATTGCCTACAAAAATTCTAATTTGGGTGTGACATGTCATAAGATGTTTAGGATACTTAGGAGACTGGTTTGGGGTTCCATATAAAATGTGTTATGATAGGATTGTGTGTGTGCCATTTCTGTGGGAGAGCTGTGTGGGGGCTAGAGAGCTTGAAACCATAGGGTGAGAAAGAAGAAACCTGAGAGGAGAAGAAACACAATAGAGGCGATTCCTTTATTCCTCTTAGTGATTGATAAGTTCTATATAACTATGTAATCATCTCTTCACTAATAGATTTTTCTTATGGTGGTGTGGTTTCATGGTTTCTTCTATTCTTGAGTTTTTCATATAAAATCTTTTGTGTTTATATGATTTTTGTTTGTGCTTTATGATTCTTATGCACAATGATCTTCTTGTTTATATTCAATTATTTTTTGTTCTTGCTTCGGTGACTCTTAGTGATCAAAACTCATTTTTAGAGATTTCATATGATTTCCCTCCTAATAAGTGGTATCAGAAGCAGTTGGTTTTAGGGTTTGTTATTGCTTGATTGGGAGCAATGGCAGACAAAATGAAATAGTAGATAGAAAAGTTCAATAGAATAGACTTTATGTTTCGGAAGATGCAGAAAGAATATTTACTCTACCAAAAGAAGCTATACTTACCATTGGAAGAAGTCATCAAGAAATCATATAACATATCAGATAAAGAAAGGATGGTTCTTGACAAAGCGACACTATGTTTGATTTGCCTTTCTTTATCCTCATATATAGCGTTCAACAATATAAACAACAAGAGATCTCATGGTAGCCATAACGAGAATGTATGAGAAACCCTTAGCTTCCAATAAGGTCTTCTTGATGAAAAGTAAAGATGATAGATGATAATTTAGTGGTGGAACATTTGAATGAGTTCAATACTATGACAAGCAGTTAAGCTCAGTTGACATCTAGCTTAATGACAAAGTGAGATCTTTGTTACTTATATCTTCATTGTCGGATAGCTGGGATGATTTGATTACCACAGTGAGAAGCCTCAAGAAATGCAACCTTGAAATTTGATGACATTATTGGGCTCATATTGAGTGAAGAAGTACGGAAGCAACCTAGTGGTGAAACATCGACTTCATCACTAAATGTTAATATTTGAGGAAGAAGTGCAAGCCAAAAATTTAACATAAATAAGTTTAAGTTAAGAAAAAAAAATCAAAACTGGGAAAGAATGTTGGAACTGCAAGAAATCTAGACACTTTAATATAAGAACCTCTCCGAAAATGTTTCAGCAGAAAAAAAAGAGGGTGTGTTGATCTTATCTCTAGTTAGCACTAAGTTCTAGGCGTGAACTCAGGTGCTTCCTTTCATGCAACTCCTGCAAGAAATACCTTCATGAACTACACCAAAGGTGATTTGGGTAAAGTTTACTTGAGAGATGATAAAGCTTGTAGCATTGTTGGAAAAGGAGATGCGTATATTCAGTTGCCAAACAAATTAACATGGAAGCTAAAGGATATCAGACATAATCCCTGTATGAGAAGAAACTTGACCTTTATCTGCCAGTTAACTCATGAAGGCTATATTACGAGTTTCACAGGAGACTCTTAGAAGGTGACAAAAGGCACATTGGTAGTAGCTTGAGGAAGTATGGATAGAACACTTTAAATGATCAATAAAATGTTTGACTTTATTACAGCAATAGAACAAATTGATGCATGCCTATGGCACCAAAGGCTGACTTATATGAGTAAGATATGATTAAATTCAATATTATATGGAAGAAAGTTTTCAAGGCTGAAATCCTTGGACTTAAATTTTTGTAAAGACTACATGTATAGCAAATAGAATAAGGTCAATTTCTCAAAGAGTGGGAGAGACTTGAGCTCTAAAAAGCTAGCGTTTATGCACCCTGATGTGTGGAGACTAGATCCTACATCCTCTCTTAGTGGAGCTATATACTTTGTTACTTTCATTGATGATTATACCAGGAAGGTATGTGTATACTTATTGAAGCACAAATTTAATTTGTTTAATGTATCCAAAAAGTAGTTAGCCTTGGTCTGAAATGAGACATGCTTAAATCTCAAGTGCAGTAGATTAGATAATGGTGGAGAATATAATGTAAAGAGTTCAATGAGTTCTGTGATTTGAATGGGATCATGCGGGAGTTCATTGTTCCATGAACAACACAGAAGAATGGTGTAGCGGAGTGCATGGATAAGACTCTTACAGAGTGTGCTAAAAGCATGAGCTTACATACTGCATTGCCAAGGAAATTTTAGGCAGAAGATGTGAATACAACAACCGATCTGATCAACAGAGGTCCTTTAATTCCTTTGAAAGAATAGATACCCGAAAAGGCTTTGAGTGCCAAAGATGTGAAATTAAACTACCTTAAGTTATTTGGTTGTTCATCTTATGTGCACATTGATGCAAGTTGTAAGCTTGATTCAAGGGCAATCAAGTGCACATTCATAGGCTATAGAACGAGATAAATTGGCTATAGATTATAGGACTATTAGAATACAAAATTCATTAGAAGTTAGGATGTCACCTTCAATAAAAATGAGATGAATAATGATATAAATAAATTCCAGAAAAACTCAGAAAAAGCTTTAAATGATGTGCCAAAATATTTTGAAATAGATGATAATATTGAGCAGGATGAGTAGGTACACCAAGTGCTCATGATGGTGGAGAGTAGACAATTTCTAGACACCTACTACTGAGCTGAGAAGATCCACCAAGGCTTCACAGCCTACATGGAGGTACTCTCCTTTGTTGTATTATATATTTCTAACAGATTGTGGTGAACTAGAATGCTATGAAGAGATGTTTCAAGTTGATGACTCAATCAAGTAGGAGTCAGTCATGGATGGTGAGATGAAATTAGTCATGTAAAATGTGCCATGGAAGTTGGCTAGACTATCAGAGGGAAGGAAGGCTCTTCAGAATAAATGTGTTTACAAATTGAAAGAAGAACCGAATAGAAGCAAATGCTACAAAACAAGGCCTGTATTAAAGGGATTCTAGCAAAAAAATGATGTGAAAAATAATGAGATCTTTGCTCCAATAGTGAAAATGACTATTATCAGAGTAGTAATGTATTGTGGCAGTTGAAAATCTACACCTGGAGCAGATGGATCTGAAGATTGCATTTCTTCATGGTGATATGGAAGAGGAGTTATATATAAAGCTGCCACATGGTTATGAAATTCGAGGAAAGAGTGAGCTAGTATGTAAGCTCAAGAAAAGTTTATATTGCTTAAAACAAACACCGAGGAGTGATACAAGAGATTTAACAAGTTAATATCAAACACGAAATACAAGAGATGCCAAGCGAATCATTGTTGCTACATAAGAACCCTCTTATATCATTCTACTTCTACATGTATACTATATGCTAATTGAAAGATCAAACATAAAGAAGATAAAGAGATTGCAAAAACAATTATCAAAGGAGTTTGATATAAAGGACTTGGGGCCTGCAAAGCAGATACTTGGAATGAGAATCCAGGGAGAGGGGTGCAGAAATACTGAAGTTATCTAGGCAGAGTACATTGAAAATGTGCTCAAGTGGTTCAACATGAATGAGGCAAAGCTAGTTTACAATCCATTAGCAAGACACTTCGGTATGTCAAATGAACAAATGACAAAGATCGAAGTGAGGGTTTTCCAAATAAGAGTCATTTTGCTACTTTTAATGAGTACAATAAAAGAACATAAACCTAAGCCACATTTGTCCCTTGGAGTCACAATACTCTCCCAAGTCAAGATATTGAATTTCTTATCCATATTACCAATATTTAAAAACCTAGAGAAAGTTGAAATTTTATTTTGAAGAATAACTTTTGGGATGTGAATAACTTTGAACCAATAAAGCATTAGATCCCACATTAAAAACTTGAGAAATTGAAATATGCCTGCATAACTTAGAGTTATGTGGGACCAACCTGAGAAAATAGTATAAAGCTTTTATAATAAAGGTTTTTAAGGCTCTAAAAAAGGCTTAGAGTATTGGATAGGTAAGCCCAAACATTTGGAGGGAGCTCCTTAATGATGATAAACAAAATTGCAGCCAACTGATCAGAGTTTGAATTCCCTTTAGAAAAATAGATAACAGATTTTCCCATATTTATATGCAAACTAAGGGTTCTGGAGAACTTATCTAAGCATGATTGAGAGCCAATATGTTTGCTTGTCTCTCCAAAGATCAAAATGGCATCCGCAAAAAGTAAGTGAGAGCATTTAAAAGAAGAAGACTTCGATGGTTTTAACTAATGCATAGATTAAGCTTCCTCAATTACATCATAAAAGCCATTTAAATCAATAGAAAATAGAAGAGGTGAGAGAGGGAAACCTTGTCGAATATCATTTGAAAATTCAATAAAGCCTATCATATTACTACCATTAATAATGAAGGAGTAGTAAACCTTATGAATGCAAGTGAAAACCAAATTAGCTAGAGCCATTTTTTCTAAGCTTGAAATAATATAACCCTTGTTGACAGTATCAAAATTTTTTTGAAGACCAATTTTAGCATAGAATAAAGCCTTTTTATGATTTGAAATCATGTAAAATTGAGTTAGCAATAACAATATTGTCAACAATAGATCGACCATTTGTTGAACCCAGATTGAGCGAGAAGTTGAGGAGCAATCATGATAGGAATCAATTTGACAATTCCTTTGCAAATGGGGTTGCATAAATAAACGTGCCTATAGTCTTGAATCGAATTTATTTTTAGGAATTAGAGAAATGGTCGCATAAGCAAGCCATCTTGGCATTTTACTAGCAGCAAAAAAATGATAAGAGTTCTTGAAGGAGCATTGATCCCGTCACATTCCAGATGGTTTGGTAAAATAAAAACTATTTAAGATGTCAGGTCTTGGAGAAGCATCTTTTTTAAAATTGAAATAGGCTTGACGAATCTCAAGTTAGAGAACATTTTCTAAGGATAGAATTAAGAGCTTTAGTTAGCACTTTTTGTAAATAAGGATTGAGATCAACATAAATGGGTCTATTAGAATTAAAGATGGTGTAGAAGTACCTCTCATCATGAATCGATAAAGAGAAACCATTGATAGGAGGAAATAAAAAAGTATTTTTATTTTTCTGCTATTTCTTTGAGCATAAAGAAATTTGAGATCACCTTCCCTATGTTTGAGCTAATGAGCCTTTGCACATTGTTCGACCCAACTCACCTGCATGCGTAAGCAGAAGCAAGGGCATGATGTAAAGTGACCTACTCTTTGCTTGCAATAAGGTCAGCGGGATTCACATCTAAGATGTTCATAATATGAAGTTGCGAGCCTACAAGCCACTAATGTATGAATTATCAGCCCACTAAGATTGACAATTAAATTCATTCAATTGAATTTGAGTATCATTGTAAGGTGTTAAAATAATAAGCATATGATTGTGTGCATTATTTGTGATATAAATGTTTTCAATTAGTTTCATAAAACCCAACAGAGAAATGCACATATTTAAAAAACTGAACATGTTTATTCTTGGCTCAGGAAAGTTTCTCAATTGAAGAATGAGAGGTGAGTGATCAGAAGATCTTAACGACATAATCTTGTAATAAGAGTGCTATCAAGCCATTGCACATTGAAATGAAATTGTTAAAGGAGCACATATTTTAGAGTGCTATCAAGCCATTGCACATTGAAATGAAATTGTTAAAGGAGCACATATTTTAGAGTGCTATCAAGCCAATGTTTTCTCATGATAACCCAAGCTTGTTCCAATTGAAATATCTCATGATAACCCAAGGCTCATCATTGACATTTGAGAGTAGTTGAAGAGCATTTCAAAGCACAACTCAATTTGATTCTAAGTTTCCATCATAAATGAAAGTGACCCAAAAGGAAGTAACTGTAGTTAAGCATTAATTTGAGTAGGATTGAAAGCAATTTGGAAAAAGTTCCATTTTACCCAATTTCATTCATTACGGATAATTATAAAGTTGTTAATTCTAGTAAGACAGATGATAATTACTTTTATATTATTATTTTATATATTTTTGTGAAAAGCACAAATAATTTATCAAAATTTGTTTACATGCAAATATATTAATTATTATAATTACCAAATTGTCTCTCTTTTACATTTGATAAATATTTATCAACTCTTCTATAACTTTTAATTATTTGCGCTATTTTAATACAATTGGCTATATATTATTTGGCTAAGTGCTAACTTAAGAGCAAACTTGCATGCTAATATCCAAATAATACATATTTACAATTAACTCTTCTATAACAAAAGCTTTAATTATATTGCATTATTTATACATATTTAACTTATATATTAAACTTGAAAGTGTAAATTAATCTATATATTACTTAATAAAAATTAATTTAAAAGCTAATGAAAGTGTGAGCTTAAATTTCAATAAAATATTATATAATGACTTAAATTTGTTTAAATATATTTCTATAAAATTTTGCACAAAATTTTAAATATATTTCTATAAAATTAATTGCATGAAATTAATCATGAAATTAATTGCATGAAATTAATCATTTATACTGCACAAAATTTTAAAGATATTTCTATAAAATTTTGATGATACTTTTTATTATTGAAGCAAAATTTCATTAATTGAAATTATTTTTAAAGTTTCAAATATATAAACATGCAAAAAGGTAGCTTTTCTCTTTAGTTTATTTTATTTTTATTTTTAGTTTTTAAAAATGTTTGTCTAAAATATAAATATTTAAATGCAGAAATATAACTTTGCCATTTATGTTTGAAAAATAAAAAATGTTCCCAGCCAATAATTAAATAAATGCTTAGGAAAAAGTTCAAAAACAGTGAGATTTGCATGATTTAAATTGAAAGTTGCATTCTATTAATATACTTAAAAGAAATATGATATGCTTATATAATAATATACATCAAAAAATATTCAAAATTAATATAATTTTTTTTTATTTTAATTTTTACATATAAACCTCACTACAATAAGTTACTTACACATTAGATTGATATATCATCTACATATTTTGATATACATTAATATGTAAGTATAGCAATACTTTACTTGATATGTTCAGAAGAAAATAAAAGTCTCTATTATTCAAATTAATACATAGAAAAAATGTTATATATTTAGTGAATGAAAAAAATCAAAATAAAAATTTGAATTTTTTTTTTAAAATATTAAATAAAGTTTTTCTAATAATCTCTTAAACACACTTTAATTATTTATGATATGTATGATTTTATTATTATTATGTTTTAAAATATAGCAACTTTATTGATAAAAACAGTAAGTTGCAACAGAATATCAGATTACAAACATAATTCTAGAAAATTGACTATTACTAAGTAAATTCAACATAGTTTATCATAAAATTGATTATTACTAAGTAAAATTGATTATTACTAAGAAATTATTTATATAAGAAAACTTTTTAATTTGTATCTTTAATTTTGAAGCACATATTCCTTAAATGAAAGTGACAAATCATTCTTTGTATTTTATGAACAAAATTTTACTTTGTATATACAGCATGTCATAGCGGCCACCTTCCCGAGAGCCAAACGTTACAGCGCGCCATAGCGTCCGTCGTTAAAATGTCTTGGAAACCTGCTCCAAGACAGCATTTGGACAACCAAACTATTTAAAAATTCCAATTTTTCACAACTTGATTTAATGCAAAACATTAAATCCTCTCATTTCCAAGAGAATAAAGGGAATATTATTGAATGCAAATCCAAGTTTCAAAAGGGGGATAATGATGACAGTTTAAGAGAAGAAAGGTTGGATGGAGGATTATAATAAGAAGGATTAAAAACAGAGAAGTTTCGGCCATTTCAGCCAATTCTAGACACTTCTAAATTTTTTTGGTCGCTACAACGCGCTGTAGCGCCTTATTTTCGCAAGTCAGGTGCTGCGGCGCGCTGCAACGCTTCTGGCGTTGGAGCGCACTGTGGCGCTTCTGGCGCGAGAGCGGGCGCCAGTGCTTTTGGTGCTGCGGCCCGCTGTGGCGCGCTGCAGTGGTTCAACTTGTGAAATTACTGTTATTTTTTTTATTCCCTAAAGTTTTCCTAAAATGCCGCTACAGTCCACTACAGCGCGCTATGGCACACTGCAGCGGTCCATTTGCGATTTTCACTGTTTAAATAGTTTTAATAATGGCTATTATATGATTTTCCCCAAAATATTGCTGTAACCCGCTATAGCGCGCTATGATGCACTGCAGCAGTTCAGCTCTGCAACTTGGGCGCTGCAGCGCGCTGCAGCGCCATATGGTATTTTCATCAGGTGCGAAACCCATAATGGTCTAGTTTGGAACTCAAATAATCTCAATCAATAGCATTTCATGAGCGGTGACATATATCAATGGAAAGGTCTTTCTGATACCTTTAAATTGACACTAAAATTGGCACAAACGGAGCATCCTAACTATATAAAAAGTAATGATGAATGCAGGGGTGTACAAAATTAACGAAAAACAGAGAAGTTTTCTTTCAAGAAAGGTGATGCTTTTAAGAGCCTTAATGACTTCCATACATGCTCATGAAGTTCTAAAGATTCATCTAAGCATAATAGCAAACGGGTACCTTAGCCTTTAGGAGAGGAAGAAGAGAACATTTGCTTTCTTCAAGACCTTGGGGAGGAGCTCATTCTTTCAGCCAAAGAGATCAATGGAGGGGGAAGAATGAGAAAATTTCAGCAAGGATAAGAAGAGGTTGTGCTTCTCCTTAATAAAGGAGAAGAAGAAAGATGGAGTAAGGGAGATTAGGCCATCATGAGCTTAGGGAGAGGGAGGAGTAGGGAGCCATTATGAAGGAACCTAAGGGGGCATGGGGGCGCCGGCTCTGGAAGGGAGGCTAACAGGAAGCAAATAAAAGTTAGGGGAAATTGCAATTTGGGGACCGCATAGTTACTTATTTATTTTCCTTAATTATTTAAAAAAAAATTAGAATTTTGAATTGTACTCCAAAAATTACCAAAAATTTACCCCTATCTTATTTAGGGGTGAGGAATTCAACGGCGAAGTCGGAATTTGATTTCGATGATTATTTAATTATTCTATTTTCCAGTGCATTTAATTATATTAAAATATTCATAAAAATCCGACGACTTCCAAATGCGTCCAAAACATCACCCCTAGTTAATTTGGGGGTGATGATCGCAATGGTAAAGTCGAATTTCAATTTTGAGGTCAAAATAAATATCTCAATTTTCTGATTAATTAAATATTAAAATATTTCAAAATAATTCATTAAACTCTGAATTGCTCCAAACCTTTAGGGTTTGGTTCTAATGACTAGATGAATTTAATGGAATGATAATTATGATATGATTATGCTTAAATTAAGCTAGGTAACAACCTTAAGTTGTTACAGCTGTGACCTTCAACCAAGATATCCTTTTGCATGGATTTGGGAATCCAGAGGCGATTATCGATATAAATAGCACCTTTCTTAAAATTCAGTTATGGACGACGACCGCTTTCTATTACGACTTTAAGGCTTAAGTAGCTATCATCCTTTGTCTGGGTAATAGAAACGTCTCTATGAAAAGTAGGTTCTACATTACTCATAGATATCATTATACTCATCAAGTTGCTGCGAATTTGTGTAATATCCATCATACAAAATTCATCCACTAATGGACTTTCTAAAATAATAGAATTAATAGTAGCATGACGACTTAAAGCATCAACTACAATGTTGGCTTTTCATGGATGATATTGAATATCCAAATCATAATCGCTAATCAATTTCAGCCATCTTCTCTGCCTATAATTAAGTTCTCTTTGGGTAAAGATGTATTTTAAACTTTGGTGATCCGTAAAGATGGAGCACTGAACTCCATACAAATAATGACGCCAGATCCTTAAAGCAAAAACTACTGTTGCAAGTTCCAGATCATGGGCATCATAGTTTCTCTCATGAGGCTTAAGTTGATAAGATGCGTATGTTATAACTTTGCCTTCCTGCATTAGAACACATCCTAAGCCAATTCCAAAGGCATCCATATAGACTTGATAGTTAGCACCTTCTTTAGGAAGAACTAATATGGGAGCAGAGGATAATTCATCTTTTAAAATTTGAAATGCATTTTCACACTCAGTTGACCAAATAAATAGAACTGCCTTTTGGGTCAACTTTGTTAAGGGAGAAGCAATCTAGGAGAAACCTTTAACAAATTTTTGATAATATCCTGCTGATCCCAGAAAACTGTGGATCTCTATCATGGATTTAGGTTGAACCCAACCTTGGATGGCACTAATTTTGTTTTGATCAACACAAATACCTTAGGCATCAACCACATGCCCCAAGAAAGATACAGAGCTTAACCAAAATTCACATTTTAAAAACTTAGCATATAGTTCATTCTCTCGTAGTGCTTCCAGAGCTATTCTTAAATGATTCTCGTGTTTTTGCTAGGATTTTGAATATATGAGATTATCATCGATAAAGACTATAACAAATTTATCCAAGTAGGGCTTCAAAATTTGCTGCATTAAATCCATGAAAACAAAAGGTGCATTAGTGAGACCAAAGGACATCACGAGAAATTCATAATGTCCATAGCGAGTACAAAATGCTATTTTCCCAACATCCGTGTCTTTTACTCGCAATTAATGATAACCAGATCTCAGATCGATCTTTGAGAATATGACTGCACCAGATAATTGATCAAATAAGTCATCTATCCGAGGAAGAGGATACTTATTTTTAATAATTACTTTGTTTAACTCTCAGTAGCCTATGCACATTCGCATAGACCCATCCTTCTTCTTAATGAACAAAACAGGGGCTCCCCATGGGGACATACTAGGCTTGATAAACCCTTTATTCAAAAGTTCATGCAGTTGATCATTTAATTCTTGTTATTCCTTAGGAGCCATCCTATAAGGTGCTTTTGACAATGGTTGGGTACCGGGGATTAAATTGATTGCAAATTCTATTTCTCTCACTGATGGTAATCTAGGCAGTTCCTCTAGAAATACATTTGTAAATTCCTTTCCCACCTTGATATTTGAAATAGAAACTTCATCTTTACTATTTCCTATTATGGCTACCAAAAATACTACACAACCTTGATTTACTAGCTTTTCTAACTTTATTGCATTGATTAAAGAACTATTAGTAATGAACCTTCCTATGAAGGTTTCTGGGCACCAGATGATCGAAGAATAATTTTCTTCTTTTGACAATCTATAGCAGCATTATGCATACTAAGCTAATTCATGCTTAGTATGATATCAAAGTTTGTGATGGGTAGTACTATTAACTTAGCTTGAAAGGTTCTTTTATTTATCGGCACTTGCAGATCACAAAACTTAGTTGCATTGAGTTGGGCTCCAGATGGAAGTCCAGCATTTAATATTTTGGCAAGTTTGTAACACGGTAAATTCAAACTACTAACAAAATTTTTTGAGATGAAAGAATGACTAGCCCCAGTATCAAATAATACGTTACAGGGCTTTTCTTCTATACATATTGTGCCTAATTAATCATTTGAATGAAAAAAACATTTAATAAAGATTGAAATGTTATAAGTAAAGAATTAATTAAAAATGTGTACTTGAGACCACGTTATTGTCTTCAGTTGCTTGAATTGGAGTAAGATTATAGACTCTGACTGTCCCAGCAGGTCTATTATTTGTGGCTTGGACCCTTGCTTGATTTTAAATGGAGGGTCGAGAGGTGGTTATCTAAACTTTGGAAGGAGCTTGGTTCTCTCTGGCTGGAGGTGGCATCAAGGCCATCCTTGGCTCCCTCTTATTCAAAGGAGTGGCTCCAAATACTTGATTTTGGCGAGAATGATTAATCAGAGCTCCATCTATTGTCTTTACATCACTGCACATTTGATACCTATGTCCCGGACGACCACATGTATAGCAGAATTGACCAGTATGTAACACTTACCATAAGGATGAGGTCGTGTAAATTCTGGGTTTGCTCGACAGATTCATTAGCTTCCATCTGATATGCCCTCCCTTGATTGGGACGGTGGTGCTTGAAACTTTCATAGCGATGGGATGGGGTGAATGCTTTTCTCTTAAAATGTTTTACTGATTGGTAGTGTTCTACCACCCTTGCTGTCTCCACTAACTTCTCAAAGTTGGTTAGTTGGGACGATGTGATCTTTGATGGATTCACGTAATCCACTTTGGAAACAGTAGCATTTGTTTTCTTCAGTAGGTGCCTAAAAGTGGACGGCTTTGGCGAAACTTAGGGTTCAGATGGTTTGCACGGAGACGGGGATCCTTCGGGTAGGTAATTTTTGCAAAAAACTCCCTCTTAGACCAAGTTATAGCTCTTTAACAAAGACCTAAAGCGGCGCGGAGTTACGTGTACGCTGCTCAGAGCTCGCAATCGAGCACTGGGCGACACGCGTGACCCACGCAGCCTCCACTGGGGACGACGCACGCCAGTCGTCTGATCCAGATGGCTCGTTTGATCAGACGGCTGAATTTGGGGGCCGTTAGATCACACGAAAACTTAAATAATCTAACGATATTAGGGATTAATTAAACAGCGCCATTAGATGCTTTAAATAATATTAATATTATATTAATTTATTTTAATTTTATTAATTAAGATTAAATAATTAAATATATTCCAAAAATTTTCAATATATCACCCTAGCTAATTAAGGGGTGAGGAACGCAACGATGCAATCAGATTTTTGATTTGATGAGTATTTAATTATTCAATTTTCTGGGGTATTTAAATAATATTAAAATATTTGCCAAAAATCAACGACTTCCAAATGCATCCAAAACTTCACCTCAAGCTAATTTGGGGGTGGTGGTCGCAATGGTGAAATTAGATTTTTGATTTGAGGTCAAATTAAATAGGTTAGTTTCTAGGGTTTTTAGAAATTCCTAAAATTAAGATTTGATCCATTTAATTCCTAATTTGGATTATATCTTAGTGGTGAATTTCTAATAACTTAATTAATGTGCTGGAACCATAATTAGAACTTGGATTGGTTCTAATTGACCTAAGTAATAACCTGGGTTGTTATACTAATAATTTTGTGCTCCATAGCTCTCTAATTGGTTAGAGCTAGGAGTGTATGAATTAGAGCTTAGAGTTATGTGATAAGCTCTTTAGCCTAATGGCACTATTCCTTAAAGCTCAGCCAAGCAATTAATGCATGTGAGCCAAGACCCACCAATCAAGCTTTGCGGCTCAGTAGACGTTGAAGGAGGGAGAGAGCATCAAGTACCCATAGATGATGTGATATTGTCCATGTGGTATGGTGAATCCTCTCTCTTAGCTAAACCATGTATAATGCACATGAAGCTGATTGGTGGATTCAATGCTTGTGAGTCACCCTACTAAATATTATTTTGATAACCTAGATATAGAAATTCTAAAATAAATTTAATGTGATCTCATAAGAGTCTATGTGCTGAGGAAGAACCCTAGTGTGTTCACTTTGCGCACTAGATTTGAACTAGCCAGAATTAGAGGACCAATCTAAGGAATACTATGTTCATATGATTTGATTGGTAAAATCCAAGTACTTTATAAATTGCAATAAATTAAATACAACACCAATCTATTATGAGTCATATGATGAAATCCCAACTCTCTCTTCTTAGTTAATAGTATCTCAATTTAAGCTCTTTGCATTGTTGTTCTAGGAACCAAACAAATTACCAAAACATATCTTCTAAATATTATTGAAAGAAGATAACACTTAGTAATGAAACCATCATTTCCCGTGGATGACATAAATCCGGAACTCACCATTTAAAATTATCACTTCAGATCACATATACTTGCGTGCTAGCGTAGACGTATATTTATAGTCTGTCACTAGGTATATAGAAATCCTACAGTTTTGACTACATTTTAATGGAGAACTTGAGCTTTGATTGTACTCATTGAGTATGATTGAGGCTTGACAATCAAACCTAGACTCAAAACAACAGCTAATTGAAATACCATTCACAACACTTTGATGAATCAGATGGAGAGAGTATCACAAGGAAGAGTATAACAAAAGGGTACCTTAGCCTTGAAAGAATGGAGGAAGAAGACTTCTTATTTCCATAAAAATGTGGGGGAGGGAGCTTCTTCTTCCTTGGCTTGGAATAGAGCTTAGCAAGAGGGAGGAGCTTTCAGCTTGAGAGCAAAGGAAGAAAGGAAGGTCTGAGCTTCCATCTTATAATAGAAGGAGAGCATGGCTTTGGATGAGATAGGAAGGAGTTATCCCATTCAAGGCATGGAGGAGGACTTGAGCAAAATGAAAAGGGAGAGGGGGCTTTTGCGTATGCCAGAAAGGGGAGGCACCAAATAGGTATGGAGCCAGCTAGGAAAAAGGGAAAAAGGAATTTAAAATAAAAAATGGATTTTAAAAAATTAGAAGTTAATAATTTCTAATTAACTCAAATTTTTCAATTAAAAATTGGATTAATAAACAAGCTCCAAAAAATCCTGAAAATTCACCCCTAGCTAATTCAAGGGTGAGGAAATCAAAGACAAAGTTGGATTTCGATTTCGACGATTAATTAATTATTCTATTTTTTGGGGTATTTAATTATATTAAAATATTTGCAAAAATCCGACAACTTCCAAACACGACCAAAACATCATTCCTAGCTAATTTGGAGGTGACGAACACAATGACAAAATCGGATTTTGATTTCAAGGTCAAATTAAATACCTCAATTTTATAATTAATTAAATATATTAAAATATTTTAAATATTTGATTGAGCTCCGAATTGCTCCAAATCTTCGAAGATTGATTCTAATGACTAAACAAACTTAATTAAATGATAATTAAACTGTAATTAAGCTAGGATTAGGCTAAGTAACAACCTAGGGTTGTTTCAAACTCCCCCACTTAAAAACGATATTGTCATCGACATCATTACTGAGAAGAGAAAAGAAAATGCAAGAAATTAAAAATTGAAATTTAGAATTTTAAATGTACTTGGATTTTCAAAGAGACTAGGATATTTTAGTTGCATATCTGCCTCTTTCTCCCAAGTAGATTCTTCAAGAGAGCGATTACTCCACTGAACCTTCACCATAGGGATAGGATGGTTTCTCAACTGCTTTTAATCACGGGTTAAGATCCTGATAGGCTCTTCCATATAAGAAAGCTCCAGCTAAAGAGATACTGTTGGAAGTTGGATTTGGTGGGATGGGTTACGAAGGCATTTTCGTAGTGCAGAGATATGAAACACATTGTAAACTATAGAGAAATCTTCAAGGAGTTTCAATTTATAGGTTGCAGAACTGATATTCTCTATTAATTTAAATGGTCCAATGTAGCGAGGATTGAGCTTCCTAGCTACACCGAAATAAAATACTCCTTTCATCGGGCTTACTTTGAGATACTCAAAATCTCTAACATTGAACTCCAGAGAATGATGATGGGCATCATGATATTTACTATGTCAATAATGAGCTACTTTGATTATTTGCTGGATCAATTGTACTTTCTTATTCATTTCTTCTACTAAATCTGAACCATACAGTTGAACACTACCTATTTCTGACCAAGCTAAGGGACTGCCGCACTTTCTTCCATACAAGGCTTCATACGGAGCCATGTTAATACTTGATTGGAAACTGTTGTTATAAGCAAAGTCAACTAAAGAATTTGATCTTCCAAAAACCTCCAAAATATAGAATACATGGGCAAAGAAGATCTTCCGGAATCTAATTAACTCGTTCTGTCTGACCATCTATTTGAGGGTGAAAAGCAGTGCTTATGGCTAGGGTAGTTCCCAAGTCTTGATGCACTGCTTGCCAGAATTTAGAAGTAAATCTGCTGTCACGATCTGATACAATTGACGTTAAAATTCTGTGCAGCCTGATAATTTTATTAATATACAATTTTGCCAATTTCTCCACAGAATCGGTCTGACGCATTGGAATGAAATGTGTCGATTTGGTCAGTCGATTGCCTAAGACCCAAATAGAATCAACACCAAAGCTTGACATTGGTAAACCTATTATGAAGTTCATAAAAATAGCAAACTATTTCCATTCAGTAATTGATAGAGCATGGATAAGTCCTCCAGGCTTCTGATGTTCTGCTTTGATCATATTGGAAGCATAGCACTTTGAAATGAATTTGGCCATGCTCTTCTTCATTCCAGGCCACCAGAATGACTTCTTTAGATCATGATTCATCTTTGTACTACTAGGATGGACTTGGTCCCTAGAATTATGGTCTTCCACTAAAATCTCTTGATGCATGAATTTGGGAATCCATAAGTGATCACCCTGATAGATTACATTTCCTCGTAGCTGCATATCAAAATGTTGGCCACTTTCAATCTCCATTTTAAACTTTAGATAGTCTTCATCTTTTGTTTGTGAGATGGAGACATAATGATGAAAGGTTGGTTCAATGATACTCATGGATATTAGCTCGCTTAGCATAACATCATGAATGGGCATGATATCGAGCTTTCTGAATTATTCTTCTATTGAACTTGATGCTATTATTGAGGAAAGTGTAACATGACGACTGAGCGCATCAGCCACAAAATTTGCTTTACCGGGATGGTACTGGATACTTAAATCATAATCACTTATTAATTCGAGCCATCTTTGCTGATGATAGTTGAGTTCGCATTGAGTGAAAATATACTTCAGGCTCTGATGATCTGTGAAAATGGAACATTGGATGCCATACAAATAATGATGCCAAATCTTCAAGGAGAAAACAACAATGACTATTTCGAGATCATGAACATGATAATTCTTTTCATTTGATTTTAATTGATGAGATGCATAGGCAATAAATTTTCCTTCCTGTATCTGAACACACCCCAAGCATATTTCTGAAGCATCGATATAGACTTGGTAGTTCAAACATTTTTTAGGTAAGGCAAGAACTGGGGCAGAAGAAAGAGCATCTTTCAATGTCTGGAATGCATTCTCACACTTAGGACTCCAGATGAATGGCACTACCTTCTATGTCAACTTTGTTAGAGGCAACGTTATCTGAGAAAAGCCTTTTACAAACTTCTTGTAATAGCTTGAAAATCCCAAAAAGCTACTGATTTTGGTTACAGATTTTAGCAGTGACCAATCTTGGATAGCTAGCTTTGTTCTAGTCTACTCTGATTCCTTGAGCATCTACAATATGACCCAGAAAAGCAACAGAGTCAAGCCAAAATTTGCACTTGGAATACTTAGTATGAAGTTCATGGTTTCTATGTTCTTCTAACACCATTCTTAAGTATTTCTCATGCTCTGCTTTGCTTTTGGAATAGATTAAAATATCATTGATGAAGACGATGATGAATTTATCCAAATATATTTCAGCACACGCAGCATTAAGTCCATAAAGATGAACAGTGCATTAGTTAAACCAAAAGACATTACCAAGAATTCATAATGTCTATAACATGTTCTAAAAGCTATCTTTTATATATACAGATCTTTAACTCGTGGCTAATGGCAACCAGATAGCTGATCGATCTTGGAAAATACCTTAGCTCCATATAGCTGATCAAATAGGTCATTGATTCTAGGCAGTTGATACTTATTCTTAATAGTCACCTTATTCTGCTCCTGATAATTGATACACATATGCAGCGATCCATCTTTCTTCTTCACGAATAATACTGGCGCTCCCCAAGGAGAATAACTTGGCCGGATAAGACCTTTCTTGAGCAACTCTTAAAGCTGCTTGTTCAATTCTTGAAGCTCCTTAGGCGCCATTAGATAAGGAACTTTTGACAATGGTTGCATTCCCAGATTTAATTTAATAGCGAATTCCACCTATCAAATAGGAGGAAGACTAGGAAAGTCTTCAGGGAATATATCAAGGAATTCACATACTACATGATTGTCTGAAATCGGAATACCTTCCTTCTTTTCTCCTAACATGGTCACTAGATACGCATCGCATCTTTTTTGAACTAGCCTTTCAACTTTCATTGCGTTGATTAACAATGCTTGTGTGCTAAATTTACCAACAAATGTTTTTGATTGACTTCCACTGCCAAGAGTGATTTTCTTCTTTTGGTAATTTATGGAAGCACCGTGCTTACTCAACCAGTTCATACCCAAAATTAAATCAAAATTAGCGATTGGCAGCATGATTAACTTAGCTATAAATTTTTGTTCATCAATTGTAATTTCTATGTTACAGAATTAATGGGATTGCATACAGGCTCTAAAAGGTAGCCCAATACTTAATGAGTTGGCTAACTGATGAGACGGTAGGTTAAGAATTTTAACCCAACTTTCTGATACAAAAGAATAACTTGCTCCCGTATCAAAAAGGATATTACAAAGTTTACCATTTATCAGTTAGATGTCTATGATTATAGCAGTAATAAGAATCGCTATATGAAATATCCAGAAATATCGAAGTAATAAAATTGGAATAACATAATTTAAGACATACCTGAAACAATGTCATTATCCTTAGGTGTAGTGTAACAACCCTAGTTATTATCTCAGCTAAACTTAGATTAATTAAGCTAATTCAAACTTTGATTTTAATTCCATTGGTTCAATGGGTCATTTAAACCTAACCCTAGAAGTTTGGAATTAATCGGAGCTAAAATGAGAAATTTGGTATATTTGGCTATTTTTAAGCCCTAGAAAATATATAAATTAATTTGATCTCCAAATTAAAATCTAATTTCATTTTTGAATTCCTCATACCCTAATTAGCTAAGGGTAAAATTCTTGGAATTTTTGGAGCTCATTTGGTCTTAAATTGGATTTAGAATGTTTAAGAATAATTATATATTATTTAATTGTTTTATTTTATTTAAATTAAATTTTATTTAATTTTTTTGAGCTGGGATGTGCTGTCGGGACCGCGACAGATCCGTTGCGGGATCCCGACAGCGGCGCATAGCCTTAAGCCACCCGATGCTCGAGCGCGCATCTCAGCGCGTTCAATCCAACGGCTTGCACTACCGCACACCAGGATTAGATCCCTGCCGCTCGATCGACATCTTATATTCGACGCTCAGGATTTAATCCGTGATTTAGTTAAGTAAGAGCCGCATCAGGCTGTCTATCCTCAACGTTCCTGTGATTAGACGACGGAGACGAATCCCACCACTGTGGATCTTCGTTCTCACGACGATTCTGCCTGACAGAGGAATTTTGCCCATACCCAGCCACGTCAACCCTGTCTGCCACTCCTGTGCCACGTCAAGAAGACCATTACGAATCATGCCTTCATCTCCCTAGCACTCCCAGCCAAGGTCGAGGCTCGGTCCACCCCAGTTTGGGAAATTGAGGGAACCCCTCGGGCCGAGCTATTTTCCCAAACCTGAGCTCTGGCATCCATTCCAAGGACCACCTAGAGCCTATAAATTCCATCAGGACTTTACAGTGAGCCCCTTTGCTCACTGTGAATCCCTAATTCCCTACTTGAAGGTCTGTTGGAGTCCCCGTTTTCTCGGCGAGTTTCAATAATTTCAGAAGCTTGAACTACTGATAGAGGGCCCGTCTGATGTTCAGACCCCCTGTGAAGCTTCGTCTACTGTCCAGGAAGCTTCAGCGCACCTCAATTTCCCTCGGCTAAGCCTGCAGCCCGACTTCAGGTACAGCCTTCCCCCATTGAAACTTCTTCAGCTCATTTCCATTCTGTCTTCTGGATTGAGCCCTGGATGTCATCTATAGCACCTTAGCCAACTAGGAAACCCATGATGATTGTTGCCTGGGGCTAGGCTAGCTCGAGTCTATCGTATCGATCGACTGAGCTAGCAGTCGAGCCAATGGCTGAGTCCGAGTAAGGACCCAGCGATTGGCTGCGCCTCAGGTTAAGATAGGTTGGGGGTTCGACGCATCTCGACTCCCTGAACGTGTAGGGATCGAACCCCGGTCGAATTGAGGCCTCTGTGAGGAGAATTATCCCCTCACAGTTGGCCTAAGACACCCGTATTGAAGGCATCTCGGTCGAGTAGCACCCTGTCGATCCAGAGGGATCCAGATGGGGGTTCTCGGTTCAATCGACGCGTCTCGACTCCCTAAACGTGTAGGGATCGAGTTGAGCCTCTACCGTCGCCGGAGCGCCGAGAATTTTGGCGCTGAAGCTCGGCTGACTCGGGACCCGTCGAGAGGAAGAAGATGAAGTTGTGGGTTATGGGCCGGGTTGGCCCATGACCCGCGCGGTTCTGATATTGGGCCGCGGCTAATTAATATTTATTGGATGACATTTTTAATGGTTATGCTTTTAAATAATTAAACCATATAGTTCCAATTTAAGTAAACATTTAGATTAAATTAATTGAATAACTTTAGTTATATAAATCTAAATAGTATGATCCAATATACCATTGAATCAGAAAAATACAAGGAATCTAAATATAAAATAAAAATACTAGATCCAATGGTTGGATTTAAAATAATTGCCTAAATGTTTTCTTTTATTAATTAAATCATATTAAATTTAATAAATATCCAAATACGGAGATTAAGGGCTCTGATTGCTCCTGAGACCCTAGAGAACAATTAGAGACCCTTAAAACAAATTTTGGATATTTATTTTGCTTAATCACCCCCTTAATCACCCTAAATGAGGATTAGTGATTTAGACTCTAATTAAGTCTCTAAAATTGGAGAAGTAAGCTCTTAATACTATATTAGATCTATTAGAACCTAAGAGTAAGGTTGGATTGCCCTAAAGATGCCTATTTCCACTAATCACCCTAATAGGCTTAATTAAGTAATTAGTGATAATTAGTCTTAATTAAGTGGTCAAAATCTAAAATGAGGGTGTTTCTCACTTCATTAACCAATATAAAACATATTAAAATAGATTAGATCTAATTTGGATAAGTAAATCATAAAATCCCAATTTTTGCCTTAAGAGGGACATTTTGGTCATTTTGACCAAAATGTGTTTAAATGCTCCTTAAGACCTTGGAAATTTAATAAGCCACCTTAAGATAGATTAGAAATGTTCTCTGGACCCTTATATTAAGGATATTAATAATATTAACATTGAAGTTATGAAATCTTCAATTTAGCCCTAATTAAGACACTTAGATCTTAAGTGACCATAAAGAAGTCACTTAAGCTTAACACTTAAATGTAATCATTTCAAAAGTCACTTGATAAGTTCAAACTAGTTAAATTATAAGCTTAAATGCTAAAAGAAACAATAATGAAACATCCTAAGTTAAAATCTAGCTTAAAGTCTAAAGTGATCAAACCTCAGATCCTTAGATCTTAAGTAGCCCTAATAAGATCAATATAAGTTTGATGTTTAATCTAATACTTAAAATTGTCAATTTCAACCTTAATAAGCTCCATATAGTTTAAATATGAACTTAAATTCTAAAAGAAAAACAAATGGAAACTCTTAAGTTAAAACTCTAGTTTGAAGTCTAAAGTGATCAAACTTCAGATCCATAGATCTTAGATCTTAAACTTAGATCTTCAAATTTGAATTGAACCATCTCCAATTGAAATTCTTTAAATGTTTGGTTGTTTAATCTCTTGAAACCTTCCATGTGGGTATAGGATGATTCAATCTATAGGATAATGAGATTATCTAAAAGATTGAATATAGATCTTAGATTCTCTAGTTCTTAATTGATTATTTTAACTTATAATCAGTAGAATAACCTTTCAATAAGTTCTTAGTTCCTGGATCCTTCAGCTTATAGGATTTTATACCTTAAATTTGGGTTATAAATGTGAACCCTAGATCCTAGTTAGGACATTACCTTGGATTTGGGATTTGAACTCAACATAGGGTTTAAGTTCTAAATCCTTAGATCTTGATTTACTTAATCAAGAATTGGGTAAGAGAGTAAAATATTAATAAATTAGGTCGTTGATTTACTTACTTAAACCATATAGTCATCACATGATTTTGGATTAGAACTTGTTAAGTTCTAATATTAACTTTAAGGACGTAAATCTGAGACTCTACTCGATAACTGGATATTGGATATCCTAAACTTGTACCTTCTCAAAGTAGTTAGATTTGGTAATTAGATAACATCAGATATCACATAAGTTTAGATTGAGTCTCTTGCTTACTTTGACTAGATTGCTTTGCATACCTTGGATATTGAGCTTTATTCCTTGAGCATAATAGGAGGACTTAGGATATGGATAATACATCCTAAGTTAGTATTTGAATTGTATATCATTCAGTTTTGCATTATTTGTAGTTGGTAGAATATGTCCTAGCTTAGCCTGCCTCTTCAGTAGTAGTATTGTATAGATTGGACTCAAACCTAGCATATTTGGAAGGCTAGGCTGGGGATTGATTGATTGATATTGGAGGCCCTAGATGGCCCATTGGATGGTATGGCAGTACTATGTCTTAGGCTTATTGCTATTTTAGCTGGATTGTTCAGTATTATTTTCTATTTTGCTTTGCCACATGCTTCAGTGGCCTTATTTTCAGTACTTGCTCGCTTTGCCACATGTCTCAGTGGCTTTACCTTTCATAGATTGCTTGGCTTTCGCCACATGTCTCCGTGGCCTTTTCTTTTCTTTTTCTTAACTAGCATGTTGTATGTATACTCGTATGGTTTACTTATATATATTGGCATGTTTGGGATGCTAGAATTGTACATTTTCAGTACTTGTGTTTCTTTTATATACTCAGCATGTGTTAACATGATCATAAAGCATGTTAGGTTCAGAATTATATTGTAGTTGCTGTTTCTTTTAGCTTTAGCCTCATCTTGTTTATTTTGCATTGTATGTTCTCCATACTAGTTGCTGGCTATAAATGGATAATTTATAATTACCCGTTTCTTTCATAGCTTGCTGCACCCTTTACTGCTTGCATGTTTAGTTAAATTAAAATGTGATATCTTTAAAATGTTCAGTTCATTAAATTAGCCTAAAATGTACTTAGACAATTGTCTAACTATAACATTTTTATTTTGTTGGCTGGGGCCTTGGCATTTGTGATACCGACAACTGTCAGACTCAGACGTGTTCGTGGGCAGTGTCGCAGAAGAGGAGCAGGTTCAGGAAGATGATCGTGTAGCTGCTATTTAGATAAATATTGCACTTTTATTTCAGTGAGATTGAGAGACATTGTTCATTCTCTTTAAATTTTAGTTTGTAATTAGATGTATTTTATTTCTGCATTGTGATAAATTACTATATTGCATTCTCTTTTCCTACTATATATGCTTGTGGATGTTACTCTATTATTCATTGCTTCCGCCACTTTGATATTTGTATATTGATGATGTTATAGTACTTGGTGACGAGTCCTTGACTTAAGGTGGTTGGGTTTACCTAACTTTACTTGAGTTGGGGATTTGCCATAGTTGGAGCACCGTACTTCCTTATTTTCAGTACGGGGTCCCCACATGTTGAGGCATGAGTGAGCATATAAACTCGTGTAGGGACTGTTGGCTGTTTGCTCTGAGGTCGCTGACCCTGATGATTGTAGGCCTACTTTTGATCATGAACATATGCTTTAGGGTTGAAAACAGGATCGAGAGCTTGCATCACAGCCAAGGCGGGAGCGGGGGCCGTCTGACGATTTGGAGCAAAATACTTGGTCATGATTTGAGTGGGTGATGAGCACCCCGTCAATAGTTTTCTTGGCTTTTCAATCATAAAAATGATGGCCAGGGCGGCCACAAGTGTAACATACATTACCATGATGGTAACATTTGTCGTATGGGTGATGGTGCTTACATTCAGGAGCTTCAGTTTGGGGCTATTTAGCTTCGAGGTTGTAGACCTTTGCCACCTTTCGGTGACCAAAGTGTTCCTTCCGAGGCTGCACGAATGTAGCATTCCTTTTCCGGTTCATTTGACCTTGGAAACCCTCTTGAAGGCGGGCAGCCTTGATTAACTCAGTCAGGTTCTTAATTTTATTCGTTTTATTTTTTTTGAATAAAATGAAATTTATATTTGATATATTTGGATTATTTTTTAAGAGTTATTAGGCTTTAAAGTTTTATTTAATTTACAATTCAAATATACAAATTAAATGAATCAATTAGATTATTAGCTAATTATTGTTTAATGTTAATTAATCATTTAATTAAATTAGCTAATGATTATTAATTAACTAATTAAATAACCTACTGTTAATTATTTAAACTAACTAATTAACTGCTAATTAATAATTAATTAACTTACTAAGCTTAATTAGTTTATTACTAATACTTACATAATAATGAGATTATATAAATATATATATATATATACATGATTTTATCTAATATATATAATTATATTTATATATATTCAAATATACATAAATATAATTTTTCTGCAGGTATTAATGGCGGCGGGACCCACCACGGACACGTGGCGGGCGCTGATTGGTTGCGGGAAAGGAGGTGGGCCCCACGGGACATGTGACAATGTCCCGTTAGATACAGGGCTGCGCGCGGGACCCACACGCTAACGCAGGCGGGGCCCGCTCGATCTCGCGTGGGTTGGGCCCGACTTGACCCGGCCCGCCGACCTTTCGTCTCTCCCGCGGCACACCGAGGCAGGGAGGCTAGGGCTTGAGAAATGGGGACCTTCTCGGTGACGCCAACGGCCGAACCACACATCAACAGGAAGGTCGTGAGGAGAGCCTCCCAATGACAGTTGAACCACCACCGAAGGAGGCCTAAAGCCCCGATTAGGTCCAACCCTTGTCTCGACCTCTCGGATGGTTTCGAAAGTCTAACGACTTGTACTGCAGACGATCGAACAAATTGACCAAATCAAACCAATGGTTCGCCGATTAGGGTCGATCAAGATTCAAGCAAGCACACGGAATAAATATTCGAGCTAAAAGATTGCACCGAAGCGAAGAGGTAGGGGAGGATGAGGTACCTGAAGAATGGATGGTCGAAAGTTAGGGTTCGAGTTCGAGTTCCAGCCGATTTCCTGATCACGTAAAATTCATCCTAAATAGCAGATCAGGGCTTAATGGGGCCCTAGGTGGAGTGAGCGAGGCTGGGGATGCGCGGATTGGGCGGCGACTGCGGTGGGGCGACGCGTGTCTCGGGCGACCTCAGCGAGGAGGACGAAATGCGGGGGCCGTCTGATCCTGATGGGAAGCCAAACAGTGCGTGGTATTTAGGGTAGACGGCTTCAATTTATTAACGGTCGCGGTTTTAAAATATTAAAATAATTTAAATAAATAATTTAATTAATTTATTTATCTAAATTCTAATATTAATATTTAATTCTATTTAACTAATCAACTTTCAAAAATTTCCAAATATTAACTCTTAGCTAATTGAAGGGTGAGGAATGCAACGGTGAGGTCATATTTTTAATTCGACAAGTATTTTAATTTCCTAATTTTTGGGGTATTTAAATATTATTAAAATATTTGACGACTTCCGATTGATATAAAAATATCACCCATAGCTAATTTGGGGGCAATGAGTGCAATGTCGAAGTTCAATTTCTGATTTGAGGTCAATATAAATGGATCAATTTCCAGGGTTAATTTCTAGATTTTCCAAATATTAGGATTTGATCTATTTGACTCCTAATTTAGACTAGGTCTTGGTGGAAGACTCATAATGACCTAATTATAGTACTAAAACTGAGATTATGACCTAGATTAGTCCTAATCAGATTGGGTAACAACTTGAGTTGTTACATTAGTGGGCTGGGATTATGTGGTGCCCCGTACTTTCTCGTGGCTACGCTAATACTGATATTAGCATAACATCGGGGAGTACGGTGCTCCACTCCGGTGGCAAATCCCCAAGTCAAGTATAGTCATGTAGGACCCAACTCACCTAAGGCCAAGGACTTGTTACCCTGTAGAAGAAATTATGAACATACATCTATACAAATCAAAGTGGTGAAAGTAAGAAACCATATAATATAACATCCACAGGCATAACATAGTATAAGAGAGTAAGAGAAACAATAACTCAGAACAAATGCAAGAAATTAAATACATCTAGAATTTAATTATTACAAACTGAATTAACAAAAATAAAAATCTCTCAACCTCACTGCAAAAAGAGAAAATTTATCTAAGCAGCAGTAGGAAGATCCTCTTCTTGCACCAGCTCTGATCCTGCAGCACTGCCGACGAACAACTCTGAATCTGACATTTGTCAGTATCACAAATGCCAGGGCCCTAACCAACAAAAGGTTACAGTTAGACAATCATCTAGGTACATTTTAGGCTATTTAAGTGAACTGAGTATTTAAGATATCACACTTAAAGGTTTTAAATGTGCAAGCATTTAAAAGGTGCAATAAGCTACAAGAACGGGGTAGCTATAAGCTAATCACTTATAGCTAATCAACAGGCATATAAAATAACATACAAAAATAACAACTAAACATGATGAGGTTAAAAGCAAAAATAATTGTAATTACTGAAATAAATCTGATCCTAACATGCTTATGATTACTTGGAGACATGTTGAGTATAATAAGAACACAAGTGCTGAAATAGAGATACAATTCTAGCATCCTAAATATGAAATATTTAATACTAATCATTAAGAGCATATATACAAGCATGCAGATCGACATGAAAAAGGCCATTGAGACATGTTGCAAAAGTAAATTAAGTACATGCATGAGTAAAAGTAAAGCCATTGAGATATGTGGCAAAGCAAGTTGGGCACTAAAAGGCCACTGAAGCATGTGGCAAAGTAAAACAAACACTGACAACTGAACTAAAGTAGTAGTAAGCCTAAGCCATAGTATTGCCATAACAAAATAGGCCATATAAGGCTTCTGAACTGAAAGTTCAATATGTATCCATCCTAAGCATCCGCAGAGCTAGGTCCGAGTTGAACTTATAGAATAAGACATGTATCCATCCTAGGCATCCATCGAGCTAGGTCTGAGTCTATTCTATAACAAAACTTGAACTAAAGAGACAAACTATACTAGGACATACTCTACTAACTGAAAATACTAAACAAACTGAATGAATGCTATGCTTTTTAAATACTGACTTAGGATGTATCTTTCATATCCTAAGTTTACCTATTATGATCAAGGAACAAGGCTCAATATTCAGGATGAGCAGAGCAATCAAGTCAAAGTAAGTAAGAGACTCAATCTAGAGTTATGTGATATCTATTTTTGTCTACTTTATCCAAATCTAACTATTTTGAGAAGCTATAAGTTTAGGATCTCCAATATCCAGCTATCGAGTAATATTTCAGATTTATGACCTTAATGTTAACATTAGAACTTAATAAGTTCTAATTCATAATCATATGATGACTATAAAAAGTTAAAGTAAATAAATCAATGACTTAATTATTATTATTTTCCTCTCTTAACCCAAGTCTTGATTTAGTAAGTCAAGACTTAAGGATTCTGGATCCAAACCCCACTTGGTGTTCAAATCCTGAATCTAAGGTAGTATCCTTAGTAAGGATCTAGGTTTCACACTTTAAAACCCAATTTAAAGGTAAGGAATACTATAAGATGAAGGATTCAGAAACTATGATCTTAATGAAAGGCTATGCTAATATTGTAAGATAAAATAATCAGTAAGAACTAAGAATCTAAGATCTATATTCAATATTTAAGATAATTACATTATCCTATAAATTGAATCAGTCCTACACCCACATGGAAGGCTGCAAAGGAATTAAATAATAAATCATTTAAGGAATCCCAAAAGGAGGTAGTCCAATTCAATTAGAAGATCTAAAGTTTAAGATCTAAGATTTGATGTTTGATCACTTTAGAATTAAGCTAAGATTTAGAGTTAGGATTGTATAAGAGTATTTCTCTTAAGATTCAAGCTCAAGGATCAATTAAATTAAGCTATTAGCTAAGGATATAGTACTTTGATGCAATTAAACTTAGCTCTTAAGATAAGGTGATTTTAGGAGCACTTAAAGTCTTAAGATCTCAGTAAGTTATTTTAAGATTCTTCACTTAACTCAATATTATCAACATAGGATTTTAGAAAGGTGTTAAACATATTAACTAGGGATATTTTACTAAATTTTCAAGGCTTAAGGGGTGCTTAAATATATTTGGTCAAAATGACCAAAATACCCCTCTTAAGCCTAAATATGGGATTTAAGGATTTAATTATCCAAATTGCTTCAAATTTGTATTAATGGGTTCCAAATTGGTTAATAAAGTAGGATACACATTTATATTAGGTTTTGATAACCTAATTAGTACAAATCACCTATTTAAGCTAATTAAGGTGATTAAGGAAACTAGGGCATTATATAGTGATCCAACTCATTCATAGACTCTAATATACTTAAGAAGTCATTAAGAACTTAGTTTACCAAAATCAGAGGGTTAATCATGATTTAATTCACTAATCCCTAATTAGGATAATTAAGAGATGATTAATAAAGTAAGGTTCCTAAATTATTTTTAATGGTCTACATAAGTTTCTTGTGGTCTTACGAGCAATCCGAGACTTTAATCAACACTTTTGGATAATTAATGAATTTAATATGATTTAAATAAAAACAGAAAAGAATTAAGTAATAATTTAAAATCTAACTATTGGATCTTTGATTTTATTTTATATTAATGTTCCTTGCATTTTTCTTATTAAAATAGTATATTGGATCATACCATTTGGATAAGTATTAATTAAATTATTTCATTAATGCATTATGAATGTTTATTTAAATTGAAATCATAGGGAATTAATTAAATTCATTTTTCAATTATTTCTTAGAAGCAAAATAATTCCAAAATCCTTTAATTAACCTGGCCCGGATATCAGACCACGCGAGTCAGAGCGGAGCCCGGCTGGACCGGCACTATCGCACCACGCGGGCCTGGGCTGTCCCGGCCCGAGGCGACAGTGTCACCGTCCCCGCATACTTTTTGCAATGGGCTGACCTAAGGGATCTTCAGCACCAAAATTCTCGGTGCTCAAGAAATGTCGACATCTCAATTTACTTTGTACATGTTCCTAAAGTCAAGACGCATCGATCCCACCATTAAACCCTCTCTGGGATGCACTAGTTTGCCGAATGGCTAATCGATAGGTTTGGTCCTAATCACATAATCTAGGGTTTACTGTGAGGAGTAAATTCTCCTCACAGAGACGACCATTTGGCCAGAGCTCGATCCCTACACCATCCTAGTGGTGAGGCAGATCAAAGCCCTCTGGTCACGAGCCTTGGGTGCCCTAGATCATTGGGTCCTTACTCGAGCTCGGCTATGAGCTCGCAGCGTAAACCAGACCATTGATCGATCGTGATAGGCTAGCCCAGACCCTATGGTCAATCACATTGGGTTCCCTAGGTGGCTAAGGCAATCTAGATGACATCCAAAGGCTCATCCAGAAGCGTAAATGGAAAAATTGAACTCACTAAGTTTAATGGGAGAAGTTGTACCTGAAGACGGGTTTGTAGACATGATCGAGGGGAATTGAGACAAGCTGGAGGTTCCAAAAGATCTCAACAACCTAGCAGGGGGTCTGAACACCAGACACGCACCCTCTATCAGCAGTTTAAAGCTTCGGGAATGCCGAAAAATTGTCGAGAGAAATGGGAGCTCCAGGAGACATCGAATGGCCAATTGAGGATTCTCAGTGAGCAAAGGGACTCACTAAGGGGTCCTGTGGGTATTTATAGGTCTTGGGGAGGTCTGGAGTTGGATACCAGAGCTCAGGAATGGAGGAAGGCTCGGGCTGAAGGGGAGGCTTGTTTTAACGGCCATGGGCAATTTAGGGAGACTACTACCGGCAGACGATCGCGCCGAGGGTAAAAGAGGAAGAACGGGTCATTTCTCGTATTGCCACGGGGGCTGAAAGGATCTCAGTTGTCGGGGGACCAGACGCAGATCGGGCAAGATGAGGGAGATGATCCACAGCGCTCGGACTCGTGCCCGCCATTTGAAGGATCGACCGTTGGTCTCAGACAGCTCTGATGCATTACTTAGGCGGGGTGGATGATAGCCATCAGATGCGTGTGATGGATCCGATGCCTATGATTAAATTGCAGAGCAGGGTAGATCGCACCGTAGGATTAGACGCGCTACGATTCGTGCTAGGGCATTTATTAGCGCGATTTGAAGCACCGCTGTCGAGACCCCACAGCAGATCTGTCGTGGTCCCGACAGCGAATCCCAGTTTATAAAATATAAATAAATTAATTATAATTCATTTATTAAATTACTTAAATTTCTATTAAATCATTTAATCTAATTTAGGATTAAATGAGTTCCAAAAATTTCTAAAAATTCACCCTTAGTTAAATGAGACATGAGGAATTCAAAAATGAAATCATATTTTAATTTGGAGATCAAAAGAATTTAAGTATTTTCCAGGGCTCAAAAATAGGCAAAAATACTAAAATTCTCAATTTAGATCCGATTGATCCCAAAGGTTTAAATGACCCATTGAGTCTAATGGAATCAAAATCAAAGCTTAGCTTGGTTTAATAAATTTGGATTTAGCTAGGGTAACCACTAAGGTTGTTACAAATTATACCTAATCCAATGATAAGTGAGGGTTTGCCAAAGTGACACACCACCCCTTAGCTTAATCTTGTGGATTAAAGGGTGGGGTGCCACATCCCATGGGAAGGCATATACTTTGTCATTAAATGCTGAAATTAGGAGAAGGCATGTAGACCGGAGGCAAAATAGAAATATGTCTATGTTAAGACAAGATAAATCTAGACTCAGAAAAGCAAAGCGAGATTGTTGGAACTGTGGGAAGGCAGATCACATCAAAAAGGATTGCCCTACCCTAGAGAAGTAAAGTGGTGGAGGGAACGTTATGTACCCCACTGTGATTGTTTCAACTGAAGAGAACTCAGATGCATTGATCCTCTCACTTGTCAACTTGGAGTTCTGGGTGGTGGACTTGGGTGCATTCTTTCATGGCACTCCTATGAGGGGTGCTTTGAAGGCTTGCACCAAGGGCAACTTAGATAAGGAATATCTTGGTGATGATAAGACATGTGATATTATTGGCTGAGTTGATGTGGATATCTAACTACCAAATGGTGAAATTTGGAAGCTTAGAGGTGTTAGACATGTGCCTAGTCTAAAAAGAAATATTTTATCTTTTAGTTGATTAGCTAGGGAAGGATACAAGCTTTATAGAGGACTCATGAAAGGTCACCAAGGGTGCACTTATTATTACACGAGGAAATATAGAAGGTACATTTGGCTTGATCAATAAAGTGTCTGATTCTATTACAGCTGCAGAATATATAGATGCAGGTTTATGGCAACAGGGCTTGGCCATATGAGCGAAAGGAGTTTGAAATACCTGCAGTCAAAGGGGAAGCTCCAGGAACTGAAGTCATTATACTTGGATTTCTATGAATATTATGTGTGTAACAACTCAATATTATTACCCTAGCTAATATAAGCTAAAACAAGCATTAATTCTTATTCCATTCATTTTGTCTTTAAGAGTTAACACTAAAAATTTGAGATCAATCGGAACTCATTTGAGCTAATTTGCTATTTTGTCAATTTTAGAATCCTGAAAATTAGCTAAATTAATTTGGTCACCAAATTAAAATTTGATTATATTTTTGAATTCCTCACCCCAAAATTAAACTAGCATAAATTTTTGAGAATTTTTTGAGGTCATTTGATCCTAAATTAGATTTAATTTTCTTAGAATAAATTATATTAATTAATTGATTATTTAAAATAAAATGAATTATTTTATTTTATCCAAATGTCAGTCAGCTAGAATAGGTAGAGCTGATCCGACAGTTGGTGTGCTTTTCTGCCCGAGATCTTGCAGCTCGCTCCTCTCCTCTCTCGAGCCGCATCTGAGCCATCGAATCCTAGCCGTGATCCAATGACTACGATCCAACCAACACTCGACCTTTAAGGACCTTTGAATCATAGTCTTAGCACTATTTCATTTGATCCATTAGACAGTTGTAGATTCCTTCAAAATTGTGGATCGTCTTCCTTCTTTGCTTGAGCCAGACAGCGATAAATCCTTCGTACAATCCGTTGTCAGGCTGTTCCCCACTCCTTTTGCCACGTCGTCAAGACTGTTAAGATCCTTACCATTGATGGTTGAGCATCCTAGGCAAGCCACAAGGCTCGATTTTGCCAATATTAGCAATGGAACACTCAAGCCTTCAGGCCCGAGCTCGACCTTCGACCAGACCATCCTGCCCTTCCCGCGAGATATAAATAGCTCATATTCTTCCCATTAAGCCTCTTTGCTCACTAACGTTCCATTGAATTTCCCTATTAAGTAAGTTAAATAGTTGTAAATACAAGTAAACCTGCAAAATATGCAAGTAAGGTAAGCCTCAGTTATAAAGGACTAAAGGTACAATAAAAAGCAGACATAACGGGCTGAGTAAGCATAGTTAAGAGACTATGATAAATCATCTACAATCATGATGTTGCGGGAAAAGTAAGAACAGTCATAAAGAACTTTGATATGTAAGTTATTTATCTTGATTTAAGTGTTTTGTTCTGCGAGCAAAGTTACAGAATAAATGAGGAGTCAAACACGTCTGTCCAACAAAGTAAGCAGGGTTTCCCAGAACACACACTTTCCCCCTCATAGAATCTATGTGGTATTCTGATCCCTCCATAGCCTACCATACTAATTAACAGTTGTACGACTACCTCCAATGAAACCCCAAAGTAAATATTATATGTTAAATTTATGCACAATATATTTATGAATGTATTCAAGAATTTAGTCTCAATGCATTGTAGTATTCAAGGATGTTCAAAGCTAATTAAAAATCATGTGATATCTTTTATTATCTACTTTAATTATCTATCATATGATTGGAGCTAATCATGATCCTCAATTGAATTAAACATTCATCCAATATCTTTATTAATTGATACAATAATAATATACTATTTGAAATAAGGATTGAAAATAATGATTTGATTAAGGTCTTATTTATGAGATAAAATAATTTATATATATAATTAAATTTTTACAAATAAGCATCCTATCCTATTGGTAACTCTACAATCATCTAACTTATTGAATAACCACTTCTACTCTTATGGGACATTTTAAGCACATACTAAAGGTTTCATTATTATTTTCTTAGGCTACTAGATTCTTATGATTTGGGGTACTTAAAGGTCTAGCTAAAGGATTCCTTAGCTACCAAACTTAATATTTCTCTTTATACTTGAGGTATAGGATTCTCCTAACTTATAATATATAAACACCTACATTAACACTATTCCTTAAGTACTCTATCTGCTAGCATCATAAGGTTCTATACTAGAGAAGGTTGTACATTTAACCACTTAAGTTATCTTACCCTTTCCTATGTCACTAACAGGACAATTCTAGTCTTAACTTAGGCTTAGGGATTTTATAAGGTTACTAACATAATATGGAAAGACTAAGGGAATGATAATACTTAAGGTACTCATTGTCTAATTCAAGCTCACATTTTATTTCTAAGCTAAGTAATAGGTTTCTCTTCATAAAGTATAAGGTTCCAAAGTTTAAGCTTTTCTATCACTTCATTACCTAGCACTTAAGGTTTCTAAACCTCTTCATTATCAATGCTTGGTTATAGTCTTAGCTTATTCATATAGTATTCTTAAGATAATCCTAAGCATCAAACTTAGAATAACACTAAGAAGTTTGCACATGATTATTTGATCAATCTATAATTTCTATACTTAGCATGTTATGGCTACTTATACAATCCTAAGTAGATTATAATTAGTCACTTAGGTTAGTCTCTAAGCATCCCTTAAATACTAATTCTTCTCATCTTAATATATTTTAAGTCTTCTCTTAATCACTTATGCTATAGTAAGGGTTGTCCTATATTATATTAAGTATTTTACAAGATCTAATTATTGAATGTAGCTTCTCTCCCTACTAATCATAAATTAAGCTAGATGACACTTATTGGATAAAAGTTAATTTCTATTGAGCTAATAATCTAACTTACAATTAATCTTCCTTTTATTATCAAGCTACTAGGCTTAGACTAGTGGCTAGGATCTTTAGTTAGAAGGTTAATTTAAATGGTTTCTACCCTTAATGTTATTAAAGTATATAAGGATTAGGAAGTGTAACAACCCAGGTTGTTACTTTGCTCAATTAAGACTAATTTAAGTCTTAATTAAGGTTCCAAGTCACTAATTAAGTGATTTGAAACTCATCTTTGAAACCTAGGTCAAACCAAGAAATTATCAAAGTCAAAACAAGAATTCTGGAAAATCCCAAAACTTGGAAATTTGACTTTTTATCTAAACCTCAGATTGAAAATCTGACTCCACCATTGCGTTCAGAACACCCAAATTAGCTAGGGGTGAAATTTTGGAGGCATTTGGAAGTCGTTGATTTTTCGTCGAATATTTTAATATTATTTAAATACCCCAAATAATCAAATAATTAAATACTCGTCGAAACAAAAATCCGAGTGCGCCGTTGCGTTCCTCACCCTTCATTTAGCTAAGGGTGATTTATTGGGGATTTTTGAAAAACATTTAAGCAGTTAAATTTAATTAATAAAATGAATATAATTTAATTAAATTACAATATTTCAAATAATATTTAAACGGCGCCGTTCTCTTAACCTTAACGCCGCTCCCGCTATTCTGCTTTCACCATTAGAATCTAACGGTAAAGGCGAACGTTCGATCAGTCGATTGAACGGTTCGCATGTGTCTTCCCCGATCAAAGACGGAGGCTTCGCGTGTCTGCAGGCGAGGTACGCGGCGCGCTCATCGCTCGGCAAATGGCTTCCCCGCCGCTTCTAAGGCACAATATTATCCATTTTGCTTCATTTCGCTTGGATGCATCTTTGAATCTTCAGTTAAGCATGCTGATAAATTCAGCGAAGGATCAAGATCGTGAGCCTTCGTTTGCCGTCCATTTTCAGGTACCGTCCCTTCTTCAAACTCTTATTTCATTGCTTCAAATGGAATTCGAATATCTATTTCATGTCCTAGATTAGCGATTTAGTGGTACAGATCGGACTCTAGCGATTTTAATTGATCCAATTTGGCATTTTGTATACAGTTATAACCGTTACCCCTCTTCGTTCTTAGAAATTAGGGTTGTCTGTTTCTCGAAGCCTCGATCATCTCAGGTCCAGATCTCTTAGCTGATGGTAAGTGTTAGATTAGCTCTTTTCATAGCCATATATTCAGGCCATAACCGTCGCCGTTAAGATCCCTAGCCGGCATGCCCTAGTTCGGCTCTGCTTCGATCTGACGAAGAAGACGCCGGCCCATTTGGGGCTGGGCCGGGTCAGACGCGACCCGTGAAGTCGAAGCCGGGTCGCGTGCGTGTCAAGATGGTGGGACCCTCATACAGACCGACGACCAGTCCAGCCTCGACGCGTGTCCGGCCTGTTGGGCAGGTCAGGTCGTGGACCCCGTACTGCTCATTTTGGCCAATACGCTGCTGACGCGTGTCCTACACGCTGACACTGTTGATGTCGCTGGCGCAGTCGTGGGTCCCAACTGCAGAAATAAACTAAAACATTTAAATATATATATGATTATATGTCAGATAATTATAAATTATATAATTATATATATATGAATAATAACAACAGATAAACAGTATTAATTAAAATTAATTAAATTAATTCTAAACTTTAAACCTAAATAACTCCTAAAATACTCATCCAAATTATGCAAAATTATATACCAAATTGATCAGAAAAATATAAGGAATTTATTGATGCCATTTAATTTTCTGTAGTATCAATATTTTGTAAAGTGATTATTTAGGGTTTAATTTAAGTTAAATTAAATATTGCAAAACTTAATTAACCTATAACTATGTACCCAATGATCCAAACATATTGAAAATGGGTCTTAAAGTGATTAGAAAACCTTAAGGATTATTTTGGTAGTATTCATTTTGCTGTTAAGGTTAAATTTTGCCTAATCACATTTAAGACCTAACCATAATAAGCTTAATTAGACTCCAAATTTAATGATCCAAATATCAATTTAGATCAGAAAAACCTAATTAACAGTAATCTATAGAAATATTTGAGATCCAATGGTTAGATTTGCTAATCATCCTTAATTACTCTAAATCTTGATTAGTGAATATTAGCCAAATTAATAATCCAAATTGAGTGATTTAAGTTTCAGAGGACTCATAGAACTATTTAAAATCAATCTATAAGGTTGGAATAGTATATGAGTAATTAATTTTGTTAATCACTCACTAATCACCCTAAACCCTAATTAGGTCTTAACTTAGTCAAATTAGGTCTAAATTGAGCTTACCACATGTCATTATGATCAGTGATCTATTTGTAATTCATAGCCACTAATTTTGCTTAATTTGGACACTAATTGGCAAAATTAGGATTTTTGACCCTTAAATAAGCATTCCTTAATTATCCCTTAAACCCTAAATCTTGTATTGGCCATAACTTGGTCAATACTTATCATAATTTAGTAAATTTAGATTCTATGAAAAGCTTAGATAGTAAAGATCAATAATCTAAAAGAAAATTTAGCTTTCACGTAGCCAAATTACTGATTTTCCCTTATGAGTTAAACTCACTAATTTGATCTCATATGGCTTAATAATCACCCAAAATTAACTTAGTTGCTGTCTAATCTTATATTAGATAGTAAGAAACACTTTCCAAAAGAAAATTTTAGAATTTAAGCCCTAGATCAAAATTTGATCTTTTGAACCCTTAAGTAGGGGCAAAATGGTCTTTTTGCCCAAATTTAGGGTTTAGCCTTTTAAAGCCCTAAATTCAATTTCTAATCATTAAAATCAGTAAATAGAATGATTTAGAACTGAAATTAATCAAATTTAAGTCTAAATTAGGTTTTGATTAAAATCTCAGAATTTGCTCAGTAAAGAAAATTCCTAATTCTTAAGAAGAGTTCTCTTTCCTTAACCATTCTTAGACCCATCCTTAGGTCTTATAACATTAGTTAGAATGTGTGTCTTGAGAGATACTCTTAGTAATTAAGAGCCTTATTTTTTAAGATTAGGAATAGATCTTAAGTTAGAATTCATCTATTGAGTAAATTGGGTTACTCAATTAGGTGAAACCTTGAGTTTTTCTAGTTTATAGATTTTCTTAGTTTATTAAATGATTATTTGATCTTTAAACTCTAGAATTAAGAATAGAGATCTATCCTAATGAATTGAATTATCATTAGGATTTGCCTTAACATAATCTGTAAGTTTTGGGTTCTAAACTTAGACCATTAGATTATACCTTTAAATTAAGTGATTAGACCCCATCATCTGGAGTCTAATTCTTAATCTATTCATCTTGATTTGGCTAATCAAGATGAGGTTGGGATGAATTAAATTACAAAACTAGGTCGTTGATTTATTCATTTTAACCAAATAGTCGTCTTTTGATTAAGTTATAATTAGGACTTGGCCAGTCCTAATTATCTTCAATAAGTAGGATTCGTGATTCTAAGTTACAGAATGTGTAAGAATTGATGAAATCTGAAACTTATGTAACTTAGAGTAGATAGAATGAATAAAATAGATAACAAAGGATATCACCTGTGTTTTAGATAGAGTTTCTTGCACTTTGATTTTGATGCTTCGCATTCCTTGATTTTGAGCCTTATACCTTGAACATGTATTATGTACATAAGATATTTTGATAAATATCTTATGTTAATTTGGAACATTATTCATAAGCAGCATTATGTTCGTTTCACAAGTGGTATGTAAGGTGTAGCTTGATTAGTATACCTCTTTGATCAACCCGTTCGGGGTCGGCAACCTTTCGAAGGTTTAATGTCCGACAGTTTATTGGCCATGCCTAGTCTGAGTGATAGGATGGATAGACTCTCGCCCTACTGACTACAGAGTCAGGATTCTGATATGGTTATACTAATTCAAGTACACTTACATTCAGTTCTGTCTTAGCTCATCAGGCTAAGAATTTTAGTGATATTCAGTTCAGAGTTTCTTAGCTCATCAGGCTAAGATTTGCTGTATATGTGTTCAGTTTGGGTGACTTAGATAGTCACTGCAGTTTCAGTTTATGGATATTGTTTTACTAGCATATTCTGCATTTCAGCACTGTTTTACTTTCAGTTTTTCTGCACATGTTATATATAGGATGCTAGTTCTACTTATTGTTTTCATATGCTCACATAGGATGTTAGTGTTTCAGTTTTATACTGTTTAAATTTTGTACTTCACTTAGCATAATCTGTTTGATCATGAGCATGTTTAGGTTGTACTTTTCTTACCTTTCTTTTGCTTTTCTTTTACTTACCTGTCCTTGTTGCAGTTGCTTGGAGGAGGTATGTATTACTTCCTATTTGTTTGGTTATAAACTGTGGTTTATAACTTGTTACTGTTCTTTTATACGCTTTTCTGCACCTATTATGCTTAGTTCTGTTTATATGGTGATATCTGCTTAATTTAATAAAATTGTTTGCCCTAAAATGTACTTAGACATATTGTCTAACCAGTTTTTCTTTTGTTAGCTGGGGCCCTACCATTATGAAACTGATAATGGTAGGATCTGAGTTTGTTGGAGCAGTAGATCCAGTGGAGAGCTTGCCATTGGAGGAGGAGCCCGTTCCCGAAGATCTGTAGCTTTAGTTTTACTTTCAGTGAGCTTGAGAGTTCATTTCAGTTCTTTTAAATTTATTAAATGTTGTAATAATACATATTTATATTTCTCTTTCAGTACTTTACTTATTCTGTAGTGTTGTATTTATACTGTATTGGATGGATGTTATACCTTTTATTGCTTCCGCACTCTGAGTTCTTGTATGATCATTTAGTGATAAATTCTGGAATAAATGACAGAGTCCTTAGTTAAACTATATTAGAATGTGTGTCTAAGCCAATCTTAAGTGAGGACCTTGTCATTTGGTGACCCCTCCACCGTAATCATGTTAACTTAAGGGTTAACAGGACCACGGCGGGGCAGGGCTGCCACAGGAAGATCCTAAATTAATAATTTCACTAAATGACAAGTTACCAACTGAATTGTACTTATCCTCAGACTCAGCTAGTACAAGCATTAATTTTCATTCCATTGGTTTCATTTAGACTTTAAAAGTTAACACTAAAAATTTGAGATCAATCAGAACTCATTTGAGCTAATTTGCTATTTGGTCAATTTTAGGATCCTGAAAATTAGCTAAATTAATTTGATCACCAAATTTAAATATGATTATATTTTTGAATTCCTCACCCCTAAATTAGACTAGCGTGAATTTTTGGGCATTTGGTTTTATTAGAATTAATTGGATTTAATTTCATTAGAATTAATTGGATTCAATTTCATTAGAATTAATAATATTAATTAATTAAATATTTAAAATTAATTAAATTATTTTATTTTGTCCAACGGTCAGCTAGCTAGAAAAGGTAGAGCTGATCCAATAGTTTGTGTGCTTTCCTGCCCTAGATCATGCAGCCCACTCCTCTCCTCTTGCGTTCCACATCTGAGCCATCAAATCATAGCTATGATCCAACAACTGTGATCCAGCCTATACTTGGCTATTAAGGTCCTTTGCATCATAGTCATAGCATTGTTTCATTCAATCAATTAGATAGTTGTAGATTCCTTCACGACTGTGGATCATCTTTCTTCTTCGCTTGCACGAGACAGCGGGAAATCCTTCATACAATCCGTTGTCAAGCTGTTCCCCACTCCTTCTGCCATGTAGCCAAGACCATTAAGATATTTCCTGTTGATGGTTGAGCATCCTAGGCAGGCCACGAGGCTTAATTTGGCCAATATTAACAATAGAACACTCAAGACTTTAGGCCCGAGCTCGACCTTTGACCCGGCCATCTTGCCCTTCCCGTGAGCTATAAATAGCTCATGTTCTTCCCACTGAGCCTCTTTGCTCACTGATGATCCATTGAATTTCCCTCAGCTTCTTTTGATCAAAGTTCCAATCATATCTTTGCAACTCTTGACACCAACTCCTTCCCAAGCAATCTGAGGGTGTGGTCTGGTGTTCAGACCCCCTGTGCAGTTCCCAAGATCTTCTGATGCTCACGCATCCATCTCTAGCCCTTCGTCTCTACATTTCCAGCTATTCAGGTACTTCCATCTTCCCATTGAGCTGTCCGAGCTTAGTGTCAATCCATTTGCACAATATAATTTGCTCTGTGATGTATTGAATTTGTTCTAGTAGTTTAGGTGCTTGCTGTGGGCTAATTCAAGTGGAGTTAGCTCGACTGAGACAGCGTGAGCTCGCTGTCTGGATAGAGCAACTATCCAGTGAGATTGAACCCACTCCAATGGATTCCTGAGATCTATTCTAGCAGCTTTCCTTTTATAGTTGCATGATGTAGTGAATAAAACCCAATGTAATTATTCTAGGGTGCGGACTGAGTCCCGATCAATCAATTGGGCTACAACACTGTATAGTGCTGGAGCTCGAGTAGGGACTTAGCGGTCTGACACCTTCCAAGCTGTGTAATTATGAGGCTTCAATCTACCTCACCACCCTAAAGGTGTATGGATCGAGCCCCTATTGTTTGGTGCTCTCTATGGGAAGTATTTTATCCCCACAATAAACCTTGGAAACTTCATAGAATTGGTTTTGTGGCGAGTAAGAATCTAGTGATCTCGGCTCCCTCGCATAGTGATTTACTACATAATTGGTGTGTCTTGATGTGGGGAACGTTTTGCAAATTGAATTGAGCCATGGGGTGGTCTGGAGCTCAAGAATTAATTGAGAAGGCCTAACTCTAGGAGCGTTGCGTTGGGACGAAGGTTGTACGAACGAGACATAAGGATGGGCCAGGTCACCCCCAACCCACGTGTTTTGATTTTGGGCCAAAATTTATAGTCGATTAATTGGATTTAAAATCTTTAAGAAAATTAAATTAGAAAATAAAAAAACATATGGTTAATTAATTAGAAACATTCCAAATGTATTTTTGAAATAATTCACTCAATTTAATTCCAAATGGTATGATCCAATATACTATTTTGATTATAAAAATGCATGGAACAATAAACTTATTTCCTTGCATGTTCATTTGGAATTATGTTAACAACCCTAAACATGAAGGAATACATGAATATTTTCATTTGGAATTATGCTAAATGACATTAAAAAAAGAGCAGTGTAAGCATAAGTAAGCAACATACACTGTAAGTAAGTAAAGTAAGGATTGCAATGTAAGAACAATAAGAAGTACTATACAGCCAAGTAAAGTGAAGTTTAGTCACAAGGACTAAGTAAGCATAATCAAAGACTATGATAATTAAGCATAGTCAAAAGACTCTGATAATTCTTTCACAATCAATAAGATTGTGAGAAATGTAAAGTAAAGTTGTTTATCTTATGTAAGATTTTGTTTTGCAGGCAAAGTTATAGAATAAATGAGGAGTTAAGCACATCTTCCTAAATATGTAAAGTGGTGTTTCCCATAACACACACACACATACTCCCCCTTATAGGATATCTGTGGTTCCATTAATACTCCATAGCTTGTCATGGCATAATAGTCCACCATCTAGAACTCCTATCTTTAATATTTTAAATTTTTACTCATGCACAATGTATTAATGTATGTTCAAGTTTGTAGTTTCAAAGCATATAAGCATTGATGAAGTTCAAGTTAATTGTAAATCATGTGATATCTATTATTATCTAATTAAGTTATATACCTTAATAATTGGGGCTAATCAAGCCCTAAATTGACTTAGACATTAACAATCTCTAAGTCAATTGAAGCCTAATACTATAAGTAGTTAAAACTTTGAAAATAGTTATTTAATTAGGAGTTACTTATGTGACATAATTATTTATAAATATATACACATGATGAATTCAATCCTATCTTATCACTAAATCTTCCAATCTTCTCTAGTTATTAGACTTATACTAATACAAGAGTTCTTTAACTAGAAGACACGTTGTAAGATTATTAGCTTTAGAGCTTAGTATGGAACCTAAGGGTTCAAAGTGATACAAGTTTATAAACTACACTAATTTGACTAACTACTTGCTAATGAAGTCTTAAAAGTACAAGTGGCTAAGTGAAGGTTTTCAATCCAATAACTTCTAGGTTTAATTAAATGCACTAGGAATACTAGAGTTTATTAGGAGGCTAAGCTACTACAAGGAGCTAATAACATTAAGTTACATGCTAAGAGAACTAGGGTGGAACCTACACTTGAGGGATGTAAGTAACTAAGCTTAGCTCAAGCTAGCTTCTTAAGGGTTCTAATAATGATTCATACTAACTTGGGGAAGCTAATCTAACTAATATTATCCTAGGATTTAGAACTACTACACAAATTAAGTATCAAATCATATCTTAAGAGTTCACACTAACCTTCTATATATTGATGAGCCTTCCTAGGTTTGTTAAAGCTAGCCTATCAAGTGTTCACTTAGGTTTTTCTTAGCTAGAATCACACTCTAAGGTGTTATAAAGGTTCAATTTAGGCTTAAGTTTGTTGTCCTAGGGTTAGGAGACTAAAAACATGCAAGGTTCCTAACATACAAGTCATTTAATAAGAATTTGAAATGCCAATATTACAAATTCTTCAAAAGATGCCCAATAGAAGTAAAATTATTAAGCAAAGGATCTTTATAGCATAAGGATTAAAATGACACTAAGTAGGTTCAATTTGGACTTTATTTAGCTTAATTAGGGTTTAATTGCTCTTAAAGAATTTTAAAAAGTGATTAATAATATTAACAGTCCAACCAAAATTAAATTACAAATTATTATTCCGCTTATTTTTCTGATGAAAATGAATTTTTCTATGTTTGGATAAGTATATAACAGGTTATGCATAAAATTTGAATTAAATTTTATAATCCTAAAGTTCCAATTAAACCCTAACCTACTTCATATCCACGGTGCCATCTGCCAATACATGCGCCCTCAAATCTGCATATCGCGTGCCTTCTGTCTGCACGCAAATGAACTGCACGTGGAAGCCCGAGTGTAGTGCCCCCCGATGTTGCACTTCACACTGTATGTAGAGCAGTGAATTTCACGGCCCGCCGAAGGTTCCAGGGTGTGAGTGAGGTATTAAAATAAAACCCTGAATCATCTTTATTCGATGGCATTCAAAACCCCAAGCAAGGATGCCTCAGCTGCAATCCCTAACTTTAACAAGGATCGGCCCTAGAGTTTGCTGTGCATGATTGTTCATGGCGAGTAAATCGGGCTCGAATCGAGTTTGATAGAGCTTGATTGAACACTTACAATTACTCCTTGAGTGATAGAATAAGAAAATTAATTGAAATTAAAGGGAATGCAAAGCTAGATCGTTGGGAATTGGCATACCTTGGCTCCATCAATCGCAAAATCTCCTTTCGCAGGTGCTCTCATTCCATCGCAATTGTCCATAAGGGTGCAAATGAAAAAAAGAAAGAAATGGAGGGCTCAATGGGCTTAATTAGAGCTCAGAGGGTTTGACTGGCACACCATAGCATGGCCTTTGCGGCCTTGCACGCATGAATGCGCAGCGCGTGGGAGACGTACAATAGCACTTTAGCTCCCACCCTGCAGCCATCAGATCCAAACAGATTGGGCGACTGATGGAGAAGATTGAACCCACCGTTTGATGAAACAGCAGGTCGACACTGTTTGTGTCAGGTAATTAAATAAATAATTAATTTAAATTATATAAATGTTAATAATTAAAATTAAACATTTATATGAGCTTCAAAAAATCCCAAAAATTCATCTGTAGCTAATTTGGGCTGAGAAACTAAAAAATGAAGTCATATTTTTGATCGGAGGTCAATTTGATTTTTCAAAATTTTAGGCTAAATAAACTGATCCCAATATTTGATAAAAATAAATGATTTTCAAATAACACCAAAATTTAGGGGTTGGCTCCAAATGTTGTTAGGATTCTAATGGCAATTTTTTGAAATAATAAAACTATATAATAATGGGTAACAACATCAGAGTTGTTATAGACTCCCCTTTTTAAAAGAGTTGTCATTCTCGATGCCCTAACAATTTTTATATAAATAAGCATAATTATAATTAATTGATTGTAGATTACATGATTAAAGGAATAATTTGAGAGACTTCTTTCACATATTTTCCTCTTTTTCCATGTCGCTTCTTATATTGAGTGGTTTTGCCAGTGAACTTCAGCCAAATAGATACTACAGTTCCTCATTGTTTGAGGTATCGTCCCAAAATTGCAATAAGTTTGATAACGAAAGTTAGGTCAGGCTGCAGTTTGATAGCATGAATCTAAACTTACAGATTTGGATCAAGCAAATGCATTCTCAATGACGAGACGTGAAAAACATTGTGTACAGAAGAAAAATCTTTGAGCAGATCCAAACTGTACACTAACATTCCCATTTTAGCAATCACATAGAAGGTCCCAAATATATAGGACTCAATTTTCCTGACATGCTAAACCTTTGAATTCCACACATAGGACTAACTTTCAGATAAGCTGTTTCCCCATTCTTAAACTTAAAGGCCGGTGGTGACCATTGTGATATTTTATTTGTCTATCCTGCACTGCCAACATATTACACTTGATCTGCAAAACTTTTATATTAGTCTGTTCAACCAATTCTGAGCCATACACATGAGTGTCATCCACCTTAGTCTAGGCTACTAGAGTGTTGCATCTCTTTCCATAAAGTACTTTATAAGGAGCCATACTGATACTGGATTGATAACTATTATTGTAGCTAAACTCAACTAGGCAAGACGATCTTCCCACTATCCAACAAAATCTAATACATAGAGGTATAATAGATCTTACATAATTGGGCTTACACATTCAGTCTGACCATCTATGGGGATGAAAAGTAGTGCTCATAGCTAAATTTGTTTGCAAATCTTGTTGATGGCTGACCAAAATGGTGAGGTAAACTTACTATCTTGATAAAAATGATACAATTTAGCATTCCATGCAGATGAATGATACCCTTAATATAGAGCTAGGCTAACTTTTCTACCAAATTAGTTTGGTGAATTAGAATGAAATGGGATGATTTGGTGAGTCGATCGATAATCAACCAAATTGCATAGGCTCTCAATTTACCAATTGGTAATCCCATTACAAAGTTCATGGAAATATCAGAATCATTTTCATTTAGGGATCTCAAATGGTTTAAAGAGTTTGTCTGGCTTCTGGTGTTCAGCCTCTACTAATGACCAGTAGTGGCACTTAGAGATAAGTACATCAATGTCTTTTTTGATGCCCTGCCACCATAAAGGTTTCCTTAGATCTTGATACATTTTTCTGCTATCGGGGTAGACTATGTAACCAAAATTATGGGTTTTTGAAAAAATTTCCAATTGCAAATTTCTAGGAACCCATAGTATTTCCTTTTGAAAGATTACAACATCAACATCTAGACACAACTATGGTTTCTTTCCTCCCTCAATATCAAATTTAAGCTTGGAATAGTCTTCATATCCCCTTTGGGCTTCAATAATTTTTGTTCTGAATGAGGATTCTAACTAACAAGTAAAAAAAGGTTTGCCCAACTCCATTGATCATATTGGCTCAAGAAATCACCTCTCAAATTATTCAATCAAGGCATTATTGCAGCAAAGAGAAGATAATGTTGTCTTACATCTCAGGGCATCAGCTACTACGTTAACTTTACTCAGATGATATTGAATTTTTAGATCTTAGGTGCAAATTAATTCCAACCATCTACGCTGTCTACAATTAAGCTCCTTCTATGTAAGAATATATTTCAGACTATGGTGATCTATAAATATCTCACATGTTACTCCATACAGGTAGGGTCTCTAGATTTTAAGAGCAAAAACTATCACTGCTAGTTCTAGATCATGAATGGAGTAATTTCTTTCATTAGGCTTTATTCGTTTGGAGGCAAAGGCTATCACCATTACTTCTTGCATTAGGACTCATCCAAGCCCTACCTTAGAGGCATTAATGTAAATCTAAAAATCTTTTTTCTCTTGAGGTACACTAGGACTGGTACAAAGGTTTACAAATGTTTCAGCTTCAGAAGGAATCTTCATATTTAGAATTCTAGATTAATGAGGCTTACTTTCTGGTTAATTGAGTTAATGATGCGGCAATTTGGGAAACCTTGGAACAAACCTTTTATAGTGGACAATGACTCTATGGAAACTTTTGATTTCAGTCATAGATTTGGGTTGCACCAACTGATGAACAATACAAATCATCTTCTGGTCAAACATTATCCTTTTGCCATCAATCACGTGACCCATAAATGCCACAGAATTGAGCCAAAACTCACACTTCAAAAATTTGGCAAAAAACATATTATTTATGAGCAACTTTAAAACTGCATGAAGGTGCTTCTTATGGTTGACTTTTGACTTGAAATAAATTAGGATATCATTAAAAAACACGATGACAAAATCATTAAGGTAGGGTTTCAGAATGTGCAGCATTAGATCAATGAATATGGATGGAGCATTAGTCAGTCTAAAGGACATGACAAAAATTCATAGTGGCCATATCGTGTTTTGAACGTAGTTTAAGGAATGTCATCATTTTTAACTCTAATCTGGTTATAACTTGATATCAAGTCTATCTTAGATAAGACTCATACTCCTGCCAGTTTGTTGAATAATTCATTGATTATTGACAAGGGATAATTGTTTTTGACAGTCACTTAATTCAGCTCGTAGTAATTTATGCACATCCGCATTGAGCGGTCCTTCTTCATGAACAATACTGGAGCTACCCAAGGTGACATACTTGGGCAAATGAAGTCTTATTCTAATAATTCTTGCGGTTGCTCATGCATCTCCAGTAGCTCCTTGGGATCCATTCGATATGGTGCTTTGGATTTAGGTTGCATCCTTAGAATCAAGTTAATGGAAAATTCTACCTCTCTCAAAGGAGGTAATTGTGCATATCTATTGGGAACACATCCATGAACTCTCTCATGATGTTGGTGTCTTCCATAGGCCAATCTTCTTTGGATTCTCTCTTTAGAGTTACTAGGATTGCATCACAACCTTTGCTAATTAAATGCTCGACTTCAACTATATAGATCAAGGATGCAGTTACACCAAGTTTTCCTATAAAAACCTTGGGATTTTTTTGCTACTCTTAGGATAACTTTCTTCTTCTAGCAATTAATAACTGTGTTGAATTTGCTCAACTAGTTTATTCCCAATCTTATGTCAAAGTTAGTGATTGGCATAACTATCAGTTTAGCTTGGAAATGCTGGTTACTAATGGGAATTTTAAGGAAGCAAAATTTATTTGCACGCATCTTTCACTCATGACGTCATTTGTACATGCACGGATTTGCCTAAGCTCTATGTTGGAGCTTGAGGGAATGGGCACACTTTTTAGTTATGAATGAGTGACTAGCACCCATATCAACGAGTGTGTCACAAGATTGATTATTTATAAATATCATTCTTACGATGAATTAAAACTTTTTTTATCAACTAATGTAGAAAACTAAAGGCACACAATTAAATATGTGAAAAGGAAAGACTGAATACAAAAATAAATTTAGAGAATAACTATAACAACTTTGTTGTCATCCTAAAAGATAACGGGTGTTAAGGCATACACTCACAGTAAAGCAGAAGATTGGGAAACAACTTTGCTCTTAGTGTTACATTTGGCTTGAGTATGCTTTAGGGTAGGTTGAGGTTCTCCTTGCTGATATTATGCATTCCCATTGGCTAGAGGTGGCATTATGGCTAATGTCAACGCTTGAGCATTGATGGGAATAGGGTTGTGAACTGTAGGTGGATGATTGATCTTCATCTTGTTGATGGTCCATATGGCCTTGTTGTCCCAGTACATGTGGCTAGGTCTACCCCAAGTATATCACTTATTACCAAAATGATAACACATTATGTACGAATGAGATATTTGACAATGAACATCTTATATACCCGACTGATTATGTGTGATGTTGTATACTTTTTGTCCTTGAGAACAATTTCTTTTAAATGGTTCAGACTTGGGAGCAGATAGATGAGGTATCTTCTTCAACTTTTCTTGCATCTGATGATGCTCGATTAATCTCGCTCCTTCCAATAGCTTAGAAAAACTATCATGATTGTGACACAAGATGGTCCTTAATGGAATTCTTGAGTCCATTTAGAAATCTACTGTACCTGGCCACCTCAGTATTTACAAGGTCTAGAACAAATCTCGATAGTCTTTTGAACTCTATTTTGAAAGAGAGAACAATTCTATTTCCTTAGATTAGATGGATAAATTCATCTTCTTTCATGATTTATGCAGAGGGTGTAATAAACTCTTCCCATAAAACTTCCTCAAACTCCTCCCAAGGGATTTCATCAACACAAACTCCAGAAAAATGAGTCTTGAGTTTGTTCTCGCACCAATACTCAGCCTCTTTAGCAAACATATGGGTAATGAGACGGATGGCTTCACTTATCGGGCACTTAATGCTGGACAAATCCTTTTCAATGACTTTGAGATAATTTGCAGCTTCAATAGGTGACACAGTTCTATCAAAAGCAGGAGGATTGAGTCTAAGAAAGGCATAGAGGAATCCATCTACTATTGGTCCAGGTGCAAGTTGGGGACTCACATGAATTATTTGAGAAGTAGAAAGTTCAAGGATTCTCTCAACAGCTCTTATTTGAGTCTCCACCATAACCTTCATCAACTTTACCAAGGTTTTGATCTCCTCAGTGGTCAATGAACTTGAAGCGGTTGCCTTCTCGATGGAAGGAATGGGGGTGTTAGGTTTAGGATTTATTCTATAGAGAAGAAAAAGATAATTTAAGAACTAAAAATTGGAAAGATTTCATTAATACTAGGATGGAATACAAGTTTGGGAATGCTAAAAGAAAATGATGAGGAGAAACTAATATGAAACTTGTACAATCATTTACAAAATTTAGTATAAATGAGAATTTCAAAGTCTTGATCGATAGGTACACGATTTTATCATCGGCTCTCATCAACTATCTTCAAGTAAGCACATTCCCGCCACTCTTCAGTGTAGTTGTCGAAAAGTTGCTTTAAGACTTTGAAAAGGATTGGATCAAGAAAATCTATCTCAAAGAAGGATTTAGATAGTTTGTAGAGCCATTACCTAGCCAACTAAGTTAGACTATCCCCTATAAACATCAGTGACTTTAGAATCTTGTTAACCTATGACAAGATCATTAGTGTTCTTATTTTACTTTTCTTTCTTTTTTGATTTGGATAAATGGATATTTATTAGACTTTCTTCTCTCAACCTGGCACTCTAATACCAATTGTAATGATCCTGTGTTAAGTTAGTGAAGTTTAACCCAATACTAGGTGTTACCGTATTACTTAATACTAAATTAATAGAAATCTAACTCAATATTAAGTACTACATGGCTAATAATCTTTTTGAGATAAGGAAATCATAGTAATTTAAAAGAGCAAGTATACATATATAAGAATATACACATCCATCATCCAAACTAATCATAAGAAGAAGAATGAAAATATATTTATCACAGAAAAGAAAGTAAGAATATCAAGAGATTAAGTTATTACAAACAAATATAAATGTTATGAAAATGCGCTCATCCTCACAAATAACATAAAAGGTGCTAGTTTTTCAAGTGCCACTGATGGCCGGTACTAGTTCCAACTTCAAGCTCCATGAAATGCACCTAATCTACCATATTTGGTATTTAATACGATATGACACAACCAATAAAATAAAAATAAGTGAGTAGACTTAAAATGTCTAAGTATATTATATGGATACACTAAGTTTTATTTAGTTTAAGCAGATATCACATTAGCCATTTACAATTATTTGAGTAAGCAGAGCACTAAGCAACAAAAGGAAATGATATAAAAGTATGCAAAAATAATAAAGTAAGTAAAAGAAGTAAAGTACTCACAAGTAGTTTGCTTTAGCCTGCATCAAATATGTAAGGGAAAAATACAACATATAATGGCTAAAAACTACTATAGTGCATATAAAACATAAAGGGATACAAGAATTTGTTCATTTGGAATAATGTTAAGTAACATTAAAAAAAGAGTAGTGTAAGCATAAATGTAAGTAAGCAACATACACTACAAGTAAGTAAAGCAAAGAATGTAATGTAAGAACAATAAGAAGTACTCTATAATAAAGTAAAGTGAAGTTAAGTCACAAGGACTGAGTAAGGATATTCAAAGACTATGATAAGTAAGCATAGTCAAAAGACTACGATAAGTCTTTCATAATCAATAAGATTGTGAGAAATATAATGTTAAGTTGTTTATCTTATATAAATCTATGTTCTGCAGTTAAAGTTACAAAATAAAAGAAAAGTTAAGAACATCTTTATAACTAAGTGAAGCAAGGTTTTTCATAACACACACACACACTCCTCATTGAGGATATGTATAGTCTCCTTATTACATCATAGCTTGCCCTGGTATAATAGTCAACCATATGAAACCCATATGTTTAATGTTTTAAAGTTTTATTGCACAATATATTAATGTATGTTCAAGGTTGTAGTTTTAAAGTATAGCTACATACAAGGAGTTCAAGTTAAATATAACCTATAAAATATCCATTGTTATCTAATTAAGTTATATACCTTAATGATTAAGTCTAATCAAGCCCAAAATTGACTTAAACATTAATAATCTCTAAGTCAATTGAAGAATAATACTACAAGTAGTTAAAGCCTTAGAAAATAATGATTTATTAGGAATTACTTTAGTGATGGAATAATTTATAAGTATACATGCATGATGAATTCAATCCTATCATAGTACTAAATCTGCCAACCTTCTCTAGCTACTAGACTTAGACTAAGGTTAGAGTTCTTTAATTTGAAGATAAGTTGTAAGATTACTAGCTTTGGAGCTTACTATAGCACCTAAAGGTTTAGAGTGATACTAGTTTATAAACTACAATAATTTGACCAACTACTTGCTAACAAATTCTTAAAGTAGAAGTAGACAAGTGAAGGCTTTCAATCTAATAGCTTCTAGGTTTGATTAAGTGCACTAGGAATCCTAGAGTTTATTAGAAGACTAAGCCATTACAAGGGGCTAATAATACTAAGTTACATGCTAGGAGAACTAGGGTGGAACCTACACTTGAGGGATGTAAGAAACTAAGCCTAACTCAAGCTAGTATCTTAAGGGCTCTAATGATGATTCATACTTACTTGGGGAAGCTAATCTAACAAATGTCATCCTAGGATTTAGAACTACTACACAAATTAAGTGTCAAATCAAGTCCTAAGTGTTCATACTAACCTTCATTCTCTTCATTAATGAGCCTTCCTAGGTTCGCTAAAGCTAGCATATCAAGTGTCCACTTAAGTTTCTCTTAGCTAAAATCATACTCTAAGGTGTTATGAAGGTTCAATCTAGGATTAAGTTTGCTATTCCAGGGTTAAGAGACGAAAAACATGAAAGGTTCCTAACACACAGTCATTTAATAAGAAATTAAAATGTTAAAAATGCAAATTCTTCCAAAGCAGTCCAATTAAAGTAAAATCAACAAGCATATGATGCATATAGCATAAGTATTAGGATGACACTAAGTAGCTTCAATTTGGACATCATTTGGCTTAATTAGGGTTTAATTGCTCTTAATGTCAATTAAAAAGTGATTAACAAAATTAATAGTCCAAACAAAAATTAAATTACATATTATTATTCATCTCATTTTTCTGATCTAAAGGACATATAATTTGTTATGTTTGGATAATTATATAAGAAGTTATGCATAAAATTAAAATTAAAATTTTTAAACCTAAAGTTCCAATTAAACCATAACCCACTTCATATCCATGATGCCGTCTGCTTACGACCGTGCCCTCAAATCTGCATCCTGCATGCCTTTTACCAGCACGTAGATAGAGCACGCGTGCGGGACCGAGTGCAGTGCCGCGAGGGTCGAGTTGATTCACCCAGCATTGCACTTCATTATGTTTGGGGCCCACAGTGGGAAACTAGGGCTACAAAGTTAATTGTGAGCAGGGGGTCCGAGGTGCAAGTGAGGTATCAAAATGAAGCCCTGAACTAACTCTATGCAATGGCAAGCAAAACCACAAGCGAGGACACCCTAGCTGAAAACCCTAGCTTAGACAAGGGTCGGGCTAGGGTTTACTACGCATGAGTGTTTATGCCGAGTAAATCGGGCTCGAATCGAGTTCGATAGAGCTCAATTTAACCCTTACAATTACACCTCGGGTAATAGAATAAGAAAGCAAAATGAAATTAAAGGGAATGTGAAGCTAGATCATCGCAAATTGGCGTACGTTGGCTCCATCAAAGTTGAGCAAGGGTTCGCAAAAGCTCCATCCAAAGGTGCTCGTTCCACTGCAATCATCCACAAGGCTCGTAGATGAGGGAAAGAAGGAAATAGAGGGCTTAGCGATCTTAATTGGAGCTTGGAGGGCTCAGCCGACATGCCATAGCATGGCCTCTGCGTGCTCTACGAGCAATATGGCATTGCGTGTGGGAGACATATAGTAACACTATAGCTCCCACGCCGCAGTCGTCGGATCCAAATGAATCGGGCGACGGATAGTGAAGTCTAAACTCGTCGTTTGATTAAACAGCAGGTCGATGCATTTGTGCCGGGTAATTAAATAATTAATTAATTTAAATGATATAAATTTAATAATTAAAATTAAGCTATTAGACGAACTTCAAAAATCTCAAAAATTCATCACGAGCTAATTTTGGGGTGAGAAACTAAAAAATGAAGTCGGATTTTTGATCGGATATCAATTTATTTTTTTTTTTAAATTTTCAAGCTAAATAAATTGCTCAAAATATTCATTGAAAATAAACGGTTTCCAAATCGCACCAAAATTCAGGGGTTCGCTCTTAATGTTATTAGGAGTCTAATGACGATGATTTTAAGCTAACTAAACTACCCATAATAGGTAACCAATGTATTGATAAAAAACTAGGGCTCCCATGTAATATAAGATGCATGTCTTCTTCATAACATAGTTTGATGAGATAACCATTTGTATTAAGAGAGCATACAGATAATGAACCTTTTAGTTTCCAATTTTTTTCATTGCTTCCTACAGAGCTTGAAGGTATGTATAACAATCTTAGATTATTACCTAACTTAATTTTAACTTAAATTCTTCTTAATTATCATTTTATTAAGCTCATCTAGTCATTAGAATCAAACTTTGAAGATTTGGAGCGATTCAGAGCTCAATCAAATAATTTGAATATTTTAATAATATTTAATTAATTAGAAAATTGAGATATTTAATTTGACATTGAAATTAAAATCCAAATTTGCTATTGCTCTCATCACCCCCAAATTAGTTATGGGTGATGTTTTAAATGCGTTTGGAAGTTGTTTAATTTTCATTAATATTTTAATATATTTAAATAATTATATAATCATTGGAATTGAAATCCGACTTCACTGTTGAATTCCTCACCCCCAAATAAGCTGGGATGAATTTTTGGGATTGTTCGGAGTTCGTTTATCAAATTGGAATTTTTAGTAAATTAAAAAAAAATTAAAAAAAAGTTAGAAATGAATAATTATCAATCCATTTAAATCCATTCTCTTTATTTTCTTCATTTTTTTCTTCCCTGGATGGACCCCACTTTTATGTTCCATTAATCTGATATTTTTTGAGCATTAATTAATTTAAAAAATTAAATTAAAAGTCTTAAATAATCCATTAATTTTTTTCCATTTTCCTCCATTTATTTCCTGTGCTGGCCCCCACCTTTCCTCTTTCTGCAATTATTTTTTGGTGCCCCTTCCTCTCCTCTAACGTATGAAATTACTCTTAACTCTCTCTCTTTCGCTTCCATACTTGATGGGAGAATTCAAGGGAGAGCCATGCTCTCATTCTCCTTTAAATAGAGGCTCATCCATCTTTTCCTTTCTATTTGGCCATTAGTTGAGCTCCCCTCCTTATGTTGCTGTGCTACTGTTGAAGGATTCTTCAATCCCTCAAGCACTCTAGACACCAGCCAAGTCTTCTTCTTCCATTCATAAGGCCAATGTACCCTTCTTATTATACTCTTCATTGTGCTATTCTTTTTATGCGGTTTATCAAAGCATTGTGAATGGTATTTCAATCAGTCATTGAATGAAGTTTAGGGTGATCGTACAGCTCCAATTGAACTCCAATGAGTCCGGTCAAAGCTCGTTCCTCAATTAATACGCTGTTAAATAATTGTGAAATTTTTGTATACCCATAGATAGGATTTTATTTTCTGCTTATTAGGATAATCCATTCATATCGATTTTGGTATCAATAGAAAGGTCTCGAAAAGACATTTCCATCAACATATGACACATTATGTGAAGTGCTCTAGATTGAGAGTATTTGAGTGCGAAATGAAACTTATTATGGTTTTTGCACATGCGAGATCACCGTCGGGCGCTACAGCGCGCCGCAGCGCCCGAGTTTTGGGTTGAGTCCGCAGTAGCGCGCTATCGCGCGCCTTAGCACCTGGCTTTCAGCTAGGGTCCGCTACTGCATGTCGTAGTGCTCGTGTCTCGGGTTGACTCCGCCGTAGCACCTAAAAGCACCGCTGTGCGTCACAACGCCGAAATCCGCCCAGCGCTTGAAAGCGCTGCGTCGCCCCGGAGCGCTCAGAACTGTCTGGAATTGCCCGAATTTGTGATTTTTTGCATTTTAATGACTCTAGAACCCTAATGGGGCATTGATATATGAAACAACTATGGATTTAGCATTGTATGAATGTGTAGGTAAATTTCAATGGGAAATCCAGCATTTTACCCTAAAATGTCATGTTCTAAATCTTCTAGAGAATTGCTTAAATATTTTTGTGCGAAATATTTATATTAGAATATTTGATTGCTTGTATGACCAAGTAGATCTTAATAATCAAATTGTATAAAATTTAATTGCTTTATATTTGTAATTAAATACTGATCCTTTTGTGTTTGATTTAAGATTTGATTAGTATTAGTTACTCATTATTTAATTAATGTAATATTAATGTGTGTTAGAGAACTTTAATGTTGAATTGGATATCTTGATTTACTTAAATTGATATTAAACTTTATTTGAATATAAGAATCTTAAGAACTTGATTAAGTAAATGATACTTAATTTAAAAATAAAAATTGCCATCAATAATATACATATAATGCATTAGTTTGTCATTGAACTATAAATCAACAATTGGTCTTCATTTTGCAAGGCTAGGGGTTAAACCCTAACTTGTCTGATTAAGATCAAAACCCTTAATCACAAAAATAATCAAATTGATTGTAAGATAACTCAATTGACATGATTCTAATAATACATATGATTTGACATTGATCTTAATTTATTGAATTAGAAGTGCTAAGACTATTAAAAGAATTAATGTGATTAAATATCTGAACTTAAGCTTGAGATCTCTAATTTTCTCTTATATAAGATTCTTAGCATAAGAATAATTATAAAATTATAATGATTTACAACATGATCTAATCTCAATAATATTCTTAATTTTATCCCATAATTATAGTATAGGATGTGATCAGATGGGTCTGACCATCTGATCTGATCTGATTAAAATAAGCTTAATGAATAAAACTTATGAATTTTAGCATATATGTTAGATCTTGATGATTTTACATTAGGTTTTACTTGATAGTACTAATAGCCTTAACAATTGTATATACAATAAGGTAGGAAGGATTTATTGTGACATCTTGAGTTAGGAACCTAGATGATTCTTCTTAACCCTAGAAGCTTGATCTTAGATCTTTATGGGAGAATTACCTAAAAGTACTTAGAATGAGATTTCTCTCATGTGGCAGTAGCCTATATTGAGTGATCTTTTTGATCACATCCTTAGAACCTTATGTAGGATTCACCTTTTGTAGTCTAAATCTAATGTCCTTGGTGATCCTTATTGATTAAATAGCTTTGACTGAACTCAAATTATTAGTTGAGTATAGTAATGTATATCCATAGTGCTGAATCACTTTAGCAGTATTTAAGATTTGGTTGATTCACTTTAATATAGAACTATATTTTCTTTCTACCATGCGCTCTTAGTCGTATATAGTTCCACTAGAATAAATCATCCAATCCTAAAAGTGTTTAAATTAGTGACTTAAATCCTTAGTTTGAGATATAAACTGCAACCGGACCCTGCCTCCTATTGAAGTGCGCTTCGATAAGTGCAGTTTTAACCTAACTAAGTATCCCAAGTACTCTTCTTAAGAAACTAAGTATGTTGGAAATCTAGGTATTTAATAGCCTAATTTGAGATATAAACTACGGCCGGGTACCGCCTCCTATTGAAGTGCACTTTGATAAGTGCAGTTTTAAGCAAATTGAATGTTAAACTCACCTTTCTTATAAACATACTAAATATATGTATACAACTTGTCCAACTGATAATTTTAAGTAAAATCCTAAGTAAGCAAATTATTTGAAGTAGAACTAGGAGTTAGAAACCATCTAGATGTATTCAACATAATGGAGACATTTGATTCATTATTTGACTTTAAATTATTTTCTAAATTTTTAGATTTTAAGGCATGTAGTGTAGAGGCATGAGCATGAACATGAACATGAACATGAGAATGAAGTATGAGTATCAATGATGATTTATGGATTATGGAATATTGCATTTATCAATTGGGGAATTTTCAGGATGACTATTACTAGATTCCCAATCAGATATATGTAGCCATTAGACCATATGATCATACATGTTCAGTGATATTTCGGTTGCATATCAGTTGCATATTGTATCGTGGCATATACAGATGCATGACTTTAGTGACATCACATAATTTTATATGTTATTTACTCAATTTCAGATTATATAAAGTTTTATTCATTTTCAGTACTCAATATATAGGCAATATTACTTTACTTCAGTTTTATACAATTTTAGGTTTTCAGCCACTTTACTATTTTTCTGCTATTTGGTTTATACTTCTTAAATGTTAACTTAAATAACTAAAATAGTTAGATTAGTTTTGTTGTGTTAGACTAATTGTCTAATACGTGGTACTTTTGGGATCCAGTAATTTGCTAAATCCTGAGAAACTTGAGTCAAGTCAGGAGGACGTTCAGAAGCCTCAGGAGGAGTACATGGAGCCTTAGAGGAGTTCTCCTTCAGCTTTACCACTTTTGATTAGTTATTTTAATTCAGTGCTTAAACTTTATTTCAGTATTAATTCAGTAAACTGTTTGTAATAATTTTTAGATATAATTACTTTTTTGTTCTGAGATGAATGGTTTATTTCATTTCTGTGATAAATGTTTCTAAATGTATGTTTAGCTTCGACACTCTATTTATATATTACTTATATTTAGTATTGTGATGTGATTAGTATATTGAAAATACTGATATCTTATAAATATATATTTTGGGTTCTTCATATTGTATTTTAAAGCCAATATATATATTTGTCTAATATTTAGGATAATGATACTACTCTTATCTTAAATATTAGCTCTCGACCCTCATTTGGGATTGATTCAGCAGCCTTCGGTGGGTTAGTTCCCTGCTATTTGGGGTGATGTGGAATCCCTCCCCGAGTGGCGCACTGCTCTGCTGCTAAATTGATTAAGTTACCCCTTTTTGCTCGCGGCGCCGGGGCGGGGCGCTACAATATGTTTTTGTAACAGCCCAAACTCTTAAGTACCAATGTAATTTTCGCTTTGACTCGAAAGACCTTACGATATTGTACTCAGAAGATATGAGAAACGTATAATAAAACTGTTGCTCCCACGGCGCAGTCGTCTGTTCCAAACGGATCAGGTGACGGATGGTAAAGATCGAACCCGCCATTTGAAACGGGCAATTAGATAATTAATTTATTTAAATTATATAAATTTTAATAACTAAAATTAAGTATTAAACGAGCTCCAAAAAATCTCAAAAATTTACCCCTATCTAATTTGGGTGAGAAATAAAAAAATAAAGGCATATTTTTGATTGAAGGTCAATTTAATATTCAAGCTAAATAAATTGCACAAAATATTTGTCGTAAATAAAATATCTCTAAATTGCACCAAAATTTAGGGGCTGATTTTTAATGTTATTAGATGTCTAATGGCGATGATTTTAAGCTAATTGGACTACCCAGTAATGAGTGTTACAGAAGCTCTGGAAATTTTATCCATACAGACAGTGAGGTAAGGGAAAAGCCGAGGGAAGAAAGTTGTGCGTCCAAGGCTTAACCAGGGTATTGAAAAAAAACCAGGGGCTCTTGTGCAAATATCAGATGTACGTATTCTTCACAACAAAGTTTGATGAAATAATAACTTGTATTAAGAGAGAATAGAGGGAAGGAACCTTTTAGTTTCTAGGTTTTTCCCATAGCTTCCTGCAGAGCTTGAAGGTATGTTTTTGTAACAGCTCAAACTCTTAAGCACCAATATATTATCTGATTTGGTCTGAAAGGCCTCAAATTTTTTCCCTCAGAAGATAGCTTCCCAGCAGCTCACCCATCCTGGGAGTGCTCCCACCAAAGCATGCTAACTTTTGAGTTTTTAATAAGAACTCTACCGTTAAATGAAAATATGTCTCGATATTTTAGAGTTTTGCTTATTACTATTTAAGCGAGTCCTTACAATCTCCATAACCAAAGTAACTGACGTCCTTGTCAGTATCCACACATAGATCCAAGAACCATCAATCATATAGATATTACTAGCAGTGGCCTTTACAGGCTCAAGTGGTGCCCACAACCATGTAGCACCTTAACCATAATGGGCTCAATAAGCTACTCACATCAAGTGGTACTTTTCCATATATGACACTTAGCTCCTATTTGACACCGTATGGCCTGCTCTGATACCATTTATAATAGCTAAAACTCTTAAGCACTAATGCATTATCCGCTTTGGCCTGAAAGATCTCATGATATTACCTTTAGAAGAGAACTTCCTAGTAGGTCACCCATCATAGGAGTTCTCCCACCTGAGCATGCTTAACTTTGGAGTTCTTATTAGCAACTCCACCATTATCTAAAAATATGTCTCGATGTTTAACAATTTTGCTAATTATTACTTAAGTGAGTTTTCACAGTTTTCATCCGCGACTGATGCCAATAAGACATTTTGTTCATTGTTTCTCGCACAAACAAACCTCCTCATCTGAAATGTCGACGGTATCTTCAGAAGAAGGAACACATGACAGATTCAAGGATTTTGTTTTATTGCGAACTGATAAAAAGAGAGGCTTCCAGGAAGATGCACCGCTTATAGAGAACCCTTGTTGAGGAACAGAGGGGATGGCCCCAAAATACCAGAAAGAGGATGAAGAGAGGTCTGAGACAACCCATAAGGGGTCGCCTGAAAAAACCCTAGAGGAATTCCAAAGCGCCGATAAACCCTAAACGCCGAAAAAACCTTTTGCTTAATCTTAGTTTTTATTTTATTTTTTTCTCCATAAATTATGAAACTTATATTTAAAATGATGATTATATATACCTTTGCTTTTTGTGATCAATTTACATTGATAAAGCCAATGCAAGCAGTACAAACATATTGCTACTTAAAATATCATGCATTATCATTAAAAACCACCACATATAACATAGTTTCACTATTGGGATGCTAAAAGTTTTTCATTATTTTAAGAGTATTATTATACTTACATACTAGTATACATTAAAATATATAGATGATATGTCAATCCAATGTGTAATTAGATTATTGGTTGAATGTATTTTTTGATAAAATCACTATACAAAAATTACAAAAAAAAAAAAAAAATTTCTAATTGGTGATGAATACTTTTTTGTATATATTGTTGTGTAACTATAGTATTTTCTTTATTTTGATATAGTTAATGCATTAAATTATGCAACAGCGAATAAAGAGCAATAAAATAAAGATGATTAATTATGCAACGCAATCATTTATTGGTTGCAATTAATAGTTTTATAAGGTGGCTTTCCATCACTAATATATGCAGCACTTTTTCTTAATTAAGCAACACAGCATCATTACCCGAAGCATAGATTATTGAGCACTTTAAGCAACATCATAGCACATATTACGCAAAAGGGGGTCTGTATCTAGTTGGTGATATATATATATATATATATATATATATTATATTATAATAATACGTGTCAATCATTCAGAACTGCATATTACATTATTCCTACAGAGAATTTCTTGCAGCAATATTAGAAGCAACCAACATACTAAATATTTTGGCACAGTTATTCGGTCTCAAATACATATTAAAGGATTAATTAATAGTGATGATTCTTTTTGAACCAAATATTAGCATGCTACAACGTTTCACTAACAGTACTCAATTTTCTTTTTGTTCTTTTGTGAGAGTTCAATGATTTTCTATGCTCAGAGTTGGGACGAACATAAGAACCTATTGATGAGAAATAGAGCTCTCACTTACCAAGATCTTAGCTTGCTTCTCTTACGAATACCCAGCAAATAGACTCAAGGAATAAAAAATATAGAGAACATAAGCAATTTATGTGGGAGACTGTGATACGAGAAAAAACTATAGAGACAATCACAAGATTTTATTTTACTATAGTCAAATAAGGCTTAGAAGACTTGCATCAGAACCCTTGCATCAAAACTGAGATTTTTTATTAGAAGACTTGCCTCAAAACCTCAAAGTAGCCTCCCTTGTATGTATCAACCTCTAGTCACTATTTACTCACATACAACCCTAATTGATGATGGGTATTTAAACCCTATTCAAACTTAACCTCAAAATAATCCCAAATTAGGTTAGCTCCCAAACGCTAGTACCTTGGTTCATGGCTAAAACTTAGGTTGAAGCTAATAAAGCCCTTGGCACATGGGCACGCCAAAACGCCTAGATTATGATTGTGTTTTCTGAAGGCTATATTGCTTGGGTTAGCACATGCATTGGGTTTCTGAAATTATGGCTGATGAAAACTTTACAGTGGGGGCTTGGGCACTCTTGAGCAACAAATTCTCAGTCCGCTATCTAGGTTGTAGGATTTAGCCTCATAATATTCCACTGGTCTCCTCTGGTGTTTTGTGTAACAATCATAGGTTGTTACCATACTTAATATGGACTAAATCAAGTCATAATTTTTGTTTTATTAAATCATAATTGTCATTAGGATATAATTCTAAAAATTTGGGACCTATCGAAGCTTGGTTGGACCAATTGTTCATTTTAATACAGATTTAAAACAATTTTATGATATTTATAAGGTTTAAGGGCTCTTAAACCAACTTTTGGCCAAAATGACCAAAATGCGCTTCCTAAGAAAAAAGTTAGTTTTTTAAGATACAAACTTCCAAATTAATTTTAATCAGCTCTATTAGACCTAATATTGTCTAATAAAAGGAATGAGACCAGTCCAAGTTATGCCCTAAGAAAATAAGAAGGCATTTTGAACTTTTCAGGGCCTATTTCTTCAGCTGAGTACTTAAGTAAACATTAGGAGCAGATTCTTAAGTTCAGTGAATGCAAGTGAAGTCAAGTGGAGGCTGGAAGCTTATGTGCGGAGGAGATCCCTAGGCCGAACCCTAAGAAAGTTGTAGTGCAAGTTAGGTCTTGCATGTTAGAGGAGACACTCTAGGTGGTGGCTGCTTCCTCTCATCTCCATTTTAGAGTAAGAGTTTGAGCAGTTTGTACTAAGGTGATAAGCTCTTTGAAACTATGTAACTTTTGTCATATTCTGGTGGATTCTTGTGGTGTGGCTCCGTGGTTTTTCCTATTATTGGATTTTCCACATATATATTGGGGTTTGGATGTTTTGTGTGTTGTGACTGTGCATGCATGTGCTGTATTTTTTGTTCTTGTGATTTTTGTGATTTCTGAGATTGTGTGCTTTATTTTTTGTTCTTGTGATTTTTGTGATTTCTGAAATTACTTGGTAACCATCAACGCAACTCCGGTCCTTGAATCAAAGTGTACGCTCTTTCTCAAACAGCCTCTATCGCAGAATAGTGTGTGCTGCAGAGTAGGCTCATCCCCAACACATCAATCATGACAGCCTCCCACTTTATTGAATTTTTCAGCCAGAAATGCATCTTCCAAGTTTTCTGGTTCACTACCATCCATTAGCAACAGATAAAATAAGGAAGGAGAGTACATCTGAGGTGATCTTGATACTTTTGTAGATCTCCTTAATATGGGTGTTTGTGGTTCAACATTGATACCCTCCTAAGAATCTTCATGTACACCTACATCTAGCTCATCACTGTCATCAATTTCTATGTGTCGGGGCTCACCATCTGAAGCATCCTTGGAATCAGTGTTGACTCTAATATAGTACTTGTACATTTCACTTTCATCAAAAGTGTCATCCCTGCTTCTGATAATCTTCTGGTTCTAATTATCCTATAATTTATAACTGAACTCACCCATGCCATAACCAATGAATGCACATTTGATCGCCTTAGTTTCAAGCTTGCTCTTGAATCCTGCATCAATGTGCACATATGATAAGAAACCGAATACCTTGAGGTGGTTCAGTTTCACCTCCTTTCCGCTCCAAGCCTTTTCAGGTATCCCTTTATTTAGGGGTACGAAAGGTCCTCAATTTATTAGATAACAGTTGTGTTAATAACTTTAGCCCATATCTGCTTTGGGAGACCCGCATGTAATCTCATGCTTCTGGCTTTTTCTATGATTATTTTGTTCATTCATTTTGCAACACCATTTTCCTGTGGTATTATTGGAACTATAAATTCCTTCTTAATTCCTCTCAAGGCACAAAATGCCATGAATTCCTATCATAGTACTCGCCGCCATTATCGAATCTCAAGGACTTAAGCTTCAATCACATCTCATTCTTCATCAAAGCTAACCACTTTTCAAATACATCAAATATGTCAGATTTATATTTTAGAAAGTAAACCCATACTTTTCTCGTATGGTCATCAATGAAGGTAACAAAATATGTGGTTCCACCTATTGAAGAAGTAGTAGCTAGCCCCATACTTATGTATGCACCAAATTGAGTTTTCCATCTTTTAGCTCTCTTCCAACTTTAGAGAACAAAATCTTCTTTTGTTTGCCTAGTATATAGTCTTCCCAAAAATTCTAGTCTACTAACTTCAGTCCTTGGAGCTTTCCTTTTGGCTGTAGGAATTTCAATCCCCACTCGCTCATATGGCCAAGCCTTCGGTGCCAAAGACATGTGTCTATCCGTTTGGCAGCAGCATTAGAGTCTGACACTTTATTGATCAGGTAAAGTGTACCTTCCACATTACCCCGTGCAATAATGAGTGTACCCTTGGTGACCTTCCATGAGTCTCTAGTGAAACATGTGTTATAGCCCTCTCTAGTTAACTGGCTTACTGAAATAAGATTCCTCTTTAGACTTGTCTCTTGTTTAACATCTTTCAGCTTCCAAACTACGTCTCTTAGTAGCTAAACATCAACATTTCCATTTTCTATTATGTCACATACCTTGTCATCTCTAACATATACTTTTGCCAAGTCACCCTTGGTGTAGTTCTTGAAGGCACTCCTCAATTGAGTAGCATAAAATGATGCACCTGAGTCCACCACCCAGGATTTGGTATTTACAAGTGAAAGGATCAATGCATCTTGATCCTCTTCTGTTGAAACATTCATAGTGGGGTTCATCACCTTACCTCCACCACTTGGCTTCTTTAGAGAGGAACAACCCTTCTTGAATTGACCTACATTCCCATAATTTGAGCAATCCGGCTTTGCTTTTCTGGGTCTTAATTTTACTCATCAAGACATTAACCTGTTTTTGTTATGTCTTCTTTTTGTATGTATTCTCCTACTTTCAACATTTAATGCTGAGGTGGATGCCTCCCTATGGGATTTTTGTAATAGCCCAAACTCTTAAAACACCAAGGTATTATTCACTTTGGCTTAAAGGCCTCATAGTTTTTCCCTTTAAAGATTACTTCCCAACAAGTCACCCATACTGAGAGTGCTCCACACAAGCACCCTTAACTTTAAAATCCTTACCAGAAACTCCACAATTATCTGAAAAAGTGCCTTGATGTTTAAGAATTTCACATATTACTACTTAAGCGGGTATTTACAATTTCTTCCACTCCTCCTAATTTAACACTAGCCTCTTTTTTCACTGTTGCATGCTATGACGCTCGCTTCTCAGTTTGTTGGCACTAAGGAGCTACGACGTGCCACAGTAAGCCGCAGCGCATTTGTTGTTGCTGGACTTCACACTTTGTTCCAAATTGCATCGGAATGTCCTGAAGTTCACCAGAGCACTATGTTGTGTTGTGGAGACTTTGGTGTACAGGAACAACACAGGCACTGCAGCTCACCATAACGCACCGCAGCGCGCCTCAATGGTCAGCAACTAAAATGCAGATGCTGCAGTGCGCCTGTGGTGCCCCGCTCCTTAAGTCCACAATCATTAAACTAAGGAGTGGAGTCACTCTGGCAAACCCCTCACTTATCCTTGGATTAGGTAAGATTCACAACCCACTAATAAGGGAAGGACGTGCACAGAATAACTAAGAAGATCAGTCACTAAATATGACATACATACTAGGTGCAGAAGCAAAATAGAATAAACATTACATCCATTAATCATACATCAAGTAAGAAACACAACATAGCTCAATAAATAATAAAGTGCAAAAAAGTAATCACAGTCACAGTACCTATAGTATTACAACTTTTAAATGCAAAGTTTAAAAGACTGAATAAAATCTCTCATCCTCACAGAAGGCTAAAAAGAAATCTAGGCAGCGCCTATCTCTCCTGGCTGATGCCCTCCTCTAAATAAGGCTCCTCTCCTTCAACACCCAGCTCCTCAAATATATCAGAATATGACATTATCGGTTTCATAATGTCAGGGCCCCAGCCAATAAACAAAAATCTTATTAGATAATTGTCTATGTACATGTCACTATTTTTAAACTTAAACACAACAAAAAGTAAACTAAAAGCAGTGGGAGCAGTAAGCGTACAAAAAATAGGGTGAGCTATAAATACAATATTTATAACTATACAAATGTGTGGCAAAAAGCACACCTCAGCAACTAAGCAAGGAATGGGCATATACATATATACAGTGCAGTAAGTAAAAGTACTGAAGGTAAAGTCTAAATCTAAACATGCTGATGATCACATGACATATGCAAGTACAGAAAGAAATCTGAAAGTGGTACATATAGTAAGCAGTAAAGTCTAGCATCCTATAAATAAGTACAAATGAGCAAGTAAGTAAAGAAACACGGCTGACTGAAATATGAATCACAATACAGTACACAGTAAGCTAGAACTGAAATAGATATATAAAGACTACCATATCAAAAAATTGACCAATCGGGCCCATTGAAACTCCCAAAGCCTTTCTGGGCTAGGGCAGAAGAAATTACTATAGCTTTTCTGGGCTAGGGCAGACAGAACCAGCAGTAGAACTGAGGAGGCAGTAAATACAAATGCAGAATCTCTTAGTTATTTTACTTTTGTTTATGTGGACACATTCAAAAATAGTTGAGGAGTCAAGCATGTCTACAAGCCTATACAGGTTCCAAGCTTAACACACACTCCTCATTAAGTAATGTTAAGCCTCCTTATTACTGTTTACCCCTGTCCATTAGAGTAAATGTGCACCGGAATCCACCTAGAAACTGAACCAAAAGGCAACTATTATCCTAATTATTCTAAGTTTTCATTTCATGCACAAAGTTTTATTATATGATATGTCCAAGGAATTAAGCACAAAATATAAGGAATGCATAGCAACAAAATAACTCAAGTAAACAAGGGACTCTTCTATACATTATAACACTGTTATTGTCCATTTAAACTATTCTAAGTTACACAAGTTCAGGATCTCTAATTCCTACTATTAAGTATAACTTAGAAGCACAATCTTATAAGTTAAAAGGATTAAAATTGATCAGGTTCTAATCTAATTTAATTAAGCATGACTACAGGTTTAATCAATAAATCATAATGTCCTAATTTGATGAATTTTGATGTTCCATCTGAGATCTGATCAAGATCTACTAAACTATAGTTTATGAATTTAAAAACTATGAGATTGGGCTTTAATCACATAATCCAAAAGGATAAAATATAAGATCTAGGTTTTAGTCTAAAAGTGATCTACTAATTAACTAAATTCTATTAAGCAAATCAAACTTAATAGGATAAATCTCATATCCTGAATCTAGGGTTGAAAGATAAAATAATCAAAATAATTTATAAAATCTAGAAACTAACAAAACTAAGGATTCATTCATTGAATAACCCACTTATCCAATGAATGAAATCTAACCTATGAGCTAGTCCTAGTCTTAGGAGTAGTCCTAATGTGAGATGCAAAGTCCTAATAAAAGACTCAGAGGAAATTTTAAGAAATCTAATATTTTGAACTAAAAATTGATTTTTAACACTTAGAATGATCCTATAATAGTTCAAATATTAGTTTTATTGACTTAGAAGGTAGTTTAGAGGTTAATGATGCATAATCTAAATTTTAGGCAAAATAATTATTTTATCCCTACTTAAGAGTCCAAAAAGCTACTTTTTGATTTAGGGCTCCAAATTAGGATTTCTTATTGCCAAATGATTCCTTACTATCTAATATAAAGATAGACAGTAAATACACTGAATTTGGATAAGAAATTGGTCATATAGATCCAAACTAAGGTTTTTGGCCTAAGGGGTATTTTAGTAAATTACACCAAATAAAATTTAAATTTTTATGCAGTTTACTGTTGGTTGCTATTTAAGGATTCTTTAGAGTCTAAGAACACTAAATTCTGAGGTCTAATGAATTAGTTATAGCAATTTCAATTTCTAAGGGCAATTTAGTAATTTTCTAAACTAAGAGGGGTCAAAAAGCTAACTTTTCCATTTGGTGTCCAAATTTAGCAAAATCACTGGCTATAACTTTTATATATCACACTATGTACTTTAACTAGGAGTAAACCCGAATTGGACTTCAATTTGTCAAGTTATGATCTAATTAAGGTTAAGGGTATTTTGGTAATTTATGATTATTGTTGGTACTAAAATTTTAAGCTATCTAACATTTTTAATTTTTTGATTTGGAGTTTAAATGACTAAGTTATGGTCATTTCAATATTTTTGGGTGCTACGGCGCGCTGTAGCGCTAGACGGTGATTCCGTCTGTGCAAAAACCGCAACAGGTCAACTTTCGGGCTCAATTACTCTCAACCTAGAGCACTTCACGTGCGGTGCCAATACCGTCTCTTTCCGAGACCTTTCCATTGATACTCAAATCAGCACCAAAAGATTAAGTTATCAACGCAAACCATGGGGTTAAACGACTGGATGTACAGAAATTCGTATTAGCAATTTTACATATCATTCCCTATTATTTATAGATTTTTATTTTTTTGAGTTCCTACATCTTAAACATAGCCTTATAAATGCACAAATAGGGAAACACAGAATTTTAAACATACAAATTAGCATAAAAATGAAATGGAATAGCCATTGTATTAACTAATGGAGGGAAATTAGGTACCTTTGATCTTACAAGGAAAGGAGAAAGAAGACTCAAAACTCTTGGAGGAGGAACTTCTTCTTCTTCTTCTTTAGCACAAGGAGCAACAATGGAGGAAGGAGGGAGAGCTCTTAACTTGGCAGCAAGCAAATGAAGGAGGGGTTGAGCGCTTTCTTAAAGGGGAGAAGAAAGGGGGAGGCCATTAAGAGCTAAGGGAGGCTAGGAGGCATGGGACAAGGATGGCCTTGCCATCAAGATTTGAAATTAAGGAGAGGAGGAGAGGGGTTAGCTGAAAAAGGGAAGAGGGATGGGCAGCCAGCAATGCAAATTAAGAAAATAAATTTTCTTAATTAAATAATCATTCATTTATTTTCTAATTTCTTAATTTGCTTGAAAATTCGGATTAAATAAATGTGCTCCGAAAAATCCCAAAAACTCACCCCAAGCTAATTTGGGGGTGAGAAATTCAACGACGAAGTTGGATTTTGATGCCGACGATTATTTAATTATTCTATTTTTCGACTCCATTAATTATATTAAAATATTATCGAAGACATGATGACTTCCAAATGCATCTAAAACATCACCCCTAGCTAATTTGGGGGTGACGATCACAACGGTGAAGTTAAATTTTGATTTCGATGTCAAATTAAATACCTCAATTTTCTAATTAATTAAATATTAGAGTAATCTAAAATATTTGATTTAGCTCTGAATTGAATCAAATCTTCAGGGATTGATTTAAATGACCATATGAACTTAACAGAATGATAATTGAGATATGATTAGGCTTATATTAAGCTAGGTAACAACCTTGGGTTGTTACAGCGCAACAATGGAAAGCGGCGCCATAGCGTGCCACAGCGGAATCAAATGCAGGCGCTACACCGTGCTGCGGCGGATCATAGGGTCCAGATTTAATGCGAGAGCTGTAGTGCGCTGCAGTGGTTCAAGATTTGAAAGTCAATTGCTACAGCGCACTGCAGCGTGCCGTAGCGCGCTACAGCGGCTGCCTATTTTAAAGTCAATCACTACGGTGTGCCGTAGCGGTCGACGGAGTTCTGCTTCATTCCAAGTCTCGATTTGAAGAAATCTATGGGGATATTTTGGACTTTTTGAGTCTGAAATGGTGCCAGCTACTTAAGCCTAAGTAGTGGTGGAAAACCTAAGGCTTTCTAAGGCTTTTGCAATCAGTTTGAATGTTTTAGTAGCTGTGGAAAAGAAAGCCCTAGAAGGAACCCTAAGGGAGCTGCAGTTCAAGGCAAGTCTTGCAAGGTATTGAAGCAACTCCAAATGATAACCTCTATTCTTCCTCTCCATTCTAGTGTAGAGCTTAACTTTTGTGCTGAGGTAATATAACTCTTATAACTCTGTAACCTTTGAAGTTTTCATAGTGGATTTTCTCATTGGTGTGGCTCCATAGTTTTTCCCATTCTTGGGTTTTCTACATATATCTTTATATTTGGATGATTGTATGTGCTGTGATTTTTTGTCTTATGATTTTGTGATTTCTTGACCTTCTTGGTAACCGTCAACACTTTCCCCGATCCTCAAAGGCTTAGAAGATTTTGTGTTTCAACAACAACACACTATTAGTATCTTCTTGATGAACTAAATGATCTCCACAATATAACATCTTAATGGTGATAAAATCTCTGACTTGTTGCTAGGGGTGACAATTTTAATTGAAACTCAAAACTCTCTTAAAAATTGCTCAAATTTTGAGTCGAATCGAATATGATTTGAAAATTTTGAGTTGATTTTTGAGTTCAACTGCATGACTTGAACCCAATTTGAGTTTCTTTTGAGTTGGGCTTGATTCAACTCGAGTTTGGTTCGAGTCGACTCAAAATATATAGAATGGATCATCTATAAATAAAATAATTATAACTATTTTTAATAAAATTTTTGCAGCCTAGTTGGATTTGCTAGATGAGGAGTAGAGGAGAAGCCGTGAGGGTTCAATACTCTGTTTATCCATTTTTGTTCATGGCAGATTTGAAATCCATCGTAAAGCTATTTAATTTTTTTTAAACATGAATTTGATTTTTATTAAATGACAGATTTCAAATGTTGATTCAAAAATTCAAAATCTTGATTAAACTTCTAAATTCTATCATTTGTCCTCCATCTAGATCTTGACTATCGAGTTCTTGACTCTCATCCTCTACTCCTCAGTTCTCTCAGTTAGCCTTAACGCTAAAATATCATTCTCAACTTCTAGTACTCTTATTCATCTCAGAGTCTCACTAGATCATTCATCGTTAATTCTTCTGTTGTTTCTCTCAAAGCCTTGCATTCCATACAAGTTACGATTAATCCCTTCAATACTTGGTGATTCTTTTATGTTTAGCCTTGTGAGTTGGATTTGAGCTCATAAACTCTTACAATTTTTTTAATATTTTGACAAATTATTTTTGTGTTTTTTTAGGGTTTTCAGACTTGCAGTACATTGTTTGAATGTTTTAGGATTAAAGATGCAAGTTGATGTTCTGATTTAGTAATTCTCATTATGTTCTGTTAATTTTGTAATTCTGTTTAATTTTATGGGTTCTTAGACATGCAATAATTTATGAGCCTATTTTTAGGGTTAAAGTTATGAGTTGAAGTTGTGCTTTTATAGTTAGTCTTAAAGTTTGTTCATTATTTTATCAAATTATATTTGCATTTTTTAGAGGTTTTAGACTTGCAGTAAGTTGTTTGTATATTTTATGGTTAAAGTCGCAAGTTGATGTTATGTACTTCTATTTAATTTTAAGGTTTTTAGACATACAATAATTTATGAGCCTATTCTTAGGGTTAAAGTTATGACTTAGAGTTGTGCTCTTATAGTTAGGGTCTTATGTTTGCTTATAATTTTGTTAAATTATTTTTGTGTAGGGTTTTCAGACTTTTAATAAGTTTTTTGTATATCTTAGGTTTAAACTTGTAAACTGATGCTGTGATTTTATTTATATTCTGTATTTCTATTTAATTTAATGGTTTTTAGAATGCAATAATTTATGAGCCTATTTTTATGATTAATGGTGTGAGTTGGAGTTGTGCTCTAATAATTACAGTCTTATGGTTTGTTTAAGATTTTATCAAATTATTTTATGTGTTTTTTCAGAGCTTTTAAACTTGCAGTAAGTTGTTTGTATATTTTAGGGTTAAAGTCGCAAGCTTATGATGTGATTCTTTCTACATTATCTACTTCAACTTAATCTTATTTCAAAAATTTGAGAGTCTTTAGAAATACAACAAGTTGTTAAATTTTTTTTAGGGCTGAAGCTCTAACTTTACTCTTTTGTCTTTCTAGTTTATGCAATATTTTTAGGTTAGAGTCGCAAGTTGAAGCTTTAGTTTTAAATCTTTATTTAGGGATAATAGAGAGTTTAAACGAGATTTTAAAATTTGATGTATAAGAAAAAAATGAATTTGTATCTTGTGCCTTGTGGCTTTTTTTAAAAATGTTTGAATACAATAAGTTGTTTGCATGTTTATAGGGTTAAGGCCGTATGGCTCATGAGTTAAACTTGGGATTCTCTTGATGTTCTGTTTATGCTTTTGTAAAATTTTAGGGTTTTCAAATATGTAGTAAGTTGTGAATTGTGAGTCTTTTTTATGATTAAAATTTATGGTCTTAGACATACAATAAATTGTATGCATATTCTTAGAGTTAATATACGAACTTATATGTGTTGATTGTAATTATTTCTTAGCATTTAAAATATTTCTACTTATGAACATTTATTAAGAAATATTTTAGCTCTATGGAATATAAGTAATTCCTTTGAAATTGAAATTGATAAATCAGAAAGTGAACAAATTATTACATTTGAGTCAAAAAATGAAGAAGCAAGTACATATCCTATTATTATTATAACCAAATTGGTGAAACAAACCAAAGTATTTCAGATGTTAGAACATTAAAAAGAAGAAGTGCAATTTGGGATATCTAACTTTGTTTATAGATAATAAGGGTAATATAGTTGATAAACTAACTTGTAGGAAATGTTATAAGTCTTATAAGTCCTAGCAATTGGGATCTACCTCAAACCATTTTAGGCATATCAAACTTTGTCTAATATTAAGTCAAGCAAATAATAAATAAAAGGTTTTAAACTTAGAGATATTGGATAAGGGAAAATCAGTGGTCGTTAAAACAAGTACTTTTTATGTTACATCTACATACGATAACAACAAAGTTGGAAATATATTGGCAAAGATGATTATTACGACTGATTTACATTTTAAGTTTGTAGAGTAATCATATTTCAATTTATTTGCACGTATCTTGAATAATAATTATAAAAAAACTTTTAGAAAGATTATACAGGCTAAATGCTTGAAAGTTTAAGAAATAGAAAAGGATAAGATGAAGAAAGTGCTGTAATTTGTGAATCATATTTCCTTAATCTTTGATTGCTAGACTTCAAATCAATTAATAGGGCATATGTGTTTAACAACACACTACATTTATTTAGATTGGCTGCTGCAATATTCCATTATAAATTTTATTGACCTTGAACCTCTGCATATTGCACATGTCATTGCTGATGCCACTAGTAAGTGAATAATACAGTGGGGCATCCACAAATTTTTTTGATGATAATGCAGCACATATTTTGTCAAAATATTTTGAGAACACTAATAGACTTTTTCTTAAAGGAAAAATATTTCATGTTCATTGTTGTGTGCATGTTTTAAATTTAATTACTTAAGTAGGCCTTAAGAATTGCAATAATATCTATGGAGATGTTAGAGAGGCCATTGTTTATATTAAAAAATCTTCAAGTTATTTAAGAACATTCAGTGATATTGCAAGATTAGTTGGTGTATTAACTTGTAAAGGTCTTTTATGTGTTGTAAAAATAAGGTGGAACTCCACATTTTATATGTTGGACTGTGCCTTTCATATAAAATTATGTTGCATGATTTTTTTTAGAAAATAAAAAGGATTAGTTTGGTATTTGACAAGTGCTAATTGGGATAGATTTGATAAATTAAATGTATTCTTAAAGCTTTTGAGACTGCTTCAAAGATATTTTAGGTTAAACATACCCAAATTCTAATGCCTTCCTTCCTGAAATGATTCAAATTAAATGTATTCTTGAGAGTGGGGTAAGCAATAATGATGATTTGTTAAATTGATGTGCATTTCAATCAAATGAAAAATTGACACGTATTTGGCTGATAGTAACTTGTTAATGTGCATTGCAATTGTACTTGATCCAAGAGAAAGATGACATTTATTATATTTACATTTAATTTAATATATTATGGGTCAACCCTTAATGAGAAAATTGATTAGGTTTTACAAAATTTGCATGAACTATATGCTATTATTATGTAAACACATCTAGAGTCATTGTTGATTCTTCAAACAGATTGCTAATGCTTCAAGGAAACTCTAGTCCAAGTTATTGTGAAATAGGAAATTCCGTTTTAAGATATTTTGACTTCATTTTGGAGTTTACTTTTGCTAACCAACCAAGTAAATCAAAGATAAAGCTTTATCTGAATGAGAATTGCATTAAGGTGCCTTAAGAATAAAGATTTTCATTTGATGTTCTAGAATTGTAGAAAAATATTTCTTTAAAGTGGCATACATTAGCAAAGATGGCCAGAGATATTCTTACTATTCTTATTACAACTATAACTTCCAAATCTACATTTAGTGCAGGTAGTTATGTACTTGATGATTATAGAAGTTCATTATAACCAAGTATGATTAATGCTATTATTTGTATGAAATATTGGCTTACTAGTTCTCAAACCATTCTTACACATTTAGATGAAGATGTAAGATTTTGAATTTGATGTATTCTAATTTACTAGATAGATAAGCTAGAGATAATGTTAACTGTTATGCTTTTGGGTTTATTTTTTGTGTAGGAAGACTAGCTAACACACATTATAACAAATGAGGAAGTGTAGAATCTACTCAATTAAATCAAGTGACTATTGAATTATGAGTACCCTTAAGTCTATTGTACTTAGTTATTCTTACAAGACTTTTAAAGGCATATAACTTCTTATGTGCTCTTGGTTATTTTTATAGAAATGCAAGGCTTATTTTATTTTTTATATTTAATTACCAAGCTTTAACATTGTATATATAGTTCAATCCTCATTACTGACTCTTTTTTATTTGGATTCTTATTTAAGTAGGTTTGTGAAGAAAAAAAAAATTATGATGAAAATAATCATTTCATATTATATGTAATGTGATATTTAAACCCTTTCACAAATACTTATGATTGTTTTAAATTTATGTTTTTTACTATTCTACTTTTCTTTACAAATTTAGAATGATATATTGTTATGGTTTCCACTGCCTCTGCTATTGTTATTTAGGCTGCTCGTGCCTCCAATGTTGCTTCCTCTACTGCTACTACTTGGGCTTCTTATGCCTTTGATGTTGCTGCTTGGGCTACTAGTACTTCTACTGCTATTGCTTGGGCTGCGTTGCCTCTGCTATTGCTGTATGGGCTTACTGCAAGTCTAAGAGCCCTAAAATTAAAAATAAGTAGAAACATAAATAGAATCACAACATCAGCTTGCAACTTTAACCCTTACACATGTAAACAACTCACTACAAGTATGAAAACTCTAAAAAATATAAAAATAATTTGATAAAATATAAACAAATTGTAAGATTGTAATTGTAAGAGCAAAACTCCAGCACACGACTTCAACCCTTTAAAATAGGCTCATAAATTATTACTATTATGTGTATTATTTTTGTTAATGCTTTTATAAATACATAACTTTAAATTTTTGGTTTTATTATTTTCTTCATTCATCATTATTGGGCTGCTATTATCTCTGCTGATGCTTGAGCTGGTGTTGCCTCTATTGATGCTTAGGGTACTACTACCTCTACTAATACTTGGGTTACTACTACTTGGCCAGCTAGCTATTGATGCTTATGCTACTGCTGCCTGTGCTGCATTTCTGAAAAGCTTAGACAAAATATATATACTGTAAAGAAGATCACAACTTCAGCTCACAACTTTAGCTCACAACTTAATGCATATCTAAAAATCTTATAATATATACTCTGTTATTTTGTATTGGTGCTATAATATCATTGACTCATTGCTACATCTTCCTATAGCAACTTTTTATTTTATAAAGTATTTTGTGAACTAAGTTTTTTTATTTTTGCTTATTTAATTTGAAATTGTGCAATCATTTGAAATGATTAGATTGAGTATATACTAAATAATTATTATTGAGCATTGACTACTCTACTAAGCTTTCTAGGATACTAGCTTTAAGAAGTTATATGTTAACTTGAGTCCTCTTTAAGAAAAGCAAATGAGCCAAAATTGGAATCAGTCAATCAGATTTTTTAGTATTAATTCAGATAAGTACTAATTGCAATTTTATTTTTATTTGCAATTTTTTGACATCTCTTTTGGTAAACGTTCTTACTTAGTCTTGTTTCTATGTACCAAGCTTTCTACCATACATATTTAGCATTAGAATATAATTATCTTTCAATTTTTATAGAAGAAGAGTACTATTTTATAAAGCATATTACATCTATAATATGTAAACATTAATTTAATTCTTATTGAAGATATAATAGTATTCCTATGTTAAGTCTACTTAATTAGGCTTTGTGCTTAGTCCTTAAATTCACTTACCCTAACTTTTAAGTCTACTTTTAATAAATAATTAAATTGACTTCTATTGAACTTAGGGTGCTATTCAAAGACCTTAAAAAGTGATATTTAAACCATAAGATTGATGAGTTGTTTAACTAGAAAGGTGCAATTAATCTTAATTAACATTATTAATACCTTTACCCTTACATTCACTTAACTCAATATCTGATAAATTCTAGTACCCAATATTTAAATTTCAATACTATAATATAAATACCATATTTAAATTTATATAATCATTAAATGATTATTTATATAATCTTAAAGTTGGTGTGATCTCATCTAGCTTAACTTAGTAAGGCGATACAAATGGACCTAACATAGGATTATCATTTAGCAAATATAGCAAAATCATTTAGCTAGTAATCAAAATTTTATGCGCATTAAAATCACATGTTACTTAAATTATTATTAAACTTCTTAGTTTCAAAGCTTTTCAATAAGAGGCATTTGATGTCATTGCATTAGTAACTCTTGAATAAATAACATAACATGATTTAATGCTAAATTCCATTTTGTTTAGTGTACTATCTATGAGCAAATATATTGTTATAATGTGCTATTATTACTTTGACTATATTGCTTAATTCTCCGCAAATATATTCTCTTTACTACTTTATTATTAAATTTTTGTTAATTTTTAGTTAGTAGTTTAGATTTTATAATTTCATGGAAAAAACAAATACTTATTATAAATTAATATGATAGTGGTTATTACTCTTATCAACAAATATAGGGGTTACAACATACACTCTTGAAATCTTGTCTTATTAGATTACTGAGTTGATCCGTCCAATATATGTGCGAATAAAATATATCCAAAATTGCAACATCCGGTAATCTATGTTAGGCAGATATAAATTTAATAAATGAAATATTTGCATACAATTATTATTACAAATTAATTATTAACTTAATTACATGTTATTAAATTCTATGGATGTAACCATTTCTTGGTAGATATTTTGGAGACATGTCGGTAGGTAGCTTGATTATATCGGATGGCACATTTATAGTTATAATGGCTTAATCCATATAATAAGAAAAAGAAAATCTAGCAAATACCTTTCATTATTTAATTGATCACATTTATAGTTATAAAATTTTTTATGTTAATGGTAAATGATTAACATAGTAAAAATAATAGTACATTTATGTATATTATACAAACTCAATAAATGTAAAATTTATTTGCATTTTCTTGGTTTACATACTTATAAAATAAGAAAGCTCCTCTTAATGAAAGAGCATTTGTTTAGGCTAAATTAAAGCTTTGCTTAACATCATTACCATCAAAATAGTATTTATCATAACTCTTAGGTATTTTTGTTCATATTAAATGGTGTATGCTCATTACTTTCTACAACTTATGCATGCTAATTTATAAACCTTAGTGAATATAATAATCCCTTATGTATATCGTGTGCCAGCTACTTAATAAACTAAAACTAAGAATCAAAGAACAAAAAAATGTGTGTTAAATAAGAGCTAAACATATGTACAAATTACATGTGTAGTAGCATCACATAATCATTTGTTTTAGATAGAATAATAAATTAATATATTCTTAAATAAAATTTCATTGTATAGCAAAAGTGGATTCTTGGAAATCCCCTAAATAAGGAAATCAAAGATCCCACAATATACTACTATTTAGTTGATCTTGTGATTGTGAATTTGATATCTACCATCATCCACTACCCATCTTTAAATATAGATATTTGTTGGTTAGATTGTGATAAAAATAGAATGTTTTAAATAACTAAATATTATTTTAATACAAAAAAATTCATATGTTAAAAAAGAAGTACATGTGTATACTTACTTTAATGTGTGTGTACGGTTGACTTTGATCATCACCTGCAAAAGATACCATAATAATGAACAATCTTTGAAGGACAAACTTACATAGGAATTTTGTATCATTAGGTTACCAAAGAAATGACAAAAGGTTAAAAATTTCTTTTTATATTAAAACCATTTTACTCTTATGACAATTATAATAGACACTCACATAGCGAAGGAACGATAAAACAATAAAAAATCTATCTCTAGCTTCTACTTTTCTGCTAAGCTCCAACCCAAGAGGATTATCAAAACCATCAATCTTTATATGGGAGATGAATCCTATAGTAGATTGCTATTTCAATTGTAATAAACAATAAATTATATGAAAGTTTTTACTATATGACCTAAGCACACAATATATTATCATGGGTTTCTATCAATTATTTTCTTATGTCTATTCTTAAGCATGTGATTTTGTTCTTCATACTGTGTTAGAGGATAACTGTTGGTTTTGTTGAAGACCAGTAAATAAAATTAAACCACAACTAAAAGGGCTATTAATATTAATGGAATTAAGATTCTAACATCCTTAAAGATGTTGTTACACTATATATTTTTTCTCAAGCTCTTAAAGTTCAAAAAGGGCTTTTTTCTTATAAACGTTATAAAAAGCAAAATTGCGAAAAGCTAAACATATTCCTTTATAGTGCTATGTCTTGTGATTGTAAATGCTCAAAGTGGTTTTTGCATAGCTTCTGCAACACTAAAAGTGCCCCCCTCAGATAAATAGTGGAGCTTTTAAGTATTCATTTGTAGAATGCCTTTGCATCGCTTTTATTGTCAATGGGTTAAAAAACCCCATGCAACATGAAAAAGTTGGTAGTGGGGAGAAAGCCTTATGCATTAAAGCATCTCTCTTTTAAGGGGCCACTTAGAACTTTTCAATAAATGTTGCCTCCATAGTAGAAATACTTATAGAATAATGCAAGCTTTTCCCCCCTAGCAATATTACAAAGAGAGAATGGACTTTTCACAGTTAGCTGATTTATGTCCTTCCTTTTATCTATATTTTTCTTAAAAGCACAAACACTTTACCACTTGAAAGCCAAATTGTTAAAGTTGTTAAGAGTATTTCTTATATTAACTTTGTATCTTTGTGGTTGCTTAAAGCTAAGATATGCCTATTTGCATGCTGCATAATTATAGTCTTCAGAAAATGAAAGATTTTTTTTTGAATAGTGATTATTTATTAATTACTCCTCATATTGTTGAGTAATTACTTTTATATCACGAATTCTTATAATCTATATTCAAACCAGTTAAATTTTTATATTTTAAAATTTTCTTGAGATTCTATTATATCTAAAGATTAAAATTACATTTGCAGATCAACAATTTTATAATAATAAAAATTTCAATATTACATTAATAAACACAAAATAGTAACCATAGATCACAAGTCATTATAGTGAATAAATATCGACCATTGTTGCAGGTATGAAGAATGAAAGAGTAAAGTTATTTTCAGATTCATTTCAACGATATTTAACATTACTTTTCAGTATCTTCACATTTTGAAAACCTGATGCGAGCATTCTGCATATTGGCAATGGCAAAAGCTTTCAAATTGGCCACTTGGATTCATCTATTTTTAACTCAACTATTTTACCTTCTCAATATGCGATATTCTAAATTATGTTTCAATGATCTCCGTATTGCCAAAGGAAGGGGTTTACATCAGAACACTTTCACCCGACACAGCATGAGTTAGGGTTAACAAAATAATTTCTTGCATAAAAAGAATTCACAAGCATAATAGATACAAAGATTTACATGCAAAATCCTATTGGGATGTGGAGACAATTTAAATCATCGTGGAGGTGCCAAGTCGGGAGAAATTCGGGCGCTGCAGTGCACCCCCGCACTCCCTTCATAATTTGTTCCTGAGGGCCAAGTGTCGTAGCAGGCCGTGGTACGCTCTGGTGCCCCATGGTTCGAATTTGGGCATCGTAACGCGTTGTGGGGACCCGTAGCTCGAGACTGGGGTGCTCCGGCTCTACCCTAAGTGTTTTGGGGGGCATTTTGAGTCATTTGGAGTCCAAATGAAGCCGGGGTATATAAGGGAGCATATTGGAATGTTTCAAAGTGTGGATAAACTGAGATAAACCCTAAATCAGGTTGGCTATTGTTGGTCTCCTTCAACCTAGAGTAAGAGCTATAAATTCATGGAGAAGAAGTTGATAGGTAGGCTGTGTAAGTATTAGATCCTTCTTGTTCATGTGAATCTAAAGCTCTCTGTAACTCTGCAATCATCTTGTTTATAGTGAATTTTTCTGTGTGGTGTGGCTCCGTAATTTTTCTCATCATAGATTTTTCACGTAAAATTTCTTGTGTTTGGATGCTTATAGTTTATTTTGTGATTGTGATGTTATTTTATTCTCCTTTGTGCTTAAATATTTATGTTTATTGCTTGGTAACCCTCAATGGTATCCCGTTTGTATCTCTTCCGCGCGTGCTCTAACAATTGGTATCAAAGCATTATTTTTCTAGGGTTTACTATTTGATTGGGAGCAATGACCAACGAAATGAGACACAAAATAAAAAAGTTTAACAACACAAATTTTGTCGTTTAGAAGATATAAATGAAAGATATGTTCTACTAAAAGAAGTTGTATTTATCACTCAGAGGAGCTTACAAGAAACTGACCACAATATCTGTTGAAAATTGGAAGCTTCTTGATGGAACTGCATTGGGTTTGATTCATCTTCCATTGTCTTCTTCTATTGCATTTAACATTGTAAATGAAAAACTAATGTAGATCTCATGGGCTGCTCTACAAGGATGTTTGAGAATCCTTTGGATTATAGCAAATTTTTTCTGATGAAATGACTGTTCAATATGAAGATGATAGATGGCTGCTCAGTGATGGAACATTTGAATAGGTTAAACACTACGACAAGTCAGTTGAGTTTGGTAGGCATCAAGTTTGATGACAAGGTTTGAGCTCTATTCTTCTTCTATTCAATGCCTGACAGTTGGGATGGACTAGTGACAACCATCAGCAACTCATCATGAAAATGCATTGTTGAAGTTCAACAACATTATTGGGCTGGTGCTTAATGAAGAGGTGAGGAAAAGATCCCATGGGGAGGCATCCATTCAGTGTTGAATAGAGAGAGTCGGGAAAGAAGTGTAGACCAAAGACATAATAGAAATAGGTCTATGTCAAGGCGAGGAAAGTCAAGACTCAAAAAAGCAAATCTAGATTGTTGGAACTGTTAAAAGGCAGGAAACTTCAAGAAGGACTGCCCTATTCTAGAAAGACAAGTGGTGGAAGCAAGGATATGAGCCCCTCTGCAAATGTTTCAGCAAAAGAGAATTAGGAGGTGTTGATCCTGTCACTTGAATACAGAGTACTAGGTGGTTAACTTGGGCACATCCTTTCATGTTACTCATACAAAAGGTGGCTTCAAAAATTACATTAAGGTTAACTTGGGGAAGGTGTATCTAGAATAGAATAAAGCATGCAATATTATAAATAAAGGTTATGTGAACATCCATCTCTCAAGCAGTGTAGTTTGGAAGCTAAGAGAAGTTAGACATGTGTTGTGTCTAAGGAGGAAACTTATTTCAGTTAGCTAGCTAGATAGGGAGGGCTATAGTACAAGTTTTGTAGGAGATCCATGGAAGGTCACCAAGAGTGCACTTGTTGTATAGAGCAACATGGAAGGTACAATTTACTTGATCAATAAAGTGTCTAAATTCATTACAACTGCAAAACTGAAAGACATGGGTCTATGGCACCAGAGGCTTGTCCATATGTGTGAGAGGGGATTAAAATCCCTACAATCAGGGGGAAGACTATTAGGATGGAAGTTAGTGGACCTGGATTTTTGTGAGGACTGTGTACTGGGCAAACACAAAAATTTTACATTCTCTAAAGTTGGAAGAGAGCTGAAAGGTAGGAAGTTATAGTTAGTGCATACAAATATACGGGGGCTAGCTCCTACTTCTTCTATAGGTGGATCAACATACTTTGTTATCTTCATCGATGATCATACAAGGAAGGTATGAGTTTATTTTCTAAAACATAAATCAATGTATTTGTTGTATTTAGGAAATGGCTTTGGTTGAGAATGAGACATGGCTAAAGCTTAGATGCTTGAGAATAGAAAATAAAGGCGAGTATTATGACAAAGAGTTCAAGAAATTCTATACCTTGAGAGGAATTAAGAGAAAATTTATAGTTCCAAGAGCACCACAACAAAATGATATTGTAGAACGAATGAACGGGACAATCGCAGAATGTGTAGAAGCATGAGATTGAATGTAGGTCTCTCAAAGTAGTTCTAAGTTGAGGCTATTAGCACAATAATACACATGATCAATTAGGGACCTTCTATACCTCTAAATAAAGAGATTCCCAAAGAGGCATGGAGTCGAAGGAACTAAAATTGAACAACCGTAAGGTATTTGACTATTCATCTTATTCATCTTATGTGCATGTTAATGCAGGATCCAGGAGCAAGCTTGATACAAAGGCCATTAAGTGAATATTTGTTGGATACAACATGAGAGAGTTTGGCTATAGGTTCTGGGACAATTAGAACCAGAATGTTATTAGAACTAGAGATGTCACTCTTAATGAAAGGGAGATGTACAAGAACTATTTTTGTAATAACCCAAGTTATCACCATAGCCAATTAGGACTAATCTAAGTTTTGATTTTGATCTCAGTGCACTAACTATGTCATTAGGAGTTCATCACCGGGATTTAGTTCAAATCAGATGTTAAATGGATCAAACACTGATTTTGAAGATTTCAGGAACACTAGAAATTAACCTAATTATTTTGACCTCAGATCAAAAATTAAACTTTGCCATTGCACTCATTGCCCCTAAATTAGCTAGGGGTGATATTTTGGTGGCAATCAAAAGTTGTCAAAAATCTGTCGCATATTTTATAATATTTAATTAATTAGAAAATGGAGATATCTAATTTGATCTCAAAATTAAAATCTGACTTCTCCATTGCGCTTGTCACCTCCAAATTAGCTAAGGGTAATGTTTTGGACGCGTTTGGAAGTCATCAGATTTTATCAAATATTTGAATGTAATTAAATACCCTAAAAAATAGGAAAATTAAATACTATTTGGAATGAAAATCTAACTTAGCCATTGAATTCCTCACCCTTGAATTAGCTAGGGGTGAAGTTTTGAAATTTTTTGGAGCACATTTATAAAATTTGACTTTTAAAGTAATAAAGTAATTAAATAAAGGAATTAAAAAAATCTCCATTTTTGTCTTCTTTCTCCTTCCCTGGCTAGGACCCACATCTTTCACTTCACCAGCTGCATTTTGAATTTTTTTCTCCAGCCCCTGCTATGCTCAGCCTCTCCTCTCCTCTCCACCTCCTGCCATCCTCCTATCTCCACAATTAGGATGGGACAACTCATGCCCATCCCATCTAAAGCATGCCTTCCCTTTTCCTTAAAAGAACCACAGTTCTCCTCCCTTCCTCCATTAGCTCACCTGAAGCTCTCCCCCATTCTTCATTTTTGCTATGCTAGCTGTTGAAGAGAAGCTCTCCAGCTTCTCAAGCGCTCAGGTTCCCAAGGATCCTTAGAAGGAACTTCTATTTGCAAGTCTAGGGTACTTCTTATGCTTATTTTGCATCATTAGAAATCTGTGATTAGGATATGGAATCCATTAGAGCTCCTTGAGATAGAAAATTTTAGGGAAGAAAATCAGCTCTATTTTTCCTTCTTCTAGCATACCCTAACATTTAACTTTATTATTTTCATAGTTAGAATAATCATTTCGGGCCAATTTTGGTATCAATGGAAAGGTATCAGAACCTTTCCATCGATATATGGTACCACACGCGAGGTGCCCAAAATTGGGAGTATTTGTATGCGAAAGAATACCTATTACCATTTTCGCACAGACGAAATCACTGTCGGGCACTACCACACGCCGTAGCGCCCAAGTTTTGAAATTGGGGCCGCCGTAGCGTGCTCTAGTGCGCTACGACGCACTACAGTGACATAAAATTTGATGAAGCATAAAAATTTGATGAAACTAAACTAAATTTGCCACAGCGCGGTGCAATGCCTAAAAGCGCTGCGGTGCGTCACAGCGCTGCAATCTGCTGCAGCACGCCGCCGTGCCTGAACGCCGCAGCGCACCTCAGCATGTTGTAGCGCCTGGCTTTTAGCCAGAAGGCGCCGCCACGTGTCGTAGCTTATTATGCTTATTTATGATTATTATTCTAGATTTAGATACTTTAACTATGATCATTTTATCTTTCAATTTTAGATTAAGATTAGGAGAGTCATCCAATTAAGCTTTGATTTTGCTTGATAAGGTTTGCCTTAATCATTAGTTCACATTTAAACTTGAACTTTAGTCCTTAAGCTTTATCTTAGGATTATGTGATTAACTCCAATTTGTAGTGTTTAATTTATAATCCCTAGCTTAGTAGATCTTGATCAGATCTTAGTTTAGAATGTCTAAATCCATCAATTATGACATGATGATTTCTAATTTAACTTATATTCATTATTGATTGAATTAAATTAGAACCTGATCAGTTCTAATTGCTTTTAACTTATAAGGCCGTACTTCTAAGATGCACTCGATAGTAGGAATTGGAGATCATGAACTTGTAATTTGGAATAGTTAGAATGGTTTAATAGATAATAACTAATGTCACATTATGTAGTAAAGTTCCTTGCTCACTATTATTTTACTTATGCTTTCACATTCCTTGTACTTTGCGCCCTTACCTTGAACATGTCATTTAAGAACATTATTGCATGAAATGAAAACTTAGAATAATTAGGATAATATTTGCATAGGGTTAAGTTATTTTTTGATCTTGAGCATTATACCCTACTAGACAAGGATAAGGAGAAATAAGGATTACTTATCATTACTTATTGAGGAGTGTTGTAAAAAGTTGGAACCTGAATAGTCTTACATACGTGCTCGACTACTCAGTTACTTATGGATATATTCACAAAAGTAAAGTAAAATAACTAAAATTTATTGTATTGGTGATTACTGCCTCTTCAGTTCAGTTTATGCTCTGTTATTCCAACCTAGCCTTAGATGACGTTAGAAATATACATATACTTATTGCAGCAGGCTAGATTAGCCCTCTTATAATATGACCAATATTACATACTTGTTTACTATTTACCATTTACAATTATATTTTATCTCAGTCAGCTTTACTTTACCTGCTTACTTAGCTATAGAATGCTAGATTTCTTACTATTTACTTATACTTATCATAGATTGATTACATGCTTTTAAACTTGCATATTTCCTATGATCATCAATATATTTATGATGAGTCTTTCCTTTCAGTTCTTTTCTTACTTTATTTATATATATGTATGCTTAACCTTGTCTTAGCTTACTTTTGAGGTATGTTCTTTTGCCTCATTCTTGCTTAGTTATAAATACTATTATTTATAACTTACCTCCTCCTTTTGTATGCTTGATGCTCTTATGCTAGTTAAGTTTTGTATTGTTAAGTAAATGGTGACATTAATAAACTTATGAGAGTTTATTAGCCTAAAATGTATTTAGACAATTGTCTAATAAGATTTTTCTTTCTTGGCTGGAGCCATGGCATTGTGAAACTGACAATGTTAGAATCGAATCATTTTAAGGAGCTCGTGCCTGAAGTGGAGCCTTTTCTAGAAAGGGAGCCATTGGAGGAAGCTAAAGCCATTTAGTTCCTTTCTGCTTTATTGTGAGGATGAGTGATTGCTTATTTCCTTTTATTAAATTTATTTAAAATGTTGTAATAATACAGGTACCCATGACTGAATTTCTTGTTGTACTATTTATTTTGAGTCGCATGTTACTATTTCTTACTCATATTATGGTGGATTGGATGTATGATTTACTTTTCCTTGCTTTCGCACTCTGAGTTTATGTTTACTTAGTGATTAGTTCCAATGTATGCATTCTGGGCATATCCATCCATTATCAGTGGATTGTGGTTTACACTTAATCCAATGATAAGTGGGGCTTCTACCAGAGTGGTACACCTCCCCTTGACCAAATGTTGTGGGTAAGGGGGTGGGGTGCCACAATTTTGGAGTTAGTACTAATTCTAAGGTTGCTTTAGATAGTGATCCCCATCACATTGAAGTTGATGATAGTATTAAGCCTAAGGAGTATGTACAGGAAGATGCTCAGGTGGGTGTTTGATAGATTGAAGCACAAACACCCATGTTATGGAGATTTACAAGAGTTACTAGACCATCATAAATTTTTATCTATTACTAACGAATGGTGGTGAATCAGAAAACTTTGAAGAGGAGCATCAAGTGGATGATTCTATCAAGTGGGAGACTTCCATGAATGATGAAATAGCATCACTCATGTTAAATGGAACACGGTGGTTAGCAGCATTACCAGCTGGAAAGAAAGCCCTTCATAATAAGTGGGTTTATCGGCTGAAGGAAGAATCATATGGGAGCAAACACTATAAGACAAGGTTTATAGTAAAGGGCATTCAGTAACATCACAGAGTTGACTACAGTGAGATATTCACTCTATTTATGAAGATGACTACCAATAGGGAAGTGCTTAATAACATTGTAGTTGAAGACTTGCACTTGAAGCAAATGGATGTAAATATTATTTTTCTTTGTGGAGAGCTAGAAGAGGAAGTGTATACACAACAATCATAGAGGTACAAGGTGTGAGAAAAAGATAAACCAGAGTTAGTGTGCAAGCTCAAGAAGAGTCTCTATGGATTAAAACAAACCCTTAAGAATGGTATAGGAGATTTGATAGGTTCATATCAGAAAATGGGTACAAGAGGTATTAGATGGATCATTATTGATATATGAGAAAGTGTAAGTCCTCTTATATCATCTTTTTGTTGTATATGAATAATATGTTGATTACGAGATGAACTATAGAGTAGATTAAGATGCTAAAGGAGCAAATGTCAAGAAATTTTGACAAGAAGCAGATTCTTAGAATGAGTATCAACAGGGAGAGAAGTGCAAAAATTCTGAAGTTGTCTTAGAAGGAATATTTTTGAAAGGTACTGAACAAATTCAACATGAGCAAGGCAAAACTACTGGAACTCCCTAGTAAGTCACTTCTTTCTATCAAAAGTTCAAATATTGAAGACTGAAGAGGAGAAGGAACACATGCAGTAGGTTCTTTATGCTTCAGCAGTTGGGAGCTTGATATATGCAATGCTTTGTAAGAGACCGTATATTGCACATATAGTGGGACTAGTCAACAGATTCATGGGAAATCTTGGGAAGCACCACTGGGACGCGGTCAAGTGGATTTTGAGGTATTTGAAGGGTATAGCATACAAAACACTTTGCTTTGGTATGTTTGCTATTAATCTATAGGGATTTATAGATTCATACCTTCCTTAAGATGTTGATAGCTAGAGGAGCATTATTGGATATGTGTTTATATTAGGAACTATAATGGTGAGCTATATATCTAGGCTACTGAACATTATTGCCCTGTCAACCACGAAGGAAGAGTATGTCGTCATCATTGTGGCGAGAAAAGAGATGATCTGATTGAAGAGCTTTATGGAAAAATTGGGTAAGGATCAAGAGGATGTGAAGCTCTACAAAAATAGCATGAGTACGATTAACCTTGCAAAGAATGTTGCATTTAATGCCAGGATGAAGCATATACAGCTTCGATACTATTTCATTAGGACATTATTGGAAGAAGGCCAGCTAGGATTGGAGAAGATTCAAACTTTGAAGAATTCCAGTAACATGTTCACTAAAGCTATAATAATGGAAAAACTAAAGGTATGTGTTGCTTCAGTTGGCCTTGGTACCTGATGAGAGAGAGAGAGGGGGGTGAGCAATATTATGTTCTTGAAAAGGGTAAAAGAAGACAATTAAGATCTAAGATTAAATAGGGGAGGATCCAAATATGTCTCCAAGTGAGAGAATGTTAAGATGTGGAGACCATTTAGATGATCGTGGAGGTACCAATGGAGCTCCGATGGGCTTTTAGGAGGTTTTAGGGTGTTCCGGGACAAGTCAGGGAACATTTTGGTGCTGCAGTGCTCCCCGACACACCCTGTAAAATTTTTTGTTGAGGTCCAGATGCCGTGGCATGCCATGGCACACTGTCTGGGTGCAATGGCATGCTCTGGCCCCCCACAATTTGATCTTGGGCATCGTTGGGCGTTGTGGCCCCCCATTGCATGAGATTGGGGTGCTACGATGCTACCTAAGTGTTTTGGGGGTTATTATGGGCCATTTGGGCTCCAAATGAAGCTTAAGCATATAAAGGAGCATGTTGAAAGGTTTCCATATATGGAGAAGTTGATATCAGCCTTAAATCAGGTTGTGCCTTCTCTTAGTCTCCTTCAACTTGGAATGAGAGCTGGAAACTCCTAGAGGAGAAGAAGTTGAACGAGAGGCTATGTAAGCGGTAGATCCTTCTTGTTCATGCGATGTTGAAGCTCTTTATAACTCTGTAATCATCTTGTTTATAGTGTATTTTTCTGTGTGGTATGGCTTTTTGAATTTCCCATTATTAGGTTTTCCATATAAAATATCCTGCATTTGGATGCTTGTAGTTTATGATGTGTTTGTGCTCTAGTTTTATTCTCTTTTGTGCTTGAATATTTTGTTTATTGCTTGGTAACCATCAACAATATCCCATTTGCATCGCTTCCACGTGTACTCTAACAAAGCCTTATTAAGGTAAAATCACATAGCCACACCATGAAGATTGCACTATGAATATGTAGAGGAAAACATGACACTCATTGCAACACTTGGACTACAATCATGCACATCATAGTATATATTATTTATAATTTACAACATTTCATTTTACAGATCATGGCATGGAACATTCTTAATAAATATATTCTTAAATATATATATTAGTAGCCTGAAATGTTCTTTGTAAACATCTAACAAAATCATCCTTCATGAATGCATCTAGCAAAAATGTACTTTATGAATATTTCTAGCTAAACATATGTTATAAGAGCATGAAGTAAAAATATCTTTCATAAATGTATCAAAATTTTTTGAGTCTTTAAAGCAACTCTAAATAAGCCTCACAATAAGGATTTATTGCATATTAGCTGCATATTGGCATTTGGGCATGCCCAAGAATTATTTGTCTGCTCAACCCTTGGTGTTTGCCCCTTAGGTCTTAGGCAAGCTAGACACTCAATCCTTTGTTATTATGCCCCATATGGGCATTGAACCATGTGGGGCCCCGTACCCTACGCAGACATACTAATACGGATATTATCATAAACACGAGGAATACATTGCTCCAACTATGGCAAATCCCCAATTTAAGTAGAGTCAGGTAAGACCCAAGAACTGTAAACATACATCAACATATCAAAGTAGCGGAAGTAGAAAATAGTGTAACATAACATCCACATCACAACATAGTATAAAAGAGTAAAAGAAATAATAACGCAGCTCAAAGTATAGAAAGTAAATACATCCAAAAATAATTATTATAGACTGAAAGTTTAAATACAGTAAAGATCTCATAAATCTCATAGCTGAAAAGAAAATCTATCTAAGCGGCCATAGGAAGGTCCTCCTCCAGTGCAAGATCCTCTCCTGTAAAGCTACCAATGAACAGCTCCAAATCCGACATTTATTAGTATCACAAATGCCAGGGCCCCAGCCAACAAAAGAAAAAAAGTTTGTAGTTAGACAAATTGTCTAAGTACACTTTAAGCTAATTTAAGTGAACTGAGTATTTAAATATATCACATCAACTACTTTAAATATGTAAGCAATATAAGGTGCATCAAGCTATAAAGAAAAGGATAGCTATAAATTATTCATTTATAATTGAGCAACATGTATGTAAAATAACATACAAAACATGAAACTAAGCAAGGTGAGGCTAAAGAGCAAAAGTAACTACAAGTGCTAAGGAATTCTTTCTAACATGCTTATGATCACATGAAAACATGCTGATTTTATCAAAAGTAACTATGCTGAAAAGTGCTGAATAAGCATACAAAACTAGCATCCTAAATATGCCAATATTTAATAGCTACTCAATGGAAACATATATACAAGCATGTAGATTAGATAAATAAAAGGCCACTGAAGCATGTGGCAAAAATAAGCTAAGAACATAAATGAGTGAAAAGTAAAGCCACAGAAGCATGTGGCAAAGCAAAACAAAGCACTAAAATTGAACTGAAGTAAAAGTATACCTAAAACATAGTACTGTCATAATAGAAACAAGCTATACAGGGCTCTGAATAGAAAATTTAACATGTGTCCATCTTAGGTATCATCAGAGCTAGGTCCAAGTTGAACTTATAGAAAAAGGCATGTATCCATCCTAGTCAAGCACTGGGCTAGGTCCGAGTCTATTTTATAACAATAATTAAAACTGAGGAGGCAGACTAAACTAGGACATATCCTACTGGACTGAATGCATTGAAATAACTGAATGTTATGCTTTTTGAATACTAACTTAGGATATTTTCCATATCTTAAGTGTACCTATTATGCTCAAGGAATAAGGCTCAATATTCAAGGTGTGCAGAGCAATCAAAGTCAAAGTAAGCAAGAGAGTCAACTAGACTCTTGTAGTATGTCATTGTCTAATTTATCTAAATCTAACTATTCTGAGAAAACACAAGTTTAGGATCTCAAATATCTAGCCATTGAGTATAATCCCAGATTTACGACCTCATGTTAACTTTAGAACTCAACGAGTTCTAATTCATAATCAAGTGATGACTATAAGGTTAAAGTAATTAAATTAATGACTTAATTATTATTTTTTCCCTCACTTAACCCAAATCCTGACTATATAATTCAAGATTAGGGATTCTTGAGTTAAACTCCACATTTGGGGTTCAAATCCTAAATCCAAGGTGATATCCTAATAAGGATCTAGGGTTTACACTTAAGCAAAATCTAAAGGTTCAAAATCTGATAAGCAGAAAAATTTAGAAGCTAAGATCTTAATGAAAGGTCATGTCTAATATTAGAAGATATAATCAATCAAGAACTAAAAATCTAAGATCTATACTTAATCTTTAGGATAATTATATTAATCTATAAATTGAATCAATCCTACACCCACAAGGAAGTTTCAAAAGAATTAAATAATAAATTAAATTGTGAATTCCAAATGAAATGATCTAATTCAATCAGATGATCTAAGATCTAAGATCTAAGGTTTGATCACTTTAAATCTAAGCAAAAATCTAGACTTAGGATTTTACATAAATATTTCATTTACAATTGTAGCTTATGGATGATCTTAATAAGGTAATTAAAATAGAGTTTGAGTGCTAAGCAATTAGAGGAATCTTTAAAGGAGGTGGTTTAGGTTACTCTTAAGATCTTATGATCTTAATAAAAACTTTTTAAGATTTCTTATTAATTCAATTTCATTGAACATAAGCTCTTAGAAAGGTATTAATATATTAATTAGAAATATTTTACTAAAATTCCAAGATTTAATGGGGGACTTAAGCATATTTTGGTCAAAGTGACCAAAATACTCTTCTTAAGTCTAAAATTGAAAATTTAAGATTTAATCATTTAAATTGATTCAAGTCTATTTTGATGAGCTTCATATTGATTATTGAAGTGGATAAAACACTTAACTTAGATTTTTTTGATATCAATATAGTTTAATTATCACAAATGTCATTAAGAGACCAATTAAGGTGATTAAGGGAATTAAGGCACACTAGGGTGATCCAAACACATTTATAGATTATATTACACGTATGAAGGTGATTGGAACCAAAATCATCAAAATCAGAGATGAATTTAAGGCTTAGTTCACTAATCTAAGATTAAGATAATTAAGAGGTGATTAGCAAATTTAATGGTCTTAAATAAATTTTAATGGCTTAAATAGGTTCTTTATGATCTCATGAGCAATCAAAGACCTTAATCAATATTTTTAGGCATTTAATGAATTAATTATGATTTAAATGAGAATAGAGAAAGATTAGGCAATTCATTAAAATCCAACCATTATATCTTGAATTTTATTTTATATTATTATTCATTGCATTTCTCTGATTAAAATGGTATATTGGATCATACCATTTGGATAAGTATAACAGATTTCCCAACAGCACCAATAAGAAGTAAAAGACAAATCAGAGTTATTTAATTAATTTAATTTGTATGTTTATTTAAATTAGAACCATATAATAATTAAATATAAGCATTAATCAACTATTTATTAGAAGGAAATTAAATCCATAAATTGTTAAATAATCCCGCGGTCCGAATTCTAAACTGCGCGGGTCGGGGCCTGACCCGACCCGTCACTGTTTGTCTTCCACGCAGAAGGGTCCCGATAGAAGCGACCTAGGGTTAGCTTCCATCCTCGAATTCTCTTGATCCAAAGCGTCCCATGCCTTGATCTTGATGGTTGAACCTTCAGCATCACCAGACGCATTGATTAAGCTAAGAAGCCCTATCTGGGATGTGCTGGATCGGCGTGGTGCTACTCGACCGAGGCATCTCCTAAGGCGCAACTATGAGGAGAGAATTCTCCTCACAGCATCAATGCCATGAGCAATGATCTAGTCCTTCACGTTCAAGGATCGAAGGAGAAGAAATTGGGCGAGTCGAGAGGTTCTGGGGAAGGATGAGTCACTGGTGTGCTACTTGGGGTGGAATGCGAACATAAGCTATCAATGGGTCTATCGATTCTAGTTGAATTGATCAATCCGATCGAACCTAACCATCGATACGAGTCTACAATCATTCACCGAGGGGTTCCATCACCAATCGAGGAGCTACATGGTTTGAAGACTGCAGAGATTAGGAGAACCAGAAGCGGACTGACAGTGTACGCTCAGATAGTGAATTCACCATCTGGTCCACTGCCAATCACTCCCAAATCATTGACGGTCTAGAGAGGATTGAGGGTGAGGTTCCAACACAACATCTAGGGGTTAATTAATGAAGAGCTATGCTGAATTCAGCTCGACAGCTAAGTAGGGGGACGACTGTACTTGGTCTTGGAGAACGACTGCGACTGAGGCGAAGGGATGAGCTCAAAAACTTGAAGGTGATTGCAGGAGCTCGGCAAGGGGGTCTGAACACTAGACCATGCCCTCAATTAGTGGTTGGTAGCTACGGGGGCGTCGAGATTTGCCGAGAGCTTCTAACCATTTGTCCAAGCTACGGGGGATCACAGTGAGCAAAGGAGCTCACTGAGGGATCAATGGAGGTATTTATAAGATGGGGAAGGTCTTGGGTGGCTGGCAAGGCTGGAGGCCATGGCTCAAGTTTGGGTTGAGCTGTCTCCATACCCTTCTTAATGGGATACATCCCAGCCTTCAGGTTACCAAGGCGGGTTCGGGCAGAAACAGGAAGGTTCTAACAGTCTAGATAACCTGATGGAGGAATGGCAGACAAGATCGCCATGGCTTGTATGAGCAAATTTCCTCTGTCGGGCTGGGAATCGCACAAGGACGAAGGTGAACAGGGTGTGGTCCCTAGCAGCCTTCTAATTTCGAAGTCATTGATGATGGACAGCCTGATGCATCATCTGGTTTAATTGAACCACAGTCGACTCCTTGGCTGTTGAATTTGACTATCAAATCTAACGGGTGCTAGAAGATCAAGGCGCTAATTATCGGCTGAGTTGGATCCTACCCCAAGATTAGCGCAATGCCAACTATAGGCAGACTATGCTACACTGCTGTCGGGACCCCGCGGTGGTACTCCCGCAGTCGCGACAGCAAATCCTACGAATTAAAATTATTAATTATTTAATTTATTTTATAATTTAAATCTTTTAATTAATTAATTAATTTTAATAATTTCCTATATTCAATTTCGGACTAAATGAGCTCTAAAAATTCACTGTTAGCTAATTGAGGTATGAGGAATTCAAAAATAAACTCAAATTTTAGTTTGGAGATCAATTTATTTTAGATATTTTTCAGGGCTCAAAAATAGGAAACAAATACCAAAATTTTCAATTAAGCTCCAATTAATTTCAAACTTTTATGGCTAAATTTAAATGACCCACTGAGTCTAATGGAATCAAACTTAGAATTTGGTTTAGCTTAATTAATCTGAATTTAGCTAAGATAACAACTAGGGTTGCTACAATGCATAATTTGGAGTTTATTCAAGTGGTCGAGCCATCAACCAAGTTGAACACATCTTTTAGATCATATTTTTGTCCCATTTCATGTTTATTTGCCTTAGTTAAGTTGTAAGACATACAATGTCACTCCAAAGCACTCGAGGCTCCATATTACTACAATTTTGCACTTGAAGGCTAAGTGTGAGTCTTATTCTTTAATTGTTAAAAAAATTACTTTTTTAAATCATGGAGGTATGGTATAACTTACCCTTCCCCTTTTTCATGTTTTGGAGCCTATCACTAGACAAAATAACTTCAAGTAGTCAATTCATTACCTTTGATGAATATTTTTGCATTCCTCACCTTTTGGTGCTTCCTACAAATGAGTTTCCTTTTTAACCACCTTTCCCAAAAAATAGTCTAATTCTTCCTATTATCTAGTTTCATCAAATCATGAGCTTTATTTGGCGCAATGACATCACCGTATCATATTTGTCCTACTCCAACTTGCTTTGGGAAAATAATGGCTTGAAAGGTCTTTTTGGTTCAACCGTTAGTTCTTGAGGTACATGTTATATGAGGACATGATATCAGGTTAGCATGAGCTACACTGGTATTAGGTTCTTGGTCACTGTGAGCTAAACTAATATTAGGCTCTCTGAGTTGCATGATCCTATTATGCATTAAAGTGTGATTTTATAATATACACTCCTATAATAGCCTTAGTGTTGTTACCCATTATTGAGTAGTCTAATTAGCTTAATATTTTTATCATTGCACTTATAATAGCATTAGGAGCCAATGCCTAAATTTTAGTGTGATTTGGAGATCATTCATTTTCGATGAATATTTTGAATAATTTAAATAACCTACAAATTACCTAAATTAATTTGATCTCCAAATCAAAATCAGAATTTACTATTAAACTCATCACCCCTAAAATTATTTAGGAGTGAAATTTTGGGATCTGTTGGAAGTCGTTGACTTTTCTTTAATTTTTAATATATTTAAATGCTCAGAAAATTAAGATAACTAAATTGATCTCCGAATTAAAATCCAACTTCATTTTTGAGTTCCTCGCCATTGATTTAGCCAAGGTAAATTTTTAGAATTTTTAGAGCTTGTCTGATAGCATAATTTTGATTAATAAAATTCTTATAATTTAATTAAATAATTAAAATAATTAATTTAAATAATTATTAATCCCTGCCGAACCATGGAGATTCTGTGCACGGATCTAGTGCATGGGACAACCAATCTCGAAAATCTAAACCACTCCTTCGAATCCTGGCCGATCTGATGGTTGCCATCGGAGCATTGTACGTCTCCTACACGTGAACAATAGCATGCAGGAGCCGTAGGTAGCCATGCTACGGCCTTGCCAGTCGAGCTTCAACCACACATTAAACCTATAATCTCTCCATTTTCCTTGTTCTTACACATTGTCTGGTGCTGAGAACTTGGAGAGCTCCTGCTATCAGCGGATTGAGAGAAATCCTTTACTCTAATTTCTCTCAAAGCGAAGAAGAAGAAGTACGTCGACTACCTTCAATTTCATTCAAATTCCATATCTTAAGTTTCATTCATCTATTGTAATGGTTTAGGAGTAGTCATATAGAGTTGATTGAGCTCTATCGAGCATGATCTGACCTTTACCTGATCGGGTGCTACTAGTTTGCACAGTGCAGCCCTTGCCCGTCAGGTAAAGAGCTAGGGCATCAATTTTTTGGTTGTGGATTTAGGGCCAGTACGCTGGCAGTGACAAGAGCTTCACACCAACATGTGGATCGAGCCATGGGGAGCTCTGGTTTGTCCAAGCATCGATGCCCTAGCTTTGGTCTCCACCTTCCTCGACATGGATGGGTTGCAAGTTTGGGCCGAGCCGGGTCAGGCCCAACCTGTGTAACCCTGCCTTGAATTCTCTCCCGTGTGCATGCAATAGTCGCGGGCTGCACACTCGACCCAACCCGCAAAGCCTATGCGCATGAACAATAGAACCCTATATTAATGCATAATTAATAACTTAATTCCATTCTTATTTAATTAATAACTTTGTTAATATAACTCAAAATATAGCAAAATTATATATCATTTTGATCAAAAAAATTAGAGGAGTACTAATATGTCATTTAATTTTTAATTGGACTGTTATTTTGGTTAATCAATTTTTAATTATAAATAGAAGTCATAGAATCCTAATTATGCCAAATGATGTCTAAATTAAACTTAGTCTCATTTTACTCCAAATGCTATAAGGATTGCATATTTATTGTTTTTATTTCAATTAGATGTCAATTGGAAGATTTGTATTTTTGGAACCTCAAAGTATCATTAAATGCCTTATGTATATTTGGCAACTTGTATGTTCTTAGCCTTTTAACCCTAGGATAACACACATGGACCTAGGTTGAGCCTTGATAACACCTTAGGATGTGATCTTAGCTAATGGAAACATAGTTGGATACTTATTAGGCTAGATTTAGCAAACCTTAAAAAGATTCGAAACCCTAGAACTTGTCTGGACACTTAGTTTGGGTAGTGATCCAAATCCTTATAGTGAGATTAGTTAAGTGGCTTCCCCCGATAGTATGAAATATCATCAGAGCCTTTAAGTGTTGTGTTGAGCGAGGTCTAGTATTCTTACTTCCTTCAATTGTAGAATTCCACCCTAGTCCTTCTAGAGCGTAGCTTAAAATTAATTAGCCAGTGGCCTAGCCTCTTAGTAAATATTAGAATCCATATCTCACTTAAACAAACCTAGAAGCTATTAGATTATAGACCTTCCCTTAAACTCTATATTTAATACATCACTAGTAAGTAATTAGCCAACTTAGTGAACCTTTAAGCTAGTATCACTTTAAGCCCTTAGATACCATAGTGAGCTCCAAAGTTTGTAAACACACAACCTATCTCTTAGTTATAAAACCTTAGCCTTAGTCTAAGTCTAGTAGCTAGAGAAGAATAGTAGGTTTATTAATATGATAGGATTAAAATTATCATGCAGTTACATACTTATAAATTATTTTATTACAGAAGAAATTCCTAATCAAAATAATATTTTCCAAGCCTCAACTACTTATAGTATTATCTTTCAAGTAAATTAGAGATTTGTAATGTCTAAGTCAATTGAGAGCTTAATTAGCTCCCATCATTAAGTAACTAAATTAGATAACAATATGTATCATATGATTTACAATTAACTTGAGCTCCTTGTATGCTGCTATTATTTGAGACTACAACCTTGAGCATACGTAAAGATATTGTGCATAAATTAAATTTTAAAATATTAAACTTAGGGGTTTCATATAGTAGACTATATACCAGGGCAGGCTATATAATAATAAGGAGAACACATATTTTAGAGGGGGAGTGTGTGTTATGGGAAACCCCACTTTACATGTTAGGCAGATGTGGTTGACTCCTCATTTGTTATATAACCTTGCCCGCAGAACAAAACTTTTCATAAGATAAATACGTAACATTACTTTTATCGCAATCTTATTGATTGTGAATTACTTGTCATAGTCTTAGGACTATGCTTACTTATCATAGTATTAAACTATGCTTATTCAGTCTTTGTGACTGATCTTCACTTTACTTTACTATAAAGTACTTTTTATTATCTTAGACTACTACCTTTACTTTACTTATATTATATATTGCTTTTCACTTACATTTATGCTTACACTGCTCTCTTTTAAATGTTACTTAACATATTTTCAAAGGACATATTTATGTATCCCTTCATGTTTTTATGTGCACTTTAGTAGTTTTTAGCCTTTAGAAGATGTATCCTTCCCTTACTTATTTGATGCAGGCTAAAGCAAACTACTTGTGATTAGATTAATTTCTTACTCTACTATTTTTGTATACTTTCATATCTTTTCCTTTTTGATGTTTAGTGCTCCGCTTACTCAAATAATTGTAAATGACTCATGTGATATCCACTTAAATCTAAATAAAACTTAGTGTAACCCTAAAATGTACTTAGACTTTTTAAGGTTAATCACTTATTTTTACTTTGTTGACTGTGGCCTACCATATTAAATACCAAATTTGGCAGATCAAGTGGATTTCATAGAGCTTGGAGTTGGGACGAGTACCGACCGTCATTAGCTTGAAGACTTTCAAATATTATTGTTTTACTATTTTTTGCGAGGACGAGTGCATTTGATAATATTTAATATGTTTGTACTAACTTTAATTTTGAATATTTTTACTTTCTTTTATGTGATGGATGTATTTTTATTCTTCTATTATATGCTTGATTTGGATGATGGATGTGAATATTCCTACACATTTATTACTTACTTTCCATAATTATTACAATTTCCTTATCTCAAAAAGATTCTTGGCCACATATTATTTAATAGTGAGTTAGTTTCCTACTAATTCATTGTTAAGGGCTACGGTAATGCTTAGAGTTGGGTTAGACTTCACTAACTTAGCACAAGGTCGTTACAACTCCAGAGCCACACAAGTGAGAAAATAACATTCTTCCATTGGTATTAATTCATTATTACATAATAAGCTCAAATCTAACACCATATATGTTTCACTCATTTTATTATACGACAACTAAAAGGGCTTTTTAATGAAATAAAAAGAAAAAAGCGCAATAAAAATAAGATGATAAACAGAAGAAGTAACAGTGTCATCTGGCTCAAAGCCCTCATTCATGCATTTTTATAATCTCCTGATATGAGAATATTTCAAATGTAAGGGCATTCAAATATAGTTAGTTGTGAAACTAAGTAATGAAGGATATCAAGTTTACAATTATTTAATGATAATAAAAAAGCTCATTTTGATAAGAAATAAAGAGCTTTACAATTTATCACCAAAAAACCTAGTCAACTCATTAAAACTTTAGTATAAATAGTAGTGGCATGAAGTTGGTGAAAGATGATTTCTTGTGCATAAGCTACCGTTCAACTTTTGGAAGTCCTTCAGGGTGTCAAATGAAGTCAAAATTGGACGAAACTTTTGGAGGATATTTATAGGGGTGTTAAGGATTGAATAAATATTTTTATAGATTATTTGGTGGCTGTTTGAGGGGGTTATGGGCAACGAAGTGTGAGGGCATCACGCTTGTGTAGGTTTCATCAGAGGGGTGTCTGATGGTAGAAATAGAAGCAGATTTTGGCAAATTAAAATGAAGACAAAAGGTGATATCTAGGACAGCAAGAAATTAAGAAAAATAATAAATAAAGATATGTTTGATCGAGATTATGCGAATCTTGATCCATTTAGAATCATACACACCTTGAAGATCATCTATTATGCACATTAACAGAGTTTTAATTATCCACACCAAAACTTAGAACTCTCAAGCCAAACTTTTGTAAGAAAATTTCATCCAATTGTGTCTTGGTATAAGAGATTTGGAGCCTTATTTCTGGTCACATTAGACATGCCAAGTTACAATAAAAATCATAAACCAATGCAAACTAAATCTCTTATGAACTAAGATGTATTTTGCACATAAAAGACTAAGCTTTTGCTTACTTACCGCCCCAATGAGTCTCTTATTATTTGACCAAGTGTTTGTTCATAAATAAATAAAATAAAATAAAATGTAAATAAAATGAAAAAATTTTCACATCATCATGTATATAGGCTTCTAGTGTATGCTTATGACATCACAAGCTCTTGTGTAGGCCTTTGTGCTCCATCAAACTCTCCCAATTACAAGAACTCTACTCCATAAAATTGAAGTTGATATAGTCATCAAGTAAGCTGTGGTTGAGCTTCTATAACTCATTGTATGTTAATCAAGTATTTTCGGATGTTGGCCTATACTTCCATTGAACATGGAACCGATGCTTAGCTTGCTTGACTGCAATAACCTCATAAGAAATAATATCATCAATATTTAAATAGTAAGGTTGTCAAGTATCCATAAATGGTTTGCCATTTTGACCTTAAAAATAAGTACATGCACTTTCTTGTAAGAGCTCGTTTGGATATGGAATTAAGTCTTCAATATTGAAAATAGCTTGTAAGGATATCAGAAGGAAAATCAATCAAGTAAGCATTTGACCCTATTTTCCTAAGGACCTTAGAAGTTCCTACTACTATGGCATGTAATTTCTTATATTTTGCTGTGGAGTAACTCTTAGGGCAAATGCAAATGAGCACATAGTCACCTTCATTAAAACTCATACTAAACATAATTATGTTAGCTTTTGATAAACCTAATTTGGATTCTAATATCATGATAAAGTTCATGAAATCCTTAGCAAATGTAAAGACAAAATCATGGCTAAGTAACATAACTAGGTCAACTAGTTTCCTAGGATTATACCCATAAAAAATTTTAAATGGTGTGATTATAGGCAAGCTCTATAGTAGGAAGGTAGTGAAGATCCCAAGTGCCTAAGTTTTCACCCACTATGCTTATTAGCAAATTCCTTATGGATCTATTTACAATTTCAATTTGACTATTAGTTTATGGGTGGAAGGCTGAAGAGAACTTAAGTGTAGTGTCTAATAACCACCATAAGGTTTTAGAAAAATTATGACAAAATTTTCATTCTTATTTGAAATTATAGTGATTGGATGTAACTACTTTCCTAAAGAAGAGTTTGGATATATGAGATGCATAATTTGTTTTCGAACATAGTATGAAGTAATCCATTTTAGAGAATTTATCAACAACTACATAAATTATATCATGTTTTTGTGGTGTTTTGAGAAGTCTTAACATAAAGTTCATTGATAAATATTCTCATGGTTTAAAAACCACTTGCATAGACCTTAGCATCATTAGGATTTGTTTATTATTTAAAAACCATGACATTAGGATATATGAACTTTTGCTAAACCTTAGTTGAAAACTGTAAATTATACGAACTTGAATTAGAACCTAGAGTCAAACTAAGGTGCTTCCTTAGGAACTTCACTTCACTTAGGCTCTTTCCTTAAGATTAGGATTATACACTAAGTTAGATCTCATTCATTGAATAAGTGATTTATTCAATGAATGAAACCTTGGTTTTAGTAGTTTTCTAGATTTTTCCTAATTTTATTTTGATTATTTTATCTTTCAATTTTAGATTAAGAATAGAGATCTATTCTATTAAGCTTGATTGTTACTTATTAGAATAAGCCTTAATCATCAGTTCACTTGTAAATTGAACCATAGATCTTTAGCTTACCCTTGGATCATGTGAATGAACCCAAGGTTGTGGTGTTCAATTCATAATCCTTAGCTTAGTAGATCTGGATCAGATCTTAGCTGAAAATGTCTCAAATCATCAATTAGGATGTGATGATTTATTATTTAACTTATAGTCGATTTTGATTGAACTAAATTGGGACCTGATTAGTCCTGATTATTTTTTTAACTTATAAGGCCGTGCTTCTAAGTTGTATGACTTGGGATAGTTAGAACGACTTAATTAGACAACAATAGATATCACTTAGTTTTGATTGAGTCTCTTGCTTACTTTGACTAGATTGCTTTGCATACCTTGTATATTGAGCCTTATTCCTTGAGCATAATACGAAAACTTAGGATATGGATGATACATCCTAAGTTAGTATTTGAATTGCATGTCATTCAGTTTTATCTTATTTGCAGTGGGTAGAATATGTCCTAGCTTAGTCTGCCTCTTCAGTAGTAGTATTGTATAGACTGGACTCAGACTTAGCATAATTGGATGGCTAGGCTGGGGATTGATTGATTGATATTGGAGGCCATGTATGGCCTATTGGCTGGTATGGCAGTACTATATCCTAGGCTTATTGCTACTTTAGCTGGATTTTTCAGTATTATTTTATTTTTGCTTTGCCACATATTTCAGTGGTTTTATTTTCAGCATTTGCTTGCTTTGCCACATGTCTCAGTGGCTTTACATTGCACTTGATTATTTTGCTTTTTGCCACATGTCTCAATGGCTTTTCTTTTCCTTTTCTTAATTAGCATGTTGTATATATACACATATGTTTACTTATATATATTGGCATAATTATGATGCTAGAATTGCATATTTTCAATACTTGTGTTTCTTTTATATACTTAGCATGTGTTAATATGATCATAATCATGTTAGGAGTGGAATTATCATAATAGTTGTAGTTCTTTTGCTTTTAGCTTTACCTTGCTTACTTTCATGTCTTGATATGTTATTTTACATACATATTGAATGCTATAAATGGATAGTTTATATTTATCCTTTCCTTGTAGCTTGTAGCACCTATCTATTTTGCTCGCTTAGTAGTATCAGTAATGTGGTGATATCTTTAAATTCATGCAATTATAATAGCTTAAATTGTACTTAGACTTATTAAAGTCTAACCAGATTTTCTTTTTTTGGCTGTGCCCTGTCATATATGTACATATAACAGATCAGGAGTATAGGTTAGATTCAGTGCTTGAGGATTTAGCTGCTAGCAGGTTAAAGTAAAGTGCAGCTCTTTGAAGGGGACATGCTTCCATCTCCTTGGCTTGCATTTAGTAAAATTGTAATAATTATATTTTCTTATTCTTACTATTCAGCATTTAATGTATTGTATGTGAATGAATTAATGTGGACTATCTGGATGCCTCTTTTATTTTCCCTATTTTGCACTGCTATACTATATGTATATTTCTGTTAAGTCTTGCTCAGCTCTTGATTAATATCATGGATATGTTATTAATGTAATGTCCGTGGTACTAGGGACGACCACCTCTTAACACTCATTCGATTAAGGGGCGGCCGCCACAATACTAAATACTATAAAAGTTAGGGAAGCTACTATAATCATCCCATAAGTGGTCAAAGCAAAAACTCTAACTCATGAGTTATGTATACACCAAAGCTACTCTAAATAATGCATCATCATGTTTGTATTTAGCATCAAGTTTGTGCTTCAAAGTGAAAGTATAATCTGGTAAGAATTCTAATCACTTCGCATGTTTATGGTTAAGCTTTTTTTACATATTTATAAGTAATGCCTACAATTCAAAAGCTACTCTAGATAATGCATCAGCATGGTGGTCTATGGGGAGGGTAAATTCATGATATAATAGGTAATGCCTACAATTCTTAAGTGATTGGATAATCACATAAAACTCACGATCATAAGTGGAATAACATTATTTTTCTTCATTTAGCTTCTCACTAAAGTATGTAGTAAAATGGTTGTCATGGGATAGAGCTCCCCCAATCCCAATACCAGAAACATCACACACAACTTCAAACACTTTGGAAAAGTTAGGTAATCTAAGCACTAGAGTAGTGGTAATCACTTTCTTGATTTAATAAAATGCCCTTTTTGCGCTTGGAGACCATTCAAATTTCTTTTTTTAAAGAACATTAGTGATATGAGCCATTACAGAGCTAAAATTCATAAAACATCTCCTATAAAATGTGGCTAGTCCATGAAAAATTCTTACGTCATGGAAGCTCTTTGGGATTGGCAAATTAATGATAGCTTGAATTTTGAATGGATCTGACTTTATACCCATGGAAGAAATAATAAATTATGAGAAAATCACATCAGCTTACATAAATAAACACTTCTTCTTGTTCACAAAAATTGTAGGTGACTCAAATGATGTCTCTCATCTATAATAAAGATCAAAATATCATTAAAGTATACTAAGAAAACATTTCCCAAGAATAGTCGTAACATAATATTCATTAATCGTGTAAGGGTGTTGGGTGTGTTTGATTAGTCAAAGGGCATCACCATTCATTCATACAATCCTTTAGATGTATTAAATATAGTTTTTCATTTATTCCCTTATTGTATCGTGATCTGGTGGTAACTACTCTTAAAATTAATCTTTGAGAACCCATGGGAGTTAGATACTATGTATAGAATATCATTAAACATAGGGAGAGGAAATCTATATTTAATAGTAATCTTGTTAATAGCATAACTATAAACACACATCCGCCATGTACTGCTTTTTTTGAAGTTAAGAGTATTGCTATAACAAATTATCTCAAACCCTTCCTTATAATACTTTTTTGGATCAAGGCTTCCACTTTCCATTGGATCTCACATTGCTCCATAAGATTAATATGATCGTGTGGAAAGTTGGGAAGTTGGGATCCATTCACTAAATTGATGGCATGTTGAATCCTCAAAATATGTTTCTCAAAAAGAGATCCATAAGTGGTTAACAAATGACAACTTCCTCAGAGGTAACTCCTTTGATATGTAACATTTAAACCTTTTCATAATTTTCAAACTCTTTCTGCAAGGTCTGGTATACTACAAATTTTACAATGGGAATAGAGATGGAACTCTTAAGATCCCTTAGTTGGATATGTATATATGGCGTTTTAGGAGCTAAAGGGTAGGTGGTAATTGTAATTAGTTGAAGTTTGGTCCCTTTTTCTTTGACTTTGGATAATGTGATGATGTGGATGGAACAACAATGGGTGGGTAGTGTTCCTACATTAACACTAGATGGTTTTGGATGTGTCCTAGTGTAGCACCCCATTATTAGATTAGGAAATTTAACCTAATAATGGGTGTTACTGTAGTACTTACTATTAGATTAGTGTATTTTAACCCACCATTGAGTACTACCTTTAAATGTGAATTTATGGGTGAAAAGAAATCATCATCTAGTAAACATCCATCATCTAGAATATATGTATATATGTGTGTGTATGTGTGTGTGTGTGTGTGTGTGTGTGTGTGCACGCGTGTGCGCGCGCGTGTGTGTGCATGTGTGTGTGCGTGTGTATATATATATATATATATATATATATATATATATATATATATATATATATATATATATATATATATATATATATTCATAATTTGAAAGAAAGTCTAAGGTTATTATGGGAATATAAAAGATAAACATCATAGCTTAATTATTAATACAAACTGAGTAAATGAATCACTCATCCTCACATATAATAAAAAGGGTTAATAGCAAATGCAGTCTTCAAATAATCTTATACTGATTTAGCTCTTTGTTAGGTACCATATTTGGTTTATAATACGATATGACACAACCAACAAAAAGAAATAAGCGATTAGACTTTAAAAAGTCTAAGTATAATTTAAAGGTAAGCATTATTATTTTATTTTAGCGAATATCACAATTGTTGTTTACAATTTTTATAAAGAAAAGCAAAAATGCAAGAAATAGACTAAAAGCTATAAGGTGTGTATACAACTCGTAATAGACTGCTCAAATCAGCATCAAATAAGCTAATAAAGCAAGTATGTGTTGCATAAGAATCTAAACTAATACAAAAAGCATATATGTCCAAGTAAAGCAAATGCTAAGTAACTATAAAAGACAATGTAGAAAATTATGTATGATAAGTATAAAATGCTACATTGTGCAAATTATAAGTAAAGTTGAAATGGTAAACTGCTGTAGTACAATAAGTAAGAAAAATTTAGTCTCATAGATTAGATAATCTAAAAAGTATAGTCATAATACTATAATAAACTTTCATAATCAATAATATTATGAGATATACAATATATATTTTTTTATCTTGTGTTTTGTTCTATCAGAACATAATAAGTGGGAGTTAAGTATGTCTGCTCAATAATAATATAAGTGGGTCTCCTATAAGACACACATTCTCCCTCATAAGAATTGTGTGGTCTCTTGATACTCTATAGCCTGCCCTGGCTTAATAACAAATGTACAGTATACTCGACCATATGACAAACCTAAAAAGAATGTCTAAATATTTATCTTAAGCATGATATCTTAATATATAATTTCAAGGATTTAGTCTCAATGCATTACATCATTTTAAGGATTTTAAAATTATTGTAACTATGTGATATTCATTATTTTCTACCTTAATTATCTATCTTAAAGATTGGGGCTAATTAAGCCCCCATATAACTTAGACATAAAAGATCTCTATGTTAATTGAAGCATAATAGTATAATAATATGATTTTGGAAAATAGTAAATTAATAAAGTATTATTTAGGTGACAATAAGTTTTAAGTATAAATGTAATTCAAAGATCTATCAAGGGATTAAGTTCACTATTGTTCATTCTAGGTTATAGAATTTCTAGTTAAGCCATAGTAACCCTAGCTCAAGAGATTTTCTAAGCCTCCAACATAATATTCATCGACAATATTTTCATTTAACAACTTAATTTTTATTCCTAGATTTTCCATGTAACATCTCAGGTTAGTTTAACATTCAATGTGCCAATAATTAAATCAATGCTAGTGCTTTTCTTACAATAATAATTTTAGAACATTCAATGTGCCAATAATTAAATCAATGCTAGTGCTTTTCTTACAATAATAATTTTAGAAAATTATTAGTTTATTTAGGCAAGGTTTAAGGAATAATCTTTCTTAGAACAATGTTATTTTGATCCAACCCTTATAAATTTACCAATCTATGTATACAGGTTTCGTCGTCTTATACTCTGTGGTTTCCAAATTATAATACTAGTTTCTATGTTTGATCTTATCTATTCATACTAATTGGTTCTAAGCCTCATTAATACTTAAAACTAAGCATTTCATATGTGTTTTCTTATCTCAACTCTCTATCCATTTATTCTACTAATATTTATATGTTTCCACTAATCAAGACTAGATTTTTCTATTGTTCATACTATAAGTCACTTAATCTTTATAGTCTATCAATCTAGGTAGCTACTTCAATATAACACTAGAAAGATTAACTAATCTTGAGTGATCTAATGTATTAAGGATGATCTAAACTTAGTTTTAGTAGGAATGAAGTCCTTCTATAAACTTTATATTAAATGATCTCCACTGAGGTTTATGGAATGTTAGCTTCTTAATCAATGTTCATCTAAGTGTATCTCTTTACTAAATTACTAGTCTTAGGTAATATTTCTCCAAGGTTTTAAGCATGTAATATGATTATACTTAGGATTTAGTAAATAATAGCCTAGATAGCCCTAATATTAACATTTTATGGTAGTCTACACTACAATAGGTAGGTTACTTAAGAACACTTAGTTTATTAAAATCTAAGAAAATCTAATTAATAGGCTGACTAGATTGAGTGTCACGCTAATCTTCTTCTGATGGTTCCTTTTTAAAGTCTCAGGATACTGTTTTAGTCACATGTATTACAATGGTGATCACTTACTACTCACTTCTAACAAAATGATTAGGTTAAATCATAAACTTCCATTTAGTATATTTCTCTCTTAAAACTTAAGTTTACTAGGATTTAGCCATGATTTAAGCCAATATACTTATTTTCTTTCTCAACTCATAATCTATTGATTAAACATAACATAAACTAAGTTTTCTTAAGATATTATAAGGTTATGAAGCTAAATAAAGAAAAACCTTAATTTTAAATTTAAAACAATAATTTATTAAAGAGTTAAAAACTCATAACCTCCAATTGATATCCAAATGTTATGAAATTAGTGATTATAGTTTTCTTATAGCATAATGAGTAAAATGACAGTAAATATTCTGAAATTGGACATCAATTGACTAAAGTAAGGTTTAATCACCCTTAATGATAATTAAAAAGATGATTAGTTCAAAATATACTTTTAATAGTATATTATACTCCTTGACTTTTTCTAATCACATTAAGATATAACATCACTATATTTGGATTTGTATTTAAGGAAATATTAAGCATTGAATATTATGAATTTATTAATTTAATTAATCCTTAATATTTTAAATCGCTCACAACGTATGCCATGCATCCGGCTCCCGCATGCACGTGGAGCTCTTGCGTGTGTTGGACCCTGGGCCAACCCGCCCAGCACTGTAGCACTTCCCCATCGGGACGACATATCAGGGGAGCAAGGGCATCAAAATTCTCCATGTACAAAGTGTTCCAAAGGGCGTGCAATATGTAAATTTTAAGCTCTCATCAAGATCTACGAAACTCTTATGATATTCCAAGTTGACGACGCCTTAAGTGCTAACCCTAATTTTGCAATTTATGGTTCACTATAGGATGTTGTTGGTGTGGTGAGTATCGAGCGTCAATCGAGCACACTCAAGCTCGATCAAAGTAAATAAGTAATCATAAAAAATAGGCATTTGAAATTAAATGGAAGGATTTGCAAGATGATATAATAAGGATTTTGATGGTACATGAATGACAAAGCTCAGAACTCTGCTTCAAATTTGAATTGCTCTTCAAAATTTAGTCCTAGATCGCGTCTAAAAACAGATGTGATAATGAGAGTTAAGAGTAGAATATAGTGATTAAGGAGAAGGAGGCACATGATCAATCGTAAGATGGATGGCTGAGATCGAACCTGCCATCTAATCCAATGACAGGTAGACGCTATTAGGGAGAATTAATAGGATTTAAATAATTAATTAAATAATAATTATATCCTTTTTAATTAATCAAAATTAAATAACCAAATGAGCTCCAAAAAAAATCTCAAAAATTCACCCATAGTTTATTTTAAGTCAGGAACTCAAAATTGAAGTCGAAGTTTTAATCATAAGTCAATTTAATATTTTTAATTTTCTGATTAATTAAATGCATTAAATATTCATGAAATTCAAATAAACTCCAAATCGAACCAAATTGTAGAAGTTGATTATTAATGATATTTGGAGACTAATGGAGATATTTTTATACTGATTGGATTATTATATATTGATTAACAACTCTAGATTGTTACACTTTGCATGGGGTTTGGTGGGTTAGAATTTTATGGTCATGTTGTTGTGCTTAAATATGTATGTGTTTTCTCAATCATAGTTTATAGCATCCATGTCAAAAAGCCAAGGTCTATGCAATAACATGCGTGCTATGTTCATAGGTAAGATATCACACCAGATTTACCTTCATAACTCCTAAGCTTGATTGGCACTAAACAATTTTGTGTGATATGAAGCGATGTGTGATTCACCCAATTTACACTAAATGAGCTTGGGTGTGACTCAGCTTGGAGTTTAGATTTTGTTAAAGTTAAATGAAACTGCATTCATAGCGCTTCCTCCATCTATCACAAGCTTACATGAAATCCCCTTGCAAGTAGTGGAGGTGTTAAGGATGTTTCTACGCCTCTAATCTTCTTCTACCAAAGATATACTATGACAATGATCCACTCCTAATAAGCCTATTCATTATTAGTATTTGAAACTTCAACATCATCATTACCTTAAATTTCCTCTAAATCATCCCCATGTTCTTGTACCTCTTCATCAATAACAACAACTAATAAAACTTTACACTCGTGCTTTATGTCTCCCTTTTGCTTGCTCCTGTAGCAAGTATTGTCTATCATAGGCTTATTTATTTTATGTAACTAGTGTCCTAACTGGTGTATTTAAAGAAGGGTTAAATTTGAGGACACTCTTTGTTCCACTTGTGGATGATTAGGCTTTAGGGGATGATGCCTTATATGATCTTCAATAAGTAAGGCATCATGAACAGCATCCTCTACTATTTGCAGGTTGTTCCTCTCTACTTGGTGGTGAATGTAAACCTTCTATCCTAACATGAACCTGCTTGTTAGTTGCCAATTTGAGTCTTATCAATTTGTGCGGGCAACTAGATCCTTGAATGTCATCGGATCTTGTCTCAAAGTGAGAAATTTTGTGTGTAATTATTTTGTGATGATATTGTGGGAAATACTTGTCACACAAATTCTAATAAATTTATACCCACATGACTCAGCTATGTCCACTCATCTCCCTTTGAAAATAATTGTTCCAAAATATTTTTGCATTTTTATTCAATTTCATGCGGGCAAAGGTGATTTGTTGGTAGTCACCAAGATCATGCCACTCGAAAAACTCTTCAAGTTGGGTCATCATACTAGTATAAGATGATTCTTGGGTACTGTCATACATAGGAATTTATACTTTGAGTATACCCAAAAAAATATTTCTTACCTTGTTCTCAAAGCTATAAGACCCTATTGGGTACTTTGAGGAAACTCTTGGGTGTACTTTGAGGTTTCAAGTCCTTTAAATCCATCGAAATAGTTTTACGTTATGAATATAGTTACTTTTATTCTCATTACAAAGAGCTAAAAATTTCATTGAAAGATGATGTTATATTGATAATGAAGTTTCCTTGTAAAATTTGATAGTGTTTCTTTATGGTATATTTACGGTACCTTTTAAGTACACTTTTCTAGTGATTTTAACTTCTCCTATTGGGGGTACATTAAATGATACCTTAGGAGTATGATAGAGGACGATTATCTTATCAAAATTTCTTCCAAGGTTATTGTTGAATTGTCCAATGACATATTTATATTTTCATATAAAACTAATGATAAAGACAAGCAATTTTGAGAAATAGAAAAACATATTAAATAATAAAAATATTATTAGAAAGATTCATTTTGAAGGAAAATATCAAAACATACTAAGTGATCATTTGCAATTATCTAATAATTTTGAATTTAGTGAATGGATTTGTGGCTCTACATTATCTCATTTAGCATTTGGCTCTTGAAGCTGTAGGACTCTGTTGGGTATTTAAATGAGATATTATCACATACACTCCAGAGTCACACAAGTGAGAATACAACATTTATCCATTCATATTAATTCATTATTATAGAATAACCTCAAAGTTTACACCATATATGTGTCACTCATTTAATATATAAGGCTCTTAAAGAAAATAAATAAAAGAGCACAATAATAATAATATGATAAATAGAAGTAGTAGCATCGTTCTCTAGTTTAAAGCTCTCATTCATCCATATATACAAGATACTGATCTGGGCACATCTCAAAAGTGCAGGCATTTGAATATTGGTTAGTTATGAAACTAAGTACTGAAGGATGCCAAATTTATAATTATTTAATAATAAGAAAACAAATCATTTAGATAGGAAATTAAGAGATTTACAATTTATCCCCTCAAAACCTATTTCATATGCATTAAACTTTAGCATAAGAAGATTTGTTGTCAAAAAAATAACTATAGAAATTTTATGTCTCATTTCTAGCGCTAAAATATGATTTTGATGGGCAATCACAAATTTGATGAAAAGGGAGGTTTAGATTTGGTGTTACACATAATATTTTTATCTTCCCTTTATATGTGTCCCCTCAAAGGCTTATCAGTATAGATTCCTTTGCCTCCTGATGTCGAGCAACCCTGTCTTAGTAGTTGTCTAATCAGACTAAAAATAATCAGACTAAAAATAGATCAATAGTTAATCCTGGCTACTCGGCTATCCAAACTTTTGTCATAATATTTTTGCATAACATAAAGGAAGTTTTCTCATATTTGTGCAGTGCTGAGCATAAAAGCATGTAAAACAAGAGTAAGGAAAAATCTTTGGTTCCTATTTCTTGGTGCATTTTATAAATCTTTCAAAGGTCAAATATAAGGTATAAATGCAGAGTTTAGCATTCTAATTTATAATCATCATGTTACAATATAAAGGTTTGCTCGTTTTAGAATGATTAGGACTTAATTATAAGTCAAATATAAGGTATAAATGCAGAGTTTAGCATTCTAATAATAATATTAGTAATACTAATAATTTATTAAAAATAATATAATAATAATAATAATAACTATACAAATAATAATATTTATTTTGGTAATTAAAATAATGACAATAAAAGAATGGTAATAATAATAAGATAATTATAATATATTATAATAAAATAAAATAATTATAAAATCATTCTCTTATTAGTGTGAACATAATTTTTCTCTCTCTCTCTTTTTATCTTCTTTTCTCTCTCTTTCTTATCTTCTTCTTTAATTTTCTTTCTCTTTTTTTTTTCTCTCTCTTCTTTCTATTTTTTCTTTTCTATGAAAATCTTTCTCTCTCTTCCCTTCTCTTTTTTCTATTCTTCCTTTTCTGTTCTTCTTTCTCTCATATATTTCTCTATTTTTTCTTTTTTCTATTGTTCCTTTTTCTCTTCTTTCTTTTTTTTATTCTTCTTTTTCTCTTTTTTTTTTTTTTTTCTATTCTTCCTTTTCTCTTTTTCTTTCTCTCATTTATTTCTCTTTTTTTTTTTTTTTTTCTTCCTTCTTTAATATTCTTTTAATATATTTATTAATAGAATAACATAAATAAAATGATATCAATAACCCTAAATATATAACATAACAATAATAATAATAGTGTATAAATAAAAATGACAAAATTAGCATAATATAAAGGAAATAATTAATATTGACTTAATATTATTAAAAGTAACGATAATATTGATAGTAATAATATTAGCATTCATATCTAAACTATAATAACAATAAGTACATTAATAATAATAATCATAATAAATTTAATTAAAAAAATAGCAGTAATAACATTATTATCATCTAACAAAAATTAATGTTAGCCTAATATTATTAATACCAAAGATAATTTATATATTAACACTAATATTTAACTATAATAATAATAATAATAATAATAATAATAATAATAGCATTAATAATAATAATAATCATTAATAATAATTATAATATAATGATAACAATATAACATTATTTATCATAATTATTACTAACAAAAAATTAATAAAAAAGACCTTATTAAAATAAATAAAATTAAAATAAAAAGATTAAAAAACAAAAAAAGAAAAATCTTTTTTTCTCTCATCACCACGGACATGTTAGCGCGGGGCTCGCTTGTTAACCGCATGTCGCTATGGAGGGGACCAAAGGGACACAAGTATGTGGTGATATACGCGTGCTTCAGGTCACGCATGAGGAAGACGGGTTGGGGGGGTCGGTAATGTAGCGTTCAAAAAATAAATTTTAATTAATTTATTATAAATAATGTGATTTAATTTTTATGCCTATTTTCGTCATTTAATTTTTAAAATTAACAAAATTTGACTCATGACTGTATCTCGACATGACAGACACACTAGCTCAAAAGATTTTTAATTAAAGTTATATTTTATTTTATTTTAATTTTTGAAATTAAAATTTTAAAAACTAATTATGGTCAATCAAGTGCACAAATTTTGACGAAACTCTAAACATAGCTTCCTTTTAAAATTCTAAATCCAATGACACTAAAATTATTAAATTTGAACATATATTTTATATTTCTAATTTTCTATATTATTAAATTAAAAAAATTAACTTAAGAGTATATGTTATTCAGATTATTCTCAAACTTATGCATTACAATCACAAAATTATACTCTTTTTTATGATATTTTTAGTTTGACCTAATTTTGAAGTTTCCTAGGATTCGGATTATTATGTCGGGTTTAGTCCTACTTAGCATGGTAATGACTTGGGTCGTTACATGTTGTGCCCTAACATCTTTATGAGCCTATTGTTCCATAGCCTTATGACCAAGAGAGTCCCTTTCATTAATATGGTACTAACTCTTCTTACTTTCCCATTCACAAAATTTCTAGAGAGAATTAATTTTAACCCTCTCATTTATGTGCTTGAGCCTCAGGTGCCATCTGTTATATATTCCATGTGCCTTTGTTGGTTGAATAAAACTTAAGATATTATAAAGAATCTTAATGACAAGCATATTTTTATTTTCTATTTAGGCAAGTGACATGAGTGATATCCCTTTATTACCACATAACCTCTCGGTGGTTTATAATGCTACAAGCTTTGTTATCTTTAGATCTCATATTCATATCACCTTGAAAGTAAGTCTTGAGCACTCCCTTGCTTGGGGTTATTTGACATGAAGCTCTTAAATTAACCACCAAAGACTCATTATTATCTAAGGATAAAATAAAAGAATCTTAGAGATCTTCCATTATAATGTTCATTGTGCCATAATGACTTATACTTATAATTATTTTGAAGTGTCTAGTTCTTCTTTAGGTGTCATTTCTTCCTATAGTTATAACCCTTGACCTTTCCCTTCAACTTCCTTCTTCTTAATTTAAGCTAACTTTGATTTAAGTTTGGGTCTAATCTCTTTCCTTTATCTTTGGCATTCAGGGTAGAGGATCTAGTTGATGCCCCACTATTGAACTTCTTAAAATTTTTTTATTTTGCTTTATCCCAACCACATCATCAAGCTTTAACAATGTATTTTCCAAGGATTTACTCACTACCATTACCAAGACATCACAATTATTCTAAAAATAAGATTGTGAGAGCAAGGCTCTGAACTAATTATCAAATTTGATGTTGATAGAGCATTATTGGTTGGTCATAGTGTTGAAGTTCTTCAAATGCTCTACCACAAATCTACCATTCATCATCTCTATGTTGAAGATCATCTTCCTCAAAAGCACCTTATTTGACACAGTGAGCTTCTCATATATATTAACTAAGGCTTTCATCAAATTCTTAATAGTCTTTTTATGAGCAATGTTGAATATAACAGATAAGAAAAGATTGTCAAATCAAACTATGGGAAGTTTTATCATGATTATTTTTAATTTTCAATATTCATCATGTTCAATTTCTTTGCCACTCCTCTTAGGGATAGATACATTTTCTTATGATAATACTGATCTTTGATTTGCATCTTTTAGAATGCAAATTTTAGGTCATTGAAGTTCTTGATCATGTACCTAGCTTTTTCCTCCATTTCTCTTACTTGAATAAGAAATGAACCTTACTATGATACCCATTTTATGAAAAGAAGGGGTTTGTGATGGAACCTTTTCACTCAGAATAACTTGAGCTAAGGGTTAATTATAGAATTTATGCACAGAAAGTAATTGAACATATAATATTAAGAGTTATGTAGAAAACTCTTAACAAGATAAAACCTAGGAGCTACATTATCAAAATTTCACTATGAATATATAGAAGATTATAAAAACACTCACTACATCACTTGAAATACAATAACATACAATATTACAAATGTTATATGTGATTTATAATATGGTTATATAAAGGCATTGGATAAATATATATCTTTCAAAACTTGAGCTTAACTTTTTCAGATGATTAAAGCATCCTTTATAAAAAAAATAAGCTAAAACATATTGTTATAACTTTGTGGAGACCTAAGTGCATGAGTGCAACCCAATGTGGAGCGATGAGTTTTGGTGTACCTGAGTACATCTTGTAGTGCATCAATGTGAGCAAGAACCACAATCAAAAAGTTCAAATGCAATGGAATAGCCTTGGAGTGTACTTATAGAGTTTGGAGTGACTTTGATCATTATAGAATGATCAAAAGTAAGCCAAATGTGAATCAGATCAAAGTGAGCCTGAAGGTTATCAAAGGAGCTAAATTTTATAGAGAATTCAATGCTTGGGTGCACCAAGCATTGAATCAGCTGGTGTGTTTGGGCATGCCCAAGCATTGATTATTTATTCTTGGAATTAATAAAACTTGTAACTTGGGTGCACTCAAATGCTAGAGGAATTAAACTAAATTAACAAGTTGAAACTTGGGCTCTTGGGTGTGCCCAATCATCCTCCCTTCGCCAGACAACACAACAAAAAATAAGAACTTGGTCATTTCCACATGCCTAGACACTAATAACCCAACCAAGCTAAAAAAAAAAAAAGCTAATGGAACATGCATTTTTAGTTAGCTAAGGGATCCCAAGACTAGGACGCTTTGCCGCTCCTAAGCACTATTGATGAATGAAAATTTTAAGATAAATTTAGAGCATTAGGATTAACTAATTGTACATGTAGCTTGTCCATATAGTGCATGCGGGACACAAGTTCATCATGCATATGTATTAGGGTATGATGGGTTCTATTAGGAGGGCTATAAATACCTAAGAGAAGCTTATGATTTGTGTGATGTATGAGGGTGTCCTTGCATTAGTGGCTAGAGTTTAAATTTGTGAGGCTAAGTGTTGCTAAGAATAAGGAGTTATAAGTAAGGTGGTAAGAGTTAAGGGTTCTTGAAATGTAGTTTCCTGATGTTGGGTTAATGTTGTAAGGAAATATTGTTTATTAAGTCATAGAATCCTATTGGGTGATTTAGTAAAGTGTCATATAAAATTTAAAGTAACATTTCAGCCCAAAGATAAAAATTATTCCATTCAATATAAAATTAGAAAAGTAAAAAATGTACAAAATTTTCTAGCGTCTAATATTATTACAAGACTTTTACATCAAATAAAGTTGGATGGAAATTAAATTATTTCAACTGAAATTTGAAACTCCTTTTTATTCTTTCTAGTAATGGCATTCTTATCTTTTAAGCCATAGCTCGCACATCCCATTGCTCCCGATTGGACACATGAAAGGTGCCAGGGTTTAAATCCCAATTTGATTGATCTAGTATCATTAGATATCATACTTTATATATAAATATATGTGATATGAAAATTAAAAATGAAAATAAATACATCATGTGCAGGAAAAAATAAGTATAAAATCTTAATGCATGTAAACGAGAATACATGTCTATTTCTTGCAGAATAATCCATTAAGCAGCAATTGCACACACACACACACTGATATATATATATATATATATATATATATATATATATATATATATATATATATCATTACAAACTTTTTCCATTTTCTACAAGAGAGAATCTGTCATAATTTTGTGAGATGTTACATTCTCAAATATAGACAATATGTCATGATTCCTATATATCCCTTTTCTAACACAAGAATTTTATCCATTTTTGATTAGTGACAAAGATGGCACATTCTTAAAAAAAAGCAACATGTCAAATGTTAAACATAATTCTCTAATATGTATTTTTACTGATGCATGACATTTTTTCCATTTTTGATCACTGAAAAATTTGCCAAATTCTTAAAGATAGGAAATAGGTCAAGCATAAGCATTTCTTTCCATTCTCATTGCTTTCATATAATAGACTAAGTGTGTCCACATAAGGCATTGTATTAAGTTCTGACAAATACCATTATCTTGTCAATGTAAAAATGAAAATAATAATAATGCATTAAATAATATAAATATCATTAAAAAAGCAAAGCTAAAGCATAAATGAAAAATGTGATATCATGGTATTGCATTTGAATGTAATAAAGCTCAACGAAAGGCTAAAATCAAATTGTAGAATTACTTTTAAATATAAAAAGTAATATCCTGGTACATGCATCTAGAATATGAAATAATATTCAAAGAATGGCAAAAGCAAAAATGTAAAATTGCATGTAAATATTGAAGGTGATATCTTGGTACCTCGAATTCAAAATTGTATCACTCGTCATAGGTATCTAAAAAATTATTAACTCTCATTAGTCTATGGTTTAGTGATTATTATTGTTATTTAATTATTTATTTTTTCATTCTTTCTTTTGATTTTTAAGATTACTCTTCTCATCATAGAACTATAAAAATTCTCTTTATCATAAGTTCTAATATATGATATCTAATGATTCCTCATTAAATTTGAATTTTTAATATAATTTGTTTATGTATAAAGGTTACAACTATGTTCTTAGACTATTTTCTTATTTCACAATGATTATTTAGTATAATGTTATTTGCCTCTTAATCATAGTAAATTAGATATACAAATTAACCATAGAACCTATATATATATATATATATATATATATATATATATATAGTATATAATTGACTTTATATATACATGAGATATCGTGGACATGATAATTAAATAAGATTAAGTTAATACTTAAGTTAACTCTCTTACCTTACTTAAGCATATCAATACAAGTTTCTAATGACTTTGAGTAGGCTTTGATCAATAATGATAAAAAATAGTTTAGCTTACATAATTTTACACAAACATGGGATACATAGACATGGTGATGATCTAAGAGGTTTTAATAAGATAGAGTCAATAATTATATATTATAAGTTAATCATCAGTAATAGAAACATTTATTTAAATATTATATTATATATTATAAATTATATATAAGTTATAAAAAAACTTAATTTAAAGACTTATATATACACTTATCATAAGCAATAGAAAAACCTTATAATTCTCTTAGGTTCTTAATGATTTTAGTAGCAAAAAAAACTCTATACTAGCACACTATGAGTTAGGGTTTCCATGATTTCAAAAAAAAGGGAAGAGGTGGATCTTCTTTTAGATTTTGATGTGCACATTCACAACCTTGTAGTTAAGGTTAGATTCATCAAGTTAGGTCTAGGATCTAATGGAAGCCAAAGTACATGGTAAAGAAGGCCATTTTTAATGGTGTTTTTCTTTGAGAATTGAATTATATTAATATTATAATTATTCTTATATTTTATACTAATTTCATAACATAATACTAATTATAGAGAAAATATTCTATATTGTTCCTAGAGTTTAAGACTCATTATATGTTATATTATCATAATATGATGTATTTATATATGTTTATTTAAGTAGTCATCATAATATGAAGCTTATGAAGCCTTACTTTATGAAGCATATATCATCATATAATGGTGGGAATATTATAATGTGTATTATTTTCGGTTATCGATGTTTCTCACTTTTACTAGCATAACATATTATAATGTGTTTATATACTTTATGAAGTATCATATTACATATACATGAAGATTCTACCTTGTACATATAATATATTTACATACTATAATACTGTTATATTACCTTATGAAGCAGCAATGGACCGTCCCAAAAAGTTTCCAGAGGTCGATATGCTCTCAACAGGGAGCTGAGGTTGAGGAGATGGTCGGAGGTTGTCAAGAAAGAAGTGGAGGAGAGGATTCATAGTTGAGATGGATGCCCTGGGATCTTAATTTCAATGTGCAGGTTCCTCAGGAAATCCTGTTTAAAAAGAAGGTTCTGAGGTGTGCTTTGCTGCTGGATTTGGCTAGCGACGATTACCCTAATCTCTCCATGGTTTGGATCCATTCGTGCGGTTAGAAGGGGTTTCAACCATAGTTAAGTTGATCTCATATGAGCAGATTTATCTTCCTAATGGGAAGGCTGAAATACACTAAACAAATAATCTATAGCTGATAATATATTAAGCGGGCGATGGCTGATACAGTTTTGTTTGATGCTAGTAACAGTGAGAAACATCGATAACCGAAAATTTTTAGGTGTGTAAATGTTGCTCATTTTAATATAAAAAGTGGTAGGGTGACTGGCTATGAGCGTTGGGCCGTGGTAGAATAGTGATGTGTTATGTCGTTGTCAGTGTGGCATCTGCCCAAAATTGGTGAGGTAGAAATGTTGTTTGAAGCAATGGTCAAATAAGTTCAATAATGTGTCAATGCCTCCCATCTACCACAACATTGTTTTGTGGAGTAACTAATATTGGATTTCTGATTGTAGAAGGAACTTGGTAAACGCTGAATTGTAAAATTCGGTTCCATTATTTGATCTTAAAGTACTTTTTGTGTTGAATCGACACTTGATAAGTGCTTTAAGTTCAATGAATTTTTGAATGGTTTCAGATTTGTGATAATTTGGAAATATTCATAAATATCTTGTGCATATGGCACTATGTGCATTTCTTCTTTTTCAAGATCTGTCTTTGGACATTGCTCTGCAGATAAGCGAAAGTGGGGTGCTAAAGGTATACTCACAGACCTTGTAGTGTCTTCAATTCTAAACCTCCTTAGCATATTTTCCAAATACCCCTTTTGGGTAAGCCAAATATTCCTTACTATTTTGTCCCTACAGATTTCCATTCCCAAAATTTTATTTGCCTCTCCTAATTTCTTTATTTCAAAGTTCTTTAATAGTTAATCTTTCATATGATCCATCTTTAGCTAATCAGAAGTAGCTATCAACATGTCATCAACATATAATAATAAGTAAATGAAGTTACCTTAAGGAAACCTTTTGAAATATACACAATAGTCAAACTTGCTTATTTGGTACTCCTCCTTTTGCATGAATTGATAAAATTTCTTGTACCATTGTCTCGATGATTGCTTTAGCCCATAAAGAGACTTGTCCAGTTTACATACCAAATCTCATTTTCCTGGCTCACTATACCCCGAGGGCTGTGCCATAAAGATCTCCTCTAGTTCTCCATGCAAGAATATTATTTTAACATCAAGCTACTCAAGAAGCAAATCAAACTGTGCCATGAAAGCTAAGAGAATACTTCATCATAGTCGATCCCTTATTTTTTAACAAAGCCCTTGGCAGCTAATCTTGCTTTGTAGCGCAGATTAGCTTCTTAGAATTCTTTTTTCTTCATATGCACCCACTTGCACCCAATAGCTTTTCTTCTAGGAGGGAGTTTCTTCAACCTCCATGCTTTAATTTTGTGAAGAGACACCATCGCTTCATGCATAGCTTGCTTCCATAAGTTTCCTTCTAAGTCCGTCACCGCTTCTTTGTAATGGCAGGGAATCTCATCCTCCAATACAGACAATGTATACGTGACATAGTCTCTGAGCCAGGCTGGCTGCTGAGGTGCATTCCTTCAAGGTCTGTCTCTAGAAATTGACTCTTGAACTAGAGCCTCACCATCAATCAGTTTGTTCTTCATCATCACCAATGTGGTCTTCATCTATAGGAGTATCCTTAATGTGATGTGAAGTTATTTGTGGAACAAATAGGGTTGCATCAAAACCCACTCTTTGCCTTCTTATAGGAGTCTCTGTATTATCCTCCACCTAATGAGAACTCCTCAATCTCAAAAAAACTCTTCATCAAAGGTGATATCTCTGCTCACCACAATCATCTTATCAACTGACTCATATATCTTGTAGCCCTTCACTCCTCACCGAAAGCCCATAAAGATTGTTTTCCTAGCCCGCGATTTGCACTTATCATTCCCTACATGATAATAAGCCGGGCTGCCAATGATCTTCAGCTGATCATAATCCGTAGCAGGATGTCTAGACTGCAATTTAATTGGAGTCTTTTTGTCTAGTGATGTAGATGGCAGATGGTTCACCAAGTAACATGCATAGTCTAGGGCCTCTACCCAATAGACACTCTCTAACCCAGCATTGGACAACATATACCTCAACTTTTCTACCAAGGTACGATTCATTCACTCTGGTACCCTATTCTGCTGCAGTGTCCCTCAAACTGTGAAGTGGCATTCTATTCCTGAATCTTGACATTCCTTTATAAAAGAATCAGATAAGAACTCACCCCCATTATCTGACCAGATCATCTTAATTTTCTTATCTGTTTGATTCTCCACCATCTTCTTCCAGTTTATAAAAACCACTAGTACATTTACTTTGATCTTCAAAGTGTACACCCATACAAATCTGGAGTAATAATCTATAAAAGAAGCAAAATATCTTCGACCATCGAATGATGTAGTCTTTGTTAGTCCTCAAACAACTGTGTGTATATATTATAATATATCTTTGGTGTTGTGGAGGCCAGCACCAAAGAGCTTGCATTTTGTTTTTCCAAATATACAATATTCACAAAGTTGTAGTTTGCAAGAATTCATACCTTTAATGAGTCCATCTTTCTCCAATGCTCTCAGTGAAGGTTCCCCAGCATATGCTAGCCTTATACACCACAATGTCATGGTATGTTCAGAGTATTTAACCATAGCCACTAAGCCTGTCACTGTGCTTCCCTATAGGTAGTAGAGGTTTTATTGTTTGACTTCTCTCAAATAAGTTATAGCACCATTACTGATCTTCAGGACCTTGCCTCAATAACCACCTTGAAGCCCTTGGCTTTTAAGGCTCTAATTGACAGTAAGTTCTCTTTAATCTCTGGTACATGTCTGACCTCTTTCAGCTCTTGGACTGTTCCTACATGCATCCTAATCAGCACACCTTCAACTCCTGCAATCTGGCTTGTAGCATTGTTCTTCATTGTGATGGCACCATTATCTGTTTCTTTATAATAACAAAACCAGTATTTCTGAGAACAAATATAATACATCGCACCAGTATCCATAATCCAACTAGAGCTGTCAGCTACTAGACCCATAAAAATAGTAACAAGAGGCACATCTGAGTCTGAACCCTCCACCACATTCTGAATCACATTTTCCTTAGCCTCTGAAGATACACTCTTTTGCTGCTTATCTTTCAATTTTGGGCAGTCGTTCTTCCAATGTCCTGTTTCCAAACAGAATGCGCATTGATTGCGCCCAATGCTTCGGCCTCTGGATTTCCCTCTTTTCTGAAGACTACATTTTTCTTTAGCCATTGCTTCTTTCTCTCTAGTTTTTTTTTTTTGGAGTGTAATAGCCTCTGTCATATCTGATTTGGTAGACTATTTATCCCTTCTTCTGAACTCTTGATTCACCAGGGTTGTTGTCACCTCCTCATACTTCAAAACCTCATTCCCATGGATCAAAGTCATGGTGAAATGCTCATATTCATATGGCAATGAGTTGAATAATAACAAGGCCTTATGTTCATCCTCCACTGTCTCATCCAGATCCAGCAAATCTGCCAACAATTTTGTGAACTCATTTAGGTACTCATCTATCGAAATTCCCCTTCTCTTCTGAAACCTATAGAGCTGCCTTTTCATGTGGAGTCAATTTTCCACGCTCTTTGTCAGGTACTTGGCTACCAAGAATTTCTTTAACTTCCATGCTGATATTTCCATCGTAACTCCATATTTAATCTTCTAAGTCAAGCATTTCTGAATCAAGCCGCATGCACTGAGGTTCATCTTGATCCAATCTCCCTCTGAAATTTCTTCCGGTTTTTCCTCGCTATCAAGAACATCCTCCAAATTTAGGGCACACAGTGCGTCTATCATCTCGCATCGCCATAAGCCAAAATTGTTCTTCCCATCAAACTTGACAACATCTATTTTTGCAGAATGTGTTGCAACTTGGTGGAGAGACCTCTCCACCATGGATGACGATGAATTTCCTACAATCTCTTCTCCTCCTTTTGTCATGTCTTTCTCCTTGCCTTAGAAAACACAAACACAAAAATAGTACACTGCTAAAGCAAACCCTAGCCCTTAAGCAAACCTCACTCTGATACCACTTGTTGGGATTGATAGGCTTATACAAATAAACGATGTGGAATGATACTTGAGAATATTGAGCAAACCAAATTAAAGCAAAGGAAATAACATGCAAACAAATATAGCCACAAGAAAAAGATTTACGTGGTTTGGTTCAAGCACCTACATCCACGGGGAGGAGAACAAAAATTTGACTATGAGAGAGGAGATTATAATGACTTTAGGGTTTACAAACCCTTACAAAATCGTTGGAAATTCTTCTTCTACCTACAAAATGGAGCAGCCTACCACATAAGAACAATAGAGGTTAATTAGGTTTTTAATTTCCTCACTCCTTAACCCTAAAACGAGTTAACAAATTTATATAAACAGCTCAAAATTGCCCAAAATGGGCCGTGGGCGCTGCAGCGCGCCATAGCCCGGTGCAGCGCCCTGTAGTGCCAGACTTTCGAATTAAAACCACTGTAACACATTGTAGCCCGCTGTAGTGCCTGACTTGCGAATTGAATCTGCTGTGGTGCGCTATAGCCTACTACATCACGCTACATCGCCTACCTCTGACTTGCTCCCTTATTTTAACAATTGTCTCTTTTTGAAGCACAAAGAATGTTAATGGAGTCTTTATTATCGTTGGCTTGGATAGGCTATAGAGTTTAATTTTGTAGCTCCCTCCGTGGATGCGATTAGTCCTAGATTGATATTACTGTCATTCTCATTGTGTGGATCGAAGATTGATAGATAATACAAATCATTTGTTATGTGTGCAAATACTCCGAAATCTAGTTACCGGTGGCCACTATTGCTTCCACCAAAGAATACAGCCATTGACAGAAAGTTTGGTTTGTTAAATGAAAGATCTGTATGATGCCAATAATCAATTGTAGAGTGCCCTATTTTTCCACATATTTGGCATTTGATTGTATTCATGATGAGTTGTTGGTGTCCCATTTGTCTCAAGCTTTGTGTTTTGCTACCGAATGTGCGTGCTAGATAGAGACATCAACCTCAAAAGTGATAAACTCTTCCTTGACTTTGTATATTAGTAAAAGTAGTGGGTGTTGAGGTGGTTGCGTCATGAGGCTATAGATGATGCTGCTCCTTATTATGACCATTATGAAAATTGCTTTCTTTGTAGCACAATAGAAAATATAAATATTCAAGGGAAATTGGATTCATATTGGTGCAAATGGCTAATTTGAAGGCCTGATTACTGGATGACAATCTAATGAGTGTGCATAGAATCATATATTCAATGTCGATCTACTGTTAAGCTTCTTCAATCCTATTTATAATTATTTTTGTCGGTTAGTTATGCTTACATGGAGCAATCTCAAAGTGCAATGTTATTCCATTCATTATCCAATTGGATGATTTATTGCGGAGCCCCAACCCTTTCGTGATCTTGTTAACACTAATATTAACATAACTATGGTAACGTAGTCACCGTGTGAAAGATCCCCAATTATAGTCAAATTAAGTTTTCACCATAATTTGCTAATTGTAACGACCCCAATATCGGATCGGGAACCCAATCCAATACTGGAGTGCTACCACAGCACTTAACACTGGGTCAGAAAGAAAACCAACCCAACATTCAGTGTTGTGTGGCCAAGTATCTTTGTGAGGGTGTTAAGTTAGGAAATGATGAATTATAAATAGGAAAATATACGAGTACGAATTGTACTCTTTCTACTTTCTAAACCAAGCAGTTTATATGAGAAAGTAAATTCATCATATAATTAATTAAGAATATTACAGAAATTAAATTATTACAAAATTAAAATTTAGAGAGTAAACGAAATAAAGTCTCTCACTCACATAAAACAGTAAAATGAAATGAAATGCGGAAGCAAAATATTTTCAAATGCAACTAGTGTCCAGAACTAGGTCCAACTATACTACCCTGGAAATGCTCCTGATCCACTGTATTTTTTTTCTTATAAAATATGATAGGGTACAACTAAAAAAAAGAAAATATGTGGTTATACTAAAAAGTATAAGTACATTTTATGATTGGTTAAATTTTAATTACACTTTAGTTGAATATCACATATGCTAATTTACAATTGTATTCTACAGCAGAGCATGTAAAGCATCAAAGTTAGGGAAAATATAATTGTAAAGAAGATAATAGTAAGGTAAAGAGTAAAAATTCATAAGTAGATTTGCTTTAGCTTGCAACAACAAGTAAAGGAAAAAACATCCTAATAAAGCTAAAAACTACTAATATGTATATGAAAATCTGAAATGAATATAAGAGTATGTTCAATGAATATTATGATAAGTAAAGGAAACTAAAGCAGTGATGCATAAAATAAAATTAAAGAAGCATACACTTAATGAATATAAAACTATAAGTAAGTAAAGCTCAATACATCAAATGAAAGTGCAAAGTAAGTAAAGTAGAAAGAACCTTAGCCTCCTAGGCTAAGAAGACATAGTTAAAGACTATGAAAAGTAAGCATAACTCGAGGGCTATAGCGAATTCTCACAATCAATAAGATTGTGATGACCCAAATATTTAATTTGTTGAAGTTTTTTTAAGTTTTTTATTCTGCGGGCAAAGTTACAGAATGAGCAAGGAGTTAAGCACTGCTGCCTAACTAGTAAGGAAAGCGGGCCACTAAGAATAAACACTCACATTCCTCCTCTAAGTTATGTGAGGTTTCCTTATATCCCCCTAAGCCTGCCCTGGCCAACACCAAGAAACCCTTATATTTTGAATATTTTATTTATGCACAATATCTTATATGTATGTTCATAGTTGTAATCTCAAAGCAAACCAAACATTTAAGAAATTCAATTAATTGTAAATTATGTGATATTCAAAGTTATCTAAGATATAATTGGAACTAATTAAGCTCCCAATTGACTTATAGATATTGATCTCTAAGTCAATTGTAAGTAATACCATAAGTAAATTAGGTTTTAGAAAATAATAATTTGATTTAGTTTATGAAATGACAAAATAAAATTTATAAGTATATTTATGCAAAATTAGATTAATCCTATACTTAACGCCCCGTCCTGTCGTCGCGCACAACTGAGGTAATTTTAAGAACAGTTGGGTGGAACGTTGTGTTACTCAGGAAGGACTCCTGAACCTCCCTAAATATTACTGACTAACTAAAACTCAATCCCAAAGGAGAACTGAAAACTAATCCTTAATATAAGGGTAAAATATGTATCTTAAGTATTAGATATAGTACTTATATATATTGGATTATGAAAGTGATTTTCTAATAAGAATCCAATATATATGAGTATTAGCATTATTTATGTTGATCACATCACAATACTAAGTATAAATAGAAATATTAATAAAGTGCGGGAGCTTTAGCATTCATAGATATCATTCAACACAAAAGCTAAGTAAGAGCATTCATCTTAGAAAAGAAAAAAAAATACATCCAAAGTAAAGAAGTTGCAACTGAATAAAATATAAAATAAAATTATGTTGCATGTCACTGAATATATATCTGATTATGCCACTAATTTATGCTATCATTCTGTATTTGGTGTCTCATACACCCCAAGAAATCCTAATATCTATGATGCATGCTGCATCCCGTAGGTCCTGCTCAAATTGATGTGTGCTGTATTTTGTAGTTCACAATGCTTTTTTGATGCTTATGCTTATGCAATTCATACCAAATACTTTCAAATCATCAAAAAAATTAAGAAATAAACCAAAGTAAGACATAAAATGGTAGATCCTTATTTGTCATAATAAGCACATTTGATTAAGACTACTAGAATCTAAAATTTGATTATATATTACTTTAAACCAGATCTTATAACTTCTTAAGTTATCCATGATGGGAGTGCATATACATAATTCATATGTTTTCAAGACAGATAACTTTAAGCACTTAGTTTGTTTAATTGCACATATTTATGCGCACAAAGATATGGGGACAAAATCATTTTTCAAATTTTATTCTCTCAAACTAAGTTGTTTAATGCCCCACTTAATATATGACTAGTGTATGTCTTAAGAATGGTGACTTGGAACACTTAGTTTGTTTAATTGCACTTATTAATATGCACAAAGATAAGGGGATGAAACTATTTTACAATTTATTCTCTCAAATAAAGATGTTCAATTCCCTAATTAGCACATACTTGGAACTAGGATATTTTACCCTGAATTGAACTGCACTTATCGATGAGCACAAGGATAAGGGGATAAAACCCTTTTAAAATATTAATCAAGATATAATAACTAATTTCATACTCTACCTAATTAAATCAATTATATGGATATGTACTACAATTTCCACATGATAAACATATCCATATAATTGATATGCTTAAATCATATTTATCATCGATCACATGATAAATCAATAGTTAACTATAAAATAAATGCTGATATTCACTATTTATGAGCTAATGCAATTGGTACTTAATTAGAAATTTAATAAAAATACAAAATTTAAATCAGATTGAACAAATTAAATTCTAAGCATCCTAATAACTTATCACAATGTTTCAAGCCTAATGTTCCACATTTCATGCAACATAATGAAGCTATTTAACTGACATGGTTATCTTAGGTTATAAGAAATAATAATATGTTGATTTAATCAAAAGAAAATAGCTATAAGTACAAGTTTACCATGCAAGCATATGTTCAAAAGATCTAAGCATCCTAAGCATGGAGTTCATATTTAAAAATCACCTCTATATTTATCCAATGCATGATTTCATTATAACCTATTTTTATTTTGGTATATTTTTGCATTATTAGGGTTCTGGAGTCATCAAAAAAAGAAAAATATAAAGTTTGGGCAAAATTGGGCAGTTCTGCACGCTATAGCACTTGCTTGGCCGAGAGCCAAGCACTATGGCATGCTGTGGTGTGTTATTGTGTTGATGCGCTTTCTGGCGCTGCGATGTGCTATTGCACCAAATATCCCGAGGCATGGGCATTGCAACGTGTTGGAATGCCTACTTTTAGGCGCTACGATGCCATATTTCTTGAGGCGTGGGCGCTATAGCTCACTGCGGCTCAATCTTTTAGGCGCTACGGTGCTAGATTTCCCGAGTCGTGGGTGCTGCGGTGCGCTGTAGTGCCAGTTTCTAGGCACTATGGAGCTAGATTTCGCGAGACGCGGGTGCTGCGATGTGCTGTAGTGCTCCTTGACTGAAAGCTATGCGCTAGGGCGCGCTTGTAGCGCTCAACGGTGATTTTGCCTGAATGAAAAATGGGATATCTCTCCTTTTGTAGCCAAATACACTCGATTCAGGGCACCTCAAGTGTGGGGCCATATACCGATGGAAAGATCTTTCTGAGACCTTTCCATTGATACCAAACTTGACATGAAAAGATTATTTTAACATTGTAATTAATGATGCCCTAATAACCTATGCAAGACTTATTTTCATACAACATCATTCATTTTTGGATTTTGATTGAACTCTATTGAGCTCGATTGCTAAAATACAAGTTTTTGAGGACAAGTTTTAAATATTCAAATGAAATGAAGTAGCCATTAGATTACCCAATAGGGGAAATGAAAGGCATAAGGAAGGATACAAGGAGGGTACTAGAGTTCTTCAGGAGCTGGGGAGGAAGGAGCTTCTCCTTCTTCAGCTACTAGCAGCAGGAGGGAAGAGGGCTGGGGGGGTGGGGGGGGGGGGGGGTTCTTCAAGAACTTGGAAAGGAGAATGAGCTTCAACTGACAACAAAATGGAGAGGGGAGTTGAGTGAGCTAGCTTGAAGGAGAAGGCAGCCTGGTTAAAGTATGAGCTCTCCCATCAACAACATGTAGGAGAAGAGGTCGGGGGGCAGGAGCTTTTTGCATGCGCATAGGAGAGGGGTTGTACATGGGAAAGAAGAAAGGGGAAGGGCAGGTAGGTCCCAGCTCAGGTAAAGTAGTTATAATTTAATAAATTAATATTTTCAAAATTTTTTAATTAATGCATTATAAATCTGATTGATAAACGTGCTCTAAAAAATTTAAAAAATTCACCCTTAACTAATTTAAGGGTGAGGAACGCAATGGTGAAGTCAAATTTTACTTTGGAGATCAGTTTAATTATCCTAATTTTTAGAGTATTTAAATACATTAAAATATTCTAGAAAATTCGATAACCTCCAAACACTTTCAAAACATCACCCTTAGCTAATTTGGGGTTGACGAGCGCAATGACAAAGTTAAATTTTGATTTCAAGGTCAAATTAATATCTCATTTTTCTAATTAATTAAGTGTTATTAAAATAACCCAAATATTTGTTTAAGCATCGAATCATTTCAAATCTTCAATGTTTGGTTCTAATGACTAGATAAACCTAATAGAATATTATTTAGGATGCGATTAAGATAAAATTAGGTTGAGTAACAACATAGGATTATTACATATACTAATCCTAAACCACAAAAATTAGTATTGGTTATTAGATTCAAGGTCAAGTGAACTAGTGGAGGAAGGTAAAGCAAAGAAATTATTATACCTAGAGAGGTGAAGCCTAAAGTTCAGTACTAAAGATCATATAAACTAACTCGCAAATTAAAGGACCTAGCCTAATTAAGACTAGACTATTTAGGAATGTCATTAGGAAAGGTTTAAGTATATGGTAAAGGTAGGATTACAAGTTACAAACTCTACTTCATTAAAGTTTGAAGGTTAATTAGACTTATAGGATGCCTAAATCATAATAGAGAGCTAAGGAACATTATAAATCAAGTGCTAAAGAACTTAATTCAAGATTAGGAGCTAAATAGATTGATTACTAATATCAAATTCTAAGTATTGGAAACTGATCATAAAATGTTCACATCCTATAATTAAACATGTGATAAAACTACTATAATAAATGGAAGAATAATCTAACTCTTCAGATCACAAGGGAATCAAGGCTATAAATCAATCCTACAACATCTTCCATATGGGTGTGGTCTAGTACATTGAATGTCAGGCACCAATTTTGGGGGTGATGAGTCCAATGGTGAACTCTGATTTTGATTATGAGGTCAAAATAAAATAAGTATTCTCGAAATCATCAGAAAAATCAAGAATGTTCGTTCGCAAACGATCTCTAAATTGCACCAAACTTGAATTGAAGGCTCCTAATACTATTATAAGAGTACAAGAAGTCAAATTGAGTTAATTAGGCTTCTATTTATAAGGTAACAAATACTAGGCTTGTTACAAACTCCTTGTAATAACCCAAGGTTCTTACCCTAGTTAATTAGGACTAAACAAAGTCCTAATTTTGATTCAATCACCATTAAATAGACATTAGGACCTCACCCTGAAGTTTTTGTTCAAATTAGGTGTCAAATAAATCAAATCCCGATTATGGGAATTTCAGGAACCCTAGAATTTGACTAATTTAAATTGATCTCAAATTAAAAATCAGACTTCGCCATTACACTCATCACTGCAAATTAGCTAGGGGTGAAGTTTTTGAGGCATTTGGAAGTCGTTGAATTTTTGTCCAATATTTTAATATATTTAAAATACCTCAAAATGTAAGAAAATCAAATACCCATCAAAATTAAAATTTGACTTTGCTGTTGCATTCCACACCCTTCAATTAGCTAGGGGTGATTTATTAGAAATTTTAAAAATCCATTTAATTATTTAATTTTAATTAAGAAATTTGAAAATATAAATTAAATAATTACTATTATTAAATCCATCTAAACAGCTCCATTTCCCATCGTCTCCTTTATCAATCGTAGTGTTTGATCTGACAGCACGATCCTGCACCGTCTGATCTAGTCCCAAGCTGGATTGAGCGGCTGGGGCGCTTCATCCCCAGGACCGGCTCCGCGTACCGCAGAGCCACGGCACCCGGCCAACTGCCGTGTGCGGTCACCTTGGAGGATCCGTCAGGCCTCAATTAAGCCTTGAGATCAAACCTTAACCATATTTTCCACACCTTGAGTGCTTGCTAGATCTGGAAGAGCCCATTTGATTTCGAGTCCTCAAAGCCATTGTAACAACCCAAGCTATTACCCTGGTCAATTAGGATTAGATTAAGCCTTAATTATGATTTTAGTGTATTAATTAAGTCATTAGGAGTTTACCACCAAATCATAGTACAAATCAGGAGTCAAATAGATCAAAATCCTAATTCTAGAAAATCCAGAAACCCTAGAAACTGACTTATTTAAATTGACCTCCAATTGAAAATCGAACTTCGCCATTGTGCTCATTGCCCCCAAATTAACTAACGGTGATGTCTTGGTGACAATTGGAAGTCATTGAAAATCCTTCAAATATTTTAATAATATTTAAATACCCCAAAAATTAGGAAAAATTAAATACTCGTTGAAAAAAAATTCGACCTTGCCATTCCATTCCTCACCCCTCAATTAGCTAGGAGAGAATATTTGGAATTTTTTTTCTAAGTATGATTTATTGTCTAAATATTAAATGAAAAAATAATCTAAATTAACTAAATAAAATAAATAATTACTATTAAATAAGCAGCGCCGTCATTCTAATACCCGCTCCGTTCCCTGTAGAGAACGTCATTGCCCTTCTTCCGTTTGATTGGATCGGATGATCTGAGCTGTCCGATCGTGGTCGATCGAATAGCTCCATCATTCCCTTCCTAGTATTCTCATCGCCACGCGGTCGTCCCACCGTTGTGGCCACTAGTCCCGCTTGTAGAAACCTCGTGAGCTCCATCTGTGAGTCTATAAGGACTCACTCGAGCTTAGGACCCCGTTTCGCACATACTGAAGCTCTGAGCCGAACCTCTGAAAACCTTAGTTTTCAACCGTCAACTCTGGTACGTCCTGATCCAATAATCCTTCCATTCAAATTTTGATCTATCATTTTGCAAGCCTATTTCATGATGCTGATCAAGCCTTAACCCACTCGATCGAAGCAATTTTGATACTGATCCACTGTGCTATCGGTTATCTTCCTCTCATCGTAGCTTATGAGTTAGGCTTAGAGATTGCCAGCGTCTCTGTCATCGTCAAGGCCGTAGTCCACCCTGGCCGCTGCTACGACTGCGGGTGGCTAGCCATCGTCAAGGCCGACCTGATGGCATACGGGTTGGCACCTTGCACCACCGGTGGGACCTCCATTTCCCGTGTCCTAGCTGCAAATGTGCGAGAGTGGTTGGGGTGTTTTGGGTCGGTATGTAGTGCCCGTGACTACGGGCCCCACGCCTGCAGTCGAGTTAATCATGTGGGATCCACCGCTGGCCCGCACCCGCTAACTTCGCTCCGCTTGTCGCATGGGTCCCACTGTGTCGGCTCTGCGGGCCCGCACGCGTCAGCCCTGTTTGGTGCTTGGGCCCACCCGCGGGTCTGTTTGGGACCAGGTTGTCGCCTCTGTCAACTCTAGTGGGTCCCGCCGTTCGGATCCGGCCACTTATTTTCTGCCACGTGTCCCGTCATTTAGTAAATTAAATTATTTAATTATGTCTGCTATAGTTATTTAATTATGTCTGCTATAGTTATTTAATTAGTAAAGTTATTTTAATTTAACTTGCATGCATTAATTAATTTAAATCCTGAAACTTTAATGCTCCATAAAATAAAATCAATAAGTCCAAATATATCAGATATATATCTCATTTTAATCAGAAAAATGAGAGGAATTTATTGGTAGTATCAAATTTCCCATAGGGTACCTATTTAATATAGTGACATTTTAGGTCATCCATTCACTTGTACCAAAACTTCAAACCCTCATAGCTTCGTACCTAATGATCTAAACATAGTTAATTTGGGTCTTAAAATAATCAGGAAAGTGTCTAGTTTGCCATAATGGCATTAAATTTGTTGTAGGATAATTAGTTTGACTAATGACTTCTAGGCCATACCTAAGTCATTTGGACTCCAAATCAAGAAATTCAATGTGCTACTTAGCTTAGAAATTTAGTGCCGACAGTAAACTGCAATAAAATTAAGATTTTGAATCTTAAAAACCCTAAGTTGACAAAACTGCCCCTAACTTTAGTTAGGTCATAACTTAGCCAATTGATGTACAATTTAGGTTTGCTCCCAATTAAAGTGCTCAGTGTGTTATAGGGAAGATATAGCTACTGAGTTTGCTGAATTTGGATCTCAAATGGAAAGGTTAGGTTTTTGACCCCCTCTTAGCCTTAAAAGTTGCATAAATACCCATAATCTTGGAACATTCATAACTTAACCAATAGACCTGAAAATTTAGTGTTCTTAGACTCTATGAAATCCTTGAACCGCAAACAACAATAAACTACACAAATTTTTAGATTTAATTAAGTGAAAATTACTAGATTGCCCCTTAGTTCAAAACCATTAGTTTGGACCTATATGACCCATTTCTTATCCAAATTGAGTGTACTTACTATCTATCTTTATGTTAGATAGTAAAGAATCATTTAGCTATAAGAAAATTCAATTTAGAGCCCTAAATCAAAAAGTAGCTTTTTGGACCCTTAAGTAGAGGCAAAATTATCATTTTACCCAAAATTTAGGTTAAGTGTTCCTAATCCATATAATACCCTTTAGATCAGCAAAATCAATAATAAAACTGATTCAGAATCAACTTAGATCATAAAACTTACAATTTAAGTAATGTGGCTAAAATCCCCTCAGTAAGGTTAAAACACCTTACTTAGCAAAATTTTACCTTAACCTTCCCTAACTAAGTAAAACAACAAATAAAATTGAATTCCATAAATTCCTAAGATATTTCATTAAGAGCTCCTTTGGGAATCTACACCTCACATTAGGACCTTTTGCCTAAGATTAGGAATAAATTATACGTTAGATTTCATTCATTGAATAAAGTGGGTTACTCAATGAATTGAATCTTAGTTTTATTAATTTCTAGATTTTATAATTTAATTATGATTATTTTATCTCTTAATCTTATATTAAGAGTAGGAGAATCATCATATTAAGCCTAATTTTGCTTAATAAGGATTTGTCCTAACCTTTAATTCACACTTAGATTGAAACTTTAGATCTTATGTTTGACCTTTGGATTATGTGCTTAACTCCAACTCATGGTGTTAAAATCATAATTCTTAGTTTAGTAGATCTTGATCAAATCTTAGCTTAGAACGTCTAAATTCATCAATTAGGATGTGATGATTTATTGCTTAACTTATAGTCAATTTTGATTGAATTAAATTAGAACCTGAGCAGTTCTAATTATTTTTTAACTTATAAGACCGTACTTCTATGTTACACACAATAGTGGGAATTGGAGATCCTAAATTTTTGTAACTTGAAATAGTTATAATAGTTTAATATATAACAACTGATGTTACCATGTGTAGTAGAGTCCCTTGATCACCATTGTTTTACTAGTGGATTCACATTCTTGTATTTTGTGCCTTTAATCTCTAAATATATTATACAAGATAATGTTGTTGCATGAAATGAAAATATAGTATATTTATGATAACATTGCATTGGGTTCAGTTACTTGTTGATCTGGTGCATTTTACCCTACTGGATAGGGGTAAGGAGAAATAAGAAGTACTTGTCATTACTCAGTGAGGAGTGTTGTGCAAAGTTTGGAACTCATATAGTCTGGCAGATGTGCTTGACTCCTTAGCTACTTCTGGTCATGTCCACAGAAGTAAAATAAATAACTAAAATATGTTTGTATTTGTGATTACTGCCTCTTCAGTTCAGTTTCAATTCGCTTATTTCAGCCTAGCCTCAGATAACGCTAGGAATATTTTATCGCCTTAGCCTTCTTGTTGACACCAAGAATCCTTTTGATATCAGCAGGCAAGATTAGCCCTCTTCTAATATGACAATTAATATAAACTTATTCACTGTTTACTGTTTATGATTTACTGTTAGTCATTTCTTGTTTACTGTTGTACTTTACTTCAGTCTGCTTTACTCTACTCGCATTACTAATGTATTATAGGATGCTAAACCTTTGTTGCTTACTTATATGCACAATTGTTAAATTAATTACTTCTAAACTTGCATATGTCATATGATCATCAACATGTTTAGGATGTAGTCTTTCCCTTTTAGTATTTTATTTACTTTATCTATATATGTATACCTAGCCTTATTTTAGCTTACTTTGAGGTATGTCTTTGCCTCATTCTTGCATAGTTATAAATGCTTAATTTATAACTAACAATTTATATTTACATTCTTGTTGCTCCTATGCTAGTTGGTTTTCATTTAAGTAATGGTGACATTAATAAACTTATGAAAATTTATCAACCTAATATGTACTTAAGCAATTATCTACTAATATTTTTCTTCTGTTGGCTAGAGCCTTGGCATTGTGAAATTGACAATGTCAGATCCTGATAGTCTTGAGGAGCTCATGCCTGAAGAGGAGCCTTATCTTGAGGAGGAGCAGCCATGTGAACCAAAAGTCGTATAGTCTCTTTTGCTGCTTTATTATGAGGATGAGAGATTATTCTTTTATTTCATTAAACTTATTTAAAATATTATAATAATATATGTACCCTTATACTGTGATTTTCTTTATTGTACTATTTATTCTGAGCTGTATGTTGCATTTCCTTTATGTATTGTGATAAAATGGATGTGCTATTTACTTACTTTGCTTCTATACTCTGAGTTTATATTTACTCAGTGATTGATTCATGTTGTATGTATTCTAAGTAAATCCTTCCCTTATTAATAGATTATGTATTATATCTAATCTAATAATAAATGAGAGATTTGCCAGAGTGAAACACCTCCCCTCAGCTTAATACTGTTGATTGAGGGGCAGAGCGCCACAGCCGTTCATCCAGGTAGCCTCAATCTCCCCCTCTTTTTCAGTTGATCAATTCTACTGCATTTCATCAATCCATTTCATGTCCTCGATTGTCAATTGAGCAGATTTGATCAAATTAAAAGGGTCTTGATCTTGCGAATTTAGCATAATGCAAATAGTTGTACACAGTAATATCACCTCATCTAGTGACCTAATAAATATGGTTCAATGTTTTTGTCGACTCATGCAACCTTCACCGCTAATTCAGTCAGTAGTGGATAGCCCTGCTCTGCACCTCCATATTGTCGTGCATGCAAGGTCTCACCATCACTGGAAGGTCCTTCTAAATCCCTGCCCTAGCCGAGAGCCTTTGGGTTCTGTCAAAGAAGATGCTGCCCCATCTTGGGCCAGGTCGAGTCAGCCCGACCCGCGGCATTTTCTTTCAGGGCCGCTGTCACGTCAAAGCTGGGCTCTCCTCTTGGCTAAGCTTCTCACATAAAGCTATCTCCACAAACAACTCTGAATTTGGTATGTTGGTTCTTACATGTTAGGGCCCCAACCATGAAAAGAAAAATCTTAGGTTAGTCATATTTCTAAGTACATTTTAGGCTGATTTAATAAATTCTTACATTTTTAAGATATCACAATTAAATTGAACATTAACAACAATATAAGGAAAAACAAGCCACAAAAAAATGGAAAGATATAAATAATGTATTCATAACTTTTCAAAAGGAAGTATGTAAGAAACATATCTTAAACCAGAAGTTGTAATAATGTTAGGCATATATACATGTAAAATGTAAAGTAACTAGAACTATTAAAAGAAATCCTAATATGCACATGATCATTTGATAGTATGCTAATTAAATAGAAAATAAACTGAGCTGTGATACATATAAGTAAACTGTGATTAAATATTTAATCAAGATTAGTATCCTAACATGAATTTAAGTAACAATAAAGGACTGAGCAAAAGCTAAAACTAAAGTAAAAGCATGCAAAAAAAGGAAATAATATGTTCAAATTTCCATATCATAAAATTGGATAATCAAGCTACTGTAATTGTACTGTAATTGTAACTGTCATGCAAGTCATTTTGCTCCTGAAAGCTAAAGCAGGAAAACTAGACTATACTGAAGAGGTAGAGAATAAATATGCAATTAATTTTAGTCATTTTACTTTACTTTTGTTGACATGTTCAGAAGTAGCTGAGGAGTCAAGCACATCTACAAGACTAATGTGGGTTCCCGAAATAGACACAACTCTACCCAATGAGTATGTATCAAGTATGCTTATTTCTCTTTACCTATTATCCATTGGCAATAATGTGTATACACAATCACTTGTTCTAATATGAATCTGATACAAATGTTATCTTAACTCTACCCAGTGAGCATGTGCTAAGTATCCTTCTTAGTGACAATTAGGCACCCATGAGAGGTGTCCACTATTACTGAGGGGCCGCATTGCCATCATTGGGCGACAACCCCATTCTAGGTGGTGCTCCGCACAGTTTGGATTTCTATTGCTCCTAAGACGAGTTCTAACTAAGGCTACTCGATCCTGAACGAAAGACCATTATTACAATAAAAGAATAAAGCCAAATTAACAGGGACCAAACTGATTAAGCTCAAAGTTAGGAGAAGAATAGTACATAGATGGTCGAAGGATAGCTATAAAGTTCAAGTGTGTTTCTGAAACTAGTTCCAAGTTTAATGACTTTCTGTTGCTCACGGGGGATTTAAATGCCAAGTTGCACCCTCAAATATGCTAGGAGGATGACGGTAATCCATGGGAGGCTGCTTGAACAGCTGGATGAACATCAAGGGATTGGAACAGAGAGAGAGAGAGAGAGAGCATCAGGTGAGAACTTTAGTGAGCAAAAGATTTATTTAGGAATTCTCAAAGTAATTTATAGCTTGGTGCACTAAAACTAGCCCAGGCTGGCTGTTAATGGTCGGCCCAAGGAAACTAACTCCGGATCCGACCCGCGAGGGGTACACCCAAGAGATTGCCTCTATAAGTCCATTGTGATTCAGGGTGGGAGTGGGAGAAAGGATCATGCTCGTACTGTCAAATTGTTAGGACTACTTTGGGAAATTGAAGATGAGGCAGAATTGTGGCTGACATGTCTTGGCCATTTGATTCTTCATTAGTTAAAATGGAACAGCTAAATATAGTTGATTCCAACAGCTGGTTGCTAGGTGAGTGCCAGACATTGGATCACAGATGCGATCCTTTGGCTGACGAAGGACCTAAGCATCGAAAGAGTAGCCCGTCCGATCTAGGTGTCAAGAATCGTGCGACGACAGGGATTAAAAAGATTTGCTGCAGCACTATTAAGACCCCGCAGCGGAGCTGTCGCGGTCCAGACAGTGAATTTGCCGATTATTGGGGTTTAAAGTGCACTATTAAATTATTCCAGACCCTTTAGTGCAATTTTCCATTTCAAATTAAATTTAATTTATGCCTAAATGATCTCCAAAAATTCTCAAAAGTTCACCACTAGCTAAATTGGGAGTGATGAATTTAAAAGTTCAATCATATTTAAGTTTGGAGATCAAATTAATTTAGTTAATTTCATAGATCCTAAAATTGGTAAAATATCCAATTAATCTAATTGAGGTTCGATTGACCCCAAATTTTTAGGGTTAGGTTCTAATGACTTGATGAAGCTAATGGAATGATAAGTAAGACCTAATTTAGCCTAGATTAATAAGGGCAACAACATAAGTTTGTTACATTTATGATTAATTTACTAAATGGAAAATTCTTTTTAAGTATGCTCTAAACCTCAAAGCATTTGTTAATGTCAGTGACTTAGGGAATAATTGTAGAAGAAATGGTAGAGTATACGACCAAAATTAATTTGAAATCCATGGGTATCTTGTCAACATATTTTGAGGTATGTATAATCCATTCCTGGTTAATATGTTGGGTGGGGAACATTTGTTGGATCTGTCAAGATGACCTTAAAGTTCATATTTCTATGAATAATTGGAGGATTTTTTTAGCCAAATCTGATAATTATTAGTAGTTAATGGATTAAATATTAAGCTTTTGTTGTTGTTCATCAATAAATTGAGATATGGCTGGATTGATATAACAGCCCGAACTCTTAAGGCCCAAGGTATTGTCTGCTTTGGCCTGATAGGCCTCACAAATTTTTCCTAAGAAGATAACTTCCAAGCAGGCCACCCATTATGAAAGTGATCTTGTCGGAGCATGCTTAATAAATAAATACCTATAAGCAACTCCAATGTTAATAGAAAAGGCACATCAAATTTAATATTTTTCAAAATTAACTAAAAATATATTACCAAATTACAAATTGATTGGTAAAAAGGATATGCCTTAATAGACCAAAATTTTTGGGGCTTTCTCTTGTAAACCACTCAATTTAGTGCACTCTTTAAGGTTTCATAAAAATTTGCCTCATTTGAGGACAAATTTAAATCAAACCATTTTGAGTCATTCAAATTCCCCCTTGATCAAGCTATGTAGCACCCCACCCCATCGCTGCATGCAAAAGAGATAATCAATCGGCGACAGAGCGGTGCGCTACTTGGGAAGGGATTTCCGCATCTTCCCGAATAGCTTAAGGCTACTGACTCATCATCAAGAAGGGTTGAGAGATAATACTTATGATAAGAGTAGTATTCTTATCATAAGTATTAAGCTAATACATATATTGGATTATAAGTATAAGAAAGAGAAATCCAACATATGTATAGTAACATCAGTATTTCCAGTATACCGATTACATCACAATACTAAGTATAAGTAATACAAAGGCAGAGCAGGAAGCTAAAAGCAAGCATCCAGAAACATTCATCACAGAAGCTGAATAAAATATTCATCTCAGAAAAGAAAAGAAAATACATCCAAAGTTATTACAAACAATTTATTGAAATATAAAAATAGAGTCTAAATACTGAACTAAAAAATGACTAAGCAAAATAGTAAAGGCTCAAGGAGAGTCCACTAGTGCTCCACGAGCTCCTCCTAGATCTTCTAAGTATCCACCTGATCTGGCTCCACTAATACTTTAAATCAAGCAAATTGCCTGTTCTAAAAAGTACCACATGTTAAACAATAAGTGTAACATATCAAAAGCTATTCTAAATAGTTATAATTTGTCTAACTTAACATTTAAATAGTTTAATAAAAACTGCAGAAAATAGTAGAAACAGCTGAAAGTCTGGAAATAGTACAAGTTTAAGAATAAAGTAAAATCGAACTATAATCTGAATACTAAAATGTAAGGAAAATAGTCACTAATCTGAATCTGAATAATACTATAAAATTGTACTATATGTCACTAAAAATATAGTTATGCATCATGGATATTACGATTTTAGCGATGTAGTCGCGAACATACGAATTGAATTTGCTGCAGCGCGCGATAGCAGATCTAATTTAATTTCATCAAAATTTTTATGCTGCTGTGATGCGCTGTGGTGAGCTACGTTGCGCCATGGCAGATTTCACTCGAGACGCGAGTCACTACGGTTCGCTGTAGCGCCTAACGGTGATTTCGCCTGTGCAAAAACCGTAATGGTCTTCTTTCGCACCCAAATACTCTCAATTTTGGGAACCTCAGGTGCGATGCCATACACCACTGGAAAGGTATTTCCGAGACTTTCCATTGATACCAAAATTAGCATGAATGGATTATTCTAACGAGCATAAAATGATGCACTAGCTACAAGTATACAATAATCTTACAACTTTTGACAGCATTTTTAATGGAGAAATGAGCTTCAATCGAACTCATTTGAGTCCGATTGAGGCTCGACAACCACACCTAAACTTCATACAATAGCTTATGAAAATACCATTCACAATACTTTATTAAATTCAATGAAGAGAGTAGCACAAGGAAGAGTATAGCAAAAGGGTACCTTAACCTTGGATGAATGGAGGAAGAGAACTCAGATTTCTACATAAGCTTGGAGGAAGGAGCTCATTTTTCTTCTTCTGCTACCAGCAAGAGGAGGAAGAGGACCGAGGTTTCTATGGAGGAAGCTTCAACTAAGCAAATGGAGAGGGAGGAGGGTTGAGGCTTCTAATTAAAAGGATAGGAGGGGGAGATGGCATGCATGGCTAGGATGGGATGGGAAGGAATCATCCCATCCAAGGTATGGAGGAGGACTTGAGCTGTAAAAAAATATGGAGAAGGGAGATGGGACTTCAGCCCCTTGCGTGCGCAAGCTGGGAGGGAAGGGGCGCCCAACAGGGTAAGGTGGGGTCTAGCGCAGGAGGGAGAATGGAGAACTAGAAAATGGATTTTAAATATTTTTGATTTTTAAGTAACCTATTTTTCTATAAATAATTTAAATGAATTAACTGGCTTCAAAAAATTCCAAAAATTAATCCCTCACTAATTGAGGGTGAGGAATTCAATGACAAAGTCAAATTTTGATTCCGGCAATTAAATAATTATTCTATTTTTTGGTGTAATTAATTACATTAAAATATTCGTAAAAATCCGACAACTTCCAAACACGTCCAAAACATCACCCCTAGCTAATTTGGGGGGGTAGATCGCAATGGTAAAGTTAGATTTTAATTTTGAGGTCAAATTAAATATATCAATTTTCTAATTAATTAAATATTATTAAAATAATCCAAATATTCGATTGAACCCTGATTCGCCCCAAATCATCGGGGATAAGTTCTAATGACTAAATGAAATGATAATTAGGCTGCAATTAAGCTAAGTAATAATCTAGGGTTGTTACAAACCATCACCATTGAATTAACCTTAAAATTTTATAAGCACTCCTAAAGCTCAGAACCTTATTTAGAACCTTAAAAATACTACCACCATTGTATTTTAACTTCGTTTAAGAGCTTTTGCTAACATGTAAAATTGAACTGTATGTCATTGAAAATATAGTTATGCATCTGAATATGTCACTAAATCTGCAAATATGCATTTGGTGCCACATGCACCTCAAAGAAATCCTAATATCCATGATGCATGCTGCATCTCGTAGGTCCTACCAACATTGATGCATGCTACATCTCATAGTTCACATTACTATTGATGCATGCTGCATCCCATAGTTTACAATGCTTTTATGCTTATGCTTATGCAATTATGCTAAGGATTTTAATCCAACATGATTCGTAAAATCATCAAAAACTACTTTAAAATCACGTAATGATTCCATTGTCTCCATCGTGCATAATTCATCTAAATGAATTCTGACTCCTAGGTCTAATTCAAGGACTGATCTTAGTTAAGATTATACTTAGAATTATGAATTGAAGAAGTTGTATATACATGGTTAGTATTTTTCCAAGAAAGGTGAATCCAACACTTAGTTAGTTTAATATCACTTATCAATGCGCACAAAGATCCTTGGGGTCGAAACCCTTTTACAGTTTATCCTTTCAAACTAAGCTCTTAAATACCCTAATTATAAGCATATTTAGTATTATAACAAGGGTGACTTGAGATACATAGTTTTCTTAACTGCACTTATTAATGCGCGCAAAAATAAATAGACAAAACCCTTTTATAGTTTTTTTTCAAAAACTAAGTATTCAAGTTTTCTACTCATAATGCTCTTAAGTTCAGAAGTGTTACTCTAAGCTGGACTATACTTATTCAATCACATAGGATAAGACCAAGACCCTATAATCCTACTTAAAGTGACACATTCAAGCTTGACTTATGCTGGAGTGACTCAGCACCATGGGTATACACTGGCACATTTAACTGACAATCTACTGATTTCAACAAATCTATTTAATAAACAAGGATTATCAAACTAATGAATATGTGCTCCATTGGGATGAATCCTACACAAGGTTCCAAGGATGTGACCCAAAGGTCACTCAAAAATAGGATACTATCACATGGGAAAATCTTATTCTAAGTTCTTAGGTGATCATACCACAAGGGTCTAAGATAAAGCATCTCTGGTAATAATGATCATCTAAGTTCCTACCTTAAGATGTAAGCAATAAACTCTTCCTACCTCAATATATTACCTAATAAGAAGACTTAGCAATTTAATGAATTATTAATACTAAGGCAAGATCATAATATCTTGCACTAAAGTATAAAAGTACTACTTTAAGATTTAGGATTAATTAACACTTCACCATTTTTACTTCCTTAGATTGATTTAATTAAATAAGATGGTTTAACCATAACATCACCACCTATGATAAAATCAAGGTGTTCAATCATGTACACTAATAGGAATTGGTTATTTTTCAAATCAATATAGTATTATGATTTATTACATGCTAAGAGTCTAACTTAAGAGAAAATTAGGGAGTTAAAGGAATAAGTTCAGACTTATAATCATGTTAGTTTATTAAAGACCTTAACACTTCTAGTTTAATATATTAAGATCAATGTCAAATCAGGGTACATTATTAGAATTATGCAAATTAGTCTATATTTCAAGTCAAGTTGATTTATTTAAAATGATTAAGAGTTTAGACCTTAACTAGATAAGTTGGGGTTTGACTCTTAACTCCGTCCAATCAAGATCACTTGTAAAAGTTATGGATCAATAACAAATCAATGAGTTATTGGAATATTATTGAGATATATTTCAAGATTAGGATTAAGTACTAATTATTTAATAAAATTCTTAAGATTCTTAAGTTCAAATACTAATTTAAGCCAAATTCATTAACTTAAGGTGTCCAACAAGTACACTCAATATTTCTCTAACATACATCCCAATATTATGAAAGCATAGGAATGTAAAGTTATATAAAATAGAAAGTAATTAAAGCTAATCAAGTTCTAAAGCTTTCAAAAAAGGGATGAGCACTTAATTACAAATTTAAAATACCTAAGTTTCATGCAACTTGGTTATTAAATTCTACTTATTCATGCAAGCAATCATGGACTATAACATTTTTATTTGGCATAAAATATTCAAGCAAATCTTTAGGAGGTCTAGAACATGATATTTCAGGTAAATAATAAATTTCACATTTGAAATTGACCTCCAAATTCACACAATGCTTAATTTTACTAAATCCACAATTCTTTCAAGTGCTGCGGCAGATTTTAGCGAAGTAGTCGCGAACATACAAATTGAATTCGCTGCAGCGCGCGATAGCAGATCTAATTTAGTTTCATCAAATTTTTTATGCCGCTGCGACGCGCTGTGGCGAGCTACGTTGCGCCACGGCAGATTTCACTCGAGACGCGAGTCGCTACGGTGCGCTATAGCGCTTAACGGTGATTTCGCCTGTGCAAAAACCGTAATGGTCTTCTTTCGCACCCAAATACTCTCAATTTTGGGAACCTCAGGTGCGGTGCCATATACCACTGGAAAGGTATTTTCGAGACTTTCCATTGATACCAAAATTAGCATGAATGGATTATTCTAACAAGCATAAAATGATGCACTAGCTACAAGTATACAATAATCTTACAACTTCTGACAGCATTTTTAATGAAGAAATGAGCTTCAATCGAACTCATTTGAGTCCGATTGAGGCTCGACAACCACACCTAAACTCCATACAATAGCTTATGAAAATACCATTCACAATACTTTAATAAATCCGATGAAGAGAGTAGCACAAGGAAGAGTATAACAAAATGGTACCTTAACCTTGGATGAATGGAGGAAGAGAACTCAGATTTCTACATAAGCTTGGAGGAAGGAGCTCATTTTTCTTCTTCAGCTACCAGCAAGAGGAGGAAGAGGACCGAGGTTTCTATGGAGGAAGCTTCAACTAAGCAAATGGAGAGGGAGGAGGGTTGAGGCTTCTAAATAAAAGGATAGGAGAGGGAGATGGCATGCATGGCTAGGATGGGATGGGAAGGAACCATCCCATCCAAGGTATGGAGGAGGACTTGAGCTGTAAAAAAATATGGAGAAGGGAGATGGGACTTCAGCCCCTTGCGTGCACAAGCTGGGAGGGAAGGGGCTCCCAACAGGGTAAGGTGGGGCCTAGCGCAGGAGGGAGAATGGAGAACTAGAAAATGGATTTTAATTATTTTTGATTTTTAAGTAACCTAATTTTCTATAAATAATTTGAATGAATTAACTAGCTTCAAAATATTCCAAAAATTAACCCCTCGCTAATTGAGGGTATGGAATTCAATGACAAAGTCAGATTTTGATTCCGGCAATTAAATAATTATTCTATTTTTTGGTGTAATTAATTACATTAAAATATTCGCAAAAATCTGACAACTTCCAAACACGTCCAAAACATCACCCCTAGCTAATTTGGGGGGGTAGATCGCAATGGTAAAGTTAGATTTTAATTTTGAGGTCAAATTAAATATATCAATTTTCTAATTAATTAAATATTAATAAAATAATCCAAATATTCGATTGAACCCTGATTCGCCCCAAATCATCGGGGATAAGTTCTAATGACTAAATAAAATGATAATTAGGCTGCAATTAAGCTAAGTAATAATTTAGGGTTGTTACAAACCATCACCATTGAATTAACCTTAAGATTTTATAAGCACTCCTAAAGCTTAGAACCTTATTTAGAACCTTAAAAATACTACCACCATTGTATTTTAACTTCGTTTAAGAGCTTTTGCTAACATGTAAAATTGAACTGTATGTCATTGAAAATATAGTTATGCATCTGAATATGTCACTGAATCTGCATATATGCATTTGGTGCCACATGCACCTCAAAGAAATCCTAATATCCATGATGCATGGTGCATCTCGTAGGTCCTACCAACATTGATGCATGCTACATCTCGTAGTTCACATTACTATTGATGCATGCTGCATCCCATAGTTTACAATGCTTTTATGCTTATGCTTATGCAATTATGCCAAGGATTTTAATCCAACATGATTTGTAAAATCATCAAAAACTACTTTAAAATCACGTAATGATTCCATTGTCTCCATCGTGCATAATTCATCTAAATGAATTCTGACTCCTAGGTCTAATTCAAGGACTAATCTTAGTTAAGATTATACTTAGAATTATGAACTGAAGAAGTTGTATATACATGGTTAGTATTTTTCCAAGAAATGCGAATTCAACACTTAGTTAGTTTAATAGCACTTATCAATGAGCACAAAGATAAGGGGATGAAACCCTTTTACAGTTTATCCTCTCAAACTAAGCTCTTAAATACCCTAACTATAAGCATATTTAGTATTATAAGAAGGGTGACTTGAGATACATAGTTTTCTTAACTGCACTTATTAATGCGCACAAAAATAAATAGACAAAACCCTTTTATAGTTTTTTTTCACAAACTAAGTATTCAAGTTTTCTACTCATAATGCTCTTAAGTTCAGAAGTGTTACTCTAAGCTGGACTATACTTATTCAATCACATAGGATAAGACCAAGACTCTATAATCCTACTTAAAGTGACACATTCAAGCATGACTTATGCTGGAGTGACTCAGCACCATGGGTATACAGTGGCACATTTAACTGACAATCTACTGATTTCAACAAATCTATTTAATAAACAAGGATTATCAAACTAATGAATCTGTGCTCCATTGGGATGAATCCTACACAAGGTTCCAAGGATGTGACCCAAAGGTCACTCAAAAATAGGATACTATCACATGGGAAAATCTTATTCTAAGTTCTTAGGTGATCATACCACAAGGGTCTAAGATCAAGCATCTCTAGTAATAATGATCATCTAAGTTCCTACCTTAAGATGTAAGCGATAAGCTTTTCCTGCCTCAATATATTACCTAATAAGAAGACTTAGCAATTTAATGAATTATTAATACTAAGGCAAGATCATAATATCTTGCACTAAAGTATAAAAGTACTACTTTAAGATTTAGGATTAATTAACACTTCACCATTTTTACTTCCTTAGATTGATTTAATTAAATAAGATGGATTACCCATAAGATCACCACCTATGCTAAAATCAAGGTGTTCAATCATGTACATTAATAGGAATTGGTCATTTTTCGAATCAATATAGTATTATGATTTATTACATGCTAAGAGTCTAACTTAAGAGAAAATTAGGGAGTTAAAGGAATAAGTTCAGACTTACAATCATGTTAGTTTATTAAACACCTTATCACTTCTAGTTTAATATATTAAGATCAATGTCAAATCAGGGTACATTATTAGAATTATGCAAATTAGTCTATCTTTCAAGTCAAGTTGATTTATTTAAAATGATTAAGAGTTTAGACCTTAAGCAGATAAGATGGGGCTTGACTCTTAACTCCTTCCAATCAAGATCACTTGTAAAAGTTATGGATCAATAACAAATCAATGAGTTATTGGAATATTATTGAGATATATTTCAAGATTAGGATTAAGTACTAATTATTTAATAAAATTCTTAAGATTCTTAGGTTCAAATACTAATTTAAGCCAAATTCATTAACTTAAGGTGTCCAACAAGTACACGCAATATTTCTCTAACATACATCCCAATATTATGAAAGCATAGGAATGTAAAGTTATATAAAACAGAAAGTAATTAAGGCTAATCAAGTTCTAAAGCTTACAAAAAAGGGATGAGCACTTAATTACAAATTTAAAATACCTAAGTTTCATGCAACTTGGTTATTAAGTTCTACTTATTTATGCAAGCAATCATGGACTATAATATTTTTATTTGGTATAAAATATTCAAGCAAATCTTTAGGAGGTCTAGAACATGACATTTCAGGTAAATAATAAATTTCACATTTGAAATTCACCTCCAAATTCACACAATGCTTAATTTTACTAAATCCACAATGCTTTCAAGTGCTGCGGCGGATTTTAGCGATGTAGTCGCGAACATACAAATTGAATTCGCTGCAGCGCGCGATAGCAGATCTAATTTAATTTCATCAAATTTTTTATGCCGCTGCGACGCGCTGTGGCGAGCTATGTTGCGCCACGGCAGATTTCACTCGAGACGCGAGTCGCTACGGTGCGCTGTAGCGCCTTACGGTGATTTCTCCTGTGCAAAAACCGTAATGGTCTTCTTTCGCACCCAAATACTCTCAATTTTGGGAACATCAGGTGCGGTGCCAGATACCACTGGAAAGGTATTTCCGAGACTTTCCATTGATACCAAAATTAGCATGAATGGATTATTCTAACGAGCATAAAATGATGCACTAGCTACAAGTATACAATAATCTTACAACTTTTGACAGCATTTTTAATGGAGAAATGAGCTTCAATCGCACTCATTTGAGTCCGATTGAGGCTCGACAACCACACCTAAACTCCATACAATAGCTTATGAAAATACCATTCACAATACTTTAATAAATCCGATGAAGAGAGTAGCACAAGGAAGAGTATAACAAAATGGTACCTTAACCTTGGATGAATGGAGGAAGAGAACTCAGATTTCTACATAAGCTTGGAGGAAGGAGCTCATTTTTCTTCTTCATCTACCAGCAAGAGGAGGAAGAGGACCGAGGTTTCTATGGAGGAAGCTTCAACTAAGCAAATGGAGAGGGAGGAGGGTTGAGGCTTCTAATTAAAAGGATAGGAGCGGGAGATGGCATGCATGGCTAGGATGGGATGGGAAGGAACCATCCCATCCAAGGTATGGAGGAGGACTTGAGCTGTAAAAAAATATGGAGAAGGGAGATGGGACTTCAGCCCCTTGCGTGCGCATGCTGGGAAGCAAGGGGCGCCTAACAGGGTAAGGTGGGGTCTAGCGCGGGAGGGAGAATGGAGAACTAGAAAATGGATTTTAATTTTTTTTTTTTTTTAATTAACCTAATTTTCTAAAAATAATTTGAATGAATTAATAGGCTTCAAAAAATTCCAAAAATTTACCCCTAACTAATTGAGGGTGAGGAATTCAATGACAAAGTCGGATTTTGATTCCGACAATTAAATAATTATTCTATTTTTCGGTGTAATTAATTACATTAAAAAATTCGCAAATATTCGACAACTTCCAAACACGTCCAAAACATCACCTCTAGCTAATTTGGGGGGATGATCGCAATGGTAAAGTTAGATTTCAATTTTGAGGTCAAATTAAATATCTCAATTTTCTAATTAATTAAATATTATTAAAATAATCCAATTATTCGATTGAACCCTGATTCGCCCCAAATCATCGGGGATAACATACTCTCTCCATCTCATCATCTATTTCTCTTCCATGCAATTCAGATTGGTGTTGAAGTTCATTTGTTTGGAATAGTTGGAGGATTTTGGCTTTCCAAATCGATAATTATCGATAGTTAATGGAATAAAGATTAAGTTTTTGTTGTCGTTCATCAAGAAATTAAGATTTGGTTGGATTGAGATTGGTGTTGGTAGTGGAGGTAGATCTTGTGTATACAGTATTTGAGAATGTGGAGAATCCATAGTTAACTTGGAAATAAGATTTGTTGCATGGTTGCTTGTTGAATTCAGCATGGGTTTGCTGCTGATGTATCACAGGATTGTTGCAGAATTGTCATTGACGAAGCATCAAATTTATGTGATATTGCTGTCAATTTTTTCGTTGGATCGACTAATTGCTATTGAGGGGATTCATTACCGAATTCATCATAGAGATTCGCCGATTGTTATATCTTTGTCGTGGAGATGAATATTCATCACAGGAATTCGATGGATCTTTGTTGTCTAGAGTTCGTCGTGGAGATTCGTCATGAGAATTCGCCACTGGAATTTGTTAAATCTTTGTTGCTCAAAATTTGTTGTGGGTATAGATGATTTCTTCATTGGGATTGAAGTCGTCGGGATTTGATTATGAGGTGATGAATGGTTTGTACCATACTAAGAATCTTGAAGAACACCTTCAAGCTCTGCTATGGTTGTCAAAAAATAGTTGAACTTGAGCAGAACATGCATTGTGTACGTATGTTGCACCACACGTGGCCCCATCATGTGCACGCACTACACATGCAATATTCCTCCATTCGGCAGACTGACAAGCATTAAAAAAACTTTAATTTTAAAACACATAAATTTATTATGAGAAATTTTTTATGGGTTAATCTATTTTTTTTCTTGAAAGCATCAAAAAGAATAGAAATAAATAAAAAAATTTTAATAGGTATGATTTTTGAAGTTATCTGGCTAATAAATAAATACAAATTTAAATGTTTAAAAATAAATAAAAAAATTATGATACATAAATATAAATACATATTATCAATCCTGTATTTATATGCAAATAATTAATATCCCATTAAATGCAGTCTTTATTTAATTATTAGTGCATAGAATGATTTTCTAAAGAATAAAGTTGAACTAAAAGTTCTTTGTCCTAACTCCAAATCGGCTGGAAAATTGACTATAAATATAATAAAGGGAATGCTGTGGTTATGTGATGTGATGTGCCTTGAATAAAACCTACTTGAGATGAGTTTATCAAACTCGGAAGGAAAGGTTTGATTCTATTTGCCATAATAATTCTCTAGCATTAACCTTGTATAGCATGTTACAAAGGGATATTAGCTTGTGTTTTGAAAAGAGTATGGGTTTTTGTTCTTGGGAATTAGGTAAGTGGCATTTTATCCATTGCACGAGCGAAAGTGTGTCGTAGCCCTACAATTTATTAGTCTAAGACTTTCTTTTGTTAATGGGACTGCATCCTTGTTCCATTTTTGGAGCCTTAACATTTCCCCGTTGCTCCCATCAAAGAGAAACCGATAGCAAAGAGTCATGAAGCGTTGCTCTTCAATAGTTAATTAAACCACGTGTCGAGGTTTTAGAAAGATGAAGATGACTTCCATATGTCCCAATTGTTATAATTGCACAATTGTTATCCTCTCTTTTTTTGGGACATATGGAGATGACTTCCATATATCCTCTCTTTTTTGGGACATATGGAAGTCAACAATTGTGCAACCTATTCCCAAACTAAAATTTTTTTAAACAACGGGATTAAAAACATCAAGATCCTTTGTTTTCCACAATTTTCTTACACTATTTTGTTGAAAGTAATTCCCCTAAATGGCACAATTTATTTACATTGAATATATTAATATAAATATGACTTCAGTACAAAGAAAATCTTAAACAGGAAAATGATCAACTAAAATTATGCTGAGTATATTGAATCTAAAGTAAATAGTGCTTTAAATACTGAATAAAATTTAGCATACATATATGTGCATATGTAACAGCCCAAACTCTTAACACCAAGGTATTGTCCGCTTTAGCCTGAAAGGCCTCACGATTTTGCCTTCAGAAGATAACTTCCCAGCAGGTCACCCATCCTGAGAGTGGTCCCACTTGAGCACGCTTAGCTTTGGAGTTCTTATCAGGAACTCCACCATTATCTGAAAAAGTGTCTCGATATTTAAGAGTTTCACTTATTACTACTTAAGTGGGTCATCACAATCTCCCCAACTTAAGTAACTGACGTTCTCGTCAGTATCCACACACAGATCCAAGAACCATCCATTGGGTAGATAGGACTAGAGGTGACCCCTATAAGCGCAAGAGGTACCCACAACTATGTAGCACCTTAACCATCATGAGTTCAAGAGGCTGCTCACATGAAGTGGTACTTTACCCTATATGGCACTTAGCTCCTATCTGACACCCTATGGTTTGCTCTGATACCATTTGTAACAGCCCAAACTCTTAACACCAAGGTATTATCCGCTTTGGCCTAAAAGGCCTCACGGTTTTGCCTTCAGAAGATAACTTCCCAGCAGGTCACCCATCCTGGGAGTGCTCCCACCTGAGCACGCTTAACTTTGGAATTCTTATCAGGAACTCCACCATTATCTGAAAAGGCGCCTCGATGTTTAAGAGTTCACTTATTACTACTTAAGTGGGTTATCACAGTATATAAAGGCACTAAAAAGTTTACAAAAAAACTAAAAATGATTAAACTTTAAATGTGACTAAAAACTTTGAATCAACTAAGAAGACATGTAGATATAACTGTGAATAACTGAGACTGAATATATAAAATCTGAAAATGCGCCTAAGTAAATTTGCCATAACAGTACTGGTTAAAACAGAGCCATTGAAAAGAAAGTTCCACGCATTTCATCTAGCTATCTAAGAGCTAGATCCGAGCTGGACCACAGGATCATCCTTGTATCATTTAGCTTTCTAAGAGTTAGATTCGAGCTAATCTGAACAATAAGAACTAAGGAGGCAGAAGTATTAGGACTTATATCACTAAGTATATTTGTAACAACACTAGGTTGGTACTTAGCCCAATATTAGCTTAATTATAGCAGAAGTATCATTCCATTACTCTCATTTAGTCATTAGAACTAATTCCTGAAGATTTGGAGCAATTCGGAGCTCAATCGAACATTTGGATAATTTTAATAATATATTAATTAATTAGAAAATTGAGATATTTAGTTTGGCCTCAAAATTGAAATTTGACTTCGCCATTCGCTCGTCACCCCCATATTAGCTAGGGTGATGTTTTGGAAGTGTTTGAAATCGTCAGATTTTCTTGAATATTTTAATATTTTTAAATACCCTGAAAAATGAAATAATTAAATAATTGTCAAAATCAAAATCCAGCTTCGCGGTTGAGTTCTTCACCTGACCCTTGAATTAGCTTGAGGTGAATTTCTGAGATGTTTTGGAGCTCGTTCCTTCATCGAGTTTTGATTAGTGAATTATATTAATTAAATTTAATTAATTAAGAATAAATTCTAAAATTTATCTCTATGCGTGGGACCCACATTTCCCCTTCCTTTCCCAAGGACTACAGCCTCTCCTCTTGTAAGCCTGCCTTCTCCTCCATGTCATGGATGGGATGGCTCCTCCTTATCACATCCAAGCCCATGTCTCCTCAACCACTTTATCTAGTCTCCTTCCTCACTCCTCTTCCCTCTATTTGTTGTGCTTGATGCTGACAGAAACTCTCAAGCCCTCATGTTCTCAAACCCGTAAGGAACTAGCAGAATCTTCATTTCAAAGCCAAAGGTACTCATTTGTTGTAACTTTCTTTGCATCTCTTTCTTGTATCCTGCATGTTCTGCTTTTCCATTAGTTTAATCAAAGCATTTGTGAAATGATATCTCAAGTAGTTATCATATGAAGTCTAGGTTTGATCGTCAAGCCTCAATTGGACTCAAATGAGTACGATAGAAGATCAATTTGTCCATAAAATTACAGTCAAAACTTGTAGAATTTTTATATACCCATAGTTAGGGCATCATTTTTTGCTTGTTTGCATGATTCTTTCATGTCTGTTTTGGTATCAATGAAATGTCTCAGAAATACATTTTCATCGGTATATGGTACCGCACTTGAGGTACCCTAAATCGAGAGTATTTGACTGCAAAAAGGGACACGTTCGGTTTTTGCCCAGGCAAAATCACGGTCGAGCGCTCCATCGCACCGCAAAGCTAGCATCTTCGGAATTATGGCATCATAGCGCACCGCAGCGCCCGTGTCTCGAGAATTTTGGCATCGTAGGGCGTCGTAGCGCCTGAAAAGCTCTGCTGCGCACCGCAGCGCCCGCATCTTGGGAATTCTGGCATCGTAGCGTGCTCCAGCCCCTAAAAAGCTCTGCAGCGCACCACAGCTCATACGTCACAAGAATTCTGGCGCCAGAGCGCACCGCAGTGCTCACGTCTCCAGAAATCAGGCACAGTTGTGCAAAAATGTCTGATATGTACTTCAAATGTTTTAGTGCAAAAGGGGACAGGTTCCATTTTTGCCCAGGCAAAATCAAATGATTAGATTAATATTTGGGGTACATCACCAATTATCTTCTTTTAAGAAAGATCATTAGCATAAACTGAATTTTAAATTAAAATTGATTTTTAAAATGGTCAATTTCTAATAATTCATATGATTGTATCTCATAATTGTGATATAGTTTATAATTAGAAAGGCTTACCCATCTGATTTGTATAACCCAACTTATTGTAATAAGGCTTGAAATCATAAAATGAATCTTATAACTCAGATTATCATTGTATATTTCATCGCTTAGAGAGTTAAGAATGAATTATTAGAGGGTTAATTCAATTAAGAAAAATGTTACTTGGCTCCTAAATATCTCTCAAAAAGTATAGATAACTAGGATTTAGGATTTAAAATATACATTTTTATAGGCCCCACAAGCAAAAGTGAATTTAATAATAATTTTTTATTCCATTTAGCTTCCTAAATCATAGTTATCTATACTTTTTGGGAGATATATGAAAGCTTTGTAACAAAACTCTTCAATTAATTGCTAGACCGTAGAATAGATGAACTATGAGGTATGGAGAGCTTATTGTCTAATTTTGAGGTGGAAGCTTAGATAAACTCTTAAGATTCTTAGATTATGATCTTAGATCCTTGTGGTAGAATAATCAAAAGACTCTATAATGAGATTCTTTGTTGTCGTAGTATCATAAGTTGTGTGACTTTTATGTCACATCCATAGAACCTTTGAGTAGGTGAAATAATCCTAGTATTGTTACCCATTAATCAGTGACATAATTGACTCTAATTTGTTTTCTATTACTCTTATAATAGTATTAAGAGCCTCCATTTCAATTTTAGTACAATTTAGAGATCATTTGGCAATTTCCAGCATTTCCTAGTTTTCTAATAATTTTGAGATTGCTTAATTTATTTAGACCTCAAAATTGAAAACGAAGTTCACTATTGGACTCATCACCCCCAAATGAGTTAGGAGTGATATCTTAGAAGTGTTTGGGAGTTGTCGAAAACTTTGTGAATATTTTAATAATATTTTAGTACTTAGAAAATTAGATTAAATAAATTGACCTCCGATCAAAAATCTATTTATATTTTTGAGTTCCTCACCCCTCAATTAGATAATACTAAAATTTTAGGATTTTTTGAGAGTGTCCGTTTGATTATTTTATTTTGAGTATTAAATTTAAGTATAATTAATTAATTAAATAATATAATTTAAATTAATATTAATTATTATATATCAACGGCTAATAATTGAAATGAGCAGATCCCGTGTGTGAAGCCATTGCACAGGACAACGATCCGCATGAATCCTAGCTGTCGCGCCTTTCTTAGATCAAATCAAACAGCCCAGATTTAATCCGACGTCTATCTGATGATCTAACCATTCGATCATCGAATGGAATGGATGGCTGAGATACGTTCACTGTACGTCTCCTGCGTCCTTCGACCGATCATGGTTTGAGATGCAGAGTACGAAGGTCCTCAGCGTCCAGCCACGTTCCGAGCTCCTTATCTCCATAGGCAACCCATTTTTTCCTCATTATTCCTATCCAAAGCTTAAGCGAGAGTGTTGTGCTATTGGAGCAAGCTTAGGAGCTTTGTGAGAAGTGGATCAAGTGCAGTGAGCCCTAGTTTTTCACTGATAGAATTGTATCCTTCACTCTTTAGGTACACGTCTATCTCCTTACCATTATTTTTTTTACCTTCCTATCTAATTTTTAAAGCAAAGATATTATTCTGGGGGTCGATTGAGCTCAGTCAAGCTAGAATCAACCCCAATTTGAGATTAGGGTTTTTGAGTTTTTCTGGGCGAGTGCTTTCTGTTAATCAGAAAACTAGGGCATCATATCATGTGAGCCCTAGTCATCACATGACTTAGATTCAATGATGAACGCATTCTCTATAGTTATAGCTCTATTCTGGAATGCAGATCGAGATCTAGAACCTTCATTCTCACATTTTAGACTTAACACTAATTTCTGTACTTCAGTGAAATTTGTTGGGCACGGAGGGTTCAATTCAAGCTACATACCGGTCCAGATGTTACTTTTGGATTGGACCAGTTCGTGTGCTTGGATCGTGCCATCTGTGCGTCTTCTGCACCCATTCAAAAGGCGACACACATCGCTTTGAATTTGAGGATGACACGTGAGGCTTCGCGCCTACCCCGGAGTCAATGACACCATCTTTTGATTGGCGTGTTCCCGTTTCTACACCGAAGATCACATCAGTTAGTGCCATTTGCTGCGCTGTAAATTTATGTGCTGTCTAGATTTCAGCGCCGACGGGTGACTGTAATAATGGAAATAAATCAATTTAAATAAAATAATTTTAATGCAAATTTTATATCATTGATAACTTTAAAAATATTGACCCAAATTATACAAATTTATGTATCATTTCGATCAAAAAAATGAGATGAACATAATGATAAAATTAAATTTAGGATTTCAATACTAAATTTTAAAATCACTTTTTAACACTAATTAGGTATCCTAAAAACCCTAAAATCTCAACATTGTCCGAATTTGACCTAGTTAATGTCATTTTACTCGTACTATAAGGAGCTCATATTAATGCATATTATTTCATTTGGACAATGTTTGGTGATCCTAGGTTTTTGGCTCCCAAATTAGGGTAATGTTGTGAATTTTTTATTTTTTTAAATTTCACATTTTAGATATTTAAACCCTAGGATAACAAATATTTCGAATTATTTACTTTCTGTAAAGACCACTTGAGTAGTAATAAGTGAAACTCTAAAATATCGAGGCACCTTTTTAGATAATGGTGGAGTTCTTGATAAGAGTTCCAAAGTTAAGTGTGCTCACGTGGGAGCACTCCCAGGATGGGTGACCTACAGAAAAGTTATCTTTTGAGGGCAAAACCATAAAACCTTTCAAGTCAAAGTGGACATACCTTGGTGCTTAAGAATTTGGCTGTTACAAATAGTATCAGAGCAGACCATAGGATATCAAATAGGAGCTAAGTGCCATATATGGAAAAGTACCACTTCAAATGAGCAGCCTCTTAACCCTATGATGGTTAAGGTGCTACATAGTTTTGGGTACCTCTTGAGCATGTAGGGATCACCTATATTCATATCTGCCCAATCGATGGTTCTTGGATCTGTGTGCGGATACTGATGAGGATGTCAGTTACTTAAGTTGGAGAGATTATAAGGACCCACTTAAGTTGTAATAAGTGAAACTCTTAAACATTGATGCACCTTTTCAGATAATAGTGGAATTCCTGATAAGAACTTCAAAGTTAAGCATGCTCATATGGGAGCACTCCCAGGATGGGTGACCTGTTGGGAAGTTATCTTCTGAGAGTAAAATCATGAGACCTTTTAAGTCAAAGCAGATAATACCTTAGTGCTTAAGAATTTGGGCTATTACACTTTCCATGTCAATTTTAATTGCATAAATTAAACTTAGTTTTTCTTAAATTAAATGCTTGTATTTATAGCAAATTATTTATTTCAAATTGTAACCCTAGGAGATATACTTTAGGTTTGATTTTTTTTTTATAACATGATTTATTTATGATCCTAGAAGTTGTTATGCACCCAATTAGGTATAGTTAACTTTAAAATTTATGTAATTGTAGATTGTGAATCAATTAGGACTAGCCATAAGTAACTAAATTGGGTCCTAACTCTCTTCACCTTAGCTCCTAAATCCTCATCTAAGTCCTTTAAGGAGTTGAATTAGGAGTCCTTAACCTATTAGTATAGTATAGGAATCCTATTGATTAACCTTCAATTTATAGTAATTATAGAGCATGTAGCTTACAACTCCTTTCTCTTATATACATTTGAACCTTCCCTATTACTTTAGTCTGATTGAATTTGTAGTTGATTTAATTATAACCTTCCAATTACAACTTAGTTAAATGAGTTCAGTGTATAGGACATTAACTTTCATTTTCTTCAATTATGATAATTCCATAACCACACCCTTTCCTAACTAGTTTCCTAAGTCATTATTTAATTAACCAATTTCAATCTTATAGTTTATGATAAGAATACAATTAGTTTCTTTTAGTATCATTATACTTATAAATTATTTTTCATCTAATAGAATGAACTTAAACTACTATTTTCAAAACCCAAATTACTTATATTATTTACAATTGACTTGAGATTAATATCTTCAAGTCAATTGGGAGCTTAATTAGTTCCAATTATTAAGTAGATCATTAAAGTTAAATAACTTTGGATATCACATATTTTGTAATTATTAAATTTTTTCTTAAATGCTTGCTTAGCTTTGAGCCTATTTCATTTGACACATTCATATAAGACATTACAAATAAATAAAATTTTCACATTAAAACTATAGGGGTTTATTATTATTGGTTCAAGTTAAGGATAGGCTAATTAGGAGTAATAAGGTGACCTCACATTCTGAGAGGATGAATGTGTGTATTATTTATTTTGGAACCTATTTCCTTTACCTATTAGGCAGATGTGCTTAACTCCTCGCTTTATTCTGTATTTGCTAGCAGAATCAACTTAATAAAATATGAGCTCTTTATCAATCTTATAGATTGTGAGATCTCATTAGAGCTTTCAAGCTATATTTACTTTTTATAGTCCTAGGTTATGTACCTCTTAGACTTATAGTCTAAGATTTTCTTTTATTTACTATACTTTGCACTTTCTATATTCTTAGTACTGTACTTTACTTATTTACAGTCCATTTAGATTATAGGAATGCTTCTATAATTTTATTTAAATGCTTCACTATTTTCTTTTCTTTACTTAGCATAATTCCATTGAACATATACATGTTTCATTTTAATTATTTTCACATGCACTTTAATATATTTCTAGCTAATTTAGGATGCCCTCCTCTTACTTTTTTGGATACAGGCTAGGATGTCATTACTTGTGAGTATTCTCACTCATTTACTTCATCTGTTTTTCTTTACAATTGCTTATTTCCCTTCCACATTTGAATGCTTTTAAATGCTCTACTGCTTATACTTAAGTTGTAAATTAATTATGATATCCAAAATAAACTATTAAAATGTTTAGTCTAATCTTAAAATATGCTTAGACTATTTAGTCTAACTATACTTTTCTTTTTATTGGCTTTGTCCTATAATATTTAAATACTAAAATATGATAGACCAGATGCATTTGGATTCAAGTGGAGCTGAATTAAGTGCTTAAAGTTCTTATAATTGTTTCCACTTAAAACTTTTTACTTGCTTTTATTTTAAGTGTGTGAGGGTATTTATTTACTTGTTTTTTAAATTAATGGCATGTAATAACTTAAACTATTTGCTTTTGTCTTTATTTATTCGGTGATAAACTTAGTAACTCTTACTTAAATGCTTGGTTTGGATAAATGGATGGATAAATTGCATTTGCACTTCATACTTGTAAACTCGTATTGTTATAGGTGATTGCTTACTTTTACTCCTACTTGCAAATGCCTTTTTTGTAAATATATATTTGCAATCACTTTAAATAATTATTTTTGATTATGATTGCAACTACCTTATTCTTTATGAAATTTGCAAGTATTTATATTCACATATTTAATTCTTTTACTTTCAAGTAATTGCAATTACTTCTTTTGATATATTATTTCTTGCCTTTGTATACGCTTACAAATATTATTTTTCATACATGCAATTTTAATCACATTTATCATATGCATTTTTCTTCTTCTATTTTCTTATCTTAACTTAGGACCCTCTTCATGATCCTTGGCTAACTTAGCATCTAGCATTTGCTTAGCTTCTCTATAATTAGATATTAGGTGCTAAGGTAATGCACCAATATTGGGTTTAATTCCTTCTCAACATTGGATTTGTTATAATATGACTCACCACAAAAAGTGTGGATTCATTTAGTCTAATTTTCTTTGGATTTTAAATTAGTCAGTTTAGAAATGATTATATTTATATTATCATGTGAAGATTTTAATACGTGTTCATATGACTGATTTAATTCAATAGGACATAAAAGTGGTTGATTTATTCTAAATAAGATTGTAAAAGAATTTCATCCCCTTATTCTTGTGGGCATCGATAAGTGCAGTTTAGTTTAGGACAAATATCCCACTTTCATAGTATGTTTAATTAAGATATTGAACCTCTTAGTTTGAAAGAATAAACTGTAAAAGGGTTTTGTCCTCTTATCTTTATGCACATTAATTAGTGCAATTAAATAAACTAAGTGAATTATGTTACCTTTCTTAGAATGTACTCAATATCATGTATCAATTAGGGTATTCAATATATTAGTTTTAGAGAATAAACTGTAAAAGGGTTTCGTCCCCTTATCTTTGTGCGCATTGATAAGTGCAGTTAAACAAACTAAGAAATTTATGTTTACCTTCTTAAGTACTTGCTACGCATGTACATGTACTCCCATCATATGATAATTTAGGAAGTTGTGAATATGATTATATCAATTTATGGTTAAGTTTTGAATAAAGTATGTGAGCTTGTTAAGATGAATATGAAAACCTAATAAATGTTGAATTTGGTCTTTGTTGTTTGATTAATTTTTGATCTTTTAAACATCATATTGAATTGGAAAGCATTAGCATAATTTCATAAGCATAAGCATCATGAGCATTGTGAACTACGGGATGCAGTATGCATCAATGTTGGTAGCACCTACGGGATGCAGCAGGCATCATGGGTATTAGGATTACTTTTGGTGCATGAGGCACCAAAAGCATGATGATAGCATAAATCGGTGATATAATCAGGTGCATATTCATTCATATACAGCACAGTTTTATTTCAGCTTTTATTCAGTTTCATCACCTTTACTATTTTCTATTTCCATACTTAGTCATTCGGCCACCGTTGTACCTCATGTTTCAGCTTTGCATAATTTCATACTTTTCAGTTGTTTTAGTGATTTTTTAAGGTTTGTTTAGTTGCTTAAATATTAAACCTTAGATAATTATAGCTATTTATAGTAGTTTTCGATGTGTTAGACTCATTGTCTAACATGTGATACTTTTGGGATCTTGTAATTTGCTAGATCTAGAGCAGCCTGTGGGCTAGTTCAGAAAGTCACAGGAGATCTAGGAGGAGTTTGTGGAGCACTAAAGGACTCTACATTAGCATTTAACTTTTTGCATTAGCTTAATTTCAGTTGAATTACTAAACTATTTGTTGTATTTTCATTCAAATAATATGTTTGTAATAATTCTGGATGATTTTTTTTTATTTCTAAAGATGAATAATTTATTATCTTCTGTGATGGATGATCCGGATGTATGCTTTGGCTACCATACTCTATATTTCTTACTACGTATACTTAGTAGTGTGCTGTGGTCAGCATACTGGAAATGTTGTTATACTTATATAAATTGGATTCCTCAAATTCCACTCAGAATCCAATGTGTATACTATATTGTTTAATACTTAAGATAAGCTGTTATGCTTATCTTAAAGATTAGTCCAGCAGCTCATTATTCAGCGATTATTCAGAGAGGTTCAACCGTCCTTCCAGATGAGCGCACCATTTTGCCGCCAACTATTTATCCAATCACTTCATTTGCGCGCGGCGAAGAGACGAGGCGCTACAATGTTACTCATTTGATTCATGTTCATTTACTGATATAGTATGACTTTATCCAATGCATACAAATATCAACATATATTCATCAAACACATAATAATATTCCAAGTAAAATATGCTCTAGGCTACCAGCTAAAATGCAAATGAGCAACGCAACAAATAAAGGAATATATCATATGTTCTACAGTAAGATCTATGATATATGTTATCAACTTATTTATTCATTCTAACTATTCTGAGAATATATAAATTCTAGACCTCCAATATCCTACTATCCAGTATAATCTCTAATTCACGGCCTTGTATGATTGAACATTAGAACATAACATGTTATAATTCAAAATCAATAATATTGCTTGCAAAAATTTATTAAATAAATCAATCGTCATATTTGAAATTTTCATAATCTCTAATCCAACCTTGATTCATCTTATCAAGATTTAGAAATTAAGATAGTAAACTCGAAGCATGTGAATTAAATCTCTTAACTTGAATTCTAAATAATTAGGATTTAGACTACTCAAAACTAGACTTAACTTAAGGATAAATTTAAGAGAATCTCATTGAGTCTAATAAACTAGGATTTAGACTACACAAAACTAGACTTAACAGGCTGTTGGGGCTCAGAGAGTTTTGATGAATTCTTAAATTATATTTAAAATAAAAGAAAATTTCACTCATTTCTGATTTTTAAACTGCTCTGAAATTAAATTTTATCTATTTTTTCAGGAAAATAACTTATCCAAAGGAGTTCTTAGACATTTATGCAAGATTCCATTTTTTTTCAAAGGAAACTGCTGCCGCGCCCTACGGCGCGCTGCAGCAGGTCATTTTGCGAAATCACACGATAGTGCGCTGCAGCGGGTCCATTTGCGAAATGCAGATGCAATAGCGCGCTGCAGCGAGTTCATTTGCGAACCGTGGGCGCGGTAGCGCGCTGCAGTGGGCGACTTTGCAAAATGCGGACGCGGCAGCGAGCTGCAGCGGTTCAGCTTGCAAACCGTGGGCGCGGTAGCGCGCTGCAACGGGGTGATTTGCAAATTGAACCGCTATCGCGCGCTGCAGCGGAGCATTTTGCAAAATGCTCCCGCTTCAGTGCGCTGCAGCGGTACGATTTGCAAAATGCGAGCTCGGTAGCACGCTGCAGCGGGTCAATTTGCGAAAAGTGGACGCGGTAGCGCGCTGCAGCGGGAGACTTAGCGGATTTTTACTCCCACCATTGCACGCCACAGTGTGCCGCCGCGCGCCGCCGCATTTTTGTCAGACAAGAGTATTTATTGCGGTTGGGACAAGACCCCCAACCAGTATCTTGTCTTAGCCATCATTCCCTCTGTAGTAGGCTACATTTTTATATAGAAAAGAAGATCTTGAAGTGATGTATTAGCTAAACAAATGAAGATATTAGTAATCTCACCATCAATGGAGATTTTTTCCATCATTACTTAGAATTTTCTATTGGAATAGTTGGTTTGGATTTTAAGTGAAAGAATGCAGCCCTCTCCTATATATATCACTCCTCTTGACTAAAGGAGGGTTCCTAATTTTGCTCAAAATAACTAAGTAAAGAAGAGGGGTGCATAGTGGATGAGAGGAACTCCCCAATGGTGGAAGAGTCATTTTTGCTAAGGAAAAGAAGAAGGAATGCAGCACTAGCGACCTAATAGAGGAAATTCTAGAAGGAGAAGAAGAATCCGAAGAACTTCTAAGGAACATTCCTAGTGTCTTTTAAACTCTACTTTTGTAATTTCTTTTCTTAGTTGATCATGAAAGGGTCTTTATCCATGTATGTATCCTTTTTCATTTCTTTTGTAATGAGTAGCTAAATCTCCTTTGGGGAGGGTTGGGGTAATCCCATGTATTAGATAGTCACATTTTTATTGTATGAAGTTTTCCTCAAGTATTAATAAGATGTATGAACTCAGTGCCTTGCTCAAGAAATGTTTTTTTTTTATCAATTTAATCTTGATTGTGAATTAAAGGAAAATGAACTCATGGACTCAAGAACTAAAGTGTCTTGTGCTCCATAGCTCACATTTAGTTAGATGCTATATTTATGCATGCATAAATGCTTAAAATTTTGTGAGAAAGTTCTTGAACTTAGTGCACCTTAATATAAGCTCAACTATAGTGTTGATGCATGTGATGCTAAGACCTACTAAGTGAGCTCCTTAGCTCAACATAATTGAGGGTAGGAAAGAATTAGTTGTGTGCTCATGAACAAGGTAACATAGTCATAGAGCCCAACATATTATTCCCTCATTTCAATTGTGTGTGATGCGAGTGATGCTCCTAGTGGAATCAATATTTATAAGATCTTAAACATTTAATAATCTACATCTCCTTGATCAAGAGATAAGATAAAAACTCAAAATCTAAAATTTTATAAGAATCTTTGTGCTGAAATAGAACCGATTGTGTATTCATTTTGTCTAACTCTGACATAGATTCGACTACTTAATCTACCGTACGGCAGCCTACCGGCGCACAAGATTTGAACTTATGAAACCTTGAGATAAAACTCAAGGGAGAACAAAGTGCACTTGATTTAATATTAAGTAAATAAAGGACAAAGCTTGAGGAATCATCATACATTATTGACTTATCATGACATGTGGGATGAACCCAACTCTCCTCTTCCTTTATCTGACTTATTTTCCACTTAGTGATTATTGTGCTTAATCTAGGACCAATTCAATCAATTACATCACAGCTTAAACATTAGTGATAATAGATAAACCTTAGTAATAAAACAACCAATTCTCTGTGGTTCGATAAATCCCGGAAACTAACACTTTCTACTTATTACTTCAGACCACGTACACTTGCGTGCAATCGCAGACGTTATTTACAGTCTGTCAAGTTTTTGGTGCCATTGCCGGGGAATTGGAATTTGTTTCATATTAAGAATAATCTATAAGCAGCTAGTGATTTAAGTATTTTTTTGCATATACTTTTAGTTTTTGATTTTTGTAATTATAACATTTACGTTTTTGTTTTTGTCTTTTTTCTGAACATTATTGAATTTGTTCTTGATAGCCTAAGTATTGTAGTGTATGAGTAGAAGAGTCTGCACGAATTATCTATTTGACCCCGAAATTGAAAGAACATACTTACAAGCTAGGAGAGAGCAAAACCTTTCAAACCAACAAGCCATTATGGATAATGCTAATGAAAATCTTGTAGAGCCATTAGGAGAGCCAGTAGGAGTGCCAGTAGGAGTGGCTTGGGGAGAGCACTAAGAGATTATGCACTTCCCAATATTAGGGGAATTTCCCATGCAATTGTTAGGCCTAATATTGAAGCCAATAACTTTGAGATCAAACCCTCCACACTGAGTATGGTGCAAAATAATTAGTTTGGGGGATTAGCCACTGAAGACCTGAACTCACATATTTCAACTTTTCTTGAAATATGTGACACCTTCAAGTTTAACGGTGTCTCTGAAGACGCGGTTAAATTATGGCTTTTTCCATTCTCTTTACGAGATAGAGCCAAGAGTTGACTCAGCTCTATGCCAAGCGATTCCATCCAGACGTGGGACGATTTTCCTAAAAAATTCTTAGCTAAATATTTCCCTCCGGCAAAAACTGCTCGGTTGAGAATTGAGATAACCAACTTTAATCAGTTGGAAGGGGAGACACTCTATGATGGATGGGACCGATTTAAAGAATGCTTAAGGAGTTGCCCTCATCATGGGTTCCCATTATGGATGCAAGTGAAAACCTTCTACAATAGTTTGAATGCTCCTATAAGAACACTCATTGATGTAGTTGCCACCGGCTCTATTAGCAGTAAAACCTAAGAGGAAGCTTATGACCTCTTGAAAGAAATGACAAATAATGCTTACCAATGGCCTCTCCATAGGAATGATCACCGTGATAAAAAAAATGTAAATCACTAGGAAATTCACAGCAAATTCTTGAACTACAAAATCAAATCTCTCAACTCAATAAGAAACTAGAATGTGGGTATATAAACTCTTGTCAGGAGGATGATGGGGAGTTGAGAAATGTCAATATGATCATAAATCATGGAAGGAATAGAGATATTTGAAAACTCGTTTTTCGAATTTATAACTTCCACTGCCGAATTCATGAATAAAACTGACGCTATTTTAAACAGGCATGAGCACACTCTTCTAAGACAAGAGGAGACGGTTAAAAGAATTGAATAAAAATTAAAAGACATAATGAAGCAGTTAGAGCAATCTTCTCTAGTTGGAGTGATCAGTGAGTATGGAATGGAGTCGGGAAATGTAATAACCTTGAGAAGTGGAAAGGCTATACAGGAGGTTGTGAGAAAAGAGAATAGCGAAAACATAGCAAAAATAAGAGAGGAAAAGAAGGAGGAAGGAGAAACAATCAGGGCAGAGAGGAGTGTTGCAAGGGATTTAGAAAAGGAAGAACCTGGAGATCAACCTAAGGAAATCCCTCATATACCATATCCTCAGCAGTTGGCTAAGGAGAAACTTAATGTCCAATATCAAAAATTCTTTAAAACTCTTCATATCAATATACCTTTCGTAGAAGCTCTAGAGCAAATGCTTAGTTATGCTAAGTTCATGAAAGACATCCTCTCCAAGAAAAGGAAGATTGATAAAAAGGAGACTGTGGTATTAATAGAAGATTATAGTGCAATCCTTCAAAGAAAGATTCCCATAAAAAAAAGGACCCAAGGAGTTTCACTATCCCTTGCATGATTAGATGCCAATCTTTCCAAAAGTTCTTTGTGATCTTGGTGCATCCATTAATTTGATGCCTTTCTACATATTCAAGAAACTAGGAATTGATCATTTAAAACTCATCTCTGTTCTCCTCTAATTTGCTGTTAGATCCATAAAATCCCCCTTAGGAATTGTGAAAAATGCACTTGTGAAGGTTGACAAGTTCATCTTCCCTATGGATTTCATAATCTTGGATATGGAAGATGAAAATCAAGAAATTCCTATTATTCTAGGTAGACCTTTCTTAGCCACAGGACGAACCTTAATTGATGTAGATAAAGGGGAATTGAAGTTGCATTATGGGGAGGAGGAGATAAAGTTTCATGTGAATAATTCTATGAGACACCCTTCTAAACCCAATGAGGATTATTGGAAAATTGATTTAATAGAAGAAGCTTGGTTAATGAAAGATGTGGAAGAAGAGGGAATGTTAGCAAGTGAGGAAGATGAAGATCCCATTGACATGGAAGTTATTGAAGAATTGATTAAGGAAAGGAAAATAATTCAACCTTCGATAAGTTGTCCTCCTAAAACTAAATTAAAACCTCTTCCCTCACACTTAAAATGCACCTACTTAGGGGAATATGAATCTCTTCCTGTAATAATCTCGTCATTGTTAAGTCAATATCAAGAGAGTCTTTTATGTAAGGGTTTAAAAGAACACAAGAGAGCAATGGGATGGAGCATTACGGATCTGAAGGGGGTTAGCCCAACACTGTGTATGCATCATATTCTTTTGGAGGATAATTCTAACCCTTCAATTAAGCCTCAGCAGTGATTAAACTCAAACATCAAAGAAGTAGTTCACAAGGAAATTATCAAACTCTTAGATGCTGGAATCATCTTCCTCATTTCTAACAGCCCTTGGGTGATCCCTATACATGTGGTTCCCAAAAAGAGTGGGATGACTGTTGTTCTCAATAGCAATAATGAGCTGATCCCCATTAGAATTGTGACCAGATGGAGAGTGTGCATCGATTATAGGAGACTAAATAAAGCACTCGAAAAGGCCACTATCCTCTTCCCTTTATTGATCAAATGCTTGATAAATTGGCAGGAAATCCTTATTTTTACTTTCTTGATGGGTATTCAGGATATAATCAAATCCTAATTTTATCTGAAGTTCAAGAGAAAACAATTTTCACCTACCCCTTTAGAACATTCGCCTTTAGAAGAATGCCTTTCGGATTGTGCAATGCTCCAGCTACTTTTCAATGCTGTATGATGGCAATCTTCTCTGACATGATAGGGGAGTTCTTGGAAATATTTATGGATGATTTTTTTGTTGTTGGAACCTCTTTTGATCATTGCTTAATCAATCTGGGAAAGGTTTTGAAAAGATGTGGAGAGTCAAATTTAATCTTGAATTGGGAAAATGTCACTGCATGGTCAAAGAGGGTATTGTTCTTGGTCATTTAATTTCTAGGAGAGGGATAGAAGTTGATAAGGCAAAGATTGAGGTAATTGAGAAACTTCCCCCTCCCATCAATGTAAAAGGAATTAGAAGCTTTCTTGGGTATGCAGGGTTTTATCGAAGATTTATCAAGGATTTCTCCAATATAAGTATGCCGCTTTGTAGACCACTAGGAAAGGATGTCGAGTTTAACTTTGATGAAAATTATTTAAAAGGATTCAATGCTATAAAATCCATTTTAATCTCATCTCCAATTATTTCTACTCCAATTTGGGATTCACCTTTTGAAATTATGTGTGATGCGAGTGACCTTGCAGTTGGTGCAGTCCTTGGGCAACAAAGGGAGCGAACCTTCAATTCAATCAACTATGCTAGTAAGCTCCTAGATGATGCTCAAATAAATTATGTTACCACAGAAAAAGAGCTGCTAGCCATCATTTTTTCCTTCACTAAATTTAGGTCGTATCTCATTAGGTCAAAAATTATAGTTTATACTGATCATACTGCTATTAAATATCTCCTTCAAAAGAAAGAGGCAAAATTTCACTTGATACGTTGGGTGTTGCTCTTGCAAGAATTTGATCTTGAAATATGGGATAAGAAAAGGAGTGAAAATGTCCTTGCAGATCATCTATCTAGATTGACCCACCTTGATAATGATAAGTTGACCAAAATTAGTGAGTCTTCCCCAATGAGAAGCTTTATGGTGTGACTACAAGTAATCCTCCCTGGTTTGCTGACATTGCAAACTACCTTGCAGGAGGAGTTATACCAAAAGATATGAGTTACCAACAAAGACAGAAATTTTTCGCTGATATAAAAAATTACTTTTGGTATGATCCTTTATTATACAAATGTTGCAATGATCAACTCCTAAGGAAATGTGTTCCAGGCTCCGACACGAGAAATATTCTCTATCATTGTCACACATATCCTAATGGAGGGCACCATCAGATTGAGCGTATGACTGCAAAGGTGCTTCAATCCGGTTTCTTTTGGCCCCATTTGTTCAAAGATGCCGCCGACTTTGTCAAAAGCTGTGACAAGTGCCAAAGAACCGGGTATTTAAGCAAAAGGGATGATCTCCCTTTAAATGTAATTTTTGAAGTATAGATATTTGATGTGTGGGGAATAGATTTCATGGGACCTTTTCCCTCATCCCAAGCCAATCTGTATATTCTTGTGGCGATTGAGTATGTCTCAAAATGGGTGGAGGCATTAGCATGTGTAAACAATGATGCTAAAACTATTATTAAATTTCTCAAGGAACATGTGCTAGCTAGATTTGGGATGCCCAGATTCTTAATCAGTGATGGGGGAAAATATTTTTGTAATAGGCAATTGGAGAATGTATTAAAAAGTTATGGGGTGAAGCATAAGGTGGGTACTCCCTACCACTCCCAAACTAGCGGGCAAGTTGAAGTCTCCAATAGAGAACTTAAACAAATTTTAGAGAAAATTGTGAACCAAAATAGAAATGACTGTACTTCAAAACTTCAGAATTCCCTATGGGCTTATAGAACCGCCTTCAAGACCCCTTCAGGAATATCCCCTTATAAGCTCATTTACAAAAAATCATGCCACCTTCCGGTAGAACTTGAGCACCGAGCCTTTTGGGCAATAAAAAATTTAAATTTTGATCCCCAAAAGGCAGGTGTATAAAGAATACTGCAACTAAATGAACTTGACGAATTTAGATTAAACGCCTATGAAAGTGCCAAGATGTATAAAGAGAAAATAAAAAAATGGCACAATAAGCTGATTAAGCCAAAATATTTTAACTTGGAATGAAAGTACTTCTTTTTAACTCAAGATTAAGACTATTTTCAGGAAAATTGAAGTCAAGATGGATATGACCATTTACTATCATGAAGGTTTTTCCTCATTGAGCAGTTGAGGTCACCTCCAAAGATGGCACTTTTAAGGTAAATGGAAATCGTCTAAAATTTTACTTGGAGGAAGAAATCTTTCAAGAAAAGGGCGGATGAACCCTTCAGGACCTCTCGGATGAAGGTATCATATAAGGATCTTTCTCGTGTCAAGCTGAGACACTAAAACAAGCGCTTATTGGGAGGCAACCCATAAATAAATAGGTTATATTTTTTTTTTATCTTTTTCTGTGTTTTCCTTTGTATTTTTATTTTTGTGTGTTTTATTTTGAGGTTTTAATTTATGAATTTTCATATTCCCTCATTTTTTTAGTATTCTTAAATGACATATTTTTTCTGAATTTTTCAAAGAAATGAAAGTCACAAAATATCAATAAGGAATTTAATATAACGTAAAGGAGTGCTTAACAAAAAGAAGATCAAATGCATTATGAGCATTAAAATATTTTAACCAAGGAATGAATGAAGGATAATCTATCTCCAAAAATTTAAAGTGATGCCATGAATAAGTGTGGGGGGAGACATTGGACTAAAGACTAGAGATTATGGTGAGTACTCTAAAAGAGTGTGCTAGGCTCCCGTAGGCCTTCATGATCATAAAGATATGTATTAGGGATGAAAAAAGTATCTCTCCCTAAGAATGAAAAGAAAAAAAATATTAAAAAGGGATGATAAAAAATATCTCTCCCAACTGATCAAAATGATAAAGGATGAAGAAAAATATATCTTCTTTAAGCTTTTCATCTTTGTGATTCATAAGAAGGAGCACATATGATACAAAACTCTTGAGTCTATCACTACCTCTCTAGTCCAAATTTCCCATGGAACTTTACCCATCACCAAGTGCCAAGCATAAAAATCAAATACTTGGAGATTAATTGATTAACCTTATTTCATATCCAAGGATAGAACATCTTAGTGCCAAATGATTTGAATCATTTTTGTTACGAATATGCCTTGACTTTCACTTATTCCAAATTGATATCTCTATTGACTATCATATCTACAAAATAGAAAAAATACTATTTTGAGCTTACTCGAGGACGAGCAAGAATTTAAGTTTGGGGGTATGATGAATTCATAAATTATATCTAAAATAAAAGAAAATTTCATTCATTTCTGATCTTTAAACTGCTCATAAATCAAATTTTGTTTATCTTTTTAGGAAAATAACTTATCTAAAGGAGTTCTGAGACATTTAAGCAAAATTCCACTTCTTTTCAAAGGAAACTGCTGTCGCGCGCTGCAGCGGATCTTTTTGAGAAATCACGCGATATAGCGCTGCAGCGGGTCCATTTGCGAAATGCGGGCGCAATAGCGCACTGCAAGCGGGTCCTTTTGCGAACCGCGGGCGCAGTAGCGCACTACAGCGGGTGACTTTGCAAAATGCGGACGCGACAGCGTGCTGCAGCGGTTCAGCTTGCAAACCGCTGGCGCGGTAGCGTATTGCAGTGGGGAACCGCTACCGCGCGCTGTAGCGGAGCATTTTGCAAAATGCTCCTGCTCCAGCGCGCTGCAGTGGTACGATTTGTAAAAAACTAGCGCGGTAGTGCGCTGCAGCGGGTCATTTTGTGAAAAGTGGACGCGGTAGGTAGCGCACGGCAACAGGAGACTTAGCGGATTTTTACTTGCACCATTGCAAGCAGCAGCGCACCGCAGCGCGCTGCAGCGGCCCGTCGCATTTTTGTCAGACAGGAGCATTTGTTGCAGCTGGGACAAGACCCCCAACCAGCATCATGTCCCAGCCATCATTCCCTCTGCAGCAGGCTACATTTTTATATGTAAAAGAAGATCTTAAGGTGATGCATTAGCTAAACAAATGAATATATCGGTCACCTCATCATCAATGAAGATTTTTGCTATTATTACTCAGAGTTTTCTATTGGAATGGCTGGTTTAGATCTTAAGTGGAAGAACGCAGCCCCTCTCCTATAAATATCACTCCTCTTTACTAGAGAAGGGTTCCCAATTTTGCTCAAAATAACTAAGTAAAGAAAAGGGGTGCATAGTGGAAGAGAGGAACTCCCCAAGGGTGGAAGAGCCATTTTTGCTAAGGAGAAGAAGAAGGAAGGCAACACTAGCAACCTAAGAGAGGAACTTCAAGAAGGAGAAGAAGAATCCGGAGAACTTCCAAGGAACGTTCCTAGTATCTTCTAAACTTGACTTTTGTAATTTTTTTTCTTAGTTGATCATGAAAGGGTCTTTATCCATGTATGTGTCCTTTTTCATTTCTTTTGTAATGAGTAGCTAAATCTCCCTTAGGGAGAGTTGGGGTAATCCCATATGTTTGATAGTCATATTTTTATTGTATGAAGTTTTCCTCAAGCATTAATAAGATGTATGAAATCAATGCCTTGCTCAAGAAATTTTTTTTTTTTTATCAATTTAGTTTTGATTGTGAATTAAAGGAAAATGAACTCATTGACTCAAGAACTAAAGTGTCTTGTGCTCCATAGCTCACATTTGGTTAGATGCTAGATTTATCAGTGCATAAATGCTTAGAACTATGTGAGAAAGTTCTTGAGCTTAGTGCACCTTAATCTAAGCTCAACTATAATGTTGATGCATGTGATGCTAAAACCCACTAAATGAGTTCCTTAGCTCAACATAATTGAGGGTGGGAAAGAATTAGTTGTGTGCTCATGAACAAGGTAACATAGTCATAGAGCCCAACATATTATTCCCTCATTTCAATTGTGTGTGATGCGAGTGATGCTCTTGGTGGAATCAATGCTTATAAGATCTTTAAAATTTAATAATCTACATCTCCTTAATCAAGAGATAAGATAAAAATTCAAAACCTAAAATCTTATAAGAATCTTTATACTGAAATAGAACCGATTGTGGTTCATTTTGTGCACAAGATTTGAACTTGTGAAATCTTGAGATAAAACTCAAGGGAGAACAAAGTGCACTTGATTTAATTTTAAGTACATAAAGGACAAAGCTTGAGGAATCATCATGCATTATTGACTTATCATGACATGTGGGATGAACCCAACTCTCATCTTCCTTTATCTAACTTATTTTCCACTTAGTGATTATTGCGCTTAATCTAAGACCAATTCAACCATTTATATCATAGCTTAAACATTAGCAATAATAGATAAACCTTAGTAATAAAATGACCAATTCTTTGTGGTTCAATAAATCCCGGAAACTAACATTTTCTACTTATTATTTCAGACCACGTACACTTGCATGCAAACGTAGATGTGTATTTACAATCTGTCAAGTTTATTGGAGACAGAGATAATCCTCATACTTCCACAGTGGAAGCCATTGGAGATGATTTCGGGGCCACTTCAGGAAGTCTAAGATGATGGTAAATAGTGCTTGAAAATATCTTGGTCATTCGATCCTCTTTAGGATCTAATAATAAATGGATGGATCTGATAGGATCTGATTAGAGTCATCTAATTAGATCTGAGGGTACGTCTGGCTGCTTGATAGTGTCGAAGATGTGGATGTCACCCATTTGGGGCACCGCAGTGGATTGCCTGCTATTTCGATAGCAGATCCTAGCCGACCATTAGGATTAAATTAAGTTTAAATAATTTTAATTAAATTTTAATAACAAAACCTAGTTAGATTAAATCTAATTTAGGATTAAATGATGATAAAAAATTCCCAAAAGTTCATCATTAACTAATTATGGCATGAGGAAATTAAAAATAAAATCATATTTTGATTTAAAGGTCAATTTAATTTAGCTAATTTTCTAGAGAACTTAATTGATTAAATTAATCAATTAATTCAATTTTGATCATATGGATCCTAAATTTGTAGGGTTTAGTTTTAATAATAATTAAAATTTATTGACAACTTGATTAAGGCTTAATTCAGTCTCGAATTAATAAAGTAATAAAGTGTAACAACCCAAGTTGTTATCCCAGTCAATCAGAATTAATCCAAGTTCTGATTTTGGTTCTAGTGCACTAATTAAGTCATTAGGAGTCTACCACCAAAACCTACTCAAGATCAGGAGGCAAATGAATCAAACCTTAATTTTGGGAATTTTATGAACCCTAGAAATTGACCTAATTATTTTGATCTCGGATTAAAAATTGGACTTTGCCATTGTGCTCATTGCCCCCCAAATTGGCTAGGGGTGATGTTTTGGTGGCAATCGGAAGACTTCGAAAATCCATCGAATATTTTAATATATTTAAAATCCCCCAAAATTTTGGAAAATTAAATGCTCGTCAAAACAAAAATCCAGCTTCGCCATTGCGTTCCTCACCCTCAATTAGCTAGGGGTGATTTATCAAAAATTTTCTGAAGCTATTTAATAATATATTCTTAATTAAGAAATTATGAATTCAAATGTATTAAATATTAATTATTTAAATTCCCTAAATGGCGATGTTTGCTTAATCCTGTGCCATTAGTTTTCCGCCGTTCGATTGAGCGACGAAGCTGGGCCGTTCGATCAGCCGATCGAACAGCTTTCATGCATCTCCTCGAGGCCCATTCGCTTGCGGGCACATGTTGCGCAGCCGCAGGCCACGGCAATCCAGCGCCCTCACACCCTCGTCCACTTAGCAATCTCCTAATATAGCGCCATTCAGGCTCTAGGGTTCAGTCACCAAAGGAACCCATGGAGTTTGTCAACTCAAGAACCAATCCGAACCCTAGAACTACCACGAGCCATCGATTAAGGTTCCTCCCTAACTCGCTGCTTCCTTCATGAAATTATCGATTATCAATTTTGAAACTTGATTTCACAAGGCTGATTGTCGATCGAGCGATTTCGGCTGGGTCTAACTGGTCCCGATCATTGTGAGTTTAGGCTAGATCCACAATAGTACACAGTACCCCCACCTCCCATCCAAACCTTAACTTCTATGGTTGGGATTTTCTCCCTACTCCGTGCACCCCATCTCTTGATCCGACCACCGATGTGAAGGTCGTGAGGTGCCCTTTCCGATGGTGTATGGGTTGAGCCTCGGCGACGCCGGTGTGCCTCAAGGTTTCACACCCTAGCGAGAGGCTGTCGAGTTCAAAGCGGGGAGCCTGTGCATCGATTCGGGTCAGGTCATGTCGGACCCGACCCGCGTTGAATCTGAAAAGGGTGGATGCATGTAGTGCGTTCACTGGCGCAGGCCGGCGCCTACGTCAGCGCAGTTAGCGTGGGGGCCCCGCCCACGGTCCCGCAACCAGTCAGGAAGAGCCTTGCATCCGTGGTGGGCCCCATGTCCCTTTGAACATCTTCCAGTGGATCCCGCCACTCTGGTTTAGCGAACCAGAAGGCACCACGTGTCTGCCAGTGGGTCCCATGTGTCGTTCGAGATAATTTAATTATCTCTGTTAGATTAATGAATTAAATAATAACTTAATTAATTTAAATTGAATTAAATTAAAATGTTGAACTTTAATCACTCATAATTATTAAACTCATAGTCCAAATATATTAAATATATATCTCATTTTGCTCAAACAAATAATAGGAATATTATGGAAGTATCAAATTTCTTGTAAGACACATATTTAACATAATGATATTTTATGACCTCCACACTTAACCCTAAACCCTAGAAAACTTAAAACATCCATAACTTTGTACATAGTGACCCAAACTTAGTTAATATGGGTCTTATTTTAATCAGGAAAATGTATAATTTAATCTGGTAGTATCTATTTTGCTATTATGTCATTAATTTGACTAATCACTTTTAGGACCCATCCTTAATTACCCTTAATGGCTTAGAAATTGATTTAGCCATAACTTAGTCAATTGGACTCCAAATTAGGTCATCCAATATACCATCTAGATCAAAAAAACATAATTAATAATAAATTGAAGTAAAATTAGGGTTTTAACCACTCTAAACCCTAATTTTCCCTAATCACCTTAAAATTTGATTAGGTCATAACTTAACCAATTGATGTCTAATTTTAGTCTACTCTATGTCAAAGTACTCAGTGTGTTATAGGAAAATTATAACTACTAAGTTTGCTAAATTTAAACATCAAATAGAAAAGTTTAGTTTTTGACCCCTTTTATAAACCCTAAATTACAAATTTGACCCCTAATATTGAAATGATCATAACTTAACCAATATGCATCAAAATTCAGTATTCTTAAACTCTATGGAATCCTTGGATAGTAAATAATAGTAAATTGAATAAACTTTTAGACTTCACTAGGTGAAATTACCATAATACCCTTATAAGTTAAAATTTTTAATTTGAACCCATATGACTTAATTTTTGTCCAAATATGATGAACTTACTGTCTACATTCTTGTTAGAGAGTAAGGAATTATTTGGAATCAAGAAAATTTATATTGGAGCCTTAAATCAAAAAGTAGCATTTTAGACCCTTAAGTAGAGGTAAAAATATCATTTTGCCCTAAATTTAGGTTAAGTGTCATTATCCTCTAAAATATTATTTAAATCATTAAAATTAGTAATATGACTGATTTAGAATTATATTTAGGCTTTTAACCTCTTAAATTAAGTAATTTGATAAAAACTTCAAATTTAAAGCTTACAAATCCCCTAAGTAAAGTTAATCTATCATAACTAGCTAAAACTCTTCCTTAACTTATTTAAATAAATTAGGATAGCAAATGAGGATAGGTCATGAAGAATATTTTTCATCAACTCCTAAAATTCCCTAAGTCATTTCATTAGGAGCTTCTTAGGATCCACACTTCAACTTAGGATATTTTCCTTAAAATAAGAATATATACTAAGTTAGATTTCATTCATTAAATAAAGTGGGTTATTCAATGATTGGAGCCTACTTTATAGATTTTTATACTTTAATTATGCTTATTTACCTTTCAATATTAGCTTAAGATTAGGAGATTTATTCTATTAAGCTTGATTATGCTTAATAGAGCCTGCCTTAATCATTAGTTCACATCTAGAGTAAATCTTATATCTTAATCTTTACTTTTGGATTATGTAATTAAATCTAATTCATGGTGTTTAATTCATAATTCCTAGCTTTAGTAGATCTTGATCAGATCTTAGCTTAGAATGTCTAAATTCATTAATTATGATGTATTGATTTCTTATTTAACTTGTAAGTGATAATACTCTTAACTTATAAGGCCATGCTTCTAAGTTACACTTGATTATAGGAATTGGAGATCTTGAACTTGTGTAATTTGGAATAATTAGAATGTTTAAGTAGATAACAACAGATGTCACCATGTGTAGTAGAGTCCCTTGCTCACTATTGATTTTTTTGTGCTTTCACATTCCTTGTACTTTATGCCATTACCTCGAACATATCATTAAAGATAACATTACTACATGAAATGAAAACATATAATAGTTAGGATATTATTTGTATTGGGTTTAATTTTTTGGTCAGTTCTTGTGCACTTTTACCTTTACTGGACAAAGGGTAAGGAGAAATAAGGGATAACTTAGTATTACTCATTCAGGAGCGTTGTGTTAAGTTGGAACCCAAATAACTTGCAGATGTGCTTAACTCCTCAGCTGCTTCTAGACATGTACATGGGAGAAAAGTAAAATAACTAAAATTTATTACATTTGTAATTTCTACCTCCTCAGTCCTTCCTATTCTATTCTGTTCTGCCCTAGCCCAGAAACACTATATAAATTTACTATGGCCCAATTGGCCAATCTTACTGATATGGCCTATTTACTAATTTACTGTTACATTGTACTTCAATTAGATTTACTTTATCTGCTTACTTACTTATAGGGTGCTCGATTTCATTGATGTTACTTATGCTTATCATAGACTGATTACTTACTTTCAAACTTACATACTTCATATGATCATCAACATGTTTAGGATTAGCCTTTTATTTCAGTACTTTTTTTACTATATTTATATATGTATGCTAGCCTTATCTTAGCTTATTATTGAGGTTTGTTCTTTTGCCTCATTATTATTTAGTTATAAATGTTTTTATTTATAACTCATCACATCTTTTTGTATGCTTGTTGCTCCTATGCTAATTTACTTTGTATGATTTAAGTAAATTGTGACATTAACAAATCCATAAAAAATATCAACCTAAAATATATTTAGACAATATGTCTAACAATATTTTCTTTTCTTGGCTGGGGCCCTAGCATTTTGAAACCAACATTGTCAAAATCTGATCGCTTTGAAGAGCTTATGCCTAAAAAGGAGCCTTTCTTAGAGAAAGAGCAGCAGGGTGGAGCTAAAGCCATATAGAACCTTTTCTTCTTTATTTGTGAGGATGAGAGATGCATTTTTATTTCCTTAAAACTTATTTAAATGTTGAATAATACAGGTACTCGTGACCATATTTCTTATTATACTTATTATTCTGAGCTACATAGTTTCTATTTCTTACTTATAATTTGCTGAGTTGGATGTATGATTTATCTTTCTTACTTCTGCACTCTATGTTTCTATTTACTTAGTGATCGATCTTGTTACATATATTCTGAGCACACCCTTCTCTTATTAGTGAATTATGGATTATACCTAATTCAATGATAAGTGAGGGATTTATCAGAGTGGCACACCTCTCCTTGACCAAATCTTGTGGATTAGGGGAACGGAGCGCCACACAAAGGGTTGTTACATGGTTCTCTTTTGAAATGATAGTTGATTCTATAAGACCAATAATTCATAGATAATATAAATAGGATATGCAAGAGGGGATCACCTTGCCTAAGACCTCTTTTAGAGTTAAGGGAATCATGAGAACGTGCATTGATGACAATAGAGAACCAGTTGTTTCTGCTGAATTTTTTTATTTTTGCAGTGAAACTTTCGATGAAACCTTAAGTTTTTAACAGCCTTAGAAGGAAAGTTCAATCAAGTTTATCAAAAGCTTTCTCGAGATCAATTTTAAGAATGAGATTGTGGCCCTATTTTTTATTTTTAAGAATATATAAAAGCTCTTGGGTTTCTAATATTTATCTTGAATTTTATGGCCATGAACAAAACTCATTTGATTCGGCTCAATAATATAATGGAGAAGATTTTGGAGCCTAAAGGATATGATTTTGGAATCAATTTTGTTAAGGGTGGAACAATGACTGATGCGTCAAAATTTATACCACCAAGTTGCCTTTAATCTTTTGGGAATAAGAGATATCGCTGTATGAGCGAAGGATTTAGGCATATGGACAGCATAGAAAATTATTTAATGCCATTACAAATATAAATTTTAATAATGTACATAAATTTTCAAAAAAAGTCACCAAGAAAACTATCAGACCCCGGACAGGTGTTACTTTTAAGATTTTTCACCACATTCCATATTTCCTCATCCGAGGGTATCATGTTAAGCATTTCATCATCTTAATCTATAATAACATGCCCTATAGTGTCAAGATTGAAAGAAGAAAGAATTTGGATATATATATATATATATATATATATAAAGTGTTGGCCTTCATTTTGTTCTATAAGCAAAATGATACAAAAGAGGCTGTGAGGTTACAAAAAACCTAAATTCTAGAAACTCCTGAACGCAGACCCAATAAAGGTCAGATCCCAAGGTATAACCTAAAATGTCCCAACTATAGAAATAAAAATTACATAGAAGGCACATAGAGACACTGACAAAAACAAAAAGGGGCCATAAAGAGATAGAGCAAATCACCTTTATGCAAACTGATCAATTGGTTACGCTTCTGTACCCAGGAATCTTCCCACAGTGGGTTGTAAACCTCATCGGTGTTTCTCAGACTGAAACTGCAAGAAGTGAAGCCAAAACCTGCTAACTACAACATGAGTATCCAGTAGATTCCAGATAAGTTGAGGAATGGGGTTAGCCCGCCAAGTATCCCTCACTATTCTCTTACAATCAGCACAATCTAGCAAACCAGAATGGACCACGACAAATGAAAGCAGATAATTCTCAAAACCACTCAGATAAATAAGCCTTACAGCACATATATCCAAACACTCCATCATAAACAACACACAATGAAGCGCATTATATCTAATGGTATTTACAGACAACTCAAAGCATAATTGGAGAGTATAAGTAAGAACATGGCTGTAGATTAATCTACCATAAATCCATCTATAATTGCTATAACCAGGAATAGCCATTGAAAGCTCCAAATCAATATCTAGCATGCCATCCAGCAATAAGCCAAGCAGCCTATTTAAAATTCCACTGTAAAGGCAATGATACCCCTAGAAAACCCAAATGCAAATACCATGGCCGAGGTTCATCTGAATACCACATAGCCAAGGCATCATAAAACAACTAAAAGGGACAACAATAAAAAGCCAAATGAAACAAAAAAAAAAACCTCCAAAATCTCCATAACTTAGGATATAGAGAGCACATTTTTAGTGTGAACCTCATTTAAGCTATTCCATCTGACATTTATAGTACCATAATTGTTAAGGGTCCTCTGAAAATCGCCTTTTATTGCCTCCAGAATTATATCAAATTGGAAAGTGAGCAAAGAATATTTCTTTTTGTTTCTCGCATTCCAAATATTCTAAAGAATGAAGCTATCAACAAGTTGGTCAATATGAAGATTCTTTTTATGAGTGGGCCAATGAGTAATAATTTCATGAGTATCTTTAATTTCAATCACATCAAGCATGATTAATAGTTTCCTTATTAGCCAAGTAATAGTAACATTTTGATGCTAAATAGTAGCCCGTGTCTTGCATGATATTGTTAACACTAATATAATTATTATAAAGCCTCCATAGAAGAATACCTATGAAAGTTGGGATACATTTATTCCAAATCCAATTGGGGAAAATTGGGAGGCCATGGGGTCTGCAAACTTGCCAAAGCAGAGTTAAATTGATTCTGCTGTTTATGCAGAGGTTCGAGTTGGCAACTTTTGTGTCTACAAAATTTGGAGTGGTGCTTTCAATGTCTCCCATAGTTTCCATAGAGAGCAAATTGTTAAAGTGCGAGGAGTTCTAGCCCTTTTCAATGTCAAAGCAGTCAACTAAAGTGAGATTTTGGTTTGAAATAATACAAGTATTGCAATTAACTAACACATCTTTCCCATTCCAACAATCATACAAAAAGGAGTTTGTAATAGCCTCCCACGTTAGAGTTTCTTTAATAATTTCTCGTGAGTCTAGCATTCCTTTCAAGGTAATGGAGTCAGTAATTTTGTCTCTGGTTTAAGAGGGGTGAGATCTCGTAGAGTATTTAGCCAAAAGTATGATACTAAATAGGGATAAGTTATAGTCTAAAAATGATAACCTATAAATTGGGTATGCCAAATTTATGATCATTATATTTCTTCTTGAAATACCTTTTTGAACTCAAAGATTTCACCACAACTCTTTAAATGTTTAAATCCTTATTCTAATAATTACTTTCTAACCTTAAATAAATACTAAATTATAGGAAAATCACTTAAGTAATAATAAAAATATCACATCTAACAACTAAAGATTTAGAAGATATCAAACTTTTAATTGATCTCATGATCTATTGACTAAGAGTGAGTATATAAGAACTTAAAATGAGAAACTAAAAGTATATTAATCCTTAAACCCTTCAAAATCATGAAGTACTTTAAAATAAAATATTAAAAAAAATTAGGAATGAAAATAAGAAGTTTATTCAATAAATGAATAATCTAATAATTTGGATAATTAATAATGATAAAATAATAATTTTTACAAAACCATTAAATTGTTAATACAGTTTTACCACACAAAGTAAGAAGGTACCAAGATATTACTTTTTTCCTTTAATCACTTTTTTTTAATGTTTTAGCCTTACTTTGAGCCTACTTTTTTGTATTTTGATATTTTGCTATCATTTTTCTTTATTATCACAAAAAACATAACAAATTAAAATGTTAATAAAATATATTGAGATTTGCATACACAGGTTGCGAAAGACAAATATATCCAATTTAGAACTAGCCTAGTCTGACTTCTAAAGAGCTAAAGAAGCTATGCCTCAGCTTTCAATGTGCAAGTTTTAAATAGAAAATGTGATATATTGAACGTAAACTCCAATAATCATTCAGACATGCTTTGATTCCTTAATGTTTGACATTGCTTAACAAAATGAAAAGAAATGTTTATGATTACAAATATAAGAGATTTATATTTACATTTACCTTTACATATGATGTATTTTGCATATAACATAACTTTGATAGGCTTACTTGAAGCAAAATCTGAAATACTGTATAAAATGATAATAAATATCTTTTGTATTGCTTAATGATTTGTTTTTTAAGGATTATAGCTATATTGTTTACCTTATTTTTAAGTATTTAAACATGGAACATTGACTATGTGGAGTAACTTTAGAGTAGGTTGTGTGGACATTACTTGGGTATATCATGACTAGATAAAGTGGGAAGAAGATAATAAAAAATAACCTAAGAAAGTTTTGAAGAGAATGAAAAGGCTTAGCATAGTATTTCATGGCCAATTTAACAAGATCTATTCTAGCTTGGAAAATTTTTGAAGATAATGAAATAGTTCATTATTTATTAAAAATATTTCAATTGTGAAAACTAGTTGATCACGAAATAAGATTTCTAGAATATATATATATATATATATATATATATATATATATATATATATATAGAAAATGCATAAAACTAGTTATTATGAACTAAGTGTGCCTAGCAAGAAACTCAAATACAAGTTTAGGATTCCTGAAATCTTTGGTAACATCAAAGCTAAGAGATATTATAAGCAAATTCAATCTAATTCAATAATAAAAAGATGCATTTATTATAGATATTTCAGTTATTATTTTAATATATCTTCAATGCTAAAAAAGATCGATCAAGTTATTCAACTTAAGTGGTTATAAAATGAGGCTAACACTTGATATGGTACATCATAAATTTATGCCAAAATCCTAAGATTGATTAAGAATGACTCAATTTAAGGTAATTTTGTTGGGTAAGATCTTAGCCATCATAGTTTACATTTAGGGAAAATAAACACAAGGAATATAATTATCTATAGATATGAGGGTAACCGAGATCCTTCTAAGGTAGGGTTGGGATTAGTCATGCCTTAAAACTATAATGCTAAGTTTAGGGGGAGTGGAGCATCACATGTTAAACTTAAATAAGTAAGGTTAGGCTTTACAAAATTTATCAAAAAAATTTTAATAAATTACTACTTTATTCAAAGATTAATAAAAATTTATATATGCTAACTCGAATGCTTAAATATATTAACCTTCATTAATGCAAACTAATAAGTAATGCTATGATATTAATCTAAACATATTTATTATATGAGAATGGGAGACAAGATTATCTGAAGGAGGTAGAATGTTTTCATTAAAGACAGAAAATGAATAGTTTAGCCTTAGCCCCAAATAACTTCAATAAGATTTAATAGATCAGTTAGGGATAACTAAGGACTCCCAAATAGCTGTTAGTTAGAATTTTACTAAGACTAGCAAGTTCTCAAACATATGAGACATAAGGAAATATGGACACTTCTAGGTCAAACAATGGCCTCAATTGGGAACACCACATGTCATGGAGAACTTAGGGAATGAGAAGAAGGGCTTAGATAGCAACCCACTTAGTCAAGGAGAGACAGAAGGATAAGCAAGATAGAATTTTCCTCTAAGGCTTTCAAAATTTTGTGTTTTTAAATCCTCTTGGAGGTTAAATCAAAGGTAGGTAAAGTAATGCAGGATGTTAGAAATAATTTGAAGGTTATGTCCATGAAACTAGTAGTTAGATGTTAGCCATTTTGATCTTGACAAATTTATGCATTATAAGGCCAATTAAATGCTTGGACATGACTGTTAAGTTAATAGGAACATGTGGGGTTAGTAGGTTTGATAGCTAATGGTCAAAATTGTTTGAATTTCATGGTTTTTGCTAGGTTTTAGCATTAATTAATCCAACTAAGTTTGACTAAGGTTTATTTAAGGTTATATGGTAGTTTTGGGAATTAGGTGAATTAGTTGGATTGGACTTGGCAAAGATTTAAAACATTTTGTTGGAATTAGGAAATCACTACAAAAATAACTCTTGGATGATGATGTTGTACATGTGGGTCTTGGCATACCATGTCAGGTTGCAATATTATCATATTCCTAATTAGTTGAAACATTTTTTTCAATATAAAACATGTTTATGAAATACTAAATTCTTTTAAAAAAAAATAATTATTTAATTTTATTAGTAAAATCTAAATAGCATTTTTTATTTAAATGGACTCCAAAAAAAAATTTAATTTTATTTAAATCGCATTTAAGAAAATAAAACCCTTAAAATTTATTGAAAATAAATAATTAAAAATTCCCTAAATTTTAATTGAAAAGTAAAAAATATTCTTTAAATTATGGCATATTTATTTAAATATTTTTAGCAGTATGAGAAATAATTAAAAAACAAAACGTTTCTTTAAAAATTATATTTAAATAAATCTTTCAAAATTTCAAATTTACATTCTTTTAATAATTTAGGTTTATTACATATAGTTAAACTAAGGCATAAATTGGCTCCTAGTTCATAATAAATTGCTTTCCAAAGACAAAAAATGAAATATCCCTTATAATAAAATTATTCACCTTCTTTATGTCATGCAATAACCAAACTTCTAAACATAGAAGCGTTGATGCAATCAACTTGAATTAGTAAGATTGTATAGTCATTTATTAATTACCTAAGTGATATTATAACCCTGGCATGAGTGGGGGTATCCATTCACAAAATGAATAAGAATTTCCCACTTTCACTCCATAGCGGGTAATGATTGTAGTGGGTGAAGGAAAATTAATTTTTCCTTAATTGAAAGAAAATTAAAGGAAATAAATTGAAGGAAATTAAGTTTTCTTAATTAAAGGAAAATTAAAGAAAATTTAATATTCTATATATATAATTAAATCTCTCAATTATGGTATTAAAAAACTGCCGCATTAATAACTTCCGTTTCGGGAATTATGGATTTGGAAGTTTTCTTTATGTCCTTAATTGAGAGATTGGAATTTGTAACTCTTGGGAATCAAGGATGGCTTATAAATAGGCCTTGATATGCAAGAGTTTCAACACACAATATACAGAGAAGATCTCTAAGAGAAAGTTTTGTAAGTGGTTCTCTAACCTTATACCATTTGTATTTCTCTCTGATTTTAGTGAAACTTTGCTCTCCTCCCCGTGGACGTAGGTGTGATCATCGAACTATGTAATTCCTGTCTTGTGGCTGTGATTATTTTATGTGCTTATTTTTCTTGCTTTAATTTTTCGATTTCTCAACACTCGCTCAAGTTTTTTTGTGTTCCGCTTTTGGTTTAAACCTTATTCGATCTTAACAAGTGGTATCGGAAAAGGTTTGGTTTCCCTTGTTCATTCTTAAAGGCTAGGGTTTTGCTTGAGCTAATTGTTAATTTGTGATTGAGTTTTATTAAAGTAAGAAGATAAACATGGCTAAAGGAGGAGAAGAGGTGGTTGGACCTTCGTCGTCATCGGTGGTGGAGAGGACTCTCCACCAAGTTGTGACACATCCGGCTAAAATAGATGTGGTCAAATTTGATGGGAAGAACAATTTTGGGATGTGACGGTGCAAGGTGACAGACGCACTATGTGCCCTAAATCTTGAAGATGCTCTGGATGGTGAAGAAAAACTAGAGGAAATTTCAGAGATGGACTAGATCAAGATGAACCGCAGTGCATGCGGCTTGATCCGAAACTGTTTGACTCAGAAAATCAAGTATGCAATTATGATGGAGACATTAGCGTGGAAATTATAAAAATTCCTAGAGGCTAAGTACCTGACAAAGAGCATGGAGAATAGACTCCACATGAAAAGGTGGCTCTACATATTTCAGATGAGAAGAGGGATTTCCATTGTGAGCACCTGAATGAATTCACAAAGCTATTGGCAGATTTGCTAAATCTGGATGAGACCATGGAGGATGAAGACAAGGTCCTGCTATTGTTGAACTCATTGCCAAATGAGTACGAGCACTTCACCATGACATTGATCCATGGGAAGGAGGTTCTGAAGTATGAGGAGGTGACTACAGCCCTTGTGAATCGTGAGTTCAGAAGAAGGGATAAGGAGTCTACCAAATATGATATGGCAGAGGCACTTACACTCCAGAGGGGAAGACTAGAGAAGAAGAAGCAATGGCTAAAGAAGAATGTAGACTTCCATAAAAGGGGGAAATCTAGAGGCCGAAGCATTGGATGCAATGAGTGCGCATTCTGTTTAGAGACAGGACATTGGAAGAAGGACTGCCCAAAGTTGAAAGACAAGCAGTGGGCGAGTGGATCTTCAGAGGCCAATATGATTCAAAATGTGGTGGAGGGTTTTGACTCTGATGTATCTCTTGTAATAGTTTTTATGGGTCTAATAACAGATAGCTCTAGTTGGATCATGCACACTGATGCAATGTACCATATTTTCACATAGAAGGATTGATTCTGTTCTTACAGGGAAATGGACAGCGGTGTAGTCACAATGAGAAATGATGCTACTTACCAGATTACTGGAGTTGGTAGTGTGCTAATAAGGACACATTCAGGAATAGTTCATGAAGTAAAGGAAGTCAGACACACACCATAAATCAAGAAGAATCTTCTATCTATTGGGGCCTTAAAAGACAAGGGCTTTAAGGTGGTGATTGATGAAGGAGTTCGAAAGATCAGCAAAGGTGCAACAACTTACTTAAGAGGAGTCAGACAACAGAACCTCTACTACTTTTAAGGAAGTACAGTGACAGGTACAGTGGCTATAGTAGAAGACTCTGAAGATGCCATGATGCTGTGCATATGAGACTAGCACATGCAGGGGAACCATCACTGAAGGCATTGGAGAAAGAGGGGTTCATCAAAAGTATAAATTCTTTCAAATTACAATTTTGTGAATATTGTTTTTTTGGCAAAAAAAAACATGCAAGCCCTTTGGTGTTGACCTCCACAACACCAAAGCTATATAGAATATATAGACACAGATGTATGGGGACCAATGAAGACTACATCATTCGGTGGTCGAAGATATTTTGTTTCTTTTATAGATGATTACTCCAGATTTATATGGGTATACACTTTGGAGAGCAAAGCAAATATATTGGAAGTATTCATAAACTGGTAGAAGATGGTGGAGAATCAAATGAGCAAAAGAATCAAGATAATCCGTTCGGACAATGGCGAAAAATTCACATCTGATTCTTTTGTAAGGGAATGTCAAGATTTAAGGATTGAGCGCCACTTCATAGTAAAAGAAACACCACAGCAGAATGGGGTAGTAGAGCGAATAAACCATACCTTGGTGGAAAAGGTGCAGTGTATGTTGTCCAATGCTGGGTTAGAGAAAGTCTATTGGGCGGAGGCCCTAGACTATGCTTGCTACTTGGTGAACTGTCTAACATCTATCACACTTAACAAGAAAACTCCAATTGAGTTGTGGTCAGGATATCCTACCACAGATTATAATCAGCTGAAGATCTTTGGCAGCCTAGCATACTACCATGTTAGGAAGAATAAGCTTGAATTGCAGGCTAGGAAAGCAATTTTCATGGGCTTCAGACACGGCGTGAAGGGCTACAAATTGTATGATCTAATTGACAAGAGGATTGTGGTGAGCAAGGATGTCACATTTGATGAAGAGTATTTCTTGAGACAGAGGAGTTCTCATCAAGTGGAGGATAATACTGAGACTCTTACAGGAAGGCAGAGAGTGGGGTTTGATGCCACCTCATTTGTTCCATAGGAAACTTCACATCACATTGAAGATACTCCTACAAATAAAGACCACATTGGTGATGATGAAGAACAAACTAATATTAATTGTGAGGCTCCAACTCAGGAGTCAATTGCTAGAAATAGACCCAGAAGGAATGCACCTTAACTACCAATGTGGCGCCCCACCCCTTAATCCACAGGATTAAGCTAAGGGGTGGTGTGTCACTCTAGCTAACCCTTCACTTATAATTGGATTAGGATGAAATCCATAATCCACCTAATAAGGGAAGGAGTGAGCATAGAATCAAATATTCAGTCACTATCTAAGTAAATATTCAGAATGTGGATGTGATTTAAAAATGAGAAATATCCAAGCATCACAATATAAGTAACAAAAAATGTAACTCAAAATATAAGCATATAAACCCAAAATACACAGTCAGTGGTACCTGTATTATTACATTATTTAAAAGTTTAAGTAAAATAAAGTGTAAATACACTCATCCTCACATATAAAACTAAACAGTTGCTTCTTCCAAAGGCTCCTCCTCTAGATATGGCTCCACTCCTAGCTCCTGCTCATCTAACTGAAGAGGATCTGCCATTGTCGGTTTCATAATGTAGGGCCCCAACCAAAAAAAGTAAAAATCTTGTGTTAGACAATTGTCTAAGTATATTTTAGGCTAATAAGTTTTATGTGTATTGTAATATCACCATTTACATTTTCTAAGCAACATCTATATAAGGGAGCGACAAGTAATACAATAAGAAAGGTAAAAGCTATAAGTAATCACTTATAACTTAAGCAAAAAGAGAGGCTAAGACATGCCTCAGTGCAAGCTATATAAGGTAAAGCATATGAATACAAATAATTAAACAAGTACTATAAAAGAAATACTGCATCCTAAACATGCTGGTGATGAAAAGATACATGCAAATTAAGATAAAATAATTCAGCAGTGATACATATAAATAGCGACAATGTTCTAACATCCTAAAATATATAAGCAGTACAAAGAAAATAACTGACTGAATAAATGCTGAAAAATAAACAAAACATCTATCTACATACATATGAACATCTGTGTATAATCTGTCATACAGAAAAGAGCTAATCCAGCCCACTGAATATCAAACGATCTTAGCACCATCATGACTAAGTCACAAAACTGTGTACCCCTAGTAACATAAGGAGGCTAGGAAACTAAGCACACAAAAATAATCGAAGGATCTTAGCACCAGTATGGTTAAGGCACCAACGGTGTACTCCTAGCAACATAAAGAGGCTAGGCAACTAGGCACACAACAAAATAAAGTCCTTCCCCTAGTGACATAAGTTGACTAGGCAATCAGGACACAACTGAGAGGCAGCTCAAACACATATAATTATTATCTTTTCATTAATCACTTTAATATTTTCATATGAAATCTAAGGAGTCTCCATATTTTCCTAAAATTTTTATTTATGCATCAAAGATCTTATATGATATACTCAAGGAAATATGGCCCAAAAATATAAGGAATGCGTAAGCAACAAAGATCAAATAGAAGCAAGGGACTCTACTAAATATGGTGATATCATTTGTTTTTTAATTAATCATTCTAACTATTCCAAGTTACACAAGTTCAGGATCACCATTTTCTTACTATCGAGTGTAACTTTTAAATTCATCCTTATAAGTTAAAATGGATTAGAACTGATCAGGTTCTAATCTAGTTCAATCAGATAGACGACTATGAGTTGAATCAATAAATAATACGTCCTAATTTTGTGAATTTAGACGTTCTATCTAAGATCTGATCAAGATCTTTTAAAACTATAGATTATGAATTAAACACTACGAGATTTATGTTTAATCATATAATCCAAAAAGGATAAGACTCGGTTCTAAGTTTTATTCTATAAGTGCTCTACTAGTTAAGGCCAATCCTATTAAGTAATCAAACTTATTAGGATGAATCTCCTATCCTAAAACTAAAGTTAAAAAACAAAATAATCAGAACAAGTTGTAAAATAAAAAAAAAATTAGAAACTAATAAAACTAAGGTTTCACCCATTGGGTAACCTAATTTACCTAATAAATGAACTCTAACCTAAGATCTAGTCCTAATATTATGAAGGGTCCTTAAGATGTAGTATTTAAGACTTAGAAGAATTTAAGAATCTGACTTAATAGTTGATTTCACTCACTTAGATGTCATTAATACAATTATATCATTGGTTTTAGGGTCTTGAAAAGTTAATTAAAGATTAAGGGTACTTAGTTCAATTTTAGGGCCAAAATGACTATTTTGCCCCTACTATAAGGGTCAAAAAGTCAACTTTTGACTTATGGGTCAAAATTGAATTCTCTTAATTCCAACTGATTCCTTACTGTCTAACTTGAAAATAGACAGTAAGTACGTCCAATTTGGATGAGAAACGGAGCCTACAAGTCCAAACTAAGGTTCTTGACCTAAGGGTATTTTAGTAATTTTCACTCTATTGCAATCTAAATTTTTATACAGTTTATTATTGGTGGCTATTCAAGGATTCCTTAGAGTCTAAGAACACTAAATTCTGAGTTCAAATAGCTAAGTTATGATCAAGCATATCTACAAGGTCTTATTAATTATACCAATTAAACTAGGACTACTAAATTTATAATAAACCAAACTATTGAGATTCTTAGTCTATTTAACTTAGTCAACTATATTACTATGTACCTTTTGTCATACTCATATCCATAGTTCCACCACTCTTATATAGATTGTTGACGAGCAAAAGCTTTGCAAGATTGAAAATAAAATGCGTGCTTTGGATGATAGTTTGTTAAGGAGCCTACACACATGATGACTTATGCGCCTTAAGAGATGTGAACATGAGTAGTAGTTTGCATGTGAGTTGAGAGTAGATGTTACATTAAGAGTGCACCGGTTTTGTATGTTTAAACTTGAGAGGCTTAGAAAGGCATGTAGTCAAATATGTAAATATGTATATGGTAAGAACTTGTTTCTCTCTCCTTCACTTCTTATGCTGCGGATCGATGCTTTACTTATTATATATTGGTTTAATGTAAGCATACCCAAACTAAATATAGCATATAGGTCCAAATGTAGTGCTCGGGTATGACTCAATTGCAATCCATAAGCTAAAAAAAAAATAATGTCTTAAACTAAGTATTAACAAAATTCATATTCAATATAACAACCTTTCCTTCTTGATTCATGATTTCAAGCAAGAATGGATGTATTTCAATTAATTGATGAATTAACTTGCTTAATTAAGCACCTAGTCTCACTTCAACATTTCAATAGTTATAATATCAATCTTGGTTTTACCTAAGAAAATGACAAGATATTACTTGAAGAGGGAATTAAAGACTAAGCTCGTTGTGTTCTTTCAAGCCGCCTAAGGAAAACAATCGCGATCTCCAATTTATGCCAATGAGGAGACACATGCGTGTATTTCTAAAACAATAATATATATACAAAGGTTATGTTCATGTATATAATTATGAACCGTTTCCTACAATACCTCTTGCATTCCCTATTTGCACAAGAGAAGAAATATTGCACTTTCCACTTGCGAGGAAAACTTGCATTTTCTAATCGTATAAAGAGAATAATGATTGCAGTTTCCACTCACGAATAGAAAATCACAATTTTTGCTACATAATAAAATTTTCTAAACACTTGAATCTATATTGATTATAATAACAAAGATGATGTACTATAAGCGATAAAAGTGACCACCGCTTATACCAACAAAATATAAATATATATGTATATGTACATAATATATATATATATATATATATATATATATATATATATATATCCATATGTAAAACTATTGTTATACTATAATGCTAAGATTTTATTTTAATATGATTGCTTTTGCTAGTGTCTTGTTATTTCATAGGATTCTTAACTGAACCTCAAATCAATACAACTATGATTTCAAAGTGTCCTTATCTATTGTTAGAAAAGGGCATCATATAAGCAAAGCAAGCGGAGTTCTGGGGAAGTGGGAGCAAACAAGAAATTAGAAGTGACTTTCTTTGGCATAAAACAGATGTAAGTTTTGAATTCACCACTATAAGGTAGGAAAGGCTTTCTGAATAGGTCAGTGCACCTAGAAAATATTGAATATAGTTTGCAAAAAAAGAAAATCTAATTGATTCAAGGAAACATAAAATTAGTGGTTCAAGAAATCGAATGTAGAGGAAGATATAACAATGCACCGCATGTAGTTGCAGATAAAACTTGATTCCAATTACCAAACACAACTAACTCATGCAATGAGTGCAGCTAAATATTGCTTGATGAGTTCATGAAAGCAACTATAGAAAGCTGAGAACAAGATCCATCAATCCTCTAAATGAATATTAAGTGGTAATATTTGGTTTTAAAATAGAACAACTATTATAATTGGCTCTTTTAAAGCTGAGTTGGATGAAAACTCTTGATGATGTGTGCTTTTGCTGTAGAAGGTTCATGTGCTAGTTTTTTTTTTGTTATTACCCAATATGATTATTCTAAAGGAAGATAATAAGGAATAAATGTTTCGCATGCCTTGCAGTTTCATATCTTTATAATGATCCAATAATAAAAAAAAAAAAATTATTACATGTGGAACAAATCACGAAACTGAGATTATCCAGATTAAGAAGAGGAGTTTTATTAATGAATTTTCTCTTTTGTTTTTTTTTTTTTGATGTGGGCATCATATCCTCATTTGAAAATTTGAACAATTTCTTTATTATCTTTAAATATGTAAATGCTATAAGCTCACTCAGTTTTTCATATGGCCAATAATATCTAGCAAAGCACCTGGAACTCTTATAATTGTCATTATTATAGAATATATAAATCAAATCCTGGTTCAAAGAAAATGCATGCCAACAAGACTAATTGGATATAAAAGCTTCTTATTTTTCTTGTTGCAGAGAGGCAAACATACCAAGTAGTATCGAAGAACTCTATTATGCAAACATGATCTGTACAATAAGGTAACATCGCAATTTGTATTCAATCAAAAACACAAGAAATATATCAATGGATGATGAGCTTTCCAACAAAAGATGAGGAGTACAAAAGAAACTTAAATGGAAGTTTCAAGAGTAGTAAGGTGTAGGGGTACCTAGATGGAGTCGAAGGAGGTTCGACAACTGCTCGCTGTCGAATGCTGAATGAGGGAGAGGTTTGGTAGCTCCTACCTACGACCGCACAAGGGAGGGCTGCGCCTTGCGAGCTTCGGCCATGGAGGGGAAAGAGGTCGGCTGGCGCTTGGAGGATTCGGCCATGGAGGTCCCATCCGAGAGGAGGTGGCGCGAACCATAAAGCCTTCGGCTTTTAACGGGCATGAAGGCGGAAGTTGCGAGGAGGCGAGGCTACGAAGACTCCAAGGAGAGGACACGTGGCGCCGAGGGGGAAGGGCGAGGCGTCGGCCGATCGTGTGCGGCGCGAAAGGAGGGGGGGTCGTGCGTGCGATTTGCGATCCTAGGGCAGAGGGAGGAGGAGTCAGGGAAATTAGAAGAAAAAGAAGAAAGAAAAAAAAAATGAGAAGAAGAAAAAGAATAATATAATTATTTATATTTGATAATTAATTTAAAATTTCTTAATTTTATTAACTTATTAAATGGTTTCCAAAAATCACCAAATATTCACCCCTAGCTAATTGAGAGGCAAGGAATGCAACGGCGAAGTCGGATTTCGATTCCGGCGAGTTTTTAATTTTCCTCATTTTTAGGATATTTAAATATTATTAAGATATTCATCAAATTTTGACAACTTCCGATTGCCACCAAAACTTCACCATCAGCTAATTTGGGGGCAATGAACGCAATGGCGAAGTCCATTTTTCGATCGGAGGTCAAAATAAATAGGTCAATTTCTGAGGTTCCTGAAATTCCCAAAATAAGGATTTGATCCGTTTGACCTCTAGTTTGGACTGGATCTTGGTGGTTGACTCATAATGACTTAATTAATCACTAAAGGTCAAGATTAAGACTGAGATTAGTCATAATTGACTAAGGTAACAACTTGGGTTGTTACAACCAACCTGGCTTAGAGACTACGTCACATTTGCATTGTCTGTAGTGGAGGAAGATGTTCCCTCTCACTTCAAAGAAGCGGTGATAGGCTTAGTAGAAAATTTATGGAAGCAGGCTATGAATGAAGATATTGAGTCTCTTTACAAAAATAAGATATGGAGGCTGGAGAAACTCCCTCTAGGAAGGAAAGCTATTGGGTGCAAATGGTGTATGCAAAGAAAGAAGGTTCCTCAGAAGCTGATATATGCTATAAAGCTAGACTTGTGGCAAAGGGCTTTGCTCAGAAGGAAGGGGTCGATTATAATGAGGTGTTTTCCCCAATTATGAAGTACTCCTCGATCCATGTGCTTTTAGCTTTGATGGCATAGTTTGACTTGCTGCTTGAGCAGTTTGATGTGAATACAACATTCTTGCATGGAGAACTAGAGGAGGAGATCTATATGATGCAGCCCCAATGGTATAGTGTGCCAGGAAAGAGAGATTTGGTATGTAAACTAAACAAGTCTCTATATGGGCTAAAGCAATCACCGAGATAATCGTACTGAAAATTTAATTAATTTATGTAAAAAGAGGAGTACTATAGAAGCCAGTTTGACTATTGTGTATATTTCAAGATGCTGCCTCCAGATAACTTCATTTATTTGTTATTGTATGTCGATGACATATTGATATCTACTTCAGATCAGTCAGAAATGGATCATATGAAGGATCAATTATCAAAGAACTTTGAAATGAAGAATCTAGGAGAAGCAAAGAAAATATTAAGAATGGAAATCTGTAGAGACAAAATAGCAGGGAAGGTTTGGTTGACCTAGAAGGGGTATTTGGAGAGAGTGCTAAAGAGATTTATAATTGAAGAAAATGCAATGTTTATAAGTATACTTCTAGCACCTCATTTTCGCCTATCTGCAGAGCAATGTTCGAAGTCATATTTTGAAAAAGAAGAAATGCACACAGTGTCGTATACTAGTGCAGTTGGGAGCTTGATATATGCCATGGTTTGCACTATACCAGATTTGGCACAAGATGTTGGAGTTATGAGCCGCTATATGCATAATCCAAGAAAGGATCATTGGCAAACAGTGATGGGAATCTTCAAGTACTTGAAAGGTACAATTAGTGTTGGATTATTGTTTCACATGCAGTTCTCAATAGCTGACTTGTGCGTGGGATATGTAGACTCCAACTATGCTGGAGATTTGGATCGAAGAAGGTCAATAACTGGTTATGTATTCATACTTGCAGGAGGTCTAGTATGGTGGAGGTCAACCCTTCAGTCTACAGTTGCCCTGCCAACAATGGAAGCTGAATATATGGCAGTTACTGAGGCATTTAAGGAAGCTATTTGGATGAAAGGCTTGTTGAAAGATCTGGGTGTTAAGCAAAATGAGATAGTAGTACATTGCGATAGCCAGAGCACTATATTTTTGGATACTAATCCAGTTTGTCATGCTTGCACAAAGCATATTGATGTCCGATATCATTTCATTTGAGATGTTATCGAAGATGGTGAGACCTTACTAGAGAAGATCAATACCAAATATAATCCTGCGGATATGATGACAAAGGTACTCACTGTTTAGAAATTAACCCATTGTAAATCTTTGATGAATTTGGAGAAGCATTAATAGACTTCTCCTTTAGTGGAACTACAGATGGCTTGATTCACTTGGGAGGGGATACGCAGGCAACCAACTTGGTGCAGTCGCATTGATTGAGAGTGTAAAGTTTCAGTTCTCATGTGAAGCACATGAGACCTGAGGTGGAGAATTGAAGGAAATTTATTTTTCTTTAATTGAAGGAAAATTAAAGGAAATTAATTTTTCCTAAATTAAAGGAAATTAATTTTCTTTATATATAATTAAATCTCTTAATTATGGTATTAAGAAACTGCCGCATTAATAACTTTCGTTTCGGGAATTATGGATTTGGAAGTTTTCTTTATGTCCTTAATTGAGAGATTGGAATTTGTAACTCATGGGAATCAATGATGGTTTATAGATAGGCCTTGATATGTAAGAGTTTCAACACACAAGATACAGAGAAGATCTCTAAGAGAAGATTTTGTAAATGATTCTCTAACCTTATACCATTTGTATTCCTCTCTGATTTTAGTAAAACTTTGCTCTCATCCCTGTAGACATAAGTGTGATCACCGAACCACGTAATTTTTGGCTTGTGGCTGTAATTTTTTTATGTGCTTGTTTTTTTTCTTTAATTTTTTGGTTTCTCAATGCTCGCTCAAGTTTCATTTTGTTCCGCTTTTGGTTTAAACCCTATTCGATCTCCATAGTGGGCACCAAGTTTAAAATGCTAAGCCTTAGCCTACCATTATATCATGCATCAAAACACTAACTCAATAATATTTATTTTCATTATATGCCTCAAATTTTAACCAAGGATCCTCAAACACCATAGAAATTTAGGATGTGAGTGTACTTAAAATAATGTTCTTTATGTTGAATCAACAAGCAAATATTATGACCAAAAGTAACCCAAATGAAAGCTACCATAAAGAGAAATCCTAGAGTCATCTTTTTTATGATAGAATAACTCAATGATCAAACACAATCTGTAAGATCATAAGATAATAATAAAACTGAGAAGAAACATGCATATCCCAAAGGAAAGGCTGCACACCAGCACTGAAGTACATGAAAAAAAAAAGACTTGTATGTCAAATAACTTTACACTAAAGCCTCTCAAGGTCATGAAAGAGAAAGATATCCATTTTTGGAGCAAACATAAGAGAATTATGATTGAGCACCTCAGCAATGCATTGTTTTTTTAAGCTAGTACTGAATTATAAAATTGAAGGCATCAATCATCTCTAATGATAAATGCTTGTATAAACTTAGCCATTTATCTGTAAATTTGAACTTTAAATTATAATGTTATATACATATCTCACAAAGATAATAGTGGAAACATTGTGTCAATTGTTTATATTCAACAACAATGTTGTAAGTTCAAGATTATACACAAGTCATTTCATTTTAAAAGGATGACACTGATGAAATGAACTAGTAATCATTAAACCTCTTTGCATTAGAAAACAACCCAAACTATGTAATGAAGTATTACTAAGGAATTAAAAGTTGTTGGAACCAAAAGGAATAGCATAAGCTAAGAAAAAATATATTAAATAATGATCCAATAATAAAAAGCATCCTCAAGAATGAAAGATAAATCCATTTGATTTCACATGGCAAAGTAATAGATATATGAAAATCCTTTGAAAGCAATTACATAATATGTGGCCATCTTGTGTAGGTTTTGTCTCAAAAATGATAATTTGTTGCAAATAGTCCAAACCTACACTATCCCTTCCAAGTCAATTAAAATTAGAACTACTCATAATATACAGAGCATAAACATAAGCAAATCTAACAAAACTCACACTTAAATTTAACATACAAATGTTGAGCGTCATCCTCCAAAAATGAAATTTAGACCAAGATATCATTTATAAAGCTGATAGTGAACTAAATAAAAAAAGATGAAAGATTTAGTTTCTTAGATCCATAAAATCAATAGTGGATTAAACATGCTAGATAATATAACTAGAAGTGTAAATTTTTCAGGTCTAGTAAGTAATATTCATAGTGCCTAACTCTCAAGCTTGTAATATGCAAGGCATAAATTGATCTTTAAGAATGCACAAGAACAAAAGTATTGATAAATAAGATCATCAACATATGCATGAAGGCACTTGGTTCTTACCAACTCTTCATTTAGATCTTGATCAACAATGTACATCCATAGATAGACATCCATTTTCCTATGAAGAAAAAATTGAATAAATAAAATCATGCTCCACTAACTCTTAAAGTCAAGCCTTCATCCCCAACACTTTAATATGAGAAAGCAGATATGTTGGTTTTAACTTTAGTTTAGTTCCAGGCACAGGATGATTACAATGCTCAACCTCAAAAATAAGAGGAAGATTAGATAAATAAACAAAAAGACATCAAGAACTTGCAAGCTATATACATTTCCTCTTCTTCTCATTGCCATTAACAATTCTCTAAGCCTTACTAAAACTCTTGATCACATTAACATAACTTGTTTATAAACTTCATTAAGTGGCTGGAAACCATAAATATTGAATCAGTAGAAATGAGAGTGCAAAACTCGGCAATCAACATAAAAATTGTATTATTAATAAAATTTTAATTAAATTACAAACAATATACAGAATTAAATTATTTTTATTAACCTGTAATAATAAATACTACAAATAATAAAAATTTATTTCTTATTAAATCATAAAAAAAATTTGCTCTCTACTATGCACCTACTTAAGCTTATGCTTCACATTTGCTCACAAAAACCAAAATACTTAGCTACTTAACAGCCTACTTTGTAATAGTATTACAAATTTAAGACATAACTAATTATTTGTTAAATTCTCAATTTAAAGATCACCTTACTGTTATCTATTTATAGCTATATTAAAGATATGATTATTGCTACATTAACGATATTTATCTATTTAGTTCAATTGTTCGATTGATTAACAAATTTGAATTCCACTATGAATGCTTTGTATCATCTTATTTTAAAAATAAGAGAGCATTTTATTACAAAAAACTATAAATTAATTGCCAAATGTAAGAATTGTTATGTAATGGAGAACCTTTAGTGGCCAAGAGCAGCAAAAGCGCTGCCGCGCCATGGTGTCTCTGACACGAGACTTGAGGCGTTGTCGCGTGCCTCAGCAGTCAGGAATTAAGTATCAGGCGCTACAGTGCGTCGCAGCGTAAATCGTCGCTGCAGCGCGCTGCATCGAAAAACGGCGCTATAGCACGCCACAGCGGGTCAGCGGGTCGATCCCGAGGCGAGGACTCTACAAGGGTGCCACAGCGGTCTCATCACGAGACAGCAGGTGCCACAGCGCACCGGGGCACGCCGCAGCACGCCACAGCGGATGCAATATGAGAACACTGACGCTACGGCGCGCCGTAGCGCCAAGCGGAAATCTGCATGGCCTAGGTTACACCCTAAGAAAATTTGGAGGGCGTTTTGCACATATTTTAGGGCTCGTTTTTCAGCTGGCTACTTAAGCAATAGGTTGAGTGAAAACATAAGTAGAGTTGGCATAAGTTTGGGTGGCAAAGGCTGCTGAAGGAGAAGGACCCTAGTAAAACCCTAAGGAGATGCAGTGCAAGGTTTCTCTTGCAAGTTGGAGGTGATACTCCAGGTGGTAGATGCTTCTTCTCCTCCCCATTCTAGAGTAAGAGCTGGAGCACTTGTGCTGAGAAGATAATCTCTTTATAACTCTGTAACCTCCAAGTTATTCTAGTGGATTTCTTCGTGGTGTGGCTCCGTGATTTTTCCCATTCTTATATTTTCCATGTATATCTAAGTATCTGGATTGATTTGTGTATGCTGTGTGATTTCTCTCTTAAGTGCCTTGTGATTTTTTCTGAGTTTGTTTTGTAACCATCAACGCAACCTCGATCATCGATTGTGCGCTCTTTCTCAAAATCGCTTCCACTATGGAATAGAGCGTGCTGGCCAAAAAGGTGCTTATTTACCAACAAGTGGTATCTGAGAGAGGCTTACCTTGTTGGTCCTAGGGTTTGCTTGTTTGAGTGGGAGCAATGGCCGAAAAAATGAGACACAAGATTGAGAAATTCAACGAAATGAACTTTGCGTTCTGGAAAATACAGATGGAGGATCTACTCTACCAGAAGAAGTTGTATATTCCATTGAAATGAGCCGACAAGAAACCTACAGCTATGGCTGATGAAGAATGGGATGTTATTGATAGAACAGCACTGGGTTTGATTTGTTTATCACTATCTTCTTCTATTGCCTTTAATATTGATAATGAGAAAACAACTATATATCTCATGAATGCCATGACGAGGATGTATGAGAAACCCTTGACTTTGAATAAGGTTTTCTTGATGAAGAGACTGTTTAATATGAAGATGATGGATGAGTATTAAGTGACTAAACATGTAAATGGGTTCAACACTATGATGAGCTTGCTGAGTTCAGTGGGCATAAACTTTGATTGCAAGGTCCAAGCTCTGTTGTTCCTCTCTTCATTGCCGAACAGTTGGGATGGGCTGGTTACAGCCATTAGAAATTCACCTGGAAATGCATCGCTGAAGTTTGACGACATCATTATGCTAGTGCTGAATGAGGAGGTGCAGAAAATATCTCATGGAGAGGCATCTACCTCAGCACTGAATGCTAAAAACAGGGGAAGACATGCTGAGAGAAGACATACTAGAAATAGGTTGATGTCTCAACGAGGAAAATCAAGACCCAGAAAAGCCAAGCCAAATTATTAGAAGTGTGAGAAGGTAGGTCACTTTAAGAATGACTGCCCTACCCTTAAGAAGCTAAGTGGTGGTGTAAAGATGATGAACCCCATTATAAATGTCTCAGTTGAGAAGAATCAGGATGCTTTGATCTTCTTGTGAATATAGAGTCAGTGGTTGTGGACTCGGGTGCATTGTTTCATGCTACTTCGCCGAGGAGTGCCTTCAAGAGTTACACCAAGGGTGACTTGGGGAAAGTATATCTTGGAGATGATAAATCATGCGATATCATTGGTAGAGGTGATGTGGATGCGAAGCTTCCAAGCGGCGTAATTTGGAAGCTGAAGGATGTTAAACAAGTGCCATGTCTACGAAGGAACTTTATCTTAGTAAGCCAATTAGTAAGAGAGGGCTACAACACTTGTTTCACAAGAGACTCGTGGAAGGTCACCAAGGGTTCCCTAATTATTACACAGGGCAATATAGAGGTACAATATACCTAATCAATAAAGTGTCTAACACTATTGCAACTACAGAGGAGATAGATGCTGATCTATGGCACCGGAGGCTTGGCCATATGAGTGAAAGGGGGCTGAAATCCCTATAGTTAAAGGGAAGTTCCAAGGACTGAAGTCAGTGGACTTGAACTTCTATGAAGATTGTGTGCTGGGAAAACTGAAGAAAGTTACTTTTTCCAAAGTTGTAAGAGAGGTAAGAAGCAAGAAATTGGAGTTGGTGCATACAGATGTATGGGGACCAGCTCCTACATCTTTTATAGGTGGAGCAACATACTTCATCACCTTCATTGATGATCATATTAGGAATGTATTGGTCTACTTTCTAAGACATAAATCTGACATATTTGATGTGTTTGGAAAGTGGCTAGCCTTAGTGGAGAATGATACCTGATTAAAGCTAAAATGCTTAAGGTCTGACAATGGCAGTGAGTACTATGATAGGGAGTTCAAGGAGTTCTGTGCCTTGAGAGGAATAAGAGGGAGTTTACAGTCCCTATAACACCACAGCAAAATGGTGTTACAGAACGGATGAACAGAACGATCACAGAAAGATCCAGAAGCATGAGATTGCATGCAGGTCTCTCAAAGTAGTTCTGGTCTAAAGTTGTTAACACGGTTGTATACTTAATCAATAGGGGACTATCCGTACCCTTGAATGAAGGGATCCTCGGAGAAGTTTGGAGCAAAACAGAGGTGAAATTGAACCACCTCAAGGTATTTGGCTGCTCATCCTATGTGCATACTAATGCAGGATCTAGGAGTAAACTTCATGTCAATCAAGTGCACATTTGTTAAATATGGTGCGGGAGAGTTCGGTTATAGATTTTGGGACAATTAGAACCAGAAAGTCATAAAAAGCAGGGATGTCACTTTTAATGAAAGTGAGATGTACAAGGATCGTATAGGAGTCAAGACTGACTCCAAGGATGCTTCAGATGGAGAACCCTGACACATAGAGAATGATGACAATAGCGCACCACAGCGAAAAACGGCGTTTTAGCGTGCCGCGGCGGGTCAGCGGGTCCATCCCGAGGCGCGGACGCTACAAGCACGCCACAACGGTCTCATCACGAGACAACCGGCGCTACAGTGCGTCGGGGCACGCCACAGCAAATGCAATACGAGAACGCGGGCGCTATGGTGCACCGTAGTACCAGGGAAATCTGCACGACCTAGGTTACGCCCTAAGCAAATTTGGAGGGCATCTTGGATATTTTAGTGCTTGTTTTTCTGCTGGTTACTTAAGGAATAGGTTAAGTGAAAACCTAAGCAGAGTGAGCATAAGTTTTGGAAGCAAAGGTTGCTCAAGGAGAAGAATCTTAGGAAAACCCTAAGGAATTGCAGTGCAAAGTTTCTCTTGCAAGTTGGAGGGGATAATCCATGTGGTAGTTGCTTCTTCTCCTCCCCATTCTAGAGTAAGAGCTGGAGCACTTGTGCTGAGAAGATAAACTCTTTGTAACTCTATAACCTTCATGTTATTCTAGTGGATTTCTTCATGGTGTGGCTCCGAGGTTTTTTCCATTCTTGGGTTGTTCACGTATATCTTGGTGTTTGGATTGATTTGTCTATACTGTGTGTTTTCTCTCTTAAGTGCTTGTGATTTTTTTTTAATTTGCTGGGTAACCGTCAACGCAACCCCAATCCTCGATTGTGCGCTCTTTCTCAAAACCGCTTCCACTGCGGAATAGAGCGTGCTTGCCAAGAAGGCGCTTATTTACCAACAAGAATATATAAATGAATCTTTATTTTGGGAAGATATAATGGAAGAGAGGGTAGCCAGCTTTCTTTTGTTTAAAAAAAATATTAGTCAAAAATAATTTTTGCATGGACACTGCGTGGTCAATTTCTAACCACATGCATAATTTATCGTTTCAAATAAGGATAATGCTATCGTTTTAAATAAGGATATTGCTATTATAGTTTTTTAATGTCTTGAATATGCTCTAATATCTAATATCTTGAAGAGAGGGTAGGCAGAATCCCACCAAGTATGTTCTAATAAATGACTTAATGAAAAGGAAAGCACTGTTAGTGTAATTGACCTCTGATATTTCACCAAAATACTATCTAATTGGCCACTTTCATTCATCGCTTGAATTGTAGGCTTAAAATACAATATCATATTATTTCATTTAATGAATAAAATAACAAGTATTGCATTTGTGAATAAAATAATGAATTTTTCGATATTTTTATTTAAGAAATCAGTAAAAATTCTATAAGATGCATGTACATGTATTTAATTTAATGAGTATATATATATATATATATATATATATATATATATATATGTATGCATGTATTCATTTAAGGAAAATTCTATAATATGCAAGTCTTAGTAAATTGGTTAACCTCAAAATAAATGTAGATTCTTAGCTGAAAAGAAAAGTTCTAATCATAAGACAAACTTTGGGAAATCAAGATTAATAAAACTAATCTAGTATTAAAAAGATGGTGACATACTCAACAATTCATAATCATAAATATATTTTGTTTTTCTTCAAAATTATAGTAGTTATGATGAATAGTGAACACAATAGTGAAAAATAAGTAATTTGTTAAGATACTGATCTAAGATCAACACCATAACTTGAACTATTGTATACCAAGGTATTATTGTAATGACCCTCGGTCATTGCAACATATTAAAGCTAATATGTGCTGTTAAGACTTAAGATAATTTCCAAGTATAGCCCATATCTCTGATTAAAATGCATGTAATTTATGTTTAAAGATCTAAAACTGAAAATATATTTTAAATTTCTACTGAGTTGTTTAACATACGTTTAGTTCTCTGGAATGATGCTTAAACACATATCTACATTCATATTTTTGTGTTGGGAATCGATCTAGTTAATGTGTTACTGAGACAAGATCTTCGATGCGATCTATTAAAATGTTGTTTTAATGTATGATCCCCCTACCATCAGATCCTTTAAAGATATAGTGAAAAACCCTAACTCTGCGATCTCTAAATCAATCTCTTCTTTTTACAACTCTTTGGCTTTATTCTTCACTGACGAGGAAATTTCTACTCTAGCTGCTAGCACTCAATCACTATAGTAGGAAAATTTAATAATCAAAAACCTAACTTTAGCCTTGTCTCGAGCTTTATCCTTGGTCTTAAGCTCATTCGATCGATTTCCATCCTGGCAATTGATTCTCACAGAATTTTTTTCAGCATCTCCTCATATCTGGACTATGCTAGGGTCTTTGCCAAAGGATCCTATGATTTAAAAGGAAGCACTATGAAATTTGCAAAATGGGATCCTTATACTAATGTTACTGTTGATTCCCCAATTGCTCATGTTTGGGTTAATTTTTCGAGGCTCCGTCTTCACTTTATCAAGAAAGATATTCTCTTTAACATAGCTAAAGAAATTGGTACTCCTCTCCAACTGGGTAGAAACATGGCTTTGGAGAGGAATGTTGCTGCTCCAAGGGTTTTGGTGGAATTTAACCTTTCTCTCTCGCTTCGAGAAAAATATTGGTTAGGGTCGGCCAACAAAAGATATTATCAATCTATTCAATATGAAAATTTACCTCTTTATTATACTTGGTGTTAAACGTTAGGACATGGTTCCTTCCCAATGTCCTTACACTCACAGCAATAGTCCTGTTAGAATTAGAGATAAAGAGGATTTGCATCTCCCTAACATCTCATCTCCTGATATTAACTTAACTAAAACCTTAGGAAATGGAATTAATGTTTATCAAACTGATTAGACTTTTGGTCAAGCTATATCTAAGATTACTTTTGGGAACTTTGATAATGCTATTCTACCTTCCACTTACTCTGAATTGACCAAGGAATTATCTCACAAAGCTGCCACTATTGTTGATGTCCCTATGGAGGTTGAATAGATTTGTTATTTTACTAAGCAGATTAATCAGGTTTTCAACCCTACTGACTCCACTCAAAACTTCTGTCTCTCTCGGAATCATGAAGATTCGGGTATATCTTTTACTGCTGAAACATTACAAAATGATGTTCTGCAAAATCACGATATCAGTATAAGGTCAAACTGCTGTATTAATGAGCCACAAAATGTTGATTATCAAAATCTAGTGAATCCTTTGCAATACGATGAAGCTTTTATATTTGCTGTTACATTACTAAATACTGCTCAAAACCTCACAAATATTACTGAAAATGTTGTTAATGAATACCAGAATGCTGATGAAGAGTTAAGACTTAAGATAATTCCAAGTATAGCCCATATCTCTGATTAAAATGCATGTAATTTATGTTTAAAGATCTAAAGTTAAAAATATATTTTAAATTTCTACTAAGTTGTTTAACAGACATTTAGTTCTCTGGAATGATGCTTAAACACATATCTACATTCAAATTTTTGTGTTGGGAATTGATCTAGTTAATGTGTTACTGAGACAAGATCTTCGATGTGATCTATTAAAATGTTGTTTTAATGTAGGATCCCCATACCATCAGAACCTTTAAAGATATAGTGAAAAACCCTAACTCTGCAATCTCTAAATCAATCTCTTCTTTTTACAACTCTTTGGCTTTATTCTTCACTGATGAGGAAATTTCTACTCTAGCTGCTAGCACTCAATCACTATAGTAGGAAAATTTAATAATCAAAAACCTAACTTTAGCCTTGTCTCTAGCTTTATCCTTAGTCTTAAGCTCATTCGAACGATTTCCATCCTGGCAATTGATTCTCACAAAATTTTTTTCAGCATCTCCTCAGATATGGACTATGCTAGGGTCTTTGCCAAAGGATCCTATGATTTAAAAGGAAGCACTATGAAATTTGCAAAATGGTATCCTTATACTAATGTTACTGTTGATTCCCCAATTGCTCTTGTTTGGGTTAATTTTTTGAGGCTCCGTCTTCACTTTATCAAGAAAGATATTCTCTTTAACATAGCTAAAGCAATTGGTACTCCTCTCCAACTGGATAGAAACATGGCTTTGGAGAGGAATGTTTCTGCTCCAAGGGTTTTGGCGGAATCTAAGCTTTCTCTCTCGCTTCGAGAAAAAAATTGGTTATGTTCGGCCAACAAAGGATATTATCAATCTATTCAATATGAAAAAAATTTACCTCTTTATTATACTTGGTGTTAAACTTTAGGACATGGTCCTTCCCAATGTCCTTACACTGACAGCAATAGCCCTGTTAGAACTAGAGATAAAGAGGATTTGCATCTCCCTAACATCTCATCTCCTGATATTAACTTAACTAAAACCTTAGGAAATGGAATTAATGTTTATCAAACTGATTAGACTTTTGGTCAAGCTATATCTAAGATTACTTTTGGGAACTTTGATAATTCTATTCTACTTTCCACTTACTGTGAATTGACCAAGGAATCATCTCACAAAGCTGCCACTATTATTGATGTCCCTATGGAGGTTGAATAGGTTCGTTATTTTACTAAGCAGATTAATCAGGTTTTCAACCCTACTAACTCCACTCAAAACTTCTGTCTCTCTCGAAATCATGAAGATTCGGGTATATCTTTTACTGCTGAAACATTACAAAATGATGTTCTGCAAAATCACGATATTAGTTTAAGGTCAAACTGCTATATTAGTGAGCCACAAAATGCTAATTATCAAAATCTAGTGAATCCTTTGCAATATGATGAAGCTTTTATATTTGCTGTTACATTACTAAAACTGCTCAAAACCTCACTAATATTACTGAAAATGTTGTTAATGAATACCAGAATGCTGATGAAGAATTACAAAATCTTGTCAATATTGCTATTTATGAGCTACATAATCATGAAATGATTTGCAAAGCCTGGTTGAGAATGTGAGCATAGATAATAATCTCAATTCATTATATATTTTCAATGGAATTGAAATTAATGCTGAAAACATTTCTGATTCTATTATTAATGTCAACGCTATTATTGATGAAATTGATGTTAATGATATTTTTGTTATTATAATTGATGCTGCTAGTTATTATTATGATGCAAATGGTATTAATCTTATTAATGTTAATGAAATTCATGTTGAGGATATTACTATTAATGAATCAACCGTTGAGGATAATGTGGTTAAGGATAATGCTATTATAAATGTCAAAAATATGATTCCTAGTAAGTTTTATGTTGTTAAAGATACTACTATGAGTGAAAATGTTTTTATCTATAATGCTATTGCATGTGCTAAAAATAATATTAATTCTGAAGGTCTTAAGATCGTTGAACCAAACTATCCTATTGATAATCTTGTTGTCACTTCAAATGCCTCTATTTTAAGCGATAAAAATGATAACTCTGTTTCCATTAATGCTGCAGATATTTTCAATAATGTTTATCATCTTTTTGCTAAATGTACTAACTCTAAGGAAACATAAGATACTGCAAATAAGGTTGATTATTTTACCTTAAATACAAATTATGTTGAAGTTGACGCTTTTATTAACTCTCGCCATCCTTCTAATAACACTATTAGTATTGAGGAGATTCATGTTGAAGTTGACAATATTGTACTGTTGAATCTTCCATTGCTCCTGATATAAGCATCATTGAAAAGAGGCACTTTGACTCTCTTAAAACAATTGAATCTATTCCTAGATCAAACAATGCAAAGTTTGAAAAGCTTAAAAATAAGGCTTCTAAAAAACCTAATAGTCCTTACAAAGAAAAATAAAGATGTTATCCTGCCAATAAGAAAAATAACAATGATGTTCTCATTCAAAATAAGTTGGACTCGTTGATGTCCTAAAGCATATAATTAAGGATAATAAAATCAATTTTGCTGTCAACTTGGAACCTAAAATCAAAGATGATTCCATTGGTGCTTTAAGAAAATTTGTCAGTCTTGGTAATTCTATGACTTCAAATTCTAATCGCATCTAGGTTTTTTGGTCTGATTCTTGGAAAGCTAAGGTTATCTCTCAATGCGACCAAGCTATACACATGAAGTTTTACAATTCCAACTTGCTGCTTTTTGCAACATTTGTTCATACCAATAATGCTAAATTGGATTGATTACTTCTATGGGAATTTTTAAAAAATTATGCCCAAACTTCTTTGCCTTGGGTGGTAGGTGATGACTTCAATGCTGTGCTGCATGCTAATGAGTATAAGGGTTATAAATCAAACCATGCAGATTACTATTTTGATTTTAGCTCTGTTATTATTGATTGTGGTCTTGATGATTTTAAGTATTATGGTGTGCCTTTCCCTAGGAAAAACAACAAGAAATTTGCTATGCTTGATTCTTTTTTTATTAACCATATTTGGCGTAACACTTTTAATAACTACAAAATTTCTCTCTGAACTCCACAACGTTCGACCAGAAACCCATTGTTTTGTCCTCTCGGATACAGGCCACCTTGTTTCCAAAATCATTTAGATTCCTATTGTATTGGCTCAACAAAGAAGACTACTATGATATTGTTGATACGGTTTGGAATGCTCATTGTAATTATTTTGTTCTTCTTCGTTTAGTTGAAAATTTTAAAAATCTTAGAAAAGCCCTCAGCATTTGGAACAAAAACTCTATAGGTAATATTTTTAATAATTTGGAGAAGCAGGAAAATATGGTAAACTTGCTTGAATCTATCTTTGAATCTCAGCCCATGATGTTAACAAAATTACTATCAATAAAGCTAAAACTTCTCTTATTCAAAAAATAATGATAATGAAACTTTCTGGAAGCAAAAATGTAGTTTAAATTGAAATTTGAAAGGAGAAAGAAATATTGCTTTTTATCATAATTGGGTTAATAAGAGAAGTCACACTAATAATATTAGTGAGATTATTACCCCTAATGGATCCAAGCTCACTAATACTGCTGATATGCAAGATTCTGCTATTAACTTTTTTAAAGATGTTTTCTCTTCTCCTTGCAACCCCTCAACTCACTCCAATTTTAACTTCAATGGCTACCAAATTTCTGAGCTTGATAATTGTATGCTTAATTTCATGGCTTCTAATGAAGAGATTTGGGATGTTGTCAAAGATCTCAAAAACAATATGTGCTCTAGCTCTGAAAGCTTCCCTATTGAGTTTTTTTGTAAATTTTAGGATATTATTAAACTGGATGTTTGCAATGGTGTTAAAGAATTTTTTCGTGATGTTCCCATACCAAAATTTTTTTGTCACACTATGATTTCTCTCATCCCTAAAAAGGATAAGGCCACTTGGTGGTTTGATTTTCATCCCATTATCCTTTGTACCACTTGAATAAGATTATCTCTAAAAATTTAGCCAAAAGACTTCAAAGATTGCTACCTTATATCATTTTCCCCAACTAATCTAGTTTTGTGCCTGGTCGTCAAATTCAGGATAACATTCTTTCCACCCAAGAGCTCTTTCACAACCTCAAGAATAAAATTCATGGCGATAATCTTATCATCAAACTTGTTCTTGAGAAAGCACTAATAATATCAAGAAGCTGAAACTTGTTTGACATAAATATTAATTCTAATAAATACTTCTTCATAAAAAACTCCGCTTCTACTAGGCATATCAATTCTATTAAAAATATTTTTAATTTCAAGTTAGGTAAGCTTCCCTTTACTTATCTTGGGATTCTTATTTTTGCTAGCCATAATCAAAATGCTATCTATAAGGATTTTTTATAATTTTTTTAAAGAGGTTTCGTGGTTGGGAACATAAATACCTTTCCCAAGCTAGTAGGCTTACTCTTCTAAAATTTGTTCTCAACATTACTCCTCTTTTTTGGTTGGAAGTTTCAACTCCTACTCGTTACATCATAAAAAAATATCAAAACTACCTTTATTAAATTTCTCTGGAGTCATAGCCAAAGCTCTAAAACTTTGTGGTGCTCCTGGGGCCATTTAACGTTTCCCCTAAATGAAGGTGGTATGGGTTTACGCTGCCTTGACTCGCTTCATAAAGCTTATTCATATTAAGCTTTGGTGGAAATTCTGTACTTCAAATTCTCTTTGGGTATTATCCTGATTGCTAAATATTGTTATCAAACTCTCACTAAAATCACTAACACTTTGACCTGGAGAAGAATGTTAAACTATAAAACCCTTATTGAAGAGACTATAATGTGGATGTTCTTGACCATTTTTCCTTTTTCTAGTTCGACCATTGGATCCCTTTGGGTATTTTTACTTTGCTCACTCAAGACAGGATAAAATATCATAAATTAACTTTAGGAAAGTGCTTCTCTCATGACACTGGCTGGAGTTTCTCTTTGCTTAAACATATTCTCCTGGCTAATATTATCATCTCCATCAGTTCAATTATCCATACTCTGAATCCACTAAAAAATGCAAATTTTGTTTTATGTGAGAACTCAACTATCAATTTAATGAATCTTTGGCATTGTTGTAGGCCTCATGCTATTCCCTCATTCCCTGCTTGGATATGGCATGAGGCCTATCAATATATCAAGTAATTCGAACTAGAGGTGGCCTCTATTAGCACAAGAGGTGACCCCCACCACACAACACTTTGTCCTATCATGAGTTTAATAGGAGACTCCCATGCATAGAACTTAGGAGACATAGAAGTTGAGTCTTATCTGACATCCAGCATCCTGCTTAGATACTATTTGTGATATCTTAAACACTTAATAATTATGATATTATTAGTTTTGACCATAATAGCCTCAAGATTTTGTCCTTATAAGATAGCTTTTTAGGAGGTTAACCATCATGGAGTACACCTAATAAAAATATGTTTAACTTTAGAGTTCTTATTGGGAACTCCAAATTTATCTCAAAAGATGTTTTGATGTTTAAGAGTTTTATTTAAGTACACTTAAGGAGATATTATGTTTGATTATCAAATTAATTTTCAATGCTTAATTTGCTTAAATTATAAAATTGATTTACAATTAATCCATGGAGAATGATTTCATCTATTAAGAGATATCATAACATTAATAAGATGTCATGAATGATAATTAATCTCAAGGTCAAATCATGACTATCATAATAATATTTGGTAACGACATAGTAATTTAGTTAGTTCTAGGAAAAATCACTAAAATTAACATGGTATATATGGGATATATGCTTGAGATAAAGGGATCTTAAGATTAATGCCACATTTGAGTAGTTTAGGGAGTACAAAAGGTTTATCAATTGATCAAGTTTAATAAGCAAATAACCATACACAATATTCTAATTACTTCTTAATAGTGAAAGCAAAGTTTAATTTATTAAGTTAATTAGTTCCTTAAGTATTATTAAGTAAAATTCTTAAAAATTGAGGTGTCTTTTCAAATAATGATAGAGTTTCTGGTAAGAATTTCAAAGTTAAGCGTGCTCAAGTGTGAGCACTCTCATGATGGGTGACCTATTGGAAGTTATCTTATGATGATAAAATTATGAGACTTATTTGGCCAAAGTGAATGATACTTTGATGCTTAAGAGCTAAGGGATGTACTGTGGAGGGATAATTTTTTACCTCCCAATAAACCCTAGGCAAACTAGTGGAGCAGAGTTAGGGTAGGGGATATAGTCATTGATGGATATATCTGAATCTCAAGTTTATTTTGGTACATGTTAGGTTAGCTAGAACCTTATATGCAGGGCAAATTATGATGCCCTAACCTCCTTCTGTTATTCCTCCATTAGGACGAGGAATAGTGCCAGGTGGGTTGACTCTGTCCTGTACAGCACTGTTCTTTGGGCCCACATATGCGGCTGATCTGTGTGCACCTTAGCTGCCTCGCATGCGAGTGATAGCGCTGCATGCATATAGATTTTTGATTAAGAAATAATTAATTGAATTAATTTAAAATAAATTAACTTTTAAAATATAAGTCCAAATATATTGAAATTATATAACAAAATGATCAAGAAAATATGCAGGACAGTAATATGAAGTTAAATTTTCAATTCAATGATTATTATCACTAATCACTTTCTAATTGTCATTAATTGTTATTAAAGCTTAGATTAGCTATTTGATGTACAATTTGAGCATACTTATTGTTATTGCACTCATTATGCTATAGTAAAGCTATAACCATCGATTTTATATCATTTGGACATCAATTGGAGATGCATTTTTGACACATAAATAAATTAATATTTAAATCCAAAATTAGGGTTTTTCCCGATTAAGTTTCCTAAGCCCTAAGATTTCTTAGGGGAATATAGATTATGGCTTGTTTGAACATTAGATGATTATTTGTGTAGGAAAACAACTAGATTGACCTAAGTATTTACTTGGTCCTAATAAATTTAACTTTCAAGAGGGAGATAATTAAGTTGAAAATCTATGACTTAACTTAGTCATTTGTTATGAAGATAGTAGTGATTGATCTTTAGTATAGCATATGTGGCTAGGAGAGAATCCTAAGGCTTTAGAGAGGAACCAACTTAGGAAGTTTGGTGTGACACTCCATCAAGTCAAGTTAGTGACTAGATCCCCTTAGACTTAGTAAATAATCAAAGTAATTATGTGTGACTTACCTAGTGTAATATAAGCTGCCAAATTATGTTAAGTGAAAGACTTAGAACCTTGATAATTAGATTGGTAAACTAGTAAAAATTAGATCTAAAATAACCTTATCTTAAGTAAGATCATCCCTTAAGCTTTGCCAAATTAGACTGATAGTCTTGTAAAGTCATTAGATTGATGGTAGATTAGTACTAATCTATTGGCAGCATATCTAAAGATAAGCTAACCTAATATGTTAATTGGAGAATTTGAGTATAGGACACAAAGATACTAAATGGGAATTAGGATGATTAATTTTAAGTTGGAAGAATATGGAACCTTTTTAGCTATGGTTGAAGTGATCTAAACCACAGAAATGTTAGAACCTAGAATGTGCAATAGTGAACCTATAGTTTGTAACTTTTGACATTTTATTAGAGTCAAAATATTTTAGATAACTTAGATATATGTAGTACTAGTATTAAGATAAGATTTTCAATTGTAATCTTGTAATTGTATCTATAAATTATTTTGCCATCTAAATAGTACTAAATTAAAGTGCTATTTTTAAAAGCCTCACTTATTTATATATATTATGTATTAGTTGACTAAAATATTTGATGAATGTCTAAGTTAATTGAGGGGTTTGATTAGTCCCAATTATTAGGATAGATAACTACATTAGACAATAATGAAGATCACATGGCTTACAACAAAATGCATTGATTGTTTTTATGGTTGAGACTATAACCTTGAACATTCATTCAGATTTTATGCATAAATAAAAATACATTAAATAATTAAAACTATACTTTAGGGGCTTCACTTTGGGAGGATCAGTCTGTATAAACATTACTAAGCCAAGGAAGGCTATAGAGAGATCAGAAGACCACACATATTCTAGAGGGAGAATATGTGTGCTTTATAGAAAACCCCACTACTTATTGTTTGGTAGACGTACATAAAAACACCTTGCTTTGTTTTGTAATGTGCCCACAGAACATATTTAAACAAGATAAATAACATAAAATAACATTTCTCATAATCTTATTGATTGTAAGTGTTTATTTAAGTCTTGTGAGTATACATAATAGATTATTCAATCTATAAGGTGGAACTTGCTTTACTTATTTCTTTAGTACAATTGTTTACTTTATAGTATCACTTATAGCTTGTGCAGTCTAGATTTTCATGCTGTCACTTGCATGTCTTCTTACACTTCCCTTGATTTTACTATTACTTAGCATCTAATTAATTTGAACATATACATGCTTCCCTTACTTATTTATATGCACGTTAGTGTTTATATGTAGCCCATAATGTCTTATCATGTATTTGATGCATGTTTGAAAAATCTTTTATGATTATTATATTATTTACATACTTCTTAGCGTTTAAATCAGTTTATACTACCTGTTCATTTCCTTGCATTGTGGTCCATTTTTATAACAATTCTAAATAGTTATTGTGATATATGCTAAATTAAAATAATATTACTAAATCTTAAGATGTACTTAGACTTCTTAAAGTCTAATCACTTATTTTTCTTTTGCTGGCTGTGCTCTACCTTATTAAAAACTAAATATGATAGATCATGAGCTTTGATCGGAGCTTGTGCCTAAGGAGGAATCTGAGTAGTAGGAGATTTCTTGTAAACTACAATTGTTATTTCTTTTTATTATGTGAGGATGAGGGATTATTTACTCAATTTGTATTATAAATTTATCTCTAGATGTTTCTTTATTTTATGTGATGACTTTAGTCTTTCTTTCATTTTATGTATGACTTTATATTCTAGATGTTAGTTACTTATGCATTGGATGTTGATTTTCTTTCTACCCATAAATTTGCAAGCAAATGTAGTACTTAGTAATGGAATATAATACACTAATCAAGTATTAAGTACTATTGTAACACCCGATATTGGTTTAGAATGCCTAATTTAATAACGGGTGTTACAGTTTCATTGTACAAGAACTAGTTTGTATGTAATAATACCAAAAAATGCATCAATGATTTAAGTAATTGTTGCTATCATGTCTCATCTTTATTAGTCGTATAAGAGAATAAACACTTTAGTTTTTAAGGTTATTGTGCCTCGTTACATCTTTTGGGTTTGTTGTTTCGTATTTGTATTATTCCTTACTTATTTTAATCTCACTCGTAGGCTACATGTGTCTTCCATTTTTCTATAGTGGGCCATGTCCAACCCAAACATTTGCAGATTCAAGAGTATTGGTCATGTGGAACAACTTATTTCAAATTTGTTTCATGCATTGATACTCAAAGCAAAAATTTATAATATATATATATATATATATATATATATATATATATATATATATATATATATATTGCATACTATCCAAGTTATATGTGTACTCATGGTAAACATGACATAGCTTGCTCTAAAGATGTTCCATTATAAATCCTATGAACATTATGAGATTATGTTTATGTGTGTATTATTATAGGATTCAAATGCAGATGTTTGAAAGTACATATTGTCATGGGGTGTTTAAGGAGTCAAGTATTGTGGTGTTATAGTAAGTGTACATTAAGAGATTACCTACTTAATTTGATTAAATTTGAATGTGGTGATGTGATACTCTGGGGTGACCGCCAATGGATAACCCGGGACATCAATGAGGGAGATAGCCCATCCTAACCCGTCATCAGCCCAACACTTATGCTGAATTGATTGAGATCAAATGAGTTATCTCTAATTACTTTATCTGAGGATAATCCTTAAGAGAAATTATGATTTTCATCCCAAGTATTAGTCACCTTATCCCTATGCATATGTGGTATATTTAACTTATAAGAATAGCCAAGTATATGAGATAATAATGATAAAAGAAAGATCATATCACAATACTGACTATAAGATAATATAAAATCAAAGTATGGAAGCTAAGCATTCATCACAAAAGCTAAGATAACATTCGTCGCAAGTGCATCCAGGATTATCTAATTATTAGAATCCAGAGTTTTTGATGCATAAAAAAATAAACTCTTTCATCTTACCAATAGGAAAGAGTAAGATTAAGCACTAAAATCAGCAATCCAATAGTTGCGGCTCTTCTGCCTCCTCTTGAAGCTCCTGAACCTCCTCAAAAGTAAGCTCATCAAGTTGCTCCAACTTGACATGTTGGTTTTATAAGCTAGGTCTCAAACAAAAAAAATGAGAAAATCATATGTTAGGCAATAATTCTAAGTACATTTTAGGATAACTACATAATTTCTTATTAATTAAGGGATACTACTTAACCTCATAAATAGAAATAAAATATGCAATGAAACTAATATAAGACTACATAAGAGTTGAAGAGTAAAGTTGTAATTGTATACCAAGACTGTTGAAAATAAATAATAATTGAAATTGAATAATACTAAAAATAGAGTAAAGGTACTTTAAATAAAATAATTGGAAGTAAAATGATAATTGTATAAAAGGCTGAAAGTGATCTGTAATATTTGATAAATATAAAATGCCACTAAGTATGCCACTAAATATGCCACATGTATGCATAACCATAATGCTAAAACTACACTTTATAGATCATATGTGTGCTCCAAATTTCACCGCTAACATATCCTAGTTGTGCTATGCATCACACCGCTAATAAAATGTTATGCTTATGTTATTCCTGTTATGCCAAAATTGAAAGAATTAAATAACTAAAATTCAAAAAATAGAAAAATATCTCCTTTGTTGTCTAATTATCTTACCTTTAAACTTTCTAATATGCATGTTTATTCTAATGCCACATTATTCAAAAATTTACTCGAACAATTTTCTAATTCATATGATAATCCTAACATCATCACTAGATTAAGTTTTAAGCAAACTATTTAGGTTTTAAGGACTTTCAAAGCTAAAAGAAACTTGAATTGATACTATTTCCATAATACTAAGTTCTCAAATACTCATCATAGAAATCCATCATTAGGATCCTCTACCATAAAATGTATGTTCAATCTAGCTTAACAATGGTTCTTAGTAATATTTAACCTAAGCTTATTAATAGCTATTCAAGAAATTCTACCATGGTTATAATCTCTTCAAATGTTAATATGAATCTTAAGATTTAAAAGTCAATCATATTGATTCCTAAATGATTATGATTCTTGAGATTATTACTCACTAATTAAAGTTTAAGGTAATTAGTACATTTTTAACAAAATTAAGTACAAAAAAAAAATTCTAATTCCATAATTATCTTCTCCTCTATATAAGGAAAATAATGAGACCTTAATCATTCAATTTGGTCAAGGATTTAGCCTAATATTCACTAATTATTTTCTTAAATAATTAAGGCATAATTAATAAATTTACTCATATAAAATAAAATATTATTACAAATTATTATTCTACATATTTTTCTAATTAAGATAGTATATAAGATTATTAAAATTGGATGCATATTTACTGATAATAAGCAAATCTTAATTTCAAATAAATTCTCTATAATTAGAACTTTTTATTTCTTAAAATTTATTCATGTTATCTTCCAATTGGCTTTCGGATACTGTTGGATCAATCGGGACCTGACAGGCTCGCCAATTGCGGGACTGCGTAGGTTGGCCAGGACCCGACGACCCTCTACTCTCAAATATCGCGGGTCATGGGCGGCCCGACTTGCATGTTCTTCTTCATTTTGACGAACTAAGAACCAATATCTGAGATTTTGGATTTTGGACAAACCTTAAATTCTCGATAAACAGAACACCAAATCATTTATTCAATGGCTTAAATCAAACTTATAAAGGAGCTATACACGTCGGAACACCAAGCCCCATCTAAGGTGCTTTAGATCAGCCAGTCCTAAATTATTTCCAATGGGTGCTAGGGTTTACTACCTGACGACCCCTTGTTAGATTAGAAGTTCTGATCCAACACTGAGTGTCACTATAGTACTTAATACTGGATTAATGTTTCATAACCCTCTATTAAGCACTACTAAAGGCAAGGGATCAATAAGATAGGGAATACATATGATTCATATTAATAATGTATATTCATTCTATTACATTCATCCAGAAAAAAAATTTATCTCAAATTTAATAAATAATATAGTTCATATAACTTAATGTTTACATCATTTAATAAATGAAAAGAAACTCTCTCATCCTCACCAAAATGAAAGCATAAGTAAATAACTCCAAGGATCTTCAAATATGCTCCTGAATCTTCACGTCTTCTCCTGTCTCACCAGTTAGCTCCACTCTAGGCTTCTGATCAACCGTATTTAATTCTTAATACGATAAGCCATAACTATTAAAAGAAAAACAAGTGGTCATAATTATAAAGTCTAAGCACATTTTAAGGTTTATAACTATTTTAATTTAAGAATATCACATGTGGTTTGACTCCAAGAAGTCAACTTCTCCAATTACCATAAAATCTGAGTAAAATTAGTATAATTATACTCCATATAGCATAATATGAATAAAGATAGTGAGCAGGGTCAATTTGGAGTTGATTTGTCCTAACTAGAGTTTTCACCTAAACTAATTAAGGTTCAAAAAATCATTAGAAAAAACATTAATCAAAATGTAAATTAAATACCACCATAATATTCTACATCAATAATCTATGGTTAGTATTTAGCAAGCCTGAGATGGTGAGCTGAAGACTGGGTCTGATTTGCTCAGTTGGGTCCATCGATCGATGGTATATTGAATGAAATCATCAAATAAAACAAAATGAATGTAAAACGATAATGGTAGGGGCTCGTGTAGGTGTGTACCTCTCTATCATCGTTCGCCACTTTCATAAGATCAATAGCTCGTGTTAGGTAAGCCCTAGCCACTGCAACACCTCTCGTTCACTCCGCACTTTGCCAAACAACTCATTGGATGTGTTAGTACCGACGTTGTACGCGTGAATCGACGACCCCACCGTCGATTCGAAGTAGCGCGAGCCCTCGATCGTCTCTCCAGAGGACGACGTCCCGCAGGATAATTTTAGCAAATGAAGGCTGATCCGTCATTCGATAAATTCCAGCGGCCGAATGGTTTAAATTAAAATTAAAAATAAATATTTTTAAAATATAATTAATTATAAAATTTAATCAATTGAACCAAACGAATTCTAATGGATCCTCAAATTTTCAGGGTTTTGTCCTAATGATGTTTATAACTTAGTGACAAAATATTTAATATCTAATTAAGCACAAATTAGGCATAGTAACAACTTAGGGTTGTTATAGGTGATGCATCATTAACATTCAAAGTAAAAGTAGACTAAGAATCAATGTTCATTAGCATATTCCACCATTGGTGAAGTACATAAAGAGTAGGCATACAGTAATGTATCCATGGGGGCTAGTTTTAGCACTAGAAATAATTAAGTACGAAGGCTCCCAATAAAAGCCTAGAACAAAACTAACTTATTCGAATTGCGTTATTTTAGCACAAGTTTTGGTTTCCACAAAAGCTCATTAGGTTAATTTACTAACCAGGGTTACGCAATCTTAAGAGTAAAACTATAAGCTAGTCTTCACTACTATTGGTTCTAAGTGGGTTAATAATCAACTCAAAATTTATGAAAAGAGTATACAAATCTCATATGTTATGAGTTAGTTCCATAACTTATCCTAAAATAAAGAGTAAAAATAGGGTGTAAAGGTAAAAGGGTAAGCATTTTTAAAGGATATAACTACCTATACCTCTGAAGCTTTAAATAAGATTTGCTAAGTACTAATTAAATATTTTTGAACACTATGAATAATTGGTCTAGTCATAATATATATACTTTTCAAGGTTCAAACAAAATTTGCTAAGTACTAATTAAATATTCCTAAACACAGTATGATATTATTTATGCATTAGAAAGAGAATAATTAGTCTAGATCTGATACAAGTGATGGTGAGTAAGAAGAAAGGTCACTGTGCAAAACAATAGATTGACCATAAACAACTCTATGATCTAAACGGTGCATCGTCATTACTAAAGCATAACTTCTTAATGAGAGTCAAATGAAGCTTAGGAAATGGGTTAGGAATGGCTAGCTCTTTAGTGAGAATTCATAGTGCTACGGCAAAGAACATTTTTTTGGACCTTACAGACCAACCGGAGACGAAACGAACATAGAACAGGCTCAGAACGTGCTCCCGTTGAGAAGCTATCTTTTTGTTAAAGACATAGACATTGAAAAGGATTTAGAACTCTTTGGAGCGGCCGTTCGCACAGCATCCAAGCAAAGCCTAATGGAGCGAATCTGGACCCACGTCTGAGCCGTCCCGAACATGCTACGCCGTCTCCCAAGCATGCACTTTAGAGCTTAGAGTCGACAGATCTATAGGCTTCACACGGCAGTAAAAATGCATAAAGCAAAAAGACAAGAAAAAATTCATAGGCTTTCCGACAGAGTGCGGTATTCCATAATCCGATTGAATGAATTTAAGGTAATTCTGAGACAAGAAATCAAAAAGATCATTTTGTTCTTATTCGGCCCCCTCAAAATCTTCTTTGACAAACAGAGAAAAGGCAGTGTGTCTGCATCTGCTTCACGGAATTCGGTCGCCGAAGCGCGTGAAGAGAATAGAAAAGTGGCTCCTTTTCACATTCGTTGGACAGCTTTACGACTTCTGGCGTTCTAAAATAGAAGTTTCGATAAAATATAACAGAGCAATTACCGCACGGCAGTCTGCTGTTTTTATTCATATATTTAACGATTATTCGGCGTTATAAAAACCAACTGATCAATCTGTTTTCTAGCATCCAGTTGTAGTATTTGTGAAGGAGCGTCCTAATGTCTTACTCGCCCCAAAACCAACAACATGATAGCTTCTTCGCATCTCAACCTCTTGCAGATGTTGCTAATGGATTTTGTGATAGCTAAGGGAAGATGCACCACTAGAAGCCAATGAATCAGAAGCGGCCAGGTTCAGTATTTCATGTCTCACAGTCAGAGAAAGATGCTCCCAAGCTCTAATCTAATCCAAATGGGGGCAATGCTCTCAGCCTTAAGCTTAACACCCAAGTTGCAACAGAGACTAATGCATTCTCTATTATCAGAGGGCTAGAATGACTAAGAAAAATAAAATTTGAATATTATTTTAATATAAATTTTAAAAATAATATTTATATTATTTTAATTATTTATTTTTCATAAATAGCACTCATGCAATAAAATTTGGACATAATTTTATTCTCATTTTTAAATCTTTTTTAATCATTTATTATTTAAAAATATGAGAATTCAACATTTGGTATGTTATTATATTACAGAAAATTTTAAGAATATATAAAATGAATTTTATAAGGGAATTAATATAATAATTTAAATTTGAACTTTTGCTCTCTAAATACAAATTCAAAACAATAAGAATTAAGCTCCGCATAATATTCTCAAATACCTCCAAGAAAAAAACAAAACACAAATTTAAATATGAATCCTAATTATTTATATATTTGGAAAGCCATTTAAAACTATCTAAAAGCTATTTTATTTGATACGAAACTCGAAATTCGAACTCGACTCGAACGAACAAATTTCGAAATGACTCGAACCCTATTTAAAATGATTTGAAATGAACAGTAAGCTCGTGATTACTCCTAATTTATTTAAAAAAATAAAAATAAATAAAAAAGCAAAACTTTAGTAAAAAATCGCATCATAACATATTTGTCAAAATTCTCATAATGCCCACAATCAAGCTTTTATGGAAAGTTTGTGAAGCGTCAGCAGGAATTATTCTCGGCTAAAGTTCCTTTTCTCAGTTCAGATTTTCTGAATCATAATAAATTCTCGCAAAAAAGGGCTAACATGACTTAATCTCGTTTAAATAATTAATTACTCGCATAAAACCTTAATCTTGATCATTCAAAAAAAAAACCGTCCGAACAAATTCTTATTTTGTAAATTTTCAAGAGAAATACTATTTAACTAAAATATTATATAATAAAATTTGAATATCATTTAATACAAATTTTAAGAATGATATTTATATTATTATAATATATTATTTTAGTAGCACTATAGCGGCTTTGGGTTCCCTCTCAATGCATCGGATATAGAAATTGATGGTCTTTTGAGTTGGCTTAAGAACTAAGTCTGATGCAGAAAGTGATGATCTTTATGGTCTCTCCAATTACAGCATATATTATGAAGGTTTTGGTGTATATATTCAAGGCTTTCTGCTATCTACTTTGTCGATTTTTTGCTATCTTTTTATATTCTGCTTATAAAGGGTATATACTGCCGTATGTTACAATCATCGGTTATAGTTTTGGTGCATGATTTTAGATGAGGCAATGCTGGATAATTATGCAATTGGGGCCACATTCTACTGGCTAAGCCTCTTTGAACAGATACAAAAAGTTGATACTACTGGAAAGGGACACAGCCCCACCTCACCTCACCTCCAAGGGAGCATTGAATCCATAACCTAAACAAAAATCATGTGCTTTTCCATTATTTTAGTGAGGTGTGGTGCTGCTCTTTTAGATTATTTATAATTTTATGGATTAAAATAATGGGTTTTGATCGGTTAAGAATATATATTGTACTAGGATTTCAGTTTTATGTTATTTTTTATATTTTAAATTAATAATAAAAAAAAAAAAAAAAAAAAAAAAAAAAAGAAAGAGATAATATAATTTCAACTCCGGCATCTCTCCACGCTATTTTATTCGAGGATTCCCCGTTACCTCCTTTTACCTTCTCGCAGACTAAAGAAAAATCATGCATGATCTTCCCCTCTCCCCTACTCTTAATTATAATACTCTATTCAGCCCAAGCTAATCACTTTTCCCCTCCCCCTCTCTTTTGTCCCTTTCCAATTGATTTCTTTAATCCGCTTTGATGCCCAAAAGGCGATCTTTAATCCGAATCGCCAAGCTTCTTCTTCCCTAACGCCTCCCCTATGGAAACGTTGCTAAAGATCTGAACTTTGAGATGAGGGCGGGGCTGAGCACAATTCAGCAGACATTGACGCCGGAGGCGTCCGCCGTCCTGAACCGCGCGATCGCGGAGGCGGGCAGGAGGAGGCACGGGCAGACGACTCCTCTGCACGTGGCGGCGGCGCTCCTCTCGTCGCCTTCCAGCCACCTACGGCAGGCCTGCGCTCGCTCCCACCCTACCCCGTCTTCATCCCACCCGCTCCAGTGCCGCGCCCTCGAGCTCTGCTTCACCGTCGCCCTCGACCGACTCCCGTCCTCCGCGGCAGCGGCGCCGGATGACCCGCCTCCGCCGATCTCCAACGCGCTCATGGCCGCCCTCAAGCGCGCCCAGGCGCACCAGCGCCGCGGCTGCCCCGAGTCCCAGCAGCAGCCCCTCCTCGCCGTCAAGGTCGAACTCGACCACCTCCTTTTGTCCATTCTCGACGACCCCTCCGTCAGCCGCGTCATGCGCGAGGCCTCCTTCTCCTCCCCCGCCGTCAAGGCCGCCCTCCTCCCCTCCTCCCCCAATCCCCCGCCCCGCAGTTTCTACCGCCCCGCGGCCGCCTTCGGGGACGTAGCCAAGGTGCTCGATGTGTTGACCCGCGCCAAGAGGCGCAACCCGGTCCTGGTCGGCGACGCCGACCCAGGGGCCGTCGCCGGCGAGGTCGTCGCCCGGATCGCGAGGGGGGACGCCCCGTTCGGAATTCGCCCCGTCGCTGTCGTCTCCGCCGAGGCGGAATTCTCCTGCGGCGACCGCGCCGGGATCCCGACCAAGATCAAGGAGCTGGCGGCGGTCGTCGAGGCGCGGATTTCTGGCGGCGGCGGCGCGGTCCTCGACCTCGGGGACCTCAAGTGGCTCGTCGAAGGGCGGAGCCCGGCGGCGGATGTCGGGCGCGCCGCCGTCGCTGAAATGGGGCGCCTCTTGGGGCAATTTGGCGGACGGCTTTGGCTGATTGGCGCCGCCACTTGCGCTACTTACCTCCGCTGCCAGGTCTACTTCCCGTCCATGGAGACCGATTGGGATCTGCAGGCGGTGCCTGTCGCCCCGAGGTTAGCGTGGTTTTGCATGCTTGTCGAAGTTTTGTGAGCGATGACCGAATGATGATTTTTCAGGACTGTTGGAACCGGAAGCAATGCGATCCTGGGCAGCAAAATCGATTCTTTTCGTGGTTTCCCCGCCGCTCCGGAAAGCCTTAGCTCTTCTTCGTACAAGCGCTCTCTTTGTGGCGATTGCAAGGCAGGCTTCGACCGGGAGGCGGCTTTGCTCGTTCGAGAGGACGAGTCCGAGAAATCCGGCGAAGCTGCTTCTCCGGGAGCGAGGAATTCGCTCCCTCGGTGGCTTCAGATTGCCACCGCGCCGCCACCTACGGATGCCCAGGTTTTAATTCTCAGCTCTGGAAAACGTTTTCTGCCTTGTTAGTTATTGTTGTTATAGCTTAATGAAAAGCTTAGAGGGATTGTTCAGAAGCAGGAGCAGGAGCTGATGAAGAAATGGAGGGATTGCTGCTTCAGGCTGCACCGCAGCAGCTCTGTTCCTGTTACATTAAAAACTCCTCCAATTACTGGCTTTCCGATTAATCAGGCTCAGATCAGACTGAATCTTCAACCGCCCGTCAAAACGGAGCTCAACTTGGGGATCGTTCGAAAGCCTTATGCTGGCCCAAAATTCAACGGCGACGCAGCCTCTGTCAAAAGGCTCATTAATGGCCTGTTAGACAAAGTCAGCTGGCAAGCTGAGGCCGCCTCCGCCGTAGCCGCAGCGGTGATCCAGTCCAACTCCGCCGTTGGGAAGCGGCGCAACAGCAGCCCGAAATCCGACACTTGGCTCCTCTTCGCCGGCCCGGACAGGGTTGCGAAGCGGAAAATGGCACTCGCTCTCTCCGACCTCGTCTTCGGGGGCCCGCCTCTCGTCATCCGGCCGAACTCGCCCGGAATTGTCGCCGTGAATGATGCTGATGAGCTCACCGTGAGTTTCCGCGGCCAAACTTCCATCGACAGAGTGGCAGAGGCCCTCCGCGTGAACCCGTTCGCCGCCGTTTTCTTCGAGGACTACGACCAAACGGACTGCGCGCTGCGGGAAACAGTCAGACGGGCGGCGGAGAGGGGCCGGCTTTTAGATTCCCGTGGCAGGGAAGTCGGGCTGGAGAGCTCGATCTTCATACTCGCTTCCGGATGGCTGCCGGAAGATCTACGGAATTCCGACGAGGATTTCCGGCGATCGGAGGCGAGGATCACGGAACTAGCCACATCGGGCCGACATCTGGAATTGCAGCTGGAGGATGATGGGACGAATAAACGCGGCCGCGAGTGGATGCTTAAGGACGAAATATTCGTTAAGCGGAGGAAAGACTCTTTGTCGATCGACCTGAACTTGGCCGACGATGAAGCCTGCGAGGGCTCCTGGAACTCGAGCGATCTCACCGTGGAGCACGAGCACGATCACGGGCACGGTCGTCTAGCAATCCAGAGCTCGGTGGTTGCTTCGCCGTGCACGCCGGAGGTTGTCGGATTGATGGATGCCACCGTCGTGTTCAAACCAATGGATTTCGCGCCGCTCCGAACCCGAATTTCGGATTCAGTGTCTGCGAAATTCACGCAGATCATGGGAAAGGAAAGGTCGATCGCGATTGACGACGACGCCGTCGATCAAATGGCGGGCGGAGTGTGGCTGGGCGGCGAAGCGCGGGATCTGTTCGACGAATGGTTTGACCGAGTTTTGGGGCCCGCCTTCGAGCAGCTGAGAGATGATCCCAAGCTCGGAGATGGGGCCGTCGTGCGGCTGACGTCGGCGAACTCTGGTCGGCAGTTGCACGGCGATAGAAGCTACTTGCCTTCTGCCGTGAAGTTAGCGGTCGGCGGCCGTTAAAGGGGTGGGGGGTGCGGGGGCGGTCTGCAAAAACTGACCTTTGTTGCTTGGTATATTTGTAAATATAGGAAGAGGAGGGTGCTGCAGGAGAACTCTCAAGAGCCTACACGGTTGTGTAGTTGGGTGATTTTGACAGCCAGATATAGTTCTATTGATTAAAATATTGAAATATTATATTATTTTTAGCACCCTTTGGTATATAAGCAATACTTGTTTAATACTCTTTTTGCATTGGTGGTTTAAATTTATGGGATGGGATGAATGTTAATAAAAAGACAAAGATGTCTGCCTTTTTTGTAAATAAAGAAAGCTATTGGGTTCGGAAAGAACTTTTTACCCTCTTCTTGCTACCAAGATATTTTGCATTGAAAGCAATTATTTGAGACTATGCATAGTAGGTATAAATCTCATTCTTACATTAAAGAGAATAGCTATGATACACTCAAAAAGCAATAATCCTGAAATAACTAAATAAGCAAGTTAATCAAGATTTGTGTTGACTTTTCCTTACTACTTCAAGAGTTGACCATCCTGATATTCTTTAACCTTGCCGGCCCTCGAGCTTAGGGCCCCATAACACATTCTCGTTGACTAGCTGCGGGCTTCACTATACTAAACTTAATGACCATTCTTCATGCCACCTTGGTCAATTTTTTAAAAAACATCTAGTCGTCACCAAACCTTGGTTAGCCCTCAATAGCTCTCACAGCTTTGCCCAGAGTGTGGCAACACTTTGATAGCCCTAACATACTACCAGGTAATCTTGTTCTATAAATTATTCAAATAAATAATATACTACCTTACACTTAAACAAACTGCAACAACCCAACCTTTTGATTGGATTATTGAACAATCAAGATTATTAAAAGATCCAAAGTTTAGCTCTTTAAATAACAATTAATAGCTAAGTGACCTTATTCGCTCGGGTTTAATCTGTGAAAGTTTGTACCACCCTTGAATGAAAAAATGCCAAACTCAGTCAATCTGCGGCGTCAATGAGATATTAAATCGCTAGGATTTAGGAACATGCGGATTCCTCATCCTATTTAAGCTACATAAATTGGGACTTGGGGGTTTTTTATTGCCTCTTCTTCTCCAAAACCCTAACATCCCTTCTCCTTCACCTACTTTCCAAAGCCTCCAAGCAACGTGCGGTGGTGCCAACTTGTTGTTTATACCATCAAAGGGAACACAAACAATTTTTTGTGGAAAATTCATTGTATGAAAAAATTATGTTGCTACCATCACAAAATAATACCACTATAACTGTGGAATTTACACGGCTCACATAAATCTCCTTGTTATAGCAATATAATCTTTCTTTAAGGAAAAATAAGAAGAATCACTAATATAGTAATAGTCACACTTGCATGCAAAGATTTGCTCACCTATTTCTAAACAACAAAGATATTCTTACCCAGCTCAGCTCAACCTCAAAAACACTTAATGGTAAAATATGCGGCCCAAATTACAAATGTGCCTAACCTAAGCACTACATTTGTAAAGACCTAGTATGGAGGTAGTGGATGGTTAAAGAGCCAAATATCATATCAAAAGGAAGAATAATAACATGCAAGCAGAACAATAATAGTAAGCCGAAAAAACATACATACATACATATCGATACATCTGGAAAAGAAAATAAATAAGCATTTGTCTGAGAAAAAAAATTCATCGAGAGTTAATATTTAATACAACCAAAATAAAATCATAATAAATTGTCTACTCTCACTCTCACCGAATCGAAAAAAATGCAGTAAATAAGGATCTATGCATATGATATGTCAATTTCAAAGTACATTTTAGGTTGTCTAAACTATTTGCATTTTAGGATATCATATCTGTTACAATTAATTTAAAGCCACACTAAAATACATATAAAGCTAAAAATATTGAAACAATAAAATCATAAATTGTCAACTAAAAATAAGAATGGTAGCGTTGCAAAAAAAATTTATCATACATATATAATATAATGTAACTAAGACTGAAATGTTGAAACTATATAATCAAGAAATTTAAGCTAAACTGGTTGTACTGTATCAAAAATACTAAAATAATTATAATAATAGTCATTGAAAATTAAAAGTAATTGAAGCAAAATTGAAAGTCAATATTACTGAAAGTAAATTTTGAAAATTGATGTTGATGAAAACAAACTAAAATGTACATGTTTAACGAGATCTCATACCAAAAAACTGAAATGGATAGAGCTAACTAGATCATGTATTTGAATACTGAATTGTACAAGTCTAATGATGTCCCATACCTAAAAATGAATTGTACAGGGCTAATGTGTTCCCGTACCAAGAACTTGAAATGCAATAATAAATGCTTACCAACCGAGAAATTTTAATCTTGATATCCCTTATTTTTGATTTATACTATATTATATGATCGAATCTGATCTGATGTTAGGATTTACGTGTCTTTTAACTTGAAAACTGAGTTAGTTTCTATATTAATCAATTTTGATATTATTACATCATTACAGTTAAGACAATCTTTACCAACAAAGTTTACTAAGATACTACACAATTTGTTACTACAACTTTAATGTACTAATTATTAATTGAATTATCCTCTGAATCACCTTTAATTGATTTTTATTTAGACAAAATCTAACTATATAAGCTAACATGCTGAAAACACTAAGTTCCTATATTATTAATGTAATAACCCATGGTTGTTACTTTAGCTAAACTTAGCCTAACAGTCTTAGATCTCTTTCATTAGTCTTTAATCGTCATTAGGAGCAAACCTCAGAGTTTTTGTTCGACTTGTGAATCAATCGGACCAAATCCCAACTTTAGCTAATTTAATAATTAAGAAAAATAGGAAAATTATTTTGATCTCCAAATTAAAATCAAATTTCGCCATTGGATTCCCCACCTCCAAAATCTGACCGTGTTTTTAAGTTTCTAGCTTCCAAATTAGCTAAGAGTGAAATTTTGATATTTTTCGGGATCCATTTATGAAGTTAGCATTTTTGAAAATTCAAAATTATTAATTTAATATTTATTTAAATTTTCCAACGGATATAATCGTTTTACCCGTCGGATCACGCGGATTCGATGCACCATGCCGAGCACAGAATAACCAGATCGCACGATCTGAGTTGTCTTGTATTTTCCTTCATTGATTAGACGATCCCGCTGCATCATTCAATCCCAACAGTTGGATCTAAGGCTAGATTCAATGACCGGTGGCCCAGACCGGTCAGTCTGGTTCACCCGAACCCCGAGCCCGAGCGCTCGCGCTCGCGCGCGCTTTTGCACACTGGTCCCCTCCCTGCTCTGCTCCACTCCGCCCGCGCCACTCCTTAGCTAGCTCCTACTGCTGACGGCTGCGAATTGTTCCCCACTCCTCTCTGGCAACCTCGAATGATCCCCCCCTCACCTTCTTAATCCCCTCATTTCAAAAATCAGAGGATGCTGAGCCTCTGATTGATCTTCCTTCTCCTCTTTTAAACCCTCCCCTGCATGCGAGCCGACGACTCCAGCTCTCAGAACCAACCTCACTGTTGCAGTAGCTCAAAGATGGCTTCTCGATGCCACCATAAGCCTTTGAAGCTCTGGCTTGGTCGAATTGACCTCGAGCTCAAACCGTCTGTACCTGCGGCTGCATGCTTAGCGAATCAAGATCGAACTCCTAGGTACTCCTCTACCAAGTACTTGCAGCCATTTCTTGAACTCTAGCTTTTGAATCTTAATTCAATTCGTTAATGGATATAACTGTTTTACCCATCGGATCGCGTGGATTCAATGCACCATGTCGAGCACAGGATAGCCAGATTGCGCGATCTGAGTTGTCCCGTATTTTCATTGATTGACCAGATAATCCCGCTGCACCATTCAATCCCAACAGTTAGATCTAAGGCTAGATCCAACGGCAGGTAGACCAAGCCGATCAGTCTGGTTCACCCAACCCCGAGCCCGAGCGCTCGCGCTCGTGCGCGCATTTGCGCATTGGTCCCCTCCCTACTCTGCTCCACTATGCCTGCGCCACTCCATATGCCAGCTCTTGCTGTCCTCGGCTGCGGCTTGTCCCCCACTCCTCCTTGGCAACCTCTAATGATATCCCCCTCACCTTCTTAATCCCCTCATTTAGAAATCAGAGGCTGCTAATCCTCTGATTGGTCTTTCTTTCTCCCCTTTCACACCCTCCCCTAAGTGCGAGCCGATGACCCCAGCTCTCAGAACTAGCCTCGATGTTGCAGCAGCTCTCAGGTGACTTCTTGATGCCACCGTAGGCCTCTAAAGCTCTGGCTTGGTTGAATTGACATCGAGCTCAAACCATCTGTGCCTGCGTCTGTATTTCATCAAATAAAGCTCGAACTCCCTAGTTGTAACGCCTCGCCTCGTCGCCGCTTGCAAAAAGGTAAAACTTAAATATCAGATCGGTGGCGGAACGGTGCGCTACTCGGGGAAACGAGCATCTCCCCGAATAGGCTAAAAGATTGAGCCACACTGAAGGCTGCTGACTCAAACCTAAGAGTAGGATCGAGAGTCAATACTTAAGATAAGAGTAGAATACTTATCTTAAGTATTAGACTAATACATATATTAGATTTAAAGAGGTAAATATGAATCCACTATATGTTATCAATATATCAGTATTTCCAGTATACTGATCACATCACAATACTAAGTATAGTAGTATAACAGAGTACGGAAGCTAAAGCAAAATATCCAAGATACATTTATCAAAGAGAAGTAGTAAATATTCGTCTTAAAAAAGAAAAGTAAAGTACATCCAAATTACTACAAACTAATTTAAAAAACAAAAAGTAAAGTCAATCTGCAATACTAAAAATAAAGTACTAAGAAAAAGGTGGAAGAATGATCCATTAAGGCTCCACGTACTCCTTCTAGATCTCCTGTAAGTCCTCTTGCCCTGTCACCACAAGCTGCTCGAGATCTAGCAAATTGCAGGATCCCAAAAGTATCCCGTGTTAGACAAGAAGTATAACACATCGCAACTAACTAAGCAGTTCTAAAGTAAATGCAATATACAGTAAAGTAAACATAACTGTAGAATATAATAATAAAGGCACTATGTAGCTGAAACTGTAATGACTAAGCAAGGTAAAACTACATCGAAATTGAATACTGAAAGTAAACAAAAATATTAAACGCTTAGAAATCAATGTGAAAATGTCCAATGCTGTACTATATGTCACTAGAATTGTGCACCCAAATATGCCACAATATGGTATACCACGGTATGTAACAGAACTATCACAAAAAGGCTATGAGTTGTACGGTTCAATGTATGCATACACCCAGTTGGGAAGACAGTATGGTGATGCTGATGCATCATGAAATTCCCCAGTCAATGTATACAACATTCCGTAACCCATAATTCATCACTGATACTCATACGTCACCACTGAATCTTTCATTATAATCATGCTCATGTTTATGCACATGCTTCAATGTTATGTGAGGAAAAATCCAGAAATCCACAAAACTTTGAACACCGATAATGAATTCTAGGTCTCCACTGTGCAGAATCCTGCTAAAAGGATTTTGACTCCTAACTTCTAGAATGATAATTGGTTAAAGTTGAAGATTTACTTAAAGATCATTTGATGGGATGATTGAATACACTTATTCAGCATAGTTGCAAGAAAGGTGATTCTTGTTACTTAGTTTGATTAAGCTAATCTAACAAAGCGATCTTCAATAGGAGGCATCGCCCGTTGGCAATTTGTATCTCAAGCTAAGTTCTTAAGATGCCCCACTCACAATCACACTTAATGTCTTAAAGAAGGTAACTCTAATTACTTAATTTGTTTGAGCCACACCTATTGAAGTAGTCTTCGCTAGGAGGCATCGCCCGTTGGCAATTTATATCAATCAAACTAAGGAATGAGTACCTATTTAAAACACTCTTAGTCTTGGGGAGTGTATTAGTCTAATCACTCGGAATAGCACCTGCTCATAAGTCCATATTGGAGTAAATCAACCAATCCTAAATACTACTATAGAAAACCAGTACTATGGGTATATCATACTACACCAACCAATGGTCTAGTTTCAAACAACTCTATTTAATCAGAAATGATTTATCAAGACTATCAATTCCTACGCTAAATAGGTAAGTCCTATACAAGGCTCCAAAAAGGTGATCAAAGATCACTAAATATAGATTCTACCACAAGAAAAAAAAAGTATCATTCTAATATCTTAAGTGATTTCTACTATGAGGGGTTAAGATTAACTTCTAAGGTTAAGGGATTATCTAAGCTTCTACCTCAATGAGTTATAAAAAATCCTCCTACCTTAATGTATATTTAAATTTAAGTCTTTAAAATATTTCAGAGACAATCTTGTGCTAAGATACTTAAGATCTCACACCCTTAATTCTAAAGCTAACATTTTAGGTTATATTTAATAGTTAGGTTTAGAGTGATCAGATCAAATGATTAAGTCATCTGATCATATCTTATTCTAAGATTATGAGATTTAAATCAAGTATGTTATTAGAGTCCGATCAATTATTAAATCAGTTTGTTTATATTATCTCTTTATGCTAGTAGTCTTATTTAGGAGAAACTCAATGATCAAAAGTTTAGATTCAGATTAATCAATCACATAGATTTATCAATACCTTAACATGCCTAATTTAAATATTTAAGATTAATACCAAATCAGATGCATTGTTTGAATAATGTCAATTTCATTATCTTATAATCAAGTCAATTTAATAAAGGATTTAAGAGTTTGGAAATTAATCAAATAGGTTATGGTTTAACCCTTTACAGATGCCTAATTAAGATCAAATATTTATTTATAAATTAAATGTCAAATCAATAAATTTGGGATGTATTATTCATGGCAATCTTAGACCTAAATCAAGCCTTAATAGCTTGATCAAAGTCTTGAGATTTCTTAAGGTTAATTAAGAGGTTTAAGTTCCTAATTTTAGATTTATTCAATTTATACCTCATAAATTTGCATACATGATTTCAATACATCTAGCTTACTGTTATAAATCATATTAATAGAAAATTTTAGAAAAATAGAAAGTAATTAGTGCTAATCAAATCCTAAATCAATCCAAAAGGATTAATACCTAATTATAAATCTAGCCATCATAATTTCATACAAATTGGCACATAAGTTCTATTTAATTATACAACTTATCAGAGACTAAGTTTGATCCACCCTAATTTTCACTGATCATGGTTTAATAGGATTAGGGCATAAATTAAAATATAGAGATCAGAAAAATAAATCACTTAGCATATTTATACTACTCTTTATAAGAACACTAATGGCACCCTAAACATGCAATTTAATTAAGTATAATTGCTAACCAACCCTAATAAAAATCTGCAATAATTAGGTAAAAATGGAAAATCTAACTATTAGATGTTCAATATTATTTTATATTCAGATCCCTGAGGATTTTCTGATCAATTTTATATATAATAACATAGGGTTTGGACTAATGGATTAAAAGTTATTCAATTAATATATTCTATATTTTTATTTTAAATTATTTCCTATGATTGGATTAATTGAATTATTTTTCTTAAGGAAAATAAATCCAATTATCAGATTTATTTAACAGGGCTCGACCCATTAGCCGAACCGTGCGGGTCTACTGGGGCCCGAGGAACCCGGCACTGTAGCGCAGCGCGGGTCATGGGCTGACCCGGCCCGCACAATGTCGTCATCCCCAACTCCCCTTCCCAAATACCTAGAGAATTAGGGTTGACTTCCGTGGCAAAATCCTGAGCGTTGTGGTCACGCTGTGTCCCCTAATTGATCCTCACACTATCAGTGGGCTAAGATGCTTCGATCGAACCCCTTAGCCCTTTGCGAGGTGGTTGTGGTAGCCTGGACCTTACTCACCCGAGAGGCTTCACCTCAGAGCTACTGTGGGGAGACAATTCTCCCCACAGAGGCCACGCCAAACCCGGGGCTCGATCCTTACACCATCAGGGAGGTGAGACGGATCAAAACCCCCTGGTATGAGGGCCTGATGTGGGCTGGATCATCGGGCCTTACGCGACCCGTGGCGTTTCGTAACAACTTAGCCCAATCGATCGATTCGATTGATCAGGGCTAGCGTAGGGCTTAGGTTTGATAGCCTTGGGTTTGTTTTGACAATACGCATGATTACAAATCGAAAGGAAGAGGGTATGAGCCCAATTGGCTCAGGCCGAGCAAACGGGGGTACCCGGTTAGACGGGGGAGCTTGGGATGATCGACTGAGGGTTCGGCTGACCTTAACTGAGCTTTCGGGCACTGCAAAGGATTTTGAACTCCAGGAGAGCCTACTATTAGTGATTCCAGAGCTCCTGGGATCACCTACACAAGCTCGGACAGACAACAACGGCAGAAGAGGGTAAGCGAGTTTGATTGATCAACAAGGATCAAATGGAGAAGTGCTGAGGATATTTATAGTCGCATGTGAGTGCAGGGAAAGTTCCAGATGGTTGAATTGGGCTAGGGAGGCCCAAGAGACCGGGCTATGGCCAAGCCCTTGAATTTCCAATTTGAGCTCGGCCGGGTCACGAGGTCTGATCGGGGGGTCCTTGCCAAGAAGGGGAAGGTCGCAACGGTCTGTTGAGGTGGCTGCGAGAGCGTGGGACAGGCTCGGCAGCTGGCAGTACGGGGATTTTTCTTTGTCGGGGGCGCGAGCGGGAGGAAGACAAAGGTCCACAGTGGCGGGACCTTCCGATGCCATCTGATTGATCGATCAGATGGCAGAACGGCTCGAATCACTCAGATTCTAACGGCCGATCGCAGAAGCGATTCGGCCGTAGGATCGGTCGGGCGGAACCAATGGCTGATCCACGATTCCGCATGATCTAATCCTAGTAGTTGATTCCTTAAGTGCGATGGCTAGATTTGCGGGGCTCCACTATTGCGTGACCCGGGCTCCGCAACGGATCGCCCGCGGTCTGAACAGCGGATCCCAACTGTTTTAACGAGTATAGGGTAAATTTGCAAAATCAGATTGTTGGAAACCCTAATATGCAATTAGACCATTTTAATTAAAGGTGAATTATGGCCTAAATAATTTTCAAATTGCACCAAACTGCGAAAGCATAAAATATAACATCTATTCATCACAATGTAAGAGGAACTAAACATCCAACTTAGAATAAGTAAAGCAGTAAAAAGTGAAATTTAATCTGTATTATTACAACATTTAAACAGTTTATAAGAAAGAAAATAAACACTCAGCCTCACAATACAATAAATAAAGATAGACTAAGTCTAAGTATCATCAGGTGCACGCTCCTCATTCAATGGCAAGTCTTCCACTGGATCAACTACTTCAAACAACTATGAACCTATCATTATCGGTTTCATAATGATAGGGCCCCAGCCAACAAAAAAAAAATCTTAATTAGACAAACATGTCAAAGTACATTTTAGGGTAATCAATTTATTATGTTCATTAGATATCACCATAAATAATTAAGCACAAAAGTTTAATAGTAGGAGCATAATACATAAGAAAGAACCAAGTAAAGTTATAACGAACTAATTTATAACTTAAACAAACTAAGAAGCAAGCACATACCTCCTCCACAACAACTGTAATAAGGTTAGTTATAAAAATAAAGACTAAGTACTAATACAACTGAAACAAAACTCAATCTACACATGCTTATGATTAATAAAAACACATGCTAATTAACATACAGTAAAAGTACATATAAAATAATTAAATAATTGAAAGTGAGACTAACATCCTAATAAGTGTAAACAATAAGTATGACTAGCATTCTATAAGTATAAATAAAGCTAGTAAATGCAGAAGAATAGTAAATAAGAAAATGCTGAAATGTAGACTAAAATAAAAAGCATGAAACTGAAATTACTATGACTTAAACAAGATAATCAACTTAAAGCAGAAATGCACCTAAATTAGTATTGCCAATGAAGGCAGAAAAAGGACATGGAGTATGAAGTCTAACGAATACCATCCTAGTCGATCTTAGGCCTAGGTTTGGTTAGACTTGCTTTAGACAGAAGAATACCATCCTAGCCGGTCTTAGGTCTAGGATTGGCTTGTACTAAAGTATAGGTACGGAAAAAGGCATATAATTAGGCTACATTTTAATAACCATATGCTTAACTCAACAATGATAATGATATATGCAATTGCTACTATGCAAAACAAGTTTGACATGAAACACTTTTCAAATGTCATGTGCCTAATACATGTGAACAATGTATAAGGCTCAAAACAAGGAAGCATAGCATCAAATGTCAAAGTGAGCAAGAGACTCTACTAAGACATAAGTGATATCCATTTGTTATCTAATTTACTCATTCTATCTACTCTAAGTTACACAAGTTCAGGATCTCCAATTCCTACTATCGAGTGTAACTCAAATTTACGTCCTTATTGATTGAAAATAATTAGGACTGGCTAGATCCTAATTATAAATAAATTGATGTCGACTATATAAGTAAATGATAAATCAATTGACCTATTTTTATAATTTAAGCAATCCCAAGCAATCTTGATTAGCCAAATCAAGATGAAAGGACTAAGAATTAAACTCCAAATATTGGGGTTTAATTACTTGATCCAAAAGGTGATTTTAAAGGACTAAGTTTCAAATATCTAAACTCACAAATTCAGATTTAAGGCAAATCCTATTAAGTGAAAGCATACTTAATAGGATGGATCTTTATTCTTAAATCTAAAGTTAAAACATTGAATAATCAATAATAATCTATGAAAATTTAAAAACTATAAAAATTAAGGCTTCACATATTGAGTAACATATTTTACTCAATAAGTGAACTCTAACTTAAGAGCTAATCCTAATTCCTAAGAATTGAGCTCTTAAACCCAAAGATGAATACTCAAGCTCCAATCCAAACTAATATTATTAGGAAGGATTACAAATGGATTAGGAAGCTTAAAGGAGAGGTATGATGTTAGATTTATCTCACATCATACTGCTAACAAACTGCTTATAATTTTCTTAAGGAAGGGAAATTAGGGTTTTAGATTTAAGCTTAATTAATGACTTAAATAATTAATATTATAATTTAAAATTAACTTACTTACTAATTTTAGTTATTATAACAAGAATTCAAGGCCTAAAAGCACTTAACCCTAAATTTGGGCAAAATGACCATTTTTGCCCCTACTTAAAGGTCTAAAATATCAAAATTTGATCTAAGATTCCAATTCTAAAATTTTTAGTGGCAAGGTGATTCTTACTGTCTAATATAAGATTAGACAGCAATTACATTCATTTTGGGTAGTTATTAAGCCTCATGAGATTAAAATTATGAATTTGATTCATAGGGGCATTTTGGTAATTTAACCTAATGGAATCTAAATTTTCTATCTGTTTATTATTGCTTACTATCTAAGGTTTTCATATAACCTAAAATTGTTGAATTCTGATAAGTATTGGTTAGGTTATAGCCAATACAAGCTAAGGGGTAAAAAGGTAATTTAGGATTTCTTAATTTTGGTTCAAAAATCCTAACTTTTCCAATTGATATCCAAATTAAGCAAAATCAATGGTTGTAGATCACAAAAGATACACTGATCACAATGACTAGTGGTAGGCTCAATTTGAACTCAAATTGGCTAAGTTATGGCCAAATTAAGGTTTAGGTGATTAGTGAGTGATTAGTGAAATTAATCACCAAATCACTAAACCAACCATATCACTAGGTTCTAATATACTCTATGAGGTCCCTAAAATTTAAAATCACTCAATTTGGATCTCTAATTTTTGCTAATCCTCATTAATCAAGATTTAAGGTAATTAGGGTTGATTAAGAAATCTAATTGTTAGATCTTAAATATTTTTGCAGTTTATTGTTAATTAAGTTTTCTTGATCAAAATGGATATATGGATGACCTAATTTGGAGCTTAATTGACCAAGTTATGGTCTATTTAAGTTTTATGGTTAATTAGGGTAATTAAGGGTTAGGTCCTAAAAGTGATTAAGCACATACTAATCCAAATAGAGAAATGAATACTACTAGGTTGTTCTAGAAGGTCTACTAATTACTTTGAAACCCATATTGCTTATATTTGGACTAGTGGTTAAAAAGTTATAAGCTTAGGAAGATTAGGGTTTTGGGTCCAAAAGTGATTAGCCAAAATATTACCCAAACAACAAAATTAATATTACTAGAGTAATCCTTAGGGTTTGCTGATTACTTTGAGACTCATATTAGGTATGTTTGGGTGAGTGTGTGCAATGTTATGACTAATTGATATTTTGGGATATTTAGGGCTTAATTAGGGTCCTAAATGTCACTAGGTAAAATATAATTCCAAATGAAATTTTGACAGTGCCAAATTGTTCCTCTTATTTTTCTGATTTCAATGATATATAATATCACTATTTTTGGAGTTAGGGATTAAGAGTTATTAAGCACTAAAGATCAGTGATTATAAATTGATTTTAATTAAGTTTATTTAAAGCCTTTGAATTTAATCCGTTTGCTATTAGTTCATTTATCAGAAGCGGGTTCCACACTATGACTGCTGGCAGGTCCCTTCATGCGACTGAGAAGACGCAACGGGCGGGCTCAGACTGTGGGTCCCACACTTTCCCGCAGCAGATGCCGCGCGATTCTGACCCGGGAACGTTTCGCGGGATATGGGTCGGGCCTAGCCCGACCTGACTGCAATACTTCATCCCTGTCGAGCGATGGGGATAAAAAAAAATTAGGACTTCGTCTCGATTACAGATCGGCTTGAGATAGAGCTTGATTCAAACACGAAAATTAAGCCCTCAAATTTCTCTTCACAATAGACTATGAGTCTCCTTGCATAGCAACCTCTAGCTTTCTTAAATTTAATGCCCTAATTGACTTTGCTTAAGATGAACTAAATTGTAACTCGACAATTACATAGTATAATATATAATGATTCTTTGTTCAAATTTGATACCAATAATTTAAGCGTGAAGTAAGAACTGGAATGAAATAATATAAAGGAGGTATGTAAGGTACCTTCGTTTGACCTATACTTCGAGGAATGGAAGCCGAAGAACTGAGAAGGATGCCTCTTAGGATAAATTTTAATCCCAGATCTACGTTTTATATCAGATAAATTCACGCATGGGAGATCCTAAGTGGTGAAATCTGCTGGCAATGGAGGGAGGTTGCCGGGCGTCTATGCCTGCGCCACGCGTAGGGTTTGCGTGAGCCCTGGGGAAGCCGAAGACGGTCCGTCCGATCGAAGATCGGATGGTCCGATCTTGCCTTTAATTTTAAACGGCAAAGGAGGAACGGGGTTGAGGAATAAACGACGCCATTAATTACTTAAATAATACAATACTTAGTTAATTAATTAATTAATTAGATTTCATTTTATTACTTAAAATGGACCTTTTAAATTTATTCTAAAAATTTTCAATAAATCACCTTTAGCTAATTAAGAGGTGAGGAACACAACAGCGTAATCGATTTTTTTATCAGAGATCAATTTAATTATCTCATTTTCTGGGTATTTAAATATATTCATTATATTAAAATATTCGACAAAAATTTAATGACTTCCAAATGCCTCCAAAATATCACCCTTAGCTAATTTGGGGGTGATGAACGCAATGGCGAAGTCATATTTTTGGTTTGAGATCAAAATAAATAGGTCAATTTCTAAGGTTTCTGAAAATTCCCAAAATTAAGATTTGATCTATTTAATTCCAGAATTGGACTGGATCATGGAGGTGAGCTTCTAATAGCTTTAATTAAGGCACTAGAAGTGTAATTAAGACTTAGATTAGTCCTAATTGATCTAAGTAACAACCTGGGTTGTTACAGACTCCCCTATTTATGAACGATGTCATCCTCGACATCACTCAAGTAGAAAGAATAAAACATAACATAATATTTGAAATTGAAATTAATAGAATTGAATAAATACCTTAATTAAAGAGATTTAGATACTTTTGGCGCATATCCGATTCTTTTTCCCATGTTGCTTCGTTACATGAACGGTTCCTCTATTGAACCTTGATCATTGAAATAGAACGATACCTTAACTTCATCTGATCACTTCTAGAATTCTAGCTAGTTCTTCAGAATAAGAAAGATCAGGTTGAATCTCTACTACTGGAAGTTGAATAAGATGGGTAGGATCTCGAAGTCATTTTCTTAATGATGATACGTGGAATACATTGTGAATAGCAGTAAAATCTTCTGGAAGTTCAAGTTTATAAGCTGCTGACCCAATCTTCTTTATGATCTTAAATGGTCCTACATATCTTGGATTAAGTTTCCTTGAAACTTCAAAATAATAAATTCCCTTCATCGGGCTAACTTTTAAGTATACTAAATCTTCTTCTTAGAATCTTTTACCCTCAACTAGTGGTATCCAAATCTCAGATCAATTTTTGAAAATACTATTGCACTAGCCAATCGATCAAAGAGATCATCTATTCGGGGAAGATGATACTTGTTCTTAATGGTCACTTTGTTTAATTCTCTATACTCGATGCACATCCTCAAAGATCCATTCTTCTTTTTTACAAATAGAACTGGAGCTCCCCATGGGGACATGCTAGGCTTTATAAGTACTTTGTTTAATAAATCTTGCAACTGTTCATTTAATTCTTGTTATTCTTTAGGAGTCATTCTATATGGTGCTTTTGATAATGGCTGAGTACCCAGAACTAAGTTAATCACAAATTCAACTTTTCTTACCGGTGGCAGTCCATGCAATTCTTCAGGAAATATATCTTTGAATTCTTTAACTACTTTAATATCTAAAATAGAAACTTTGTTCATACTGTCTCCCATCATGGTTACTAAAAATGCCATACAACCTTTATTCACTAGCTTTTCTACTTATAGTGCATTTATTAGAGAGTCTTGAGTGCTAAACTTCCGATAAAGGTTTCTGAGGCACCAGATGATTAGAGAATGATCTTATTCCGTTGACAATCTATAGTGGCATTATGCATACTAAGCCAATTCATGCCTAGTATAATATCAAAATTTGCAATGGGTAATACTATTAACTTAGCCTAAAAGGCTCTTTTATTCACCGGTACTTGTAGGTCGCAGAACTTAGTGGCACTTAGTTGAGCTCCGGATGGAAGTCCAACATTTAAGGTTTTGTCAAGTTTATAACACAGGAATTCATATGGTTAACAAAACTTTCTGAGATGAAAGAGTGACTGGCTCGAGTATCAAATAATACATTACAGGGCTTTTCTTCTATATTTATAATGCTTAATTTAACATTTAAATGGAATAAGCATTTAATAAATATTGACATGCTATAAGTAAAGAATAATTGAAGATGTGTACCTGAAACCACGTTATTATCTTCAGTGGCATGAATAGGAGTAAGATTGTAAACTATGGCTGTCCCACCAGGTCTACTGCAAGTTGCTTAAGTCTAATATCTTAAGTGATTCCTACTACGAGGGGTTAAGATAAACTTCTAAGGTTAAGGGATCATCTAAGCTTCTACCTCAATGAGTTATACAAAATCCTCCTACCTCAATGTATATTTAAATTTAGGTCTTTAAAATATTTCAGAGATAATCTTATGCTGAGATACTTAAGATCTTGCACCCTTAATTCTAAAGATAACATTTTAGGTTAGGTTTAGAGTGATCAGATCAGATGATTAAGTCTTCTGATCATATCTTATCCTAAGATTATGAGATTTAAATCAAAAATGTTATTAGAGTTCGATCAATTATTAAATCAGTTTAGTTATATTATCTTTTTATGCTAGTAGTCTTATTTATGAGAAAATCAATGATCAAAAGTTTAGATTCAGATTAATCAATCACATAGATTTATCAATACCATAATATGTATAATTCAAATATTTAAGATCAATACCAAATCAGATGCATTATTTGAATAATATTAATTTCATTATCTTATAATCAAGTCAATTTAATGAAGGATTTAAGAGCTTGGATCTTAATCAAATAAGTTATGGTTTAACCTTTTACTCATGCCTAATTAAGATCAAATGTTTATTTTTAAATCAAATGTCAAATCAGTGAATTTGGGATGTATTATTCATTGCAATCTTAGACCTAAGTCAAGTCTTAATAGCTTGATCAAAGTCTTAAGACTTCTTAAGGTTAATTAAGAGGTTTAAGTTCCCAATTTTAGATTTATTCAATTTTTACCTCATAAATTTGGATACATGATTTCAATACATCTAGCTTACTGTTATAAATCATATTAATAGAAAATTTCAGAAAAACAGAAAGTAATTAGTGCTAATCAAACTTTAAATCAATCCAAAAGGATTAGTATCTAATTATAAATCTAGCCATCATAATTTCATACAAATTGGCACATAAGTTCTATTTAATTATACAACTTATCAAATACTAAGTTTATTAAGATCCAATATCTACAAACCCTAATTTTCACTGATCATGGTTTGATAGGATTAGGGCATAAATTAAAATATAGAGATTAGAAAAATAAATCACTTAGCATATTCATACTACTCTTCATAAGAAGACTAATGGCACCCTAAACATGTAATTTGATTAATTATAATTGCTAATCAACCCTAATCAAAATCTGCAATAATTAGGTTAAAATGGAAAATCTAACCATTATATGTTCGATATTATTTTATATTCAGATCCCTGAGGATTTTCTGATCAATTTTATATATAATAACATAGGGTTTGGACAAGTGGATTAAAAGTTATTCAATTAATATATTATATATTTTTATTTAAATTATTTCCTATGATTGGATTAATTGGATTATTTTCATTAAGTAAAATAAATCTAATTAATCAGATTTAATTAACAGGGCTCGGCCCATTAGCTGAACCTCCCGGGTTGACCGGGGCTCGAGGAACCCAGCACTATCGCGCAGCGCGAGTCATGGGCTGACCCGGCCCGCACAGTGCCGTCGTCCCCAACCCCCCTTCCCCGATACCCAGGGAATTAAAGTTGGCTTCTACGGCAAAATCCTGAGCGCTGCGGTCACGCCGTGGCCCCTAATTGATCCTAACACCATCAGTGGGCCAAAGCACTTCGATCGAACCCATAGCCCCTTGTGAGGTGGTCGGGGTAGCCCGGACCTTACTCACCCGAGAGGCTTCGCCTCAGAGCTACTGTGGGGAGACAATTCTCCCTACAGAGGCCACACCAGACCCGAGGCTCGATCCCTACACCATCAAGGAAGTGAGACGGATCGAAACCCCCTGGTCTGAGGGCCTGATGTGGGCTGGATCACCGGTGCCTTACTCAACCTGTGGCGTTTCGTAAGAACTTAGCCCGATCAATTGATTCAATCGATCGGGGATAGCTTAGGTCTTAGGTTCGATAGCCTAGGGTTAATTTTGATAATACGCACGATTACAAATCGAAAGGAAGAGGGTTTGAGCCATTTGGCTCAGGCTGAGCAAACTAGGGTACCCGGTTGGACGGGGGAGCTTGGGATGATCGACTGAGGGTTCGGTTGACCTTAGCTGAGCTTTCGAGCATTGCAAAGGATCCTGAACTCTAGGAGAGCCTACTATCAGCAGTTCAAAAGCTCCTGGGATCGCCTATGCAAGCTCAGACAGACGGCAATGGCAGAAGAGGGTAAGCGAGTTTGATTGATCAATAAGGATCAAATAGAGAAGTGCTGAGGCTATTTATAGCAGCAGGTGAGTGCAGGGAAGGTTCGAGAGGGTTGAATTAGGCTGGGGAGGCCCGAGAGACCGGTCCATGGCTGAGCGCTTGAATTTCCAATTCGAGCTCGGCCATGTCACGAGGCCCGATCGGGGGTCCTTGCTAAGAAGGGGAAGCTCGCAACGGTCTGCTGAGGGGGCTGCGAGAGCGGGGTACAAGCTTGGAAGCTGGCAGTATGGGGATTTTTCTCTATCGAGTGCGCGAGCAAAAGGAAGACAAAGGTCCACAGTGGCAGGACCTTCTGATGCCGTCTGATCGATCGATCAGATGGCGGAATGGCTCGGATCGCTCAGATTCTAAAGGTCGACCGTGGAAGCGATCCGGGCTATAGAATCGGTCAGGCAAATCCAATGACTGATTTTGGCTGAGCCCAATCTTGTATAGAACTAATCTTTTGCTGATCAACCTTGATTCCTTGAGCATCTACCACATGCCCCAAAAAGGATACTGAGCTTAACCCAAATTCACATTTAGAAAATTTAGCATATAATTAATGTTCTCGAAGAACTTCTAGTACTAATCTCAAATGATTTTCAATATATTTTCGGATTTTTGAATAGATAAGGATATCATCAATAAAAACAATAACGAATTTATCCATATATGGTTTTAGGATTCTCTGCATTAAATCCATAAACATAGATGGTGCGTTTGTGAGACGAAAAGATATTACGAGAAATTCATAGTGTCCATATCGTGTGCGAAATACAATTTTCTCTACATCTGAATCTCTTACCCTCAACTGGTGGTATCTAAATCTCAGATCAATTTTTGAAAATACTATTGCACTAGCCAATCGATCAAAGAGATCATCTGTTTGGGGAAGAGGATACTTGTTCTTAATGGTCACTTTGTTTTATTCTCTATACTTTATTCACATCCTCAAAGATCCATCATTCTTTTTTACAAATAGAACTAGAGCTCCCCATTGGGACATGCTAGGATTTATAAATACTTTGTTCAACAAATCTTGCAACTGTTCATTTAATTCTTGTTATTCTTTAGGAGCCATTATATATGGTGCTTTTGATAATGGCTGAGTACTTGGAACTAAGTTACTCACAAATTCTATTTCTCTTGCTGGTGGTAGTCTAGGCAATTCTTTAGGAAATAGATCTTTGAATTCTTTAACTACTTTAATATCTAAAATAGAAACTTCGATCTTACTATCTCCTATCATGGTTACTAAAAATTCCATACAACCTTTATTCACTAGCTTTTCTGCTTGGAGTGCATCTATTAGAGAGTCTTGAGTGTTAAACTTCCCACGAAGGTTTCTGAGGCACCAGATGATTGGAGAATGATCTTATTCTATTGACAATATATGGTGGCGTTATGTATACTAAGCCAATTCATGCCTACTATAATATCAAAATTTGCAATGGGTAATACTGTTAACTTAGCCTGAAAGGCTCTTTTATTCATTGATACTTGTAGGTCGCAGAACTTAGTGGCACTTAGTTGAGCTCCGGATGGAAGTCCAACATTTAAGGTTTTAGCAAGTTTATAACATAGGAATTTCATATGGTTAACAAAACTTTCTGAGATGAAAGAGTGACTGGCTCCAGTATCAAATAATACATTACAGAGCTTTTCTTCTATATTTATAGTGCCTAATTTAATATTTAAATGGAAGAAGCATTTAATAAATATTGAAATGCTATAAGCAAAGAATAATTGAAGATGTGTACCTGAAACCACGTTATTATCTTCAGGGGTATGAATAGGAGTAAGATTGTAAACTCTGGCTGTCCCAGCAGGTCTACTGCTGGTTGCTTGGACCTTCACTTTATTTGGAATTGGGGGTCGAGAGATAGTTGTCTGAACCTTTGTAAGAACTTGATCTTTGTTGAATGGAGGTGGCATTAGGGCCATCCTTATCTCCCTTTTGTTCAGAGGAGTAGGTCTGAATACCTGGTTTTGACGAGTACGATTAATTTCCACCCCATCAATTGTTTTGAAAGCATTACATTGTTCATATCGGTGGCCCTGGCATCCACATGTAAAACATCGACGATCGTAATGGTAACACTTTCCATAAGGATGAGGCCTTTGAAATTCTTGACTTTGGTTGACAGCTTCCTTAGCCTCCATCTTGTAGGCTCTTCCTTGATTAGGATGATGGCGCTTGAAGCTCTCATAACGATGGGTATGAGTAAATTATTTCCTCTTAAACTATCTTGCTGACTGGTGGTGTTCAACCACTCTTGCAGTCTCTACCAACTTCTCAAAATTAGTTATCTGTAAGGGAACGACATGATCCTTGATGGATCCACGCAATCCACTTTGGAAGTGGTAGCACTTGTCTTCTTCCGTCGGTACTAAATTTAGAGTAAAGCGAGCTAGTCTTCTAAATTCTGCTACATAATCTGCTATTGATCGGCTTCCTTGAGTTAACTTCAATAAGGAGTCATCGATGATATTCTTTGATGATGGAGGTGCAAAGGTTTCTTTGAGAGCTTCAACGAACCAATCCCATTCAATATCTTCTAATTCATGTTCCTTAAAGCGAGTTTCTCTAATATTTTCTCACCAGTATTTAGCTTTTCCTTGAAGTAGATGTGCAACCAATCGTACAGTTTGATAGTGTGGACAGTTTAGACTCACCAAATTTTTCTCTACTATCTTTAGCCATGCTATTGTGTTTATCAGAGACAGTGTTCCATTGAATGTAGGTGGTCTCACTCTCAGGAAGCTATGTAGCATTCCATCGCTAAACGATCGGTTGGAATTTTATGAGTGTGCAACTGGAGATGCAGATGAAGTGCTGGCATTAACAAATGGAAGGGCAGACACCAACCTTTGTATGGATAATGCCTATTGATTCAATGTATTCATTATACTTCTCATAGAGACTGAATCCTCCATATTATTACCATTAGGTATCATAATTTCATTATTTGGGGGATCACTAGCAAATGAGACTTCATTAATTGGAGTGTTGTTAGGGGAGGTAGTAGGATTCATTTTCTGAAAATAAAGAAAAGCATCCTCAGTTTTATTAAGAAGATTTAGAACATCACTAACATTTTCTTGCGCTTCAATTATGAAGTTATTACAACTTAAGAAACATAAAGTAGAATCCTTATTATAATAAGGATCTTAGCCTATATACTTAGTGGAAAAAGCAATACAAAAGTCTTCGTAGGAGAGTTCATGACATTCTCTTTGAAGTTTCTTGAATAAGCTCTTGTATGTGTTGATCCACCATTCTCTTGCCCGATCTTGTAGAAGACATAATACTATCTCTACCTTAATATTATCTGACCATCCTATAATACTAAAAATGTGATCTACTCTTGCGAGCCATTCCTTAGCCAAAATTGGAAAGTCAAGCCCTCTATAAGTGCCTTCCTCTAGCAACTTATTTAGTACTTGCGCTCCTTCATCAGATACTCCTCCTATGGATCTCCTTTGCTTCAAATCCAATTAGGTTTCGTATTTCCAAATGATCTTGAATTCTTTTAAGTAATTCATGAATGTCATTCTTCATTATACTTTATGCCTACAATTATCATCAAATACTTTAATTTGTTGTGCGTATGTATGTATTATTTATATATTTATGTTTTAATATATTTTATGATTTTCTCATTACTTACTTTATTCTGAGTTATACTCATAATGACATGGATGTAGTTTCAAGTATTCATTTAATGACTATGTGTCAAAAGAACAATACATTAGGTAAAGAAGAATGCAAATTCCAATCTGACACCTTATGGAATTCTCTGATACCAACTGTGGCGACCTTGCCCTACCGTGGTCCTGTTAACTATTATGTTAACATGATTACGGTGGAGGGGTCACCTAAATGGCAAGGTCCCTACTTATAATTAGATTAGGCACACATCCTAATCCACCATAATTAAGGGCTTTGTCATTTTCAAAGTAAAATTTCACTAAATGAAAGATACATGAAAGCAGAGAGCGGAAGCATAAAATACAACATCTATTCATCACAATGTAAGAGGAACTAAACATACAACTCAGAATAAGTAAAGTAATAAAAAGTAAAGTTTTAACCTGTATTATTACAACATTTAAATAATTTATAAGAATGGAAATAAACACTCACCCTCATAATGCAATAAATAAAGATAGACTAAGTCTAAGGATCTTTAGGTGCATGCTCATCCTCCAATGGCAAATCTTTCACTGGATCAACTGCTTCAAACAACTCTGAACCTATCATTATCAGTTTCATAATGATAGGGCCCCATCCAATATATAAAAAATTATAATTAGACAAAAATATCTAAGTACATTTTAGGGTAATCAATTTATTATGTTCATTAGTTATCACCGTAAACAATTAAGCACAAAAGTATAATATTAGGAGCAGAATGTGTAAGAAAGAACCAAGTATAGTTATAAATAATTAGTTTATAACTTAAATAAATTAGGAAGCAAGCACATACCTCCTCCACAGCAACTATAATAAGGTTAGTTATAAAAATAAAGACTAAGTACTAATATAACTGAAAGAAAACTCAACCTACACATGCTTATGATTAATAAAAACACATGCTAATTGACATACGGTAAAAGTACATATGAAACAATTAAAAAACTTAAAGTGAGACTAACATCCTAATAAGTGTAAACAACAAGTACGACTAGCATCCTATAAGTAGAAATAAAGCTAGTAAATGTAGAAGAATAGTAAATAAGAAAACGTTGAAATGTAGGCTGAAATAAAAAGTATGAAACTGAAATTACTATGACTTAAACAATATAATTAACTTAAAGTAGAAATGCACCTAAATTAGTATTGCCAACAAAGAGAGAAAAATGACATGGTGTATGAAGTCTAACGAATACCATCCTAGCCGGTCTTAGGCCTAGGCTTGGTTAGATTTGCTTTAGACAGACGGATACCATCCCAGCCGGTCTTAGGTCTAGGATTGGCCTGTACTAAAGTATAGGTATGGAAAAAGACATACTAATTAGGCTACATTCTAATAACCATATGCTCAACTCAATAATGTTAATGACATATGCAATTGCTACTATGCAAAACAAGTTTAAAATGAAACACTTTTCAAATGTCGTATGCCTAATACATGTGAACAAGGTATAAGGCTCAAATATAAGGAAGCATTGCATCAAATGTCAAGGTGAGCAAGACACTCTACTAGGATATATGTGATATCCATTTGTTATCTAATTTAATCATTTTATCTACTCTAAGTTACAAAAGTTCAGGATCTCCAATTCCTACTATCGAGTCTAATTCAGATTCACGTCCTTATAGATTGAAAATAATTAGGACTAGCTAGATCCCAATTATAAATAAATTGATGTCGACTATATAAGTTAAATGATAAACCAATCGACCGATTTTAATAATTTAAGCAATCCTAAGCAATCTTGATTAGCCAAATCAAGATGAAATGACTAACAATTAAACTCCAAATATTAGGGTTTGATTACTTGATCCAAAAGGTGATCCTAAAGGACTAAGTTTCAAATACCCAAACTCACATATTAAGATTTAAGGCAAATCCTATTAAGTGAAATCATACTTAATAGGATGGATCTCTATTCTTAAATCTAAAGTTACAAGATTGAATAATCAATAATAAGCTATGAAAATCTATAAATATAAAAATCAAAATTTCACATATTGGGTAACCCATTTTACTCAATAAGTGAACTCTAACTTAAGAGCTAATCCTAATTCCTAAGAATTGAGCTCTTAAGCCCTAAGATGGATACTAAAGCTCCAATCCTAACTAATGTTATTAAGAAGGATTAAGAATGGATTAGGAAGCTTAAAGGAGAGGTATGATGTGAGATTTATCTCACATCATACATCTAACAAACTGCTTATAATTTTCTTAAGGGAAATTAAGATTTTAGATCTAAACTTAATTAATGACTTAAATAATTAATATTACAATTTAAAATTACTTTACTTACTGATTTTAGTCATTATAACAAGAATTTAAGGCCTAAAAGCACTTAATCCTAAATTTGGGCAAAATAACCATTTTTTCCCTACTTAAGGGTCTAAAATATCAAATTTTGATCTAGGATTCCAAATCTAAAATTTTCAGTGGCAAGGTGATTCTTACTACCTAATATTAGACTAGACAGCAATTACATTAATTTTGGGTAATTATTAAGCCTCATGAGATCAATTTTATAATTTTAATTCATAGGGGTATTTTGGTAATTTGAATTAATAGAATCTAAATTTTTTGTCAATTTATTGTTGCTTATTGTCTAAGATTTCCATAGAATCTAAAATAGTTGAATTTTGATAAGTATTGGCTAAGTTATAGCCAATACAAGCTAAGGGGTAAAAAGGTAATTTATGATTTCTTAATTAAGGTTAAAAAAATCCTAACTTTTCTAATTGGTGTCCAAATTGAGCAAAATCAATAGCTGTAGATCACAAATGATCCATTGATCACAATGACTAGTGGTAGGCTCAATTTAAACTTAAATTGGTTAAGTTATGGCCTAATTAAAGTTTAGGTGGTTAGTGAGTGATTAGTGAAATTAATCACCAAATCACTAAACCAACTACATCACTAGGTTCTAATCTACTCTATGAGCTCTCTAAAATTTAAAATCACTCAATTTGGATCTCTAATTTTTGCTAATTTTCACTAATCAAGATTTAAGGTAATTAGGGTTGATTAAGGAATTTAACAGTTGGATCTTAAATATTTTTGCAGTTTACTGTTAATTAGGTTTTTTTGATCAAAATGAATATATGGATGACCTAATTTGGAGCTCAATTGACCAAATTATGGTGAATTGAAGTTTTAGGGTTAATTAAGATAATTAAGGGTTAGGTCATAAAAGTGATTAAGCACATACTAATCCAAACAGAGAAATGAATACTACTAGGTTATTCTAAAGGTTCTACTGATCACTTTGAGACCCATATTGCCTATATTTGGACTAGTTGTTAAAAAGTTATAAGCTTAGGAAGATCAGGGTTTTGGGTCCAAAAATGATTAGCCAAAATATTACCCAAACAGCAAAATTAATATTACTAGATTAATCCTTAGGGTTTTTCTGATTACTTTGAGACCCGTATTGGGTATATTTGGGTGAGTGTGTGCAAAGTTATGGCTAGTTAAAGTTTTGGGATATTTAGGGCTTAATTAAGGGTCCTAAATGTCACTAAGTGAAATATAACTCCAAATGAAATTTTGAGAGTGCCAAATTGTTCCTCTTATTTTTTTGATTTCAATGATATAAAATATCACTATTTTTGGAGTTAGGGATTAAGTGTTATTAAGCACTAAAGATCAGTTATTATAAATTGATTTTAATTAAGTTTATCTAAAGCCTTTGAATTTAATCCGTCTACTATTAGTTCATTTATCAGAAGCGGGTCCCACACTATGACCGCTGGCGGGTACCGCCACGCGACTGAGAAGATGCAGCGGGCGGGCTCAGACGACGGGTCCCACACTCGCCCGCAGCAAATGCCGCACAATTCGGTCCCGGGAATGTTTCGCGGGATATGGGTCGGTCCTAGCCCGACCCGACTGCAATACTTCATCCCCGTCGAGCGATGGGGATAAAAAAAAAAAAAGGGCTTCGCCCCGATTACAGGTCGATTCGAGATAGAGCTTGATTCAAACACAAAAATTATGCCCTCAAATTTCTCTTCACAATAGACTGTGATTCTCCTTGCTTAGTAACCTCTAGCTTTCATAAATTTAATGCCCTAATTGACTTAAGATGAACTAAATCGTAACTCGACAATTACACAGTATAATATATAATGATTATTTGTTCAAATTTGATACCAATAATTTAAGCGTGAAGTAAGGATTGGAATGAAATAATATAAAGGAGGTAAGTCAGGTACCTTCGTTTGACCTAACCTTCGAGGAATGGAAGCCGAAGAACTGAGAAGGATGCTTCTTATGATAAATTTTAATCCCAGATCTACGTTTTGAATTGGATAAATTCGCGCATGGGAGACCCTAAGTGGTGAAATCTGCTGGCAATGGAGGGAGGTTGCCATGCGCCCTGGGGAAGACGGAGACGGTCCGTCCGATCGAAGATCGGACTGTCCGATCTTGCCGTCAAGTTTAAACGGCAAAGGAAGAATGGCAGTTAAGGAATAAACGGCGCCGTTAATTACTTAAATAATATAATACTTACTTACTTAATTAATTAATTAGATTTCATTTTATTACTTATAATGAACCTTTTAAATTTATTCTAAAAATATTCAATAAATTATCCTTAGCTAATTAAGAGGTGAGGAACGCAACGGCGCAATTGAATTTTTTTATCAGAGGTCAATTTAATTATCTCATTTTCCAGGGTATTTAAATATATTAATTATATTAAAATATGCGATAAAATTCCAACGACTTCCAAATGTCTCCAAAATATCACCCCTAACTGAATTGGGGGTGATGAACGCAATGGCGAAGTCAAATTTTTGATTTGAGATCAATATAAATAGGTCAATTTCTAGGGTTTTTGGAAATTCCCAAAATCAAAATTTGATTTATTTGATTCCTGATTTGAACTGGATCTTAGAGGTGAGCTTCTAATAGCTTTAATTAAGGTACTAGAATTATAATTAGGACTTGAATTAGTCCTAGTTGATCTAAGTAACAACCTGAGTTGTTATAGATCAAAACTTGATCAAAGGTCTAAGGGCTCAACATGTACAATGGGGTACAGGGTCCGAGTCCCGAATTGCTTTCTATCAAACCAGATCACCCCCAATCGTGCCTGACCCCTTCATGCATCAGCTTCGACATGTTGTAACACCCGTATCTCGGGTGAGGGAACGCCAAGGCCCGCTACGCGTGCCGCAACGTCTGTGTTGTTCCTAGACTTCACACATTGTTCCTAATTACCTTGGAAGCTCACCAGAGCACCATTAGCATTTTCATGACGGACTAAATGGTCTCCACAACACAACAAGAGGCTCGTCTGAACTCAGGCAGGGCTCCCATAAGGTTTCTAAATCCCGAGACCATTCCATCGAACTACATTCCCATTCAAACACCTGAACAATCGTATTGCCCAAAACACATTTTGTTCATCCCATAAGTCATTAAAATGGATCTATAATGGTAGTAAAAGGATCTGCGAACGATGTATGAATTCTTTCAAATTAATTTGAGATGGATTAGGTCATTGAATTTGTGGAATTGTTGGGGTTTGGTACTCGAGACAAAGGGGAATATTTTGAAATTTATTGTTTTAATTTAACAAAGTAGACATATATTTCTTTCATTTAATTTCGTAAGAACTGGCAATAATTGATGAAGCCATCCGAACTAAAATTAACATGTATTTCCTTCAATAACTTCGGAGGTAACATTGTTCTACAGTATAATCACATCGAGTAAGACCAAGATGATCAGGGCTTTAACCATAGTGTAAATATGTCGTGGAGATTTGTAGTATTCCCATGATGATGATGCGTGAAGAACTAGGCAGGAGATGGTCTGCAAGTGTAGAATTATGCATTTGAAAGCTTGAGAATTCGAGTTTTGGGGACGAAGCACAGTAACCCTATCTTTAGAGCATTCGAGAGCTTTCTGCAACCATTGATGGGGCATTTGAATCATCATAGCATGAAGAATGTCATCACCTTACTCCATCACTATCTTATCACTTGAAACAATTCCAAAGATGCAAAAACAAATCCAAACCATTAAAGCAAAATTGATTGATATGTAAGATATAGTTTGATTTAGAAAAAATTCAATTTAAAACATAAATAAACAGAGCATTGAATCTAAATCAACACGAATGCGATTCATCGTTGATGTATAAACATGAAATAAATAAAATGTGCTGATCAGAAGTAGACAACCTTCTTTAGTTGCCACTGAATAAATATTTGTGGGAATCAAAGAAGGATTTAGCAAACAACAAAATTCAAAGAAAACAAGCTCATTATTAAAATAAATATTTGAATGAAGACCTCAGTCTATTATTTGCGGCCCTGAATCGTATATTAAAAGAATGTCGCTGTTGCTTAAGTGGAAAAAAAGGATACTAGACAAAGAGAAGCACGACCAAAAACATCTCAAATCAATGACGATCTCGAGTATCTACGAATAATCTAAGGGCGTTGACGATGGCTTGGCGATGAAGTAGAAGGTGACTAACAGGCTACTTGTTCCCACCATTGAATCACCAATTTAAAGTATCTTAAGAGAATTATGTAGTCGCTCCCTTGTAAGAAGAAGAAAGCTACATTTTTTCTACATGGAGTACACGGTAACAAATAGCAGTTTTTTCTACATGGATCAATCTGCAAGTAAGGTTTAGCAGCCAGTCTGCAACTCCCATCCAATTTGAAATTAAGCTAAGCTACAAGCAAGACAGTCCAGCAGTCATTATTAAGCAGCTCGGCCGATCCTTGTGACCTGACCAAAAGATTAATCCAAAGAGCATTCGAACAAATAAGACCTGCATAAGAAAAAAATTTGCAGCAAAATTCATCCAGCCATGCAGATAGCTGCAGTCCGGCATACAACAGCAACAAAGAAAAGAAACAGAGAATAAATATCTCTAAATATATAGCAGGAAGCAGCAGCAAGCAGCCACAAATACATGCATATATTAAGGGAATGCTTCATTTAGGACCCAAATTGAATCTCATAGTATTTAAACTTCAACTCCCAATGCAATATTGAAATCAAGATTGGCTTGTTTGTAATGCCCGATGGCGAACGCCGCCTCAATCCATGTTTTCTTCCGTAGCCATACCAAAATAAAGAAGATCATCCCCAAAAAACAAATGCGAGCACTTAGGATTCCCAGTTTTATTAGGTGTGTAAGAGCCTTCTAAAACAGCACTATGAAACATGGCTGATAAGCCATCCATTACTATTGTGAATAAATAAGGAGGAGTTGGAGTAACCATGAAGTCCTCCATTTAAAACAACTAAATAACTTGTATGATTGATACAAGTGAAGATGCAGTCAACAAAATGATTGGAAAAATATTTTGCTTTCAGCCTTTCAATAAATAAATTCTTGTTGATAGTATCAAAGGTTTTTTTAATATATAATTTAGCACAAAAAAAAATTCATGTTAAAACTTGTAACGTCCCATTATTAGATTTGCTATATTAATACAACAACGGATGTTACGTTAGTACTTAATACTGGATTAGAGTATTATAATCCATCATTAAGTACTACCCTTCAATATATGCAGATCTATGGGTATAAGGAAACACAAAACAATCAATTTAACTGACTGCCTTCCGCTTATGAGCAATTTTTTGAGTTGCAAGAGGAGTATTTTGAGGTTGATTTGGTGTATAAACAACGGCAGGAGGGGCATAATTGCTTTTGCTAGAACTGGATTTTGTGGTTGATTAATCTTTATCCTATCCACAACCCACCTTGCTCGGCATTCCCAGTAGCCATGCCCTGTTCTTCCACAGGCGAAGCATTTGCTACCCTGATGGTAACATTTGCCATAAGGGTGCGGTCGGTGACATTGACCTTGCTGCTGAATTCGTTGTTGCTGCTACTACTGTTGATGATGATGAGAGAGATTAAAGACTTTAGTCTGATTTGGCCTATTGTCTTTAAAGACTTCAGTCCTTGCTGGTACATGATAAGGTCTCTTTTGCTGTTCTTTTTGAGCAAGGTGGTGCTCAACCAATCTTGCTCCCTCCAGGAGGTTTGTAAAATTATGATGGTGCTGAGACACCAAAAGGTCTTCTATCGGATTTTGCAATCCTTTCAAAAAGCAACTACATCTTGTAGTTTTGGACCTCACAAAGTCTGGAGTAAAACGAGCAAGCCTTCAAAATTCTACTTCATATTAAAGTACGGTCTTATTCCCTTGAGCTAATTGAATTAAGTCATCTTCTAATATCATTTGAGCAAAAAGAAGGATAAATTGATTTCTAAATGCTTCTTCAAATTCAATCCAAGAGATATTTTCTACATCTCTTTCAGCAAAACATGTATTTAGTTCATTATCCCACCAGTATTCGACTTCTTCGGAAAGCATATGCTTGGCTAAGCGAATCACTTCGCTTACAGGACATTTCAAATTGGCCAAACTCTTTTCTATGGCTTTAAGCCAATTAGCTACCTCAGTGGGTGTCACTTAACCATTAAAGGAAGGAGGATTAAAATGGAGAAAGGCTTGAAGATAGCCATCCATGGTTCAAGAGGAAGGTACTTGGGAATTTGATTGAATTATAGGAGGATTACTAGTTCTCAGTGCAGCTTGCGTTTGAGCTTCCACCATGATTTTGACCAATTCAATTAAAGTTTTCATCTCATCAGAATTTGAGGAGGAACTAGAAGACACTATCCTGTTGACTGGAGTTGGAGGATTATAATCTGGATTCATTCTGAAATAAATAAAAACTTCTTAAAGTTATAAATGAGAAATTTTTTTATTTATCGGATTAATACTTAGTACATTACAAAAGAAAGATTACAACTTTCAGATGCAACATTATTTATAATGCTGATTGATAGACCTAAATTTCGTGTCTGCACTTGCACGCAAGTGTACGTGGTCCGAAGTAACAAATTGGAATGATAAGTTTCGAATTTATATCATCCACAGGAAATGGTGGTTTTGTTACTAAGTTTTATCTACGTTCAATAATGTTTAGACAATTCATATTTTGGTTTTGGTGTGGTTTCTAATTAAGCAAAGCAACAATTAAATTGAAGGTACTATATGATTTAAGAAGAGAGAGTTGGGATTTCATTATATGACGCGTAAGGACTCGGTGTTATAATCATGTCATAGCAATTCATAAAGTGATTTTACTATGCCTGATCAATCAAGTGAACATTGCCTTTCTTAGATTGGTCTTCTAATTTTAACAAGTTCAAATCTAGTGCATAAGGAGAATCACCCTAGGGGTTTTACCTCGACACATAGATTCTTATGAGATCATAGATAGTTTAATTTTAATTTCCTACATCTAGGTTACCAAAATATTCTCTTAGTTCAATGGGTGTCATAAGCCTTGATTCCCATCAATCAGTGTCATGCGCTACGCACGCGGTTTAGCTAAGGGAGAGAATTCATCGGAACCATTGGACTATGTCACATCATCCATGGGTGTTAGATGATCTCTCCCTCCTTCTACTTTGCTGAGCCGCAGAGCATAAATTGATGGGGGCTTGGCTCACAAGCTTCAACTTCTCAGATGAGCTGAAGGAGTGGTGCTAATGGGCTTAAGAACTTGTCACATAGCTCTCAGCTCTATTGCACTCCCACCTTGCTCTTATCAAATTAGTGAGCATTGGAGCACAAGTCTCTTTATGTCATATGCAAAGATTTTCATTCAAAGTTTATTTAATTAAAGATTTACATTTGATAATTATTCGAGGCATTCAATTAAAGGTAAATAAAAATTAAACGCAAATTTTATACATTGCAAATTCAACATACAATACCTTACACCTTAATTATCACATAATTACAACCCAACCCTCTCCAAGGAGGGTTTTAGCCTTCCATTACAATTTTAAGATAGCAAGAAATATTAAAGAACATGAACCTTGACATCGGTTCACAAATAAAGAAAATAAGATAGTGATGAGAAATGGTACTAGGAACAACCCTGAATTTCTGAGGTTTCCTTGGTTCTTTCTCCTTCCTTCTCTTCCCTTCTCCAAGTTCATCTTCTTCTCTTCCTTCTTTAACTTGCAAAGTCATTCTAAAATTTCTCCCTGGAGAGTTCTCCTTCTCTTTCCCACAACAGCTTATAATTTAGATCAATGAATGTCAAAATTGGGAACCCCTGAATAGCCTAAAAATGTTCCTTAAATAAGGAAGCTCTCAGCCTTTTTGCCTTAATCCTAAGTGACCTTTCATCTTCCCTTCCCTTAATGCAAGCCATTATCTTTTATTCTAATAATCATTTGAAATTCAGAATACTTGAAGAATATTAATTCTGTTTTCAAAAAGGCAGAGGAAGCCCAAAGGTCAAAAATTTTTGCCCTTCCCTATGCTGTTAGTAATCCAATTTTTGAAGGTTTCTGCATCGACTGCTATGGCGTGCTATAGAGCATTGTGGCGCGCTGCAGCGATCACATCAAGTTATGTTCAAAACAGGTTCTAGGTTGCTGTTCTACTGAAGAATCGTCGTAGCGCGCTTGGCAGCTCTGATGCAAACGTTGTTCCAATGCTGCACGCTGTGGCAGCCTCGATCCAAAAACTATTCACACATTCAATCTCCCTAATTTACACCATTTACTTGAAATGTCGCAGTGCTCCGCGATAGCGCGCTGCAAGTGCGCTGCGGTGGTTAAACTTGCATGAACGCGAAAAAGTTACTGTTCAATTACTTCCCATATATTTTTCATTATTATTTTTTTGAATGTGGCTGTGGTCCGCCGTGGCGCGATGCATCTAATTCCTTCCAGGTCTGCAGATTTTGTTCATTGTCCTAGGCGCGCAGTGGCGGTTAATATTTCATGAAAGCGGAGAGTCACTGTTCAATTAGTTGTCCCAAAGTTTTAATATCACTCCCCGGAAATGACGCCGCAGCCCGCTGGAGTGTGCTGGGGCGCGCCGCAGCAGTTCTCCTTCTAGACTTGTAGATATGTTCCAGGTGAGCCTAATCAGTAGACCACTATGGCCCGCTGTGGCGCGTTGCGGTGCGCCACAATAGTTTTCTTTTTTAATTTACCTTTTTTGAATCAGATTTTTTTTCTCCAGCTTTCTCCTGAAATTCATTACATTCATTTCAAAGTATGCTTGTTGAAGTAGTGTTTTGTATATTTTTCTTCCTTTATTTTGCCATAAATCTTGGATTTATCCTACCCCCACACTTAAATTCTTGCTCGTCCTCGGGTAAGCTCAAAATGGATTTTTTTATTCTTCGTCTTAGCAATGGATTCAATTTATGATGTGAATGTGAGGCTCTTATAGCACTGAATATTGCCTTTAGCCTTGGGTGAGTTTTAGAATTCCAATCATTACATTCTTCCTAATTTAGGTTCTAAGTTCTTATTACTTTCAAGCTTCCAATCTCAAAGGTTGATGCTTATTATTTATGAGGGAATGGGTAATTACCTTAGGGTTTCTAACTCCATCTAGGCATTGGTGAGTGACAAGAGGATTTGTGCCATGTGTGCTCCTTATGAAACACAAAGAACATTAATAATTATAGGAGAGATATTTTTCTTCATCCTATTTTCTTGTATTTTCACTTTATGAGAGATATTTTTCTTCATCCTTATTTTAGTTTTAGTTTTTTTTTTTTTAATTTCTCTGTTAGCTCGAGAAGAGACATTTTCTTCATCCCCATTTCAATTCTTTGTGATCATTAAGTCCTACAGGAACCTAGCATACTCATACATTCACTCAACTTTTGCCAATTGCTAGTTTTGAGTTCCTTAGGTTTCCCCACCTCCACACTCAGAAGTCAGCATACATTTATTTTAACTTTGGAAAGTGAAATTAACTCAAGCTCTTTACCTATTTTGGAAGTGAATGGTTGTTATGTTAATTGATCATCTGAAGTTATGTATTGAATCCATGTAGAAAGGTTTTTAAGAAATTCACTTGTAAACTGAGCAGCATCACATGAGGGTTTAAGCAATCCAAGTTTTATTCATTGAAAAACAAAACAAAGAAAATAGAAAATAGAAAATAGTAAAAATTAAAAGCTAAAACAGTAAAATATAAATAATAGAAAACAGTACAACCTACTATCAATCGTTTTGCTAGTTATCTTCTTCTTCCTCGTCCACATTCTGATAAATGTAATATGCTGGCCAGTCATTATCTGGGATGGGTTCACCAACAGGGGGTCACGTCAGCCTAGACCCACCCGGTCCTCCACTCAAGCTCCACTCTTAGAACATTGTTCCAAGAGCATCGTGGAATTCCGTTTGGAATTGGCACTGCTGAGCGACTTCACCTTTGATGAAGCTCATGTCGCATGCCATGTAGATTCCCAAGTCCCGCTAATGCTCATACATACGCATCATTATTTATTTGCCATGGTCTGACCAGCAGAGGTTGAAGTTTCTCCTTCCTCTCTCCCCTCCTCTTCTTGGCTCGCACCCCCTCATTGGTGCGGGCGCTCAAGTTGGTCAGTTCTAGAGGAGCACGGGGCGAGATTGCAATGTCGGAGGAGAGGATCTTAACCCCTTTATCCTCACACATACTTGAGATAAGTGACCCAAATTCAAGTGCAGAACAAGGCCCGGTCAAGGCATTCTAGAGCTGCTCCATTATAATGCTGGAGATATGAATATCTCCAGGCCATTGAAGAGCGCATAGGAGCAGCGCCCATGATCGGGTCACATCGATGAGATGCCCAGAAGGCATGACAAAGCTGGAGATGAACACATGCAAAGCATTACTCAACTCCGTTAGGAGTGCTCGAGGAATATTTACCAAGTTTCCTCTCCACCCTGCATCAGTGCATGTAATCTCGCTTGCAATAGCAGCCGGGTCATATTGGGCGCTTATGAGTTGGAGGTAAGAACATTTATCTACATCTCTTAACAAATAAAATTGTTCAATTTGCTGGCTCCCAAATTCTACACCCTTACCCCTCACAATAACCTTATGCCCTACCGCATTGATGGCATTGGCATAAGCCTTCTGAACAATGGAGGGGTAAGTCATGCGCGTGGGGCTTACCAAGTGCTCCCATCCCCTGTCTAAGATTTGGTTAGAGTTCATAGGGTATGGAAGCCCGAATCCCCGCTCCGGGATCAACTTCCGCTTTGATATCACTTGGTTGAAGCTTGCTCGACTTCAACGGAAGTGAACTTCTTTTTGTTATGTGCCCCACCAGCTGTTGGGGCGGCGGCTCCCTTGCTTATAGTTGATTTCTTTCTGGAAGACATTTTGGCAAGGAGAGCTGAAGGGCTTTGAAAATAGAGATCTAAATTTTAGTTTTAGACAATGGGTGAAATTCTCTTCTCCTCCACTAGGATATTTATAGCCAAAAATTTTTGGAAGTTTTCACAAAAATAAGCACATTCAAAGCATGATTAAGGATGTCAAAAGTTGTTTTGATGTCATGCAATGAATGTGACCAGAATTCAGCTTTAAATGGTGGAAAAAAATTAGCTTTTGCAGCATTATGACCAGGTTTTAAGTTCCAAGGCACGCTATAGCTCTTTTGACTGCTTGGGGAATCCCAAGCAGTTAAAACTTTTAAAGCAGGGCATCAGTAGCAGTAGTGCACTATGGTGCGTTGTGGCGTGCTATGGTGCAATGGAACTTGTGCATAAGAAATACTATAGCGCGCTGTGGCAGCAAAAATTACTACGGTGCGCTCTAGCTGCTGAATCCGCTGTAGCACGCTGTGGCGGAAATTTTCGCTACAACGCCATCAAAAGCAAAAAAAAATTCTAAACATTAATATTGCTTCCATAAATCATTTAATTCAATGAGGTTGTTTTTTTTTTCTAATGACTACTCCTAAGTTCAAAATCAAACAACAATTTGGGTCGCCTCCCAATAAGCGTTTGGTTTAACGTTGTCAGCTCGACGCGATTAAATTCAAGTTAGTTTAGAGTTTATATTTGGATTTTTTTTCCTGATTGTAGTTTTACATGAGTAGGCACAAGAATGGGTTGTGCTCGAGCTCATGGTTACATTAGTGTCCTTATCTTCCACCGCACTTTCACTAATTAGAAGGGAAGTTCTTTTTTTTTCCTTCCCTCTCTTTGTTTTCTTTTTATTTTTCTCTCCATTTTTGTCAGTTCCTCCAGATGAGACATCCAAGTGACTAGCAGAATTAGCTTCACTCACAATCTCCTCTTTACCTTCCAGCTTCACGTTAGTTTTTTTCCAATCAGCCTTTTTAATTTTCTCCTTAAACATAGAAAGCATCAAATTTATAATTTCTTCCAAGCCATTCACTCTCACAGTCATCAACCTTTATTCTTCATCAATTATTGCTCTAGAGCTGGCAAAGAACGGTTTACCAAAAATTATAGTGGAGTTTTCACTCCATCTATCCCATTCACACACAATAAAATCTATAGGAATCACAAAACTTCCTATTCATACTTGAACATTCCACACAATTCAAAGGGGAGTTTGAGACTTTAAATTAGCAAATTCAAGAATTATGGGTGTTTCTTACATTCCCCTTACTTCTAGTTGAGTATATATGTGTAATGGTATAACATTGACGGAATCCCTTAGATCACACAATGGATCTAAAAAGACTTCACCCTCATTGACACAAGGAATATTCATTCTTCCGGGGTCCACTCTCTTAATTGCTATTCTATCTCCTTTAATATTCCCAGCATAAATTTCCCTAGTTTTTCCTCCTTCACTCTCTTCAGTAGAGTTATGTTACATGCATTCTATATTTACCGTGTCCAAGTTCATCACACTCAACGTCTCTTTTGGGTTTATTTCAGTCGAGCTTGGGAGCATTTCTTGCTGCCGAGTAGACAACTGTATGGAAATTTGTCCCAATTGGACTTCAAAATTCCTAAGAGATACCTCAATTCCTTAAATTAAGGTTTCATGTCAGTTCATGGTCAACTCGGTCCTTTTCATAAATTGCATAGTTTCAGTTTTAAAAGCCTAAAAAGATTCTTCTAGCCCAGGTTCCTACTTGCCATTTTAAGTAGACTTATAGGAATTATTGAAATTTTGGTTTAGCCTATTTTGTTGTTGATAGTTGTAATTACCTTAAGAATTTTGCTCACTTTAGAAGAAGTTTGGATAGTTTCTCCACCCCGGATTGTATGTATTTTAGTAGGGGTTGTTGTGGGGTTATTGTTATTATTGTTATTTCTAATGAAGCTTACTTGTTCCCTTTGTGAAGGAGCGAAGGGGTTGTTCAAATTACAGCACTCGCTGTTGTGGTTCCCTCCACACAGCTCACAGTTCACTTCATGGACAGTGCTCACATTCAAACTAAGAACGTTTCTCGGCAACGGTGCCAAAAACTTGAAAGATCTAAATTTCGTGTCTGCCGTTGTAATAATTTGGAATTGTAAGTTCCGGATTTATATCATCCACAAGGAATGATGGTTTTGTTACTAAGTTTTATCTATGTTCAATAATGTTTAAACAATTTGTATTTTAGTTTTGGTGTGGTTCCTAATTAAGCAAAATAAAGATTAAATTGAAGATACTATATGATTTAAGAAGAGAGAGTTGGGATTTCATTATGTGACTCGTAAGAACTCTGTGTTGTAATCATGTCATTACAATTCATAGAGTATGTTTACTATGCTTAATCAATCAAGTGAACATTGCCTTCCTTAGATTGGTCCTCTAATTCCAACAAGTTCAAATCTAGTGCACAAAGAGAATCACCCAAGGGGTTCTACCTCAGCACATAGATTCTTATGAGATCATAGTTAGTTTAATTTTGATTTCCTACGTCTAGGTTACCAAGACATTCTTTTAGTTTATAGGATCTCATAAGCCTTTATTCCTATCAATCAGCATCATGCGCTACACATGCGGTTTAGCTAAGGTAGAGAGTTCATCGAACAAATTAGAATATGTCACATCATCCATGGGTGTTCGATGATCTCTCCCTCCTTCTACTTTGCTAGGCCGCAGAGCATGAATTGATGGGGGCTTGGCTCACCAGCTTCAACTTCTCGGATGAACTGAAGGAGTGGTGCTAATGGGCTTGAGAACTTCTCACATAGCTCTCAGCTCTATTTCACTCCCTCCTTGCTCTTATCCAATCAGTGAGCATTGGAGCACAAGTCTTTTTATGTCATATGCAAAGATTTTCATTGTAGATTTATTTTATTAAAGAGTTACATTTTATAATTATTCGAGGCATTCAATTAAAGGTAAATAAAAATTCAACTTAAATTTTATACATTACAAATTCAATATACAACACCTTACACCTTACTTATCACATAATTACAACCCAACCCTCTCCATAGAGGGTTTTAGCCTTCCATTATAATTTCAAGACAGTAAGAAATATGAAAGAAAATGAACCTTGACATTGGTTCACAAATAAGGAAAACAAGATAGGGATGAGAAACGGTAGTAGGAACAACCCTGAATTTTTGAGGTTCTCTTGGTTCTATCTCCTTCTGTCTCCTCTCTTCTCCAAGTTCCTCTGCTTCTCTTTCTTCTTGAACTTGCAAAGTTATTCTAAAATCTCTCCCTGGAGAGTACTCCTTCCCTTTCCCATAGCAGCTTATAATTTGGATCAATGAATGTCAAAATTGGGAACCCCTGAATAGCCTAAAAATGTCCCTTAAATAGGGAAGCTCTTAGCCTTTTTGCCTTAATCCTAAGTGACATTTCATCTTCCCTTACTTCAATGCAAGACATTATCTTTTATTCTAATAATCATTTGTAATTCTGCAAACTTGAATATTAATTCTATTTTCAAAAAGGCAGAGGAAGCCCAAAGGTCAGAAACTTTCAATGTGTGGCCCGTGTGACGTGCTACAGCTAATTTCTTCTAGGTATGCAGCTTTTGTTCATTGTCCTAGGTGCACTATGGCGGTTAATCTTTCATGAAAGTGAAGAGTCATTGTTCAATTAGTTGTCCCAAAGTTTTAATATTACTCCACAGAAATGATGTCGCGGCTCGGTGAAGCGCACTGGGGCGCGCCGCAGTGGTTCTCTTTCCAGGCTTGCAGATATGTTCCAGGTGATCCTAATCAGTAGACCGCCATGGCCTACTATGGCACGCCGCAGCGTGCCACAGCTGATTTCTTCCAGAATTCTTCTTTTTGCTTCAAATTTCTTTTCTCCAGCTTTCTCCTGAAATTCATTAAATTCATTTCAAAGTATGCTTGTTCAAGTATTATTTTGCCTATTTTTCTTCCTTTATTTTGCCATAAATCTCAGATTTATCACTGAGCATAGAGCATTATTTCAAAATCTTGAAAATTAGGAGTACAATGCTCTTGCTTATAAACTCTAATCATGTCCTAGTAGGCATTATTCCACCAATATGCTGCTCCATCTATGAAGAGTTGATCAAGTATTGAGAAACGAATATCATCTGGACATCTTATTGCAAAAAAGGTTTCAGTCACTTGCTGAAGACATTCCTTAGCTAATAGAGGGAAGGGTTCTCCTCTAAATTCTAAAGATCTGAGAATTTTCTTAAGTACGTCACCGCCAGATGGGGATACTCCTATGTAATGTCTCCCAAAGCGTAGTCCATTCTCATAGTCATCGAAGAGTCTAGTAAAATGTCTTAAATCAAATTCTTTGCTTGCCATCTAACATAATGTTAGGTTAGGTTGAGCTATATTATATTGTTTGGGATGATGTTTTAACATATTCTTTCATTATAGCTTAAATAATAGATATTTAATTAGGTTTTAACTTTCCTTCTTATTTTCCAAATCCGTCTCTGATCCAAACTATAACACCACATTATTAGATTTGATATATTAATCCAACAACAAGTGTTACGGTATTACTTAACACTGAATTAGAGTATTATAACCCATAATTATGTACTACCCTTAAATATATGTGAATATATGGGTAGATGGAAATTCAAAACAATCTAATTATACATCCATCATTCATAATAAAAGAACATTCAACATGAAATATTAATCTAAACATAAAATAAAAAATATTATTATAATTTGTAGAATTAACAACTCATCCTCATATTTTAAGATAAAAACACATAATAAAAGGTCTTCAGCTTGCAGCTAATGAGAAGGTTCTTCTTTGGGTACCAAACCTGTTCCAAGATCTTGATTTACCGTATTTAGTTTATAATACGGTAGGACACAGCTAATAAAGGAAAAAATGATTATATTAAAAAGTCAAAGTATAATTTAAAGGTAATATGTTGTTTAATTTAAGCAGATATCACATTAGCAATTTACAATATTAATTATAAGCGAAGCATTTACCATGAAAGGAATGAAGCAATTATTAGAGGCTATAAAGTAAGAAGAGTTCTGTGACAACCCAAGTTGTTACCCTTGTCAATTAAGGCTAATGTTCATCCTAATCTTGATCCTAAGCATTAATCAAGTTATTAGGAGTCATCCACTAAGACTTAGTCCAAATCAAGAGTCAAATAGATTAAGTTCTGATTCTTGGGAAATCCAAAAACTCTAGAAATTGACCTATCTAAATAGATCTTAGATCAAAAATCAAACTTTGCCATTGCGCTCATTGCCCCCAAATTAGCTAGGGGTGATGTTTTGGTAACAATCAAAAGTCGTCGAAATTTCATCGAATATTTTAATAATATTTAAATACCCCGAAAAATAGAAAAATTAAATACTCGTCGGAATTAAAATCCAACTTCGCCGTTACGATCATCACTCTCGAATTAGCCGAGGGTGAAATTTTGGAATTTTTCAGAGATCATTTATAAAATATGATTTTTGAGATTAATTTCTTAAACTTCATTTTTGTCATATTCCTTCTTCATTGGCTGGGTGGGACCCACAGCCATCCATACTTGGCTGAGCTCCCTTTCCCTTCAGCCCTCTGCAATGCTCAGCCTAGTTTTTCCCCCCTATCTCCTGCCAGCCCCTCCCCTATCTCACCAAGTGGGTTGGGTCAAATTCATCCATCCCATCCATTGGCAGCCCTCTTCCCCCGTTAAGAGAGCCTTTGGCTCTCAGCTCTTCTTCCTTATTTGCCTAGCTGGAGTCCATTCCTCTCTTCCCATTCTTGCTGTGCTAGCTATTAAAGAAAAGTTCCCCAGGCCTCAAACTCTCAGGTTTCCAAGTATCCATAGAAGAAACCCCATTTGCAAGACCAAGGCACTTCTTTTTCCCCATTAAATGTATTCAATGGCTACTTCATTTCACTCTTATGCTTAGTTTGCATCCTTAGAAATCTGTATTTAAGGTATGGAGTTCATTAGAGCACATTAAGGTTGTGATTTTAGGAAGATAAAGCTATCATGTTTTTTTTTGTTCTGCATACTTATTTGTTTAACCCCATAGTTTGCATTGATAACTTAATCTTTTGGTGCTGATTTGGGTATCAATGGAAAGGTATCAGAAAGAACTTTCCATTGGTATATGGCACCGCTCGTGAAGTACTCTCAGTTGAGAGTATTTGAGCCTGAAAGTTGACCCTTCTCAGTTTTTGCTCAGGCGAAATCACCGTCGGGCGTTGCAGCACGCCGTAGCGCCCGAGTTTAAAACTGAATCTGCCGTAGCACGCCATAGCATGCTATGGCGCGCCACAGCGCTTCTAGAGCTAAAATAAGGGCCTGTAAGCAAACCGCTGCAGCGCGCGACAGCGGGCTGCAGCGTCATTTCGGGAAGAACTATATGGAATCAAGTGAAAATTTAATTGAACAGTAACTCGAAAGTTAAACCTCTGCAGTGTGCCGTAGCATCGTTTTCCGCTGCAGTGCGCCACAGCATTGTTTTTCGCCCCAGCACCCGAAGTTTCAAATTCTGGTCTAATAGTTGGATGAAGCATAAAAAACATTTTCTTGTTCAAAATTAAATTTTCTCGCCATAGCGCGTCAAAGCATCAAAAGTGTTGTAGCGCGCCACAGTTCGCCGTAGCATCTGGCTTTCTGCCAGAAGGCGCAGCGCACCGTAGCATCCAGAACTGTCCAGATTGGTCCAGAATCGGCTGAAATGGCCAAAACTTTACCGTTTTTGAATTTTAAGGATCTTAGAACCCTAGTGGGGTCAAGTTATATCAAATTTAAACCTCATTTAGGTAAAATTGAGCACTGTATAAATATGTAGGTGAATTTTTAATTTTGCATTAGATGATAGTTTAATCCCTAATCATCCCTAAAATCCTAAATATTGATTTGACCATATCTTAGTCTATTAAACTCCAAATCAAAAAATTCAAAGTGCTAGATCGCTTAAAATTCTAGTGCCAACAATAATCTGAAGTAATATTAAAATTAGAAATAACCAAATTATTCCTAAGCTTAATTAGGTCATAACTTGACCAATTGAAGTCCAATTTGGGTCTACTTTCAGTTAAAGTACTCAATGTAATATATGGAAGCTATAGCCACTGAGTTTGCTAAATTTAGACATCAAATCAAAAAGTTAGTTTTTTGACGCCTCTTAACTTAAAAAATTACTAAATTGCCCTTAGAAATTGAAAGGGTTATAACTAATTCATTAAACCTCCAAATTTAGTGTTCTTAGACTCTATGTAATCTTTGAATAGCAACCAACAGTAACTGCATGTAAATGTAGATTTCATTATGTGAAATTTACTAAAATGCCCCTTAGGTCAAAAACCTTAGTTTGGACCTATATGACCCATTTCTTATCCAAATTTGGTGCACTTACTGTCTATCTTCATGTTAGACAGTTAGGAATCATTTGATAATAAAAAATCCCAATTTGGAGCCCTAAATAAAAAAAAGTAGTTTTTTTGGACCCTTAAGTAGGGCAAAACGATCATTTTGCCCAAAATTTAGGTTAAGTATCTTTAACTCCTATATTATCTTCTAAGTCAATAATACAAGTATTAAAACTGTATTAAAATTCTCTAACTGAGTAAAATTAGCTATTAGGTCAAATTTGTTAAAATCCCTAAAATTTCTATAAGTCTTCTCTTTAGGAAATTCAACACCTCACAATAAGATTATTCCTAAGATTATGGTTATATTATAGGATAGATTTTATTCATCGAATAATGGGGTTATTCAATGAATGAATCCTTGGTTTTATTAGTTTCTATATTTTACAACTTATTTGGATTATTTTATCTTTCAATATTAGATTTAAGATAGGAGATTCATCCTATTAAGATTAATTTGCTTAATATGATTTACCTCAATCATTAGTTTAAATTTAGATTTAACCTAGATCTTAAGTCTTACCTTTGGGGCTATTTGATTAAGCCTAATCTCATGGTGTTTAATCTATAATCTCTAGCTTAGTATATTTTGGACAAGCTTTTAGTTTATAGCATCTCAACTCATAAATTAGGTCGTAATGATTTCTTATAGTCAGTATTGATTTAATCATATTAGGACCTAGCTAGTCCTAATGTTTTGTAACCTATAAAGATGTACTTCTAAGTTACACTCAATAGTAAGAATTGGAGATCCTAAACTTGTGTAACTTTGAATAGTTATAATGGTTTGATTAAATAATAAATGATATCACCATATTTAGTAGAGTCCCTTGCTTACTACTTGATTTTGTGTTACGAATTCCTTGAACTTTGTGCTTATTTTTCCTTGAACATGTCATATAAGAAAAATATTATTGCATGAAAATGAAAACTTAGAATATCAGAAAAACTTTTGCATTTAGGTTCAGTTCATGGTGGATTATGGTGCACATTACTCCAATGGACAGGAGTAAGGAGAGATCATGAAGCTTAACATTACTCATTGAGGACTGTGTGTTAAGTTTGGAACCTGCTCAGTCTTGCAGACGTGCTTGACTCCTCAACTATTTCTGAAATTTTCCACAAAAATAAAAATAAAATAACTAAAAGATATTTGCATAGTATTTTTTGTCTCTTTAGTCATATTATATTATATTGTTATATTATGTCCGCCCTAACCCATAAAGGCTATGGAATATATTGGGCTGGCCAATTCTTTCTAATATGGCAGTTATACGTTCTCTTTAGTTCAGCTTACTATTTTCTATGTTACTGATATATTTTATTTCAATTAGCCATATTTTTCCTATGTTACCTGCTTACTTGAGTAGATGCATAAATATAGGATGCTAGACTTTACAACTTATTATATGTACCACTTTCAGATTTTTATTTTAAACCAGTATATATCGTATGATCATCAGCATGCATAGTATTAGATTTTTCTTTCAGTACTTTCACTTACTGTATTATATATGTATGCATGTTCCTTGTTTAGTTGCTTAAGGCGTGCTTTCGCCTCACTTACTGTTTAGTTATAAATGTTATGTTTATAACTTATCCTATTTCCCTTGTATGCATACTTACTCCTATGCTATATAGACATTTGGTTGTATATAGAGTAAAATGATGGTATTAATAAATATTTAATAAATATTCTGCCTTAAATATACTTAGACAATTTGTCTAATAAGATTTTTTCTTTTATTGGTTGGGGCCCTGGCATTGTGAAACTGACAATATCATATCTTGTTCAATTTGAGGAGCCAGTGCCTGAGGAAGAGCCTTAATTAGAGGAGGTGCAGCAGCCTGGTGAAGAAGACCTCTAGTTTTCTTTTTCTTCATTGTGAGGACAAGTGATATTATCATTTTTAGTATTTTAAACTTTAATTATAATGTCGTAATAATACAGGTTACTCTGGACTGTGTTTACCTTCTGCACATTATTATTTACTGAGCTATATTAATGTTTTTTACTCAATGTATGGTGAATGGATGTAATCTTTACTTTATATCACTTCCGCACTCTGTATATATGTTAGACTTAGTGACTGATCCTTATATTCATTCTGTGCACGTCCTTCCCTTATTAGTGGATTGCGAATCTCACCTAATCCAATGATAAGTGAGGGATTTGCCAGAGTGACACTCCACTCCTTAGTCTAATGATTGTGGACTTAAGGAGCGGGGTGCCAAAAGTTCACATGACAGTTTTATCCCAACATCAAATAAGTTACTACAGTATTTATGAAAAAATGCATTTAGCTAATTATAGGTAATGTGAATATGTCCAATTTAATTCATATGCTAATTAAAAATATAGTATATATTATTAAATAGCATACAATTAAGGAAACTACATTACATGAAATTGAAAGTAAAGTTAAAGTAGTAAATGCTAAGAGATAATAAATAAAGTTATTTTAGTCTAAAAGACTAAATAAACATAGTCATAGAACTGTAATAATCATTCACAATCGATAGATTGTGAGAAATGTGATTATATGATTGATTTTTCTTATATTTGGTTATGTGGGCATAGAACATGTCAGTAGTTGAGTACGTCTACTCAACTATAAGTAAGTGGGGTCAACTGCAAACACAGATATTCCCCCTCATAGGAATTATGGGGTCTCCTAATACTCCAATAGCCTGCCCAGGCTAAATGACAGTTGTACTATTTACCACCAAATAAAAACTCCTTTAAAGTAATCTTAAATATTTTTTATATGCTCAAAATCTTAATGTATATTTCAAGGATTGATCTCAAAGTATTGCAATGTTTCAAGGATTTATCAATTTCATTGTAAACTATGTGATATCCATTATTTTCCTTTTTATATTATTTATCCTAATGATTAGGACTAATAAACTCTTCAATTAACTTAGACATCATAGATCTCTAAGTTAATTGACATAGAATATAATAGTATAATAAGGTTTGCTTTGAGAATAATGAGTTAGTTAAGCTTTAGTTAATTTATAAATATATTCATTTAAATGTGAGATAAGATTTATAAGGGTCTTGATGTTTGCAAATGATTAGATGTTATCAAATTGAGCATAATCTCACTTGAATACTTGAATTTATTCAACACTCTAAGTTCACTTGAAGTTCATTAAATTTTGATATTTGAAGATCTTTTGAGGAGTTGTGATTTGGTTTTAATAAATTTTTAGTTGATCTCTAACATTCTTATTATCTATCTAATGGATCTATGTATTAAATGAACTTTGACTTAGAATTTGGTTGTTAACCCTTGTTTGTATTAAGACGCTAAGTTTTTCATTCTTAGTTTAAGGTTATCAATTTATTTTATTCAAATGTGAATTTTAGTAAGCCATCTGTTTATTGACTTTAGAAGATTTTAAGTCTCACATCTACTTAGATATATAACTCTAGTTCTAATTTATTTTATAAGTTATTTACCTTAATTTTGGACTCACAACATTTTACTAACATCTTATTAATATGTATTACTAATCCTAAGGTTCTCTTGTAGGTTAGATCATTTTATGCCATTTACTATCTTAGCATAACCACTCTATCAGTCCTTAATTAAATACCTAAATTTGAATGTTCTAATGATAATTTAAATCTCTATGTATTATTTTTATATTTGTTTAAAGTGAATAATCTTTCTTTATGGGGAAGTTATCTTTTTATTAATCAAACTACCTTTATTAAATATTATAAATAAATAGTGAGTTTGTTAATGCCTTATTAAAGTATTTAAATTACAATATAAGTTATTATACTTATTTAATTCTGGCTTTAACCTTCACTTAAGTAGATTGCTTAGTGATTTAAAAACAACTTAATTTAACCTATACTAAGTTTAATTACTTAAGCTCCAATATTATTTTAATTGAATCTTACGTAATTTTTATGAAGGATAAGTTCAGTTCAATTCATAAATGGAAGGTTGGGTTTAATCGCCAATTTTCATTCTTAAGATCAATTTCAAAGCTCTAAATTTCTCTCCCAAGAGTAAAAATTCTTCTTTAGCAATTCCATAGATCCACAACTACTTAATTGCTTCAAGCAACATAATTTTTAAGGTTCAGCTAACCATGGATTCTTGTTGCCTTAAGACCTTAAGACCTTAAGAAGTAACCACACAATGATATAAACCTAGGGTTGTCTTTAATCACCAACAGAAGGATGCATGATTTCCAAATTACATCCAAATGGCATATATATTAGCATATAAATGACCCTCATGTAACTAGTATTGAAATAACAGTGAGCAACTTAGTTTGGATGTCATTTGGCTTAATTAAGACTTAATCTCTCTTAATAAACATTAAAAAGTGATTAGCAATAATAATTATCAAAATATAAGTTTGATCTCATATTAATATTCCTTGTGTTTTTCTAAATATTTTGACATATAATTTTGATATATTTGGGTTTATATTTTACAAGTTTTGAAGCTTTAAAGATTTCAATAAAATCAATTAATTATAATACTATATATTTTACTATTCATTTTGCAGAAATTTTACTATTTATTTTACAAAAGTTTTACTATTCATTTAATCGGCTAATCTATGTGCAAGCAGAAGCTCTTGGCATCCCTGTGTTTCAGCCACATGCAAGTAGATGCTGGGGAGTGCATAGCCTCAAGCTGAACCGTGCAGGCCACTTGGGTCGACTAGACCCAACCTGAGCCGTTTGATAGTTTGACAAAAGACGGGATGGACGGGACTAGGGCATCCACATACTCCTTGCTCCATCCAACTCAGACAACGAGCTGGGTACCTATCGAATGAGACCTTTTGATTGGTATAAGAATCATCACCTAAGTCCCCCATTATCACTTTAAATGGTGATGCCCTAATTTCCTATCCACGGGACAATACTGTAAAAGAATGTGAATTTGAGTGGCGATTCAAACCCTAATCAAGCTCGGTTGAGCTCGATTATAATTTGATATGATTATTATGTTTATGCAATAATAATTCAAAATGGAATTAAGGGAAAAGAAGGCAATCGAGGGAGTACCTCACAGTTCGACGGGAAGGATATGTCGTACGATCGAGATGAAGACTGCATGTTCCTTGACTCAGTTCTAGTTTTAAAATTTGTGCAAGAGTGATTTCAATTGCATCATGATAAGAAGAGGAAACCATATGGGCTTAACTCGGTAGTCCAGTGCCGATAGAGGAGAGAACTAGAGAGAGGAAGAGGGCGTAGGGAGAGCTTGAAAGAATAGAGGGAGGTGTGGGGAGCTGGTTGGGGATTCATGAGATATTTATAACCTCACCCCAGCTAGCCTTAATCGCTGAGGTGGCGAGCCTCAGCGGCTAGACCGGGGGAGTCAACACTCTCATGTAGTCCTTTACGCTGCCATCAGATGACAATGCTGGCGTGTGGAACTCGCCTAACGTGGAATAGCGACGAGATGAGCACGCGTGTGCTGCAAGCGAGATGACGGCGCAGGGAGAGGTCCTGGCTGTCGGATCCAGGATCGGATTAGATAGGCAAATAAGCCCCTGGGGTCCGTGGCAGGGAGAGGTCCTAGCTGTGGGATCTAGGATCGGATCAGATAGGCAAATAAGGCCATGGGGTCCATGTGAATTCAATGTAGTTTGATTCTATTTAAAAATGAACGAATGGTTTGAATCAAGCCGTTCCGTGTTCGCCCACCTCACGGGATCACCGCGGTCAAGATTAGGAGAATTTGGTCTATTAGATTGGCTAATCTGATGGTCGTGAAGACGTCAGATGGTGCGTGCTGTTCGGGCATCCACAATAGATCCTTCCGTAATATAAAAAATACAATTAAATTTTAATAAATAAATTAATTTGATTTATTTCATTTGTAGTTTGAGCATTTTTTTGTGTTTTGCGTCCGAAAAATATGAAACTTTCAATAACAGCTCAAACTCTTAAGCACCAAAGTATTATCTATTTTGGCCTGATAAACCTCACAATTTTGCTCTCAAAAGATAATTTTTCAGTAGATCACGCATCCTGGGAGTGCTCCCACATGAACACGCTTAACTTTAGAGTTCTTATGAGGAACTTCATCGTCATCTGAATGACGTCTCGATATTTAAGAGTTTTATTTAATACAACTTAAGCGAGCCTTTACAATCTCCCTTACTTAAATAATTGTAACAACCCAAGATTGTTATCGTATCAATTTAACCTAAATTTGATCAAATTAAGTTGAAATTTAGATCTTGATTTAAGTCAAATAGAAATTAAATAAAAATATTCTCAAGTAAAGTATATTGAGGGGATCCTTCTACCAAAAATTTGAGCGCAATCAGGATCTCGAATCGTCTTAAATAAATTCGGAAAGTTTAAACTTCTGAAATTAATAATTGATAAAATATAAGTCGAAATTTAAAATTTTTTGTATATTTAAGTTAAGCATCATATAAGGATGCTATGTTTTGAGTTTCGCAAATTTTTGAGCTCCGGATTCATCGTAGCAAATTTTTTTTTTAGTTTTTCCTTTAAAAATTAATATAAAATAAAATACTTGCCCAAATTCAAAATTTTTGGATGCTTGCGTTTGTCTCGTCGAGACACTCGTTTAGGCAGCAAGTTTGTAATTTTTGGAGTTCGTTTGGCTTTCGATCTGGGCTCAAGAATTTTCAGCCACCCTATTTAAATCCAATGGCTGATTTTGATTAGAGTTGCCTTAAATAGATTCCTAAATACCAAAACCTAAACCTACTCCTTTTCCTCCCAGCCGAAATCTGCTCCTCTCCATCTCTCCACCTCCCTATCTTTTCATCTTTCCACCTCTCCACCTCCTAGGCCGAACCCCATCCAGCCGAGAGCAGTCATCTCCTTCGCTTTCGGCTTAGCCGTGAGCTCCTTCTAGCGCCATCGAGCCGGCTCTCGATCAAGGCGGCGGCTCTCCTTCTTCTCATCCCGGCCGAACATCCCTCCAAGCATCTTCTTCCACGAACGTCGCCGGCGAGCTAGTCTACTTTCCACCTTCTTCTTGTTTCAACTTAATCTAATATCTCTAGCATGCTTACCCCATAATCGATTTTTTTTAACTAATCCCTATCAATGGAGACCATTATGAATTATCAGTTGAGTTCTTCTGTATGGTATTTCGATTTATTATGAGTAATTTGTTTAGTCGATTTCATTTATATATATATATATATATATATATATATATATATTCTTTCTTCCTAATATTCATAAGTCCTTGTGGCGTTACTTTTAAATGGAGATTTAGAACTTCAATCTTTATGAAGTTAAGATCATATATAAATAATATTTCTAAGTTTTTTTTGCATGGTTTAACTATGAGCCGCACGTAGAGGATTAAGTCATATTCGATTGTACATTCTAGGTGTATTAGGGATTAAAAACTCATAATTATGTCCTTAATTTATGAAACTTTCTTATTATAGCTGCATTAAATTCTGTATTAGTCTAAGTTTTTTTTGCACGGTTTAACTATGAGCCGCACGTAGAGGATTAAGTCATATTCGACTGTATATTCTAGATGTATTAGAGATTAATAACTCATAATTATGTCCTTAATTTATGAAACTTTCTTATTATAGCTGCATTAAATTCTGTATTAAAAGTGACACCTAATAATTATGGAAAATGCTCATTAATAAAATTTAATGAATTAAAAATATTAACTTTAATTGTTAAAATTTTCATTTGATAATAACTTTAAAAAAAATACTTAATTGAATCATACCATATAATATGCCATAATTATCTGCAAAAATATATTAGAATAAAATTTATATATATATAATTGATTAACAGAAGGACTTAATAGGTTAGGTTCCGCATGGAGAGTTACAATATATATACATATATATATATATATATATATATATATATATATATATATATATATATATATATATATATATATATATATATATATAAGTGTATGTACATTAATGTCAAGTGGTGTTAGCAGAAATGAATTAAATAATAATCCTAAAGGAATGATTATATATATTGGCATGAATTAATTATATATATATATTATATAATTATGTTTAATTGATGCGACTTGTCAAATCAACCATTTGATAATTAATTAAATCTAATAAACAGCAAAATTTAATTAACTATTATTTGTCATTAGCTTAAAATTTAGGAATTTTTTATGAATTCAATATTTAATGAATCATAATGAGATAATTAGTCTTGAGTGAGTGCTGAATTAAGTTGATTTAATTTAACTAATTATTGACAAGTAAATTTATATATATATATATATATATATATACTAATTATTTATGAACAGTAAACAATTACGTATATATAAATTGAAATATTAAATAAAATATTAAGTTAATGAGGAATAAATAATGAATGTCATTAGTCAATTTAATTAATATATTAATTAATTCAATCATTAAGAATTTTTAACTAATTGATAAATAAGTTGATTAGCATAATTAACAAAAACAGCAAATAAATATTAGCTTAATAATTATTTAGTTAATTAAAACAATATTGATTAGTAAATTGATTAATAATTAATTAGTATAAATTAGCAATGTATGAACACTAGTTAATTAGGATTAATTAATATTAATCATAAGTCTAATAAATACCCTTAGAATTGAATTGATCATAAATTAGTCAATTCAACTTCAAATTTAAAAATTCAAGATACTAACTAGTTTAGAATTTCAATATCATCAATAAACTAAAATAATATTTAGAATTTGAATCTTAAAAACTTAGAAAATGACCAAAATACCCCTGGCCTCATTTTGGTCATAACTTGACTGTTTGAAGTCCAAATTGGACATACTTACTGTCTATCTTCAAGTTAGACATTAAGGAATCATTTGGAATCAAAAAAATTTAATTTGACCCTTAAATTAAGAGTTTACTTTTTAGACCCTTAAGTAGGGGCAAAATGATTATTTTGCCCAAAATTTAGATTAAACATCCTTAACCTTTAATTAGTCTTTTAAAATACTAAAACTTACATTAGAACTATATTAGAATCATCCAAGTGAGTGAAATCAACTATTAGGTCAATCCGTCAAATACTTGAAAATCCTTCTAAGTCTTTTTCTTAGGATCTTACACCTCACATAAGAACTATTTCTAAGACTAGGATTAACTCATAGGTTAGAGTTCATTCATTAGGTAAATGGGTTTCTCAATGGATGAAACCTTGGTTTTTATTAGTTTTTAGAATTTTATAACTTATTTTGATTTATCTTATCTTTTAACCTTAGATTTAAGTTATGAGATTCATCCTATTAGTTTGATTACATAATAGGATTAGCCTTAACTAGTAAACCACTTTTAGAATAAAACCTAGATCTTAAGTCTTAACCTTTTTGGATTATGTGATTAAGCTCAATCTCGTGGTGTTTAATCCATAATCTATAGTTTAGAAGATCTTGATCAGATCTTAGATAGAACATCAAAAATCATTAATTAGGTCATGATAATTTATTATTTAACTCTTATAGTCGACTTTGATTAAGTATATTAGGACCTAGCTAGTCCTAATAATTTATAACTTATAAGGACGAGTTTCTAAGTTACACTCGATAGTAGGAAAATGGAGATCCTGAACTTGTGTAACTTGGAATAGTTAGAATGGATAATTAAAAAACAAATGATATCACCATATTAATAGAGTCCCTTGCTTACTTTTGATATTTTGTTGCTACGCATTCCTTTTATATTTGAGCCATTTCCTTGGACATATCATATAAGAAAACATTGTTGCATGAAAGTAAAAATTTAGAATATTAGGAAAATATTTGCATTTGGGTTCAGTTTATGGTGGTTTATGGTGCACATTTACTCCAATGGACAGGGGGTAAGGTGAGATCAGGATGCTTACATCACTTATTGAGGAGAGTGTGTTAAGCTTGGGACCCGTATAGTCTTTCAGACGTGCTTGACTCCTCAACTATTTCTGAAATTGTCCACAGAAATAAAAGTAAAATAACTAAAAGATGTTTGTATAGTATATTCTACCTCTTTAGTCATACAATATTTTTGTGTTTTGAGGATGGAAAGATATATATATATGTTGGGAATTTTACCGGCCCGATAGCCAATCCTTCTGATATGGCAGTTAGTACACAGAGATTTATATACAGTTTTGATACTTGACTTACTTTTAAGTATTTTTATTCAGTCAGTTATTCCTTTGTTCAGCTTATATATATTAGGATGCTAGAATTTTGTTGTTATTATATGTATCATTGCTGAGTTAAGTTATTTAATTTGCATATTTCTTTTTGATCACCAGCGTTTAAAATGTAGTATTTTCTTTCAGCACTTATTTAGTTATTTATATATGCCCTGCCTTGTTTAGCTTATATTTGAGGCATGTCTTAGCCTCATTTTTACTTAAAGTTATAAATGTTGTTTATAATTTTTCCCTTTCTTATGGTATTGCTAGTTGCTCCCATTTTTTATATACTTATTGCTTAGAAATGTAAAATGGTGATATTATAACACATATAAAACTCATCAGCTTAAAATGTACTTAGATAATTATCTAACACAATATTTTTCTTTTTTTGGCTGGAGCCCTACATTGTGAAACCGATAATAACAGATCCTCTTCAGTTAAATGATCAGGAGCTAGAAGTAGAGCCTTATCTAGAGGAGGAGCCTTTAGAAGAAGTTGCTTAGAGTTATTATAAGTGAGGATGGGAGTCTTTTCATTCTCTTATTACTTAAACTTTAAATTGATGTAATAATACAGGTACTCTTGAATGTGTATTTGGATTTCTATGCTTATATTCTGAGCTATATTTCCTTCTATTTATACTGTGATGCTTGGATGTTTCTCATTTTTAAATCGCTTCCACACTCTGTATGTTTTTATTAGATAGTGACTGATATTTGATCCTGTGCTTAACCCTTCCCTTATTAGGTGGATTATGGATTTCATCCTAATCCGATGATAAGTAAAGGGTTAGCCAGAGTGACATGCAACCCCTTAGCTTAATCTTGTGGATTAAGGGGTGGGGCGCCACAATAACTAACATCCTCTTTAGTATCCACACACAGATCAAAGAACCATGCATTGGATAGATAAGACTAGAGGTGGCCTCTCCAGTCCCAACAGGTATCCACAATCATGTAGTACCTTAACTATCATGAGTTCAAGAAACTATTAACATGAATTAGCATTTTTCTTTATATGACACTTAGCTCCTATTTAACACCTTATAGCTTGATATTATAACATTTGTAATAGCCCAAACTCTTAAGCATAAAAATATTGTCCACTTTGGCTTGATATACCTTATATTTTCCTTCTGAAGATACATTCCCAGCAGGTTACCCATCATAAGAGTGCTTGTACATGAGTACCCTTAACTTTGAAGTTCCTATTAGGAGCTTCATCGTTATTTAAGAAGTTGCCTCGATATTTAAGAGTTTCACTTAATACTACTTAGATAGGTCATTACACTTTCACACATAGCTAATTTGGAGGTAAATAATTAAAAAATATCAAAATTTTCAAGATACAAAATTTATTTTTTCATTTATTTAATGAAAATAAAATTATAAATAATACAAATATTTTTCTTGGAATGTTTTCGTTCCATTATCATTGGGGGGTGTTTTTGGCAAAGCAGCTAGGTCATTCAGCAATTTATGTAGTCTTGATGGAATTTGTAATGATGCAGATCATTACAATAATCCTCCCAAATGAATCCTCTGTATGTTAATTTTTTTCTTAAATTACTAAATTTTTTATTCTCATGCACAAATCTTCTTTGTTATGCAACAAAGATTTCAGTCCAAAGCATTGTAACATCAAATTATTCAAATTAATCAACTATAGTTATGATATACATTCTCGTATAATTATCTTGAATTATCTATTCTTAATTATTATCTTTTGTTATTGATTAACTATTTATTTACTATATAATGCACAAAAATATGATAATCAACTTCCTCTAATCTATACATTTCATACAAATCAATCTAATCTGATGTTAAGATATACATACGTCTTAAATTGAAAATTTAGTTTTAATACCTGATTTATATTAGCACACTAATCTACTGTGAATTTACCTTCTGACTATTATTTCTAATTGAGTTAACTTACTGAATTTAGGATATCTCCTCTATTGATGATAATATACCCCAAATACCGATAATTATGCTCTTAGATTCTTAACTTATAAGCTAAAATCATAGTTCTGCCTATACTAAGATTTAGACTTAGACTAATTGGGAGGTTTGGCGAACGAAGGAGAAGCACTGCTGCTAGTGCTACGGATGTCGTCTTATCTACGATCTAAATATCATTATGGTCCAGATTGCTTGGATCTAATCTTCATCACAATAATTAAATCATATCTGATGATCCTATAGCATGATCCAATGATTCATGTTTAAGCTTATCTAATTAATGGCGGAATGGCTAGGTCAGTGTCGTCTGATCTCGCATTAGAACGCGGAACGATCGAGATGGCTTTGATCCTATGTCCCGTGTTTTGGTCCATTGCAAGGGATTCCCACCATTCCAAAACTAATGTTAATCCAATTTTATAAAAAATTAAAGTAAATTTTCAATTTAAATAAAAATATCAACTTTATTATGTGAATATTTTGACCATCTTATGTTAACAAATTATGAAATTTGCACTTCTTACATTTTTGTGTTAGAAATTCAAATATGCATTTAAGTTCGTGGTTTAAGGTCAAAATAAATTACTTAATTTTCTAGTATTTAAATTCAATAAAATAAGCAAGAAAATTATTCTTGAACATTTTGCCTCTAATTTTGTCTTAATGTTTAGAACATGGTAATAAAAAGTTTATGCTTTAATTAAAACTGATCGCATCACTCATAGTTTCTGGTTTCTTTTCTATTCCTCCCAGTGGCAAATACAATTTCTTTTGATACGGTAAATCTTCAACTTGCATCTTCCAAAAAGTAAAATTCACTCCGTTGAACTTGTCCACCTTGTATCTCATCTCATCACCCATCACTCCCACTGAAACTGACAAACCTTAGAACCACTCTCTGATACCACTTATTAGGATTCGAAACCTCTTTTATGGTTTGCGGTTTGAGCAATATCGGGTGATTATGAGAAAATACAGAAGACAAAAAAAAAACAAAAAATTGTAAGCAAACGAATATAAAGAAATTACGTGGAAAACCTAATAACGAGGAAAACCACGGCCACACAACTAAGAAATATTCCACTATGAATATTACAAGTTTTACAGAGTACTCGAGAATCTATATCCCTTGGAAGAAGAAGAAGTGCTCACATACTAGGGAAACATAACCCTAGCACCTTACTTCTTCTACGTCCTTCTCACAGCTCTACAACTCAAACCCTAGCCGCCACCAAATTTCTCCCACTCGAAAATCTTTTCTTAACTCTCTTAAAAGTTAGGGCTTCCAATAAACTTTAAAACAAGCTCGAGAATACCCAAAATCACCCACAATTGGCCACGAGACATCTGTTTTCGTATATGAACTTTCAAGGGTGTTTGGTGGCGTTTGAGTGCCCAAACTGCTGTTCCACAAGTGCTTGAACGTGTCTAACCTCCTGTGCCTCTATCCACGAGAGCTTTGGTGTGCCTAAGCGCCCCTTTCTTGGGCTACAAGACCAATATGGCGCCCGGGCACGCCTATGCACCCCATCCTTGGGCTACAGGACCTATAGAGCACCCAGGGCGCACCTGAGAGCTCGGTTTGCTGCCGGCTAGTGTTGCCTTTGCCCGGAACTTTCTGGAATCCACCAGAACTCCGTCGACACCTCCTTTTGTGATCCAATTGGTCTCCACATATTAACATATGAATCAGTTCAAACTAGATTTGAGAAGTATGCCAAAGGAAGTGAAAGTTATGACATGACACCAATCTTCATTTTCAAAAAACTTCCACTTAGATCTATAGACATGATTTAAAAATTCAAGTAGTTGATTATGGTTTACAAGCAAGCAATCAAAGATGGCTTGATTCTCTGGATTATGTTTTTACAATCTAGGATATGAGCATCTAAGTTGAACTCCCAGTTGTTCCAACTTATGAAAGACAAATCCATCTTTAAAAAATTAATGATGATTGATTGAGAGTTTGGTGAAGAGAGTAACATATAAGAGATTACAAAGAGGCTGCCAAAGAGAGGCTTGGTTTTTTTTGGTGGTGGTTTGGAGTAGTCCTAAATACAAACTATCTTAGTACTCTCATAAAATAAGCTCAAATCATTGAGAATAGAATCTCTTTTAACAATTGTAAGCTCAACAATAGGCCATAAAATTCAAATTTTAATAATTAATTTCTTAGAAATTTAAAAAAATGTCTAACAAAAAAATTAAAATTTTTGCTATGGTATTTTGTTTTCATTCAATGCTCTTTCCATAGCCATAACACAATTAATACATCTAAAATTAATGTTAAATAGATAATAGAATCACTGGTCAAATCATACATATATTTAAATTTATAATATTTGATTGTCTAAAAAGTAGGGTCTATGAATGAGCACAAAAGCATTTTTAAAAAAATAAAAAGGTTTCTGCATTGTGCCTTTTCAACATGATTAATTATTGAAAAAGCTGAGTTGCGTCCTTGTATTCTTATAATAATTAGACAATGAAAGGAAATGTGACATCAATGTTCCTTTAAATCAGCAATTTGATTTTTTTTTTATTAAAAAGAAAAGTATTGGGCTTTATAATAAAAAAATAGATATTTTTTTCTTGAGAACATTTGGCAATCTATCATCATGGATTGTTCAATTTAAATTGCAAATAATGAGTTACAAAAGAGAATAAATGTATCCGGTCTCCCATCAGAGCAGGGTGAAGCTCGTGACCCTTACGAGTTGTATGCTCCAGTACTGTACGACAGAAGTAGTTGTTCATAAGCTATGATCAATGAGCAAACCGAGCCACATGATGTGGCCCCATAATCATCATCTTCTATCCTAGTCCTAGTAATTTCCATATACAAGAAATAATACCATAAAAGACAATAAAGAACGTTCCAAGATAATAATCATTTGCTCAAACGAAATTTTTGGTTGAACAAACAGCTTCAAAATAGGCAACCCTTAGCCAAAGAAAATTTCTTTTCAAGAGAGGAGGCATTCGAGCAACAATACACAAGTTCTTACAGCATCATAAATATGTTACGCTATTCCAAAGTCCATGAGCAACTAACCTAACAGTCTGCAAGAGTAATTTCTTACCCCATTTAACAAAAGGAAGGGAAGGTGTGTCAAGGAATGCACCATGTATCATAAGGAAAGGAAGCTTTAAGAATTTCAAAGAGAGTAATGACAATAAGAAAAATAAATGATAATGAAACTCATTATAAGCTGCACAGAAGGAGCTTTCCATGTGCCAAAGCATAACACAACTTAATACCTTTGAAACAGATGTTTTTGTGCCGAACAATAGTAGATAAAAGACTGAAACAACGCCCTTTAGCTATAAAAAGAGAGAAAACATGTTGACCAGCATATTTGAAAAAAATGTTCCATCATCAGGGTGACGAATGGATTAGCTTGGGCAATATATTATTTCCAATTGGTTAGCTTGGACAACATATTATTTTTAATGTTAATGAGGCTTTAAATAAAGAGAGCATAGACCCAAACCACCCTTGTTATATGGAGTTGTAATGCTATTCCAAGAATGAATAGGCATCCTTTTTTCTAAACAACATGAGTTAAGGAAATTAAAGAAAATAATATTCAATTTTGGTAAAATCGTTTTAGGAATGTGTATGGCCTTGAACAAAAAAAGTAATATATTTTAAATTGAGAACTTCAAGCATTGATGTATACATACATAAGAAAGAGACATGTGAGACCACCCAACAAGAAGCTTGTGAATTTTATCAAGAAGCGGTCTACATGATTCCATGGATGTCTTAGAATGGTGAAGCCAAAGCTAACGAATAATGTCATTGAAACACATCCATGGGCTTGCCCACACAATTCTGACACCAAAGCAAGCGAAAAATGTTATTGAAGCTTGATAGTTTAGACGAATAATTTATAAAACAAAATATTATGTTCCCCAAAGACATTTCATTGGGTAGGTGGAGAAGAAGAGGGTTATGATCAGAAGTAGTAGGCGCAAGCACATCATAGAAAGATGTAGGGAAGAGGCTAAATCTAGATAAGTTATAAAGAACCCTATCTTGAAAGATGTAAATAATCTCGATAGCTTGAAGCTCAAACAAACCAGAATCAACAATAGAGGCATTTAATGACTCAATTTTTTGGGAAATAGAGGGCACTCCTACTTTTTCATTAAAGTACCTAATGCAATTGAAATCACCCATAACGGCCTAAAGCTCAACAATGCTTTTAGTAATTTTTTGTAATTCATTCCAATAAGTTTCTCACTGTAAACCTTAATTTCTCATGAATGAATTGAAGAAGAAGATGACTTGCTTGAAAATCAATAAACCTGAATTCCATTTGATCGACAGTACAAAAGGAAAATTTTTGAAAGTTCAGCTCATTATTAAACAAAACAAATTTGTTAAAAAAAAGGGGTCTTGATATTGGCCTAATTTAATTTCTGAATAAAACTCTTGACATCAAGAAACCAAGCATGAGAATGCACAGCCATAAATTGTTTTTTGCAAAAATAGAACTTCAAAACCAATCCATCATAAATCAACATCGTTAAATCTAGTCAGCAAGCAATCGAACCAACAACACTTGACGAGCAAAACCAACAAATCCAGTAAAACAGCCGACGCCAATGCACCCGACGAAGAACCAACAGTTGCTTAGAAAGTGTATTAACCGCATAAAGTGTAGCAACTGCAGGTTCACCAGGAAAATCCTCATATTAAAAGAAGGACGATTCCAACAAATAAATACGGCAAAATAACAGGTTAATCACAACAAGGGTAGCGTTCACTTATATCAAAAAAACAATTAGTCTTCTCCAGCATAACAAGCTAAACAACAGAACTAAGTCAAGACATGCAAACAAACCAGCCCTCAGCACCTGCAATATCAAAACTAACTGCACCACCACAATAGCAATTCCCTCAATCCAACAAGTAATCCATCTACAATTTGCATACATAATTGTCATCCCAGAGACTAGAAAGGAAACCCCAGCATGCCAACAAAAAAAGCACTGATATAACAATTGATAAACTGACAAACTCACCACCGCCCACCAGGTTAACAAAATTTCAGTAGCTATCCAATCAATACAATAACATAAAGTTAACCCAGCCAAAATAAAAAAGTATAGAGCAGATAATATGTTGGCATCAACCATCATTAGTACCAAGCAAATAAAGAGTATCATAACCATAATAGCTCATAAACCTATTAAAATTATCTTTGCTAATATTCTTCTAGTTGAAACTCCTTTAGGATCAGGTTGACCTCCCTAACTATGTTTTTTGTTATTACCAAATGATTTAAAAAGGTCAACTAATGCTTAGCTTTGTTTCGAGCATCCCAACTATACCAACAAGTGTACCCATCCATGAGGTTACCAACATGAAGATCGGTATTCTTATTAGAGCGGCAGTTCCACCTTTCAAGAAGATTATGGATTCCAATAAAGATATTACTATTGTCTGAGTTAAGATTAAGATTTTTCAAATGCTGTAACTTTGGTCAATGTTGATGAAAAGATGATCTAAGGTTTTAGATTAAGAATTTCCAAGAATGCAGCAGTGACAATTGGAAGGGAGGTAAAACACTTTTTTGAAAAGCTCAACATCACCACTAATGAAGTATAATTTAGCCTCCATACAAAAATACTAATTAAAGTTGAGAAGTTCTTATGACAGAACCAAGGTTTGAAAGGGGTAGGTGTAATGGCCCACTTAAATAGTAATAAGTTAAACTCTTAAATATCGAGAGATCTTTTCAGATAATGGTGAAGTTTCTGATAAGAATTCCAAAGTTAAGCTTACTCATATGGAGCACTCCCAGGATGGGTGACCCACTGAGAAGTTATCTTCTAAGGGCAAAATTGTAAGATATTTCAGGCCAAAGCGAACAATTACCTTAGTGCCTGATATATTTAAAATTTATAGCAAAAATGTAGTGTTTTAGCATTCAAATCATAATATATATCCATATACTTTGAGTAAAAATTATACTTTTGCAGGAAAAATAAAGATAATGGGAATTATGAGCTGAATCACTGAATTCTGGGTGAAAATCATCGTAGCGCGCCATGGCGGCACATCAAATTCCTTCACCTAGAAGTATACCTGAGGACTTGGAAGGAAGCCCGCTGCAGCGCGCCACAACAGGCCACAGCGTCATTTCCCAGGAGATAAATTAGAACCTTATACGGAATAATTAAACATTATCAATCTGCTTTCTCATAAAATAAACTGCTGCAGCGTGCACAGCATGCTACGCCCCATAAAGATTTACACTAACTTGGAACAAAACTGCCGCAGCTCACCGCGGCGCGCCACGACGGCATATTTAATTAATCATTATGCAAACTTTATGTGAATTAATTGAACAGTTAATATTTCGCATTTTCGAACATTCAACTGCCGCAACGCGCCACAGCGTGCTGCGGTGACATTTCTGATTATTTATACAAACTATATGTGATTTAATGAAACAGTTACTATTCTGCCTTTTCAAAAATGAAACCGTTGTAGCATGCCGCAGCGCGCCACAGCGGGCGCAGCGGTGTTCTAAGGTAAAATACTAACTTATACAGCAGGAACAATGTTTGAACCTCAGCTGCTATAGCGCGCCACAGTGGAACAGTGTGGAACGCAGCTGCTACAGCGCACCGCAGCGGTCATGCCAGAATTCTTCAGAACAGCTATAAATGCAGCATAGGGAAGGCCACAAAATGTAACCTTTGGCCTTCCCCAGCCTCTTGAAAACTGAAGTACACATTAATTTTGCTGAATTTCAATGGAACAACAGAATAAATATTTAAAGGGTTTGAAATAAATCCAAAGAAGGTGAAGAGTCACATAATTAATGCCTTGGGGCTTAGAGCTTCCCTGTTTAAGGGCCAATCTCAGACCTTGAGAGAGTTCCAATTTCTGACATTCAAGTGCTCATAAGGAAAAGCTACCAGAGGATGAGAAAAAAGAACTCTTTAAGGGGAAGAATGTTTACTAAGAACAGTAAGGAGAAGGAGACAACAAATGGAAAAGGGTGGAGTAATCAAGAGGAAGTCTAGGATGAATCCAAGAGAACCCTATAAAACTTCTGGGTGATTCCTAGTATTTCTTTCTAACCTTCTCTGATTTCTTTCTGATGTGAACTGATGTTAATGTTCACTTTTCTTTATATGTGTGCTTATGCTTATTTAGTAATGGAAGGCTAAAGTCTCTTTGGAGAGGGTTGAGATGTAATTGTATGAAATTGTAAGGGGTATAATGGTGTTGTAATGAATTTATTTGAATGAATGAAAAGATGTTCTTATTATTTATTATTAATGCTGGAATGAATGCTTGGATTGAATAAAGTATAAATTGTTTTTTCTAAAAATAAACTTAAATGAATAATTAATTTATTTAAGGAACTTGTGTTCCAAGCTCATTAATTGGGTAAGAGCAAGGAAGGCAGTGTAAGTAGAGATGAGAATTATGTGATAAATTTTCAAGCTCACTTGCACCTTCTCTACCAAGAGATTTGATGCTTGTGGACCAAGTTCTCCATTAAATTTGCTCTGCTGCTCAGCAAAGTAGAAGGGATAAGAGGATGTTAGAAAACTTGATGAATGATGTGACATAGTCCATTGACCCAACACATCCTCCCATTTAGCTAAATTGCATGTGAAGCGCATGATGCATGGTTAAGGGAAATCTTGTTTGTGAGATCAATAGGAACAAAAGATATCATTTGGTAACCTAGACATAGGGAATCGAGTCTAATTAACAAATCATGATCTCATGAAAGTTTATGTGCTAAGGAAGAACCCCAATGGGAGTTCTCTTTATGTATTAAACTTGAACCTATTGTAATTGGAGGGTAACTCCAATTCCAATAGTGCTCACTTGATTTAATTAAGCATGAAGATTTGAAGTATACATTCAACAATGAAGTTATATCGCCAAGCTCTCGTAACTATTACAATGAAAATTCAACTCTCTCCTTTTAATCAAATCATATCTTAACTTAAGGTAATTTATATTGCTAATTTATGAATCAAAAATCAATCCAAAAATCAACATCTAAACATTATTGAAAGAAAATATAACTTGGTATCAAAACTACCATTCCCAGAGGATGATAAATTCTTGAATTAAAACTTCCATTTATTACTTCAGACCACGTACACTTGCGTGCAAATGCAGACATGTATTTTTTGTCTGTCAGTGCCTAAAAGTTTGGGCTGTTACAATTGGTATCAGAGCAGGCCATAGGGTGTTAGATAGGAGCTAAGTGCCATATAAGAAAAAGTACCACTTTATGTGAGCCACCTCTTGAACCCATTATGGTTAAGGTGCTACATGGATGTGGGTGCCTTTTAAGCCTATAGGGATGACCTTTAGTCCTATCTACCTAATGGATGGTTCTTGGATCTATGTGTGGATATTGACGAGTAAATTAGTTACTAAAGTTAAGCGTGCTCATATGAGAGCACTCCCATAATAGGTGACCTATTGGGAAGTTATCTTCTAAGGGCAAACCTGTGAGGTATTTCAAGCTAAAGCAAACAATACCTTGGTGCTTAAGAGTTTAAACTGTTACAGTAGGTCTATAAATCTTGGCTAATTACCAAGCTGAATAAAGGTAAAATTATTATTGATGATACTAGCAGCAATAGCACTTTTGGCAAAGCTAAGATTCGGGCTAATGGTCAGAATTTTATATAGAAGATGAGGAGGGGTTATATTTTTTATTATATTGTAGTCTCAATTAATATTACCCATAGTAGAGTCTCCTAAAGTGTAATGACCCCCTTAAGTAATATTAAGTAAAACTCTTAAACATCGAGTCAACTTTACAAGTTAACAGTTGTAATGACCCCCTTAAGTAATATTAAGTAAAACTCTTAAATATCAAGGCAACTTTACAAGTTAACAGTTGAGTTCCTGATAAGAACTCCAAAGTTATGGATGCTCATGTGTGAGCACTATTAGAATGGGTGACTTGTTGGGAAGTTATCTTTTGAGGATAAAATTGTGAGTCCATTCAGGACAAAGAGGACAATATCTTGGTGATTGAGAATTTGGTCTATTTAAATGGTATCAGAGTAGCCTAGTGGGTATCAAATAGAAGCTTAAGTGTCAAACAAAGCAAAGTACCATCACATGTGTGTAGCCTCTTGAACATATGGTAGTTAAGGTGCTATATAGTTGTGGATACCTCTTGGGCCTTTAAGGGATGCCCTTAGTTATAACTACACAATGGATGGCTCTTGGATCCATGTGTGGATACTGATGAGGAAGTTAGTTACTTAAGTTGGGTAGACTATAATTATAACAATCCAAACTCTTAAGCACCAAGGTATTATCTGCTTTGACCTGATATGCTTAATGGTTTTGCACTCAAAAGATAATTTCCCAACAAGTCACTCATCCTGGGAGTGCTCCCACATGACCACACTTAACATTAGAGTTCTTATTAGGAAATCCATCATTAGCTAAAAATGCACCTCAATATTTAAGAGTTTCACTTATTACTACTTAAGTGGGTCCTTATAATCTCCATAACTTAAGCAACTAACATCCTCATTGGTATCCACACACAGATCCAAAAAACATCCATTGGGCATGTAGGACTAGAGGTGGCATTTATAGGCTCAACCATAATGATGTAGCACCTTAGCCATCATGGGTTCAAGAGGATTCTCACATGAAGTGGTACTTTGCCCTGTATGACACTTAACTCCTATCTGATACTCTATAGCTTTCTATGATACCAACTGTAATGCCCCGCCCCATCACCACACGCAACAGAGAGATAATTATGATATTATTGGTGGTGAAGATGTGCGTTAGTTGGGACAACTAAAGTTCCCTTAATTTGACTTACTTCTCATAATTAATCCTTAAGATAAGTGTAGAATCCTTATCGTAAGTATTAGTTAAGATACTTATATATATTGGATTTAGGAAGGGTGATGAATAATTACCTAATGTATATGAACACCTTAATGATTTTTATATGGATCACATCACAATAATAATTATAAGTAGCAATGGTAGCAGAATGCGAAAGCCATAGCATTCATCCAAAATATTCATCATAGAAGTTGAGTAAGAGCATTCACCTCAGAAAAAAAAGAAAAAAATATATCCGGAGTTTAATTATTATAAACCATAGCTTAGAATAAAATAAGAAGTAAGAGTTTCTCATTTCACAGTAAAGAGTAACTAAAAATAGAAAATATGTGCTAAAAATGGTTAATGCTTCTTTAACTCCTCATGAATCTCCAGAGAAGCCTCTAAAGCTAGCTCCTCAATTGCTCAGGATCTGACATTGTCGGTTTCACAATACTAGGGCCCCAGACAAAAAAAAAGATAACATCTTGTTAGTTTATAAGTCTAAATTTATTTTAGGCTGCAACTAACATTTTATTACTCTTTAGAGGTTTTACTTAATATTTAATAAAACAAAAAATCAAGTTGCAAAAAATTGAAGTAAAGTGAAACTGTAAATCTAACATTAAAATTGAAACTAGGAAAAATTGTAATGAATCCAAAAGTACTGAAAGTAAGCCAATTGATTTGTAACTGTAAACTGAAATAAATGAAAGTAAGAACTGTGCCGTATGTCACTATATATGCATCCGAATATGCCACTGAATTTAAGCCACAAATATGCACACTTGGATGCCACATGGCATCCCATAGATCCTAGGTGAGCAGAATCACTCTACTAATTACATGATATGCTATGCGATTCATTATATGCCAAGGAGTTTAATAAACTAAGTGCTTTTAAATTACTAAAACTAAAAAAATAGATAAAACCAATAAATACCTTTTTCTATTGTCTAATTACTTAGCTTAACTTATTATGCACATTCACCGTGAATGTTATACAGAATGGAAGTTTTAATTGTATGAACTATACAAATTTATTTTAGTTCTGCTAAATTAAATGCTTACTTGATACTATACTTTCATAACATCCTAATTTGTCACATGATAAGAGTACATATGCATGATTGGTATGTCTTGAGAAAGATGACCTTAATCACTTAGTTTGTTTAACTGCACTTATTAATGCGTACAAAGATAATGGACATGGTCATTTTATAGTTTATTATCTCAAACTAAGCTATTCAATCCCCAAATTTTAACATACTTTGAACTTGGGATGTTTATTTTGAACTTAACTATTTTTATCTAATTATCTAAGATAAGATCAAAACTCTACAATTTTATTCAAGATAATTAACTAATTCCATCATGCTGAATCAAATTAGTCTTATGCATGTGCACTACAATCTTCATATGATAAAACTAATATTTTAATCACTTATAATTTTAAGAAACTAATTTAGAACTAAGGAAATTTAAACTATATAATCCATCTACATTATAGTAGGTTCTACACAAATGGCTCCAAGGAATAGACATATAAATCATTCAATTTAGGATAACTACCACAAAAGATAACTCAATATAAGCTCTTTTGGTTATCCTACCATAAGGCATATGATTAATCATCTAATGTTGATAAGGTTCATCTAAGATCCTACTTCAAAGTATAACAAATAAGGTATTTCCTACCTCAAAGATTATCTTGTTAAGGATCTAATATTTACTTAAACTTAAGGATATCCTTATACTTTAAAGTTCCATAGTTTATATTTGCCACATAAAATCTATACTTGCCATGATTTGATTCCAAATCAAGCAGTGTAATTACATGTAGATTTATAAGTTCAATCATTAGGTTAAGATGCAAAATCAAGCATGCTAATCTTCTAAATTCTATATTAACCATAAGCACTAAATTTGTGGGGTAAAATCATACAATTATTGGAAGTTGTTTATTTGCAAATCAATCATATTTTATTAAACTATTAAGGATTTGTTTATGCTAGTTGTCTTGCTTAATAGAAAATCAAAAAGTTCTTAAGGTTTTGATTAAGATAGTTGATCACATGAATCACCTAAAGATCAAATCTTTTATCATACTAATTTAGGATCAAATGCCAAAAATCAGCAAGTACTAGTTAAATACATACAAATCAAAAAGTGCAACACCTTTAAATAAACTTAGGTTTAGATTAATTTCTGAACTTGATTAAAGTTAAATAGGGTTAAGGAAATTTGAAATATAAGATTATCATTAAGCTATTCATTAATTATTGAACTTCAAATCAGAATTATGACTCATTTTGGTTAAGCCAGATGTTAATTTAAGTTTATCAGGGGGTTATACAATTAGTATCTAATTAAGAAGATTAACCATGGGAATTGAAATCAAATTTTGCAATTAAGTTCAAAACATTAAAATGAAGTAATGGAAATTAAAAATATGCCATTTAGATAAGATATAAATTTCATATTTGAAGTCACCTCGACATTTACAAAATGTATGATTTAAGTGTATTTTTAAGTTATTAGGGTTTTGAGGTGGGCATATTGCAAAAATTGTGAAGTTGTGCAAAACTGGGAACTATGGCGCACTACTACACACCTTCGTACAAAAGGTCTCGAGACTCAAGCATTGTGGTTCACTGTAGTGCTCCTTAGCCAAGGGCTAGGTGCTACGGTGCATTGCAGCACTGCTGTGCACTGGAGCGCTCCCTGGCCAAGAGGCAGGCGCACTGCAGTGCGCTACGTGCAAAGACTCCTAAGACTCAGACGATCTGTAGCGCTGAGCACCCTTGGCCGAGAGCCAGATGCTATGGCATGCTACGGTGCACTATGGTGACAGCCATCCCAAGATGTGGGTGCTGCAGTGCACTACAGTGCTCCTTGTCCGAGAGCCAGGTGCAACGGTGCACTGCTGCGCACGTAGGTTATTCTGCACAAATGAAAGGCGGAACATCTCCTCTTGGGCATCCAAATACTTTTTATTTATTATACCTCATGGATGGTGGCATGTACTGATGGAAAGGTATTTCCAAGACATTTTCATTAGTAACAAATCAACATGAAAGGACCACTCTAAAGCCACAAACAGTGATGCCATAGGTCTGGAAATACATAAATCCTACTACATGATACTATTTTCTAATGAATGAATCAAATTTCAATCTGACTCGTTCGAGTCCGATAGAGGCTTGACAATCAAACCTAATGCCATGCAATTACTAAATGAAATACAATTTCACCAAGACATTTATTAAATCAATATGAAGAGGGGTACCTTAGCTTGCGAAGTGAAAGGTCCAACTAGGGTTCTTCTAGGGCTTGGGAGGAAACTTCTTCAGCTGCCAAAGATGAAGAGCGAAGGCCAATGGAGCATAGATAAAAGAGGGAGGAGGGACGGGCTAAATCCGTGAGATAAGCTTCAGTGGGGGTCATCATTACAGCAAGGGGGAGATTGGCTAAAGCTGATGAACAGGTGGTTGGCTCCACTTGGAACTTATTTAATTTAAAACATTTTCTTATTTAAATTGGATTGTTAAACGATCTCTGAAAATCCCAAAAATTTATTCTTAGATAATTTGAGAGTGAAGAACTCTATGGCAAAGTCAAATTTTAATTTTGAGATCTATTTAATCATTTTAATTTTCGGGATATTTAAAATATATTAAAATATTTGAGAAAATCTAACGACTTCCAAAATTTTCAAAACATCACCCAAAGCTAATTTGAGAGTGAGGAGTTCAATGATAAAGATTTTTGATATGAAATCAAATTAATTATCTCAAGTTTTTAATTAATTAAATATATTAAAATAATCATAATATTCGATCGAGCTCTGAAGCGCTCCAAATTTTTTAGGATTAGTTCCAATGTCTAGATGAACAAAATGGAATAAAATTTAAAGAGATGATTAATAATTATTATTGAATTTATTATTGAATCTATGAAGTAATAGTGATCAAAAAATTTAACTAGTTAACACAATCACAGCAATGATGAGGGTGCCAAAGATCTGAAATTTATTTATTTACAAACAAGACAAAGATGATAGAATAACAGAAAACAAAAATTAAAAACTAAAAGACTAAAACAAAAAAAAAAACAAAAAAATAGAAAAAACAAAAAAAAAATAGAAATACCTATCATTCATTCCGTCTTTGGTCTTCTCCTTCCTCTTAATCGATGTCCTGATATGTGTAGTCCGCTGGCCAATCATTGTCCGGGATGGGGTCGCCAACAGGGGGCCGTGGCCACCCCTAAGTCCCTTTGATGCACATACATATGCATCATCATTTTCTTGGTAGTAGTCTGGCCCATAGAGGCTGAAGCTTCAGCTGGACTCTTTGCACAGCATCGCGCTGCGGCGTGCCGTGGCCCCCTAGGACAAAATTTTGTGATGTGCCAGAAGTCCGCTATAGTGCGTGATAGCATCAAAATCCGTTGTGGGCGATGCGGCGCATTCAAAAAAAATTTGGTTACACATAAAAGTTTTGGGTTGTTTATTATTATTAAACTGCTCCTAAGTACAAAAATCAAATAAAATATAAATTTGTGTTGCCTCCCTAAAAGCGCTTGGTTTAACGTCGACAGCCAGATGCATTTAAGTTCAATTTAGGCTAGAAGTTGTGTTTATTTTCTTTTTCCAAATTTTTGATGTGCAAGGGTGAGCACCAGCCTGAGCTGTTCTCAAACCCCTAATTTCATTTATTACCTCAACATCTACCCCAATTTTTGACACAGGCGAAGGGACTACCTTTTTCCATCTTTTCCCTCGCCTAGTCTTTTTTTCCTCTTTAAATCTTCCTTATCACTACCTCCAGATGAGGTCTCACAAGTATTCATAGAATTTGATTTATTACATCTCTCTCCATCCCCCTCTAGTTTCAATTCTGGAGGTTTAATCAGATTTTTCTTTTAAATTCAGTTCTCAGAATTTTCTCTTTAAATATTATGGGCAGGAGATCTATTGTTTCTTCCAAATCATTTACTCTGAAGCAATAGTGGAGCTAGTCAATGCTCCTTGCTGATATGTGGCCAGCTATTTTGAGATCTACCCAAGCTGCACTTCAATATTTCTAAGGGATGCCTCAATACAAGGGATAGAGGCATCATGACGGGTGATTGTTGCTTCAGTTCTTCTCATAAATTGGATATTTTCACCCTTAAATGCATTGAAAACTCCTTCTAAATTTGAGGGTTAGGTTTGGTAGTTATTCCCCATGCTGTAACCTTGTTTGTTCACTAAATTTTCCCCACTAAAGGTTCCCAAATTATTATTATTGTTATTCCAAGAGAAGTTGGGGTGGTTCTTCCACCTGGGATTGTAAGTATTGGAATAGGAATTATTCATTGAATTACTCTGGTTTGCATTGTTGTTTCTCAAGAAATTTACTTGCTCAGTTTGCGAGGGGGAGAATGGATTCTTAAAATTATAGTTTTCACTAAGGTGATTTCCTCCATATTGCTCACAATAGCTCTCTTGGACATTATATATACTCATGTTTACTATTTTGTTATTCAAAGCAGTGATTTCATTTTGCAAGTTTAAAATTTGAGTTGTTTCATTTAATTGGTTAGCCTCTACCTTTCTTGGATTGAGCCTCTCAGTAGGCCACTGATAGGCATTAGTGGTCATTTCCTCTAGAAGGTCGAAGGCCTCCCTTGTGTCTTGCTATTTAAAGATTCCCCCGAGGCTGCATCTATGAGAGTCCTAGTGGGTGCATTTAAACCGTTATATAATATTTGTACCTGCATCCATAATTCAAACCCATGATGCGGGCAGCATCTTTAGCGGTCCTTAAAATGCTCCCAGCCATCATATAAATTGTCACCATTTTGCTGTGACAAAATTGATATCTCATTTCTTAGCCTAGCTATCTTAGCAGGTGGGATGTACTTAGCTAGGAATTTCCTAGCTAAGTCATCCCAAGTTCTAATGGACTTGCTAAGCAAAGAAGTGAGCTAAATTTTAGCTTGGTCTCTCAAAGAAAATGGTTGAGTCTTAGTCTAATCGCATCATCGAACACACCATTAAACCTAAGGGTATCACAGATTTCTAGAAAGTTTGAGATATGGGCATTTGGATCTTCTGAAGCTAGACCGCTAAATTGATTATTCTGGACCATGTTTAGAGTTGAAGGTTTAATTTCAAAATTATTAGCTTGAATAGGGGGTCTAATAATTGCATTAGGCACTCCTCTCACAATAGAGAGGGCATAGTCTCTTAAGCGTCTACCTCTCACATTAACTAGTGGCTCTATAGGGTTTGCTTCTATATTATCAATTTCAATTTGAGGTTGGTTCAGATTTACATGTTCTCTTATAGCTCTTAAGTAAGTGCGCTCTATTTCAGGATCAAAAAATAATTCAACACATATTCTTCTACTCATGCAATTTAAAGATTTAGCTAGAAACAACTAAGCAATTTTAGCAATATATTTAATCATAGAAATTTAGCAAACACAGATTTGAACAAACAATTCAATAGAATTGATTCAACAATATAATTACAGCCCGTTCACAGATTTCAACAGTGTAAAATAGTAATCAGCAAATAGTTTAGCACAATTTTTAGAAATTTTTTATTTTTCAATAATAAATAACTAAAGCAAAATCTAAATTAACACTAAAGTTAGCACAATATAATTACAGTAACTAAAAATATATGCAAAATTAAAATAAGATCTAAATTACTATTTAATCAAAGATTATACTTAATACAAAACACAATCGTTCCACGACAATGACGCAAAAAACTTGACAGATAGTAAATCTGCGCTTGCACCCAAGTGTACGTGTCTGAAGTAATAAGTGGAACGGTATGTTCCAGGAATTTATATCATCCTCAGAGAATGGTGGTTTTAATACCAAGTCTTATCTTCTTTCACTAATATTTAAAATAATTGATTTTTGGGTTTTTGTTGGTTCCTAAATTAACAATACAATTTACTTAAGGTAAGATATTATTTGCTTAAGAGGAGGGAATTGGGGATTAGTTATGGGACTCGTAAGGGCTTGGTGTTGTCATTGAGTCATTGAAACTCATAAAGTGTTTTCTTATGCCTTAACAATCAAGTGAACATTACCTAAACTAGAGCATTCCTTTAATTCAACAAGTTCAAGTCTAGTGGAGCAAGGAGAATACCCTTAGGGTTCTACCACGGGACATAGACCCTTATGAGATCTTTATTTACTTCAGTTCTAATTTCCTACATCTAGGTCACAAAATGTTACTTTTAGTTTATTGATCTCACAAGCATGATTTCCATAAATATGCATCATGCGCATACACATGCAGTTTAGCTAATGAGAGGATGCATTGAACTCATTGGACTATGTCACATCATCCAATGGGTGTCCAATGTTCTCTCATTCCTTCTACTTTGCTGAGCCACAGAGCAAGATTAATGGGGACTTAGCTCACAATCATCAATCTCTCAGATGAGCTTTAAGGAATGGTGCTAATGAGCTTGAGGACTTATCACATAGTTTTTAGCTCTAATTTGCACTCATTCCTTGCCCTAATTCAATTGATGAGCATTGGAGCATAAGTCCTTTTTAATGATAATTCATTTCTAGTTTGATTTAATAAAGATTTTTGTAAGATACATTCAGGCATTTTCATTAAACAAGGATAAGAAACAATTTAATAAGCATTATTTATTCATTTTAAAATAACATACAACACCATAGTCCCTTACATTATCCCACAACTACAGCCAAACCCTCTCAAAGGAGAGTTTAGCCTTCCATTTTAGAATTAATATAAAAAGACATGCAAATGACCTTGACATCAGTTCACAACAAGGAAAATAAGATAGAGCTTAGAAGGGGTACTAGGAAATAGCCTAGATATTTTATGGGATTCTCTTGGTATTCCTCCATTTCTTTCCTTTTCTCTTATTGAGATCTTCTACTGTCTTTTCTTTTTAATCCTTTATAGTTCTCTTCACTTTCTACTTGGAGAGTTCTTTTCTTTTTTTTCTCACAGCAGCCTCCCTTTTAGATGTTAAAATATGGAAATTTGGAACCCTTATATAACAGCCCTAGTTGTTACCCTAGCAAAATTCAGATTTATTAAGTTAAACTAAGTTTTAATTTTGATTCCATTAGACTCAGTGGGTCATTTAAACCTAACCCTAGAAATTTGGGATCAATTGGGGCTTAATTGAGATTTTTGGTATTTTTGCCTATTTTTAAGCGCTGGAAAATATCTAAATTAAATTGATCTCCAAATTAAAATCTGAGTTTATTTTTGAATTCCTCATGCTTCTATTAGCTAATGGTGAAATTTTGAGAATTTTTGGAGTTCATTTAAACCTAAATTAGATTTAAGAATTTTAGGATTATTAATTTAATTATTTAAATGAATTATATTAATTAAAATTAATTTTATTAAAATTCAATTAATCAAGATTTACTGTCGGAACTGCGGCAGATCCGCTACAGGGTCCCTACAGCGGAGCACCTTCTCCTCCCATTGGATGCGCTCGCACGTATCTTAGCGCAATTTAACCAACGGCGCAATCTATCCCACGCCGTGATAGAATCTTGGTCACTCGATCAACATCTTCCATCCAATGACGGAGATCCCATCTGCAATTCTATTTAATCAGGAAACGCATCAAGCCATCCATTTCTAACAGCTTTGAATCAGAGGGCTGAGATCACTCGCGTCCTATTCACCTTCGTCTTCCTCCTTGTAGCGCTCTGCTCCGTCGCTGCGCGCAAAAGAATCAAGTGCAATCATATCGGCGGCGGAGCGGTGCGCCACTCGGAGAGGAATACCCCATCTCCCCGAATAGCTGAAAACTAAGCCCACCTGAAGGGCTGCTGACTCAACCTTAAGTGGGGTTGAGAGCTAATACTTAAGATAAGAGTAGTATCATTATCCTAACTATTAGGCAAATACATACATTGGATTTAGAATATGATATAAATCCAATATATGTATAAAATATTAACATTTCCAGCATGCTGATCACATCACAATACTAAGTATAAATAGTATAAAAAAAATAGAGTGCGAAAGCTTAAAGCAAACATCCAGAATCATTCATCACAGAAGCTATAGAAAACATTCGTCTCAGAAAAGAAAAGAAAATACATCCAGAATTATTATAAATAGTTTACTGGAATACTGAAGTAAAACTAGGTACTGAAGTGAAAATACTAAGTAGAAACTAAAGCTGGATGAGAGTCCACTCGTACTCCACGGGCTCTTCCTGAAAATCCTGGGTGTCCTCCTGACCTATCTCAATATACTGCTCAGGATCTAGCAAATTACTGGATCCCAAAAGTACCTCATATTAGACAATAAGTCTAACACATCGAAACTATTCTAAACGGTTCTAATTATGTACTTAATATTTACATAACATGTATAAAACTGCAGGAAAACGATAACATATCTGAAAATATAAAACTATGTAAAACTGTACAAAACTGAAGTAACATAAAGTAAAACTGAACTATAACGGAATACTGAAAGTAAACCAAAAATAGTACTAAATCTAAAACTGAGTAATCATCTGTAAACTATGTTGTATGTCACTGAACTGTGCATTTGAATATGCCTCAACATGGTATACTACTGATATGCTACCAAAATATCATTAAAGTATTATGAGCAGTACGGTCCAATGTCTACATACACCCTGTTGGGAATACTGTTTATTGATGACACTGATGCATCCAGCAATTCCCCCATCAATGTATGCAATATTCCGTAACTCATAGATCATCACTTATACTTATACATTATTCTGATTCTCATACATCATTCTGATATTCACACATCATGCTTATGCTCATGCCCATGCCTCTAAACTACATGAGATAAATCCAGAAAATGCTTTAAAATCTAATAATGAATCCAAAGTCTCCATTGTGCAGAATCCTGCTAAAAGGATTCTGACTCCTAAGATTCTAATTGTGGTAATTGGTTAAAGTTGAGAGTTTACTTGAAATCATTGGCTGGGATGATTGTATACACATATTTAGCATATTTGCAAGCAAGGTAGATTTAACCCTTAGCTTATTTAAACTGCACTTATCGAAGCGCACTATGATAGGAGGCAGAACCTGGTCACTATTTATATCTCAAGCTAAGCTATTAAATGCCCTAATTACAAGCATACTTGGTGGTCTACACAAAGTGACTTTATATACTTAGTTTGCTTAAACTGCACATATCGAAGTACACTATGATAGGAGGCCAAACCCGATCGCAGTTTATATCTCAAACTAAGGATTTTATTCACTAATTGTAACACTCTTAGTCTTGGAAGATTTACTCTAATGGGACTGTATTCGGCTAATCCCGCAGGATAGCACCTGGTCATAAGTCCACATTGGAGTGAATTAACTAACCCTGAATATTACTGAATTAATCCAGTAATATGGGTATACCTTACTATACCCAACCAACAATTTGAGTTCAGAAGGTTCTATTTAATTAACAAGGATTTATCAAATCTATTAATCATTACTCTAAGTAGGTGTATCCTACACAAGGCTCCAAGGATGTGATCAAAGGATCACTCAACATAAGTTGTTACCATAAGGAATGAGTCACAATCTAAGTACTTTAGGTGATTCCAACCATAAGGTATTAAGTTCAACTTCTAAAGTTATGAAGGATCAACTAGGTTTCTACCTCAATAAGTTACAAAATTCCTTCCTACCTCAATGTATCATTAGTTAAGGTCTTTAATCGTTTCAATGATGAATCCTATGGCAAGACCCTTAAGATCTCACTTTTCTATTTCTTAAGGTTTACTTGTTATACTTAAGTTAAGATGATTAGATCAAATGATTAAAATTCATTTGATCTTTTCTTATTCTACAATTATGGGATAAAACCAAAGATTTTATTGGAGTTAGATCATTGCATAAACCATTATAATTTTATTTCCATATTATGCTAATTGTCTTATATAAGAGAAAATAAAAGATCTAAAGTTTGGATTCAGATGGTTCAATCACCCATATTTAATATTTTCCTTAGCACTTCTAATTTGATAATTTAAGATCAATACCAAATCATATGCATTATTGGAATAATGTCAATTGAATTATCTTATAATCATGTTAATTAATTAAGTGATTAAGTTTTAGATCTTAATCAAGATAAGTTAGGGTTTAACCCCAAACCTTTCTACTATAAGACCAAAGGTTAATTTAAAGGTCAATGACAAATTAATGTATTATTAGTGTATTATTGATGTCAAACTTTAGGTTTGGATTAAGTATTATATGCTTAATCAAGTTATCAAGATTCTTATGTTCAAGTTTAGTTTACATATCAAGATGTCCCATTTAAATGTTAAAGTTTTCAAATAAATATCCTAATATCATAAGGGCATATAAATGGAAAGATGACATAAAATAAAAAGGTGATTAATGCTAATCAAATCCTAAAACAAATAAAGGGATTAGTACTTAATCATAATTCTAAAAGATCTAAGTTTCATGCCATTTGGTTGTTAAACTATACCTAATTAATACAAGCAATTAAGGTTCTAATACTTATTCTTTAGCATAATACATGTTTAAGATCCATAGTAGAAATGAGGGCTAATTTATAAGTGACAAGTTTCAAATTCAACTTTCATATAAAATTTTATGCAATGTTCAATTTTAGCTAAAATATCAAAACAGTGAAGTTTTGGTCATTTCAGCCAAAACTGGGGAGTTTTACAAAATCTGGGCAGTTTCTGGAAAATTCTGGAAATTTTGCAAATCTAGGCGCTGTAGCGCACTGCAGCGCGTTGGAGCGCTTTTCGCGCGGCAGCGCGCGGTAGCGCCATTGCGCTGCGGCTCGCTGCATGCTGCTGTAATCCGCTGTGACCACTACAATCCACTGCAGCACACTATGGCGCACTGTAGCAGTTCGATTTGCAAAATCACTGTACAATTAGTTTTATTGGTCGTTTTCCTAAGTTCCATGAAATGTCGCTGCAGGCCGCTGTAGCGCGCGACCGCGTGCTGTAGCAGTCAATTTCACAAATTACTATTCAATTAGTTCAATGTGCATTTTTATATGTTTTCCCTAAGTTTTCCTATCCGCTGCAGCCCGCGGCAACCCGCTGCAGCCCTCTACATCGCGCTGCAGCGGCAGACAGTGATTTCGCCACGTGCAAACCCTGAGTGCCATTTTTCGAGCTTAATTTCTCTAAATCTAGAGAGTTCCATGAATGGTACTATATATCAATGGAAAAGTATTTCCGATACCTTTCCATTGACACCAAAATCAGAACAAATGGAGTATCCTAGCTATACTAAAAGTGACGATGAATACAAGGGTATGTAGAATGAATAAAAATAGAGCAGTTTTATGTGCAGCTTCTAAGAGCCATTTTGGTTTACATACATGCTTTTGAACTTCCAAATATGCATCCCAACATTATATCAACATGAGAAAGACAAGGAGATGAGCAAAGGGTACCTTTATCCTTGCTAGAGGTGGATGAGGAAGGCTCTATCTTCTTCTTCTTCTTCTTCTTCTTCTTCTTCCTCAAAGTGCAGCAATAGAGAAATGGAGGGAATGGAGAAAATTTCAGCAAGTGGAGAAGATGGCTGAGCTCTCCATTTAGAGGAGAAGGGAAAGGGTAGGGCTTCATCATTAGCTAGGGGCTAGGTGAGTAGGCTATCATGGATGAGCCTTAAATGAGGCATGGCCAAGAGATGAGGGGAAGGATGGCCAGCCGATTTTTTGTAAAGGAGGTGACAGCCAAAAATATTTTTGAAATAAATGGGGAAATTGTAAATTAGGGACCCAAGGATTTCTTAATTACTCATTTATTTTCCCTAATTATTTAAATATTCCAATTTTTGAAATGTGCTCCGAAAATTCCCAAAAATTCACCCCAAGATAATTTGGGGGTGAGGAATTCAATGGCGAAGTTAGAATTTGATTCCGATAATTATTTAATTTTCCTATTTTTCGACGCATTTAATTACATTAAAATATTCGCGAAAATTCGACGACTTCCAAATGCGTCCAAAACATCACCCCTAGCTAATTTGGGGGTGACAATCGCAACGGCGAGGTTAGATTTTGATTTTGAGGTCAAAATAAATACCTCAATTTTCTAATTAATTAAATATTAAAATAATCCAAAATATTGGATTTAGCTCCGAATTGCTCCAAACCTTCAGGGTTTGGTTCTGATGACTAGATGAATTTAATGGAATGATAATTACGATACGATTGAGCTAAAATTAAGCTGGGTAACAACCTTGAGTTATTACACTCCTGACTCCCCCATGCGCGCTGGTCCCCCGATAGCCAGATCTCCCTCAGCCCCGTGGCAGTACGGGAAATCATCCAATTCTTCCTCCTTTGCCCTCTGGTGCAATGGTCTATCGGCAGCGTTCTTCCTACTCTTCCCTCAAATAGTTAATCCAATCCTCTCCCTCATGTCGAACCACACACTGGTGCCTGAGCATCAGCACCCACTCTGGATTCTCCCTTGGCCTATAAGTACCTTCATTGATCCCACAGTGAGCTCCTTTGCTCACTGTGAACATTAAATTTTCCTCTGCTCTCTGTTCTCGGTGCTCCCAGCTCTCCTCGCGACTAAACCTGCTTCATCCGTTGATAGTGGGTGTGGTTTGGAGTTCAAACCCCCAGGCTGTAAAAGATAGCTCATGAATTGCCATGGACCTACTGTGGTACTTCACTCGTCTTCTTTCCAATTGTCAAGGTACAGCCTCTGACCCCATTCATTTATCGAGCTAGTTTCAGCTCGACTTACTTTCAATTAAGCCCTAGATGCTGCGTTAGGATCTCGCTCTTAACCTCCTTTAGGCGGCCGAGAGTGTAGGAACGCCTGGCAGTGGACCAGAGGGAGAACTCGTCGTTTGAGTGTGCACTGCCAGTCGACTTTTGGTTACTAATTTCTGCATTTCCTTAAATGATTTGCAAACCAATTAGTGCTGGAACCTCTTAGCAATGATTGTGAACTCGTATCGATGGTTGGGTTCGATCATATCGATCAACTCGACTGGAATCAATCGACCAAACAATGGATCCCTTCTATGTTCCACCATGAGTAACACCCCAGTGATCTAGACCTCCCCAGGACCTCGCGACTCATCCAGCCATTTTCCCTTTGATCCCTGAACGTGTAGGGATAGGCCTTGGCTCATTGCAGTGACTCTGTGAGGAGAATTAACTCCTTACCAGTCCACTCTAGAAGCCGTCTCAGTCGAATAGCATCCCGATGATCCGGCGTGACCTAGATGGGGGTTCTTAGTTCATTCGACACATTTTTAGTCCCTGAAGGTGTAACCGTCGAGATCCTGGCTTGGCGTGATCAGAGCACGAATAATTTGGGGTTTGAAGTAAACCCTAATCCTTCCAGCTGTCGGGAATCCCCATGTGGAAGACGAATAGTGCCGGGTCGGGCCGGACCCCGGCCTGCGTGTTATGCATTTCAGGCCGGCGATTTAATAAAGCATTTTCTGAGTTTATTTCCTTAAGGAAATTTAATTGGAAAATCAAATCCTATAGTTTTAATTTAAATAAAACTACATAATAAATTATCTAAATAACTTTAGTAATACTTATCCAAATGATATGATCCAATATACCATTTTAATCAGAAAAATATAAGGAACAATAATATAGAATAAAATCAGCGATCCAATGGTTATATTTAAAATAATTGCCTAATCTTTCTCTATTTTCAATTTAAATCATAATAAATTCATTTATTATCCAAAAATATTAATTAAGGTCTCTAATTACTCATGAGACTATAGAGAATCTATTTAGACCATTAAAAGTAATTTAAGATTATTAAATTGGCTAATCACCTCTTAATCACCCTAAAAAGAGATTAGTGAATTAAACCCTATTTATCTCTTTGACTTTGATTAATCTAGTTCCTAATGTCTTCTTAAGTATGTTAGCACCTATAATTGAGTTTAGATCATAGTAGTATGTCCTAATTCATTTGATCTTATTAATTGGCCTCATAATATAATTAGTGCTAATCAAGTCATTAATAATTTTGGAAACCTAAGCTCAGTGTTTTACTCACTTTATTAATCAATATGAAGCTCATTAAAATAGATTTGAATCAATTTGGATAATTAAATCTTAAAAATCCTATTTTTAGCCTTAAGAGGGGTATTTTGGTCATTTTGACCAAAATGTGTTTAAGTACACTTGAACCCTATAAATCTCAAGTAAAGTAGTTATAAGCAATAATGCAATGAATAAACATCAATTGGTAAGTGGTACCATCTCAAGATTGAATCCTAGTGTTTAATTTTTAAAATCCTTAAGTAAGCTCTTAAGATCTTAACTGATCTTAAGACCTTTCATAAAAGCCTTAGCTTAATCAATATTAAAGTGAAAGTTTTTAATCCTAGTTATATTACTAAGGTTTATTCATGAATTATAGTCTTAAGGAAAGTAAAAGCAAAAGCTCCTGTAAAACCCTAAATCTAGATCTTAGCTTAAGTCTAAAGTGATTAAACCCTAGATCTTAGATTTTAGATCTTAGCCTTTAGATCATCCAATTGAATTGAATTACCTTCATTTGGAATTCCTTACTTGATTAACTGTTTAACTGTTTTGAAACCTTCCTTGTGGGTGTAGGATTGATTCAATTTATATAATAATATAATTATCCTAAAAATTAAATATATCTCTTAAATTCTTAGTTCTTAATTAATTATTTTATCTTATAACCAGTAGAGTGACCTTTCAATTAAGATCTTAGTTTCTGAATTCTTTAACTTATAAGATTCCTTATCTTTAATTTGGGTTTTAAGTATGAACCCTAGATTCTTATTAGGATATTATCTTGGATTCAAGACTTGAACACCAAAGTAGAGTTTGGGTCTAGAATCCTTAATCTTGATTTACTTAATCAAGATTTGGGTTAAGAGAGGAAAAATAATAATAATTAAGTCGTTGATTTACTTACTTTAATCTTTAAAGTCATTATATGATTATGAATTAAAATATGTTAAGTTCTAATGTTAACATTAAGGTCATGAATCTGAAATTATACTCAATAGCTAGATATTAGAGATCTTAAAGTTGTATCTTCTCAGAATAGTTAGTTGGATAAATTAGGCAACAATAGATATCACATAAGTCTATATTAAGTCTCTTGCCTACTTGACTTGATTACTTTGCACACCTTGAATATTGAGCCTCGTTCCTTGAGCACAATAGGTAAACTTAGAATATGAAAGATACATCCTAAGTTAGTATTTGAAAAGCATAGCATTCATTAAGTTCTTTCAGTGCTTTCAATTAGTAGAGTATGTCCTAGCTTAGTCTACCTCTTTAGTTCTAGTTTTGTTATAAAATAGACTTGGACCTAGCTCTGCGGATGTCTAGGATAGATACATATCTTATTCTATAAGTTCAACTCGGACCTAACTTTGTGGATGCCTAGGATGGACACATGTTGAACTTTCAGTTCATAGGCCCCGTATGGCCTGTTTCTATTATGGCATTACTATGTCTTAGGTTTACTTCTACTTTAGTTCAGTTTGTAGTATTTGTTTTGCTTTGTCACACGCTTCAGTGGCCTTACTTTAGTGCGTGGCTTACTTTACCACATGTCTCAGTGGTTTTACATTTTGCTCATTCAGGTACTTAGCTCACTTTTGTCACATGCCTCAGTGGCCTTTTCATATTAATATGCATGCTTGCATAAATACTCTTATTAATTAGCATTAAATATTAGCATGTTTAGGATGCTAGAATTGTATGTTTATTTCAGCACCTGTATTCTTTATATACTCAGATGCATCCATGTGATCATAAGCATGTTAGGATTAGATTTATTTCAGTAGTTGTAATTGCTTTTAGCCTCACCTTGTTTAGTTGCTACTTTATATGTTTATTTACATACTTAGTGATTAGTTATAAATGAATAGTTTATAGCTATCCCTTCTCCTTGTAGCTTGATGCACTCTATATTGCTTGCATGTTTAAAGTAGTTAATGTCATATCTTAAATATTCAGTTCACTAAAATAGACTAAAATGTACTTAGATAATTGTCTAACTATAACATTTTTCTTTTGTTGGCTAGGGCCCTAGCATTTGTAATATCGGCAATTGTCAGATTTGGAGCTGTTCATAGGCAGTGCTGCAGGAGAGGAGCTGGCGCAGGAGGAGGATCTTCCCACAGCGCTTAGTTAGATTTTCTTTCCTGTAGTGAGATTTTGAGAGACCTTTCTTTTAATTTAGTTTGTAATAATTAAACTCTAGATATATTTACTTTCTGCACTTTGAATTGAGTTACTGTTTCTCCTACTCCTTTATACTTTACTGTATTATGTTGGGATATTATATTATATGTTTCTTGCTTTCGCCACTTTAATTTGTATTGATGTATGTTCACAGTTTCAGATGACAAGTTCTTGGCTTAAGGCAGGCTGGGTCCTACCTGACTTTACTTAAGTTGAGGATTTGCCACCATTGGAGCACCATACTCCCAGTGTTTATGCTAATATCAACATTAGCATGACCACGGAAAGTATGGGGCGCCACACCTTATTTGGTCTGAAATTGCCCCTTAATATAAGAGTTTTCAGCCCCCATGCATTAATCACATGTGTCCTTTCATCTTCCTTGATTCAACATAAGCAACTCAAATTTTATTCTGTTATTCACTTGGGATTCATCAAATTTAATGTTACTTCAGGTTTCAAGAGGCTAGGGAAGGCCAAACATCTGAAATTGTGGCCTTCCCTATGCTGTATTAAATGCAGTTTTTGGATCTTTTTATGTATCGAGCGTTGTGGCGATGGCATTTGATTATGCTGAATTTAGCTCCATATGGGTCGTTCTACTGAGGGTTCACCGTAGCGTGTTATGTCACCTTCATTCCAAATACTATTCTGCTGCATCGCGCTGTAGCGGGTCAAATTAATTTGGTTTATCGCTATGGCGGTTTGAGTTTTGAAAATGTGGAATTGTCACTCTTCAATTAATTCATATAAGATTTTCATGAATAATCTGAAATGCCACCAGGGCGTGCTATGGCGCGCCGAGGCGGGCTACAACAATTTTATTCCAGGTCTACCTAAATCTTCATAAGGTAAGGCACGATGTGGCATGCTTGGAGCGCGCTGCAGCAGTCAAAAGTTTGAAATCACAGATTTAGCACTGTTCAATTAGTTCATATAAGGCTTATATTAAAAATCTGAAATGCCGTCGTAGCCTGCTGTGACGCACTACATCTATTTTCTTCCAGTTTGACAGATCATGTACCAAGTCTTTATTTAGTGCACATGTCTGTCGTGGCCTGCTGTAGCGCACTGTGGCACACTACAGCAGTTTTCATCCAAATTTCTCCAATTTAGCTCTAGCTTGCCCTTTCCTCCATTTTTCCTAAAAATGCACAAATTCCACTCAAAGTATGCTGGTTTGTATGATGTTTTAAATATTTTTATCACTTTATTTTGCTTTAAATTTCAGATATATCAGTCATCTTTATGCTTTGCAAATAACACATTCTCTCTCCAACAGTAAAATAAAAATTAAATAGCTGCATAAGGGTCATCTTTATTCTCCTGCTCCTCACCTGAATTTGGTTCCTCAAACTGCTCAAAAATTGACATGTTTATTTTTACATGAGTGCCCCAACCTAGAAAAGAAAATCTTGGTTATATAATATATTTAAGTATTCTTTAGGTTGATAATATATTAAATTTTAGGATATTACAAATCATTCTATGCAATAAAGGAGCTACAAAGCATCAATTAAAATGATAAAAGCTATAAACAATATATTTATAACTTAAGCAAAATATGAGATTTGTAAACATACTTCAAACCAAAGCTATAGAGAATGATAGGCATTTATAAATATAAATAAGTAAAGTATAAGGAAAAGTTCAAAACAGATATGATCAATTTTTACATGCTGATTTTTTATTGATTAATGTGCAATATAAGTAAAATAATAATGAAACTTGCATTCTAACATGCTTGCACAAAAAGTTTTATATAAAACCAAAAAATTACTAAAAGATGTATAAATATTAAAAATAATGTAAAGTATTGTAAATGTTGTACCTACAAAAAACTAAACTAAGCTAAATTAAATATACCTATACTGTAAATAACTGAACTATAAAATAAATTCATTTTAATTGAACACGTTCTTAGCCTAGTCTTGCCATAGTAAAAGCTGGCTAAAACTAGCCACAGAACAAAAAGTTCCACGTGTATCATCAAGACTACTAATGGCCAGATCTGAGTCAAACTATAGAATCAGACATGCATCATCTAAACCCTCTCATTGTTGGTTCCAAGTCAATTCTATCTTAAAGATAGAACTATAAAGGTAGACTAACTATGACACACTCCACTAAACTTCTTATTTGAATTTACTGAATTTACTAACTATTAATGCTAATAAAATATATATTTCAAAATTATTTTAGAATATTCATCAAATATTCTATGCCTCAACTAATGTGTCAAAACAGTAAAGCTCAAATCAAAAGAAAGTAGTGCATATAAAATAAGAAATATAATGCAATACTAAAAAAATTTGTGATAACATTTGTTTTCTAATTTATTCTTTCTAAGTATTCTAAAGCAAAATAAGCTCGGGATCTCTAATTTCTGACTATCCAGTATAAACTCAAAGTCATGATCCTATAAAGTCAAACAATTATAACTAATCAAGTTCTAATGTAAATCAATCAATGAAGCTTACACAAGTTAAATAACAAATCAATAGGCTTAATTTTTGAATTTATTAACCCAAACTAATCTTAATTAACACAAAACAAAATTAAGAGATTAAGAGTTAAACTCCAAATTTTTGGAGTTTATACCTCTTAATCTAATGACACTAAATTATAATGATCTAAGGATTCTCGCAACTCCCACGAACTAAGGGTTAAGGTAACCATATTAAGTATAATCAAGCTTAATAAGATGGATCTCTAATCTTAAACTAAGGCCAAAATATAAAATAATCAAAATCAAAGATAAGTATAGAAATCTAAATAAAGGATTCATTCTATTCCGTAACCCATTTATCCAAGAGAATGAACACTAACATAAATTTACAACTAAGCACTAAGGAAGAGATTATATAAAGATCTTACTCAAGGAAATACTTAAGGGATTAATTTTTATTGAAATGACATCGAAAAATTCTAATACTTGAATACTAAGATTAATATTTATTTAATTAACATTGAAGTAAGAATAGGGAAGGCATAATGTGGGTTCAAATTACATTAAGAATTTAACAAATTTACTTAATAAAATTTAGAGGAAAATATAGGGTTTGCCTTAAAAGAAAGCTAACAAGTCTAAATGATCTAAACTTGATTTTTAAACTTTAAATTTATTGATTTTATGGGAAATGAGAGATTTCTAAGGCTTGGGAGCACTTAAACCAAAACTTGGGTAAAGTGACCAAAAAGACCCTCCGTAAAGGTCAAAAATGAGATTTTAAAATCTATGGTTCCAAATTAATTTCCCTTGATGCCAAATGGTTCCTTACTATCTAATATGAATATTGACATTAAGAACACCCAATTTAGCCAAAGATTATGGCTAATGAGCTCAAATTAGAGTTTAAACTCATTAATGAGTGATTAACAAAATTACTTAGGGAAATTTAATATTTATATTATACTTAAGTTTTATTCAGTCTAAGGAATCTATTGATAATAAAATTGCTAAAAGTGGAGGTCAAATAGCTTAGTTATGAGCCAATTAAGAAAAAACTTTAAGAAAGTAATTAAGGGGGGTTTAAAAATCTATTTTCACTAATTGATGTTCAAATCATGCATAATTAATAGTTATGGGTTCCCTATAGCATACTGAGTACATAATAAATTTAATGCCTTATTACATCTATAATGAACTGGGAATTGGTAGCTTGAAACCTACCTCTATCCTTTTATAATTAGTTGACAGATTTGTGAAAGCTCTAGTCAGAATCTTAGAAAATGTGCTTGTAAAAGTGAACAAATTCATATTCACAGCTAACTTCATTGTGTTAGATATGGAAAACAAAAAATCAAGAGATACTAATTATTCTGGGAAGACTTTTTTTAACGACCAATAAAACCTTTATAGATGTAGATAAGGGAGAATTGAGCTTACGATGTGATGGGGAAGAAGTTAGATTTAACATTGGTGACACTATGAAACACCCCTCTGAACTTGATGAGAGCTATTGGAGAGCTGATCTTTTAGAAGATTTTATCATGTCTAGAGATATTCTGGAGGAGGAACTTGATATTTGTGATGATAAGGAGGAAGATGAAATTGAAATTGAAGTGGAAGAGTTAATTCAACAAAAAAGAAAAAATTCCCCTTCAATATAGGACCCTCCTAAATTGGAATTTAAACCCCTTCCAAACCATTTGAAATACTCTTATCTAGAAGAAGAGAACTCCTTACTTATGATAATTTCATATTTGTTAGAATTAGAATAAGTAAACCAGCTATGCACCGCACCATCTTGAGGAAGTATAAAAAATTTATAGGTTGGAGCATAGCTGATATTAGAGAATTTTGATGGAGGATGAGTTTAATCCTTTGATTGAACCATTGAGCAGACTAAATCCAAACACTAAGGATGTGTTTTATAAGGAGATAGTAAAACTACTTGATGCAAAAATCATATTTCCCATTTCTAATAGCCTTTGGGTTACCCCATTCATGTTGTGCCAAAGAAGAGTGGGATAACATTTATGGTCAATGAGAATAATAAACTTATTCCCAATAAGAAAGTAATGGGTTAGAAAGTGCGTATTGATTATAAGAGGTTAAACAAAGCTACTCATAAGGACCCTTATCCTTTACCATTCATTGACCAAATGCTTGATAGATTGGTTGGAAATCCTTTTTATTATTTCTTGGATGGTTATTCAGGTTATAATCAAATTTTGATAGCTTTTGAAGATCAAGAAGAAACAACATTCACTTGCATGTATGGCATTTTTACTTTCAGGAGAATGCCATTTGGATTATGCAATACTCCTACCACTATCCAAAGATGCATTATGGGATATTTTTAAAAATTGTAGAAAATGTTTTTCAGATATTTATGGATGACTTCTCGATTGTTGCATCTTCATTTGACCATTGCTTATATAACTTAGGAAAGGTGCTTAAGAAATGTGAGGAATCAAACTTGGTCTTGAATTGGGAGAAGTGTCATTTCAGGGTTGAAGAGAGGATTGTATTAGGATATCTCATTTTTGAGAGGGGGATAGAGGTTAATAAAGCAAAAATTTAAGTGATAGAAAAGCTCCCTCCTCCATCGAATGTAAGAGACATAAAAAGTTCCTTAGGACACGAAAGATTCTATAAGAGATTCATTAAGGACTTCTCTTAGATAAGCCTTCCCCTTTGTAGACTCTTTGGGAAGGATGTTGAATTTAATTTTGATGCATCATCTTTGAAGGGGTTCAATACAATAAAAGCTGCATTAATTTCTACTCTAAGAATTTTCACCCCTAACTAGGAGCTACCCTTTGAAATCATGTGTGATGCGATTGACTCAGATATAGGAGCAGTTTTTGGACAAAAGAGAGAGAGAATATTCAATTCCATCTTCTATACCAGTAGTATTTTAATAACACCCAAAAAAAATCATTCAACAATTGAAAAGGAACTCTTGGCTATAGTATTTGCTTTTGACAAATTTAGATCTTATTTAGTTGGCTCAAAAATTTTTCTTTACATTGACCATACAGCCATCAAATATATGCTTCAAAAGAAAGATGTAAAGCCAAGATTGATAAGGTGGGTATTGTTGCTCCAAGAATTTGATTTGGAAATTAAGGATAAAAAGGGAGTGATAATAGGATTACTGATCACTTCTCCATATTAACTCGCATTGAGTTAGATCAAATAAGTGAAATATGTGAACATTTCCCTGACGAATAGTTGTACACCATTGCTTCATCAAGATCACCTTGGTTTGTGGATATTGCTAATTATCTAGTAGGAGGTGTCATACCATTTGAGTTGAATCACCAACAAAAGAAAAAAATTTCTTTCAGATGATAAGAATAATTTTTGGTATGATCCAATTCCTTATAAATAATGTGCATATCAAATCATGAGGAAGTGTGTGCCTAAAGCAGAAGTCAATGAAATCCTTTGACATGTTCATAGCTCACCTTATGGAGGGCTCCATAATATTGAAAGAGCAGCAACCAAAATTTTGCTATTCGGTATTTTCTAGTCGCCTATTTTTAAGGATGCAGCTGACTATGTAAGAAAATGCTACCAATGTCAAAAAACAAGGAATATTGGTAAGAGAGATAAGCTGCCCTTAATGGGATTTTTGAGGTTAAACTTTTTGATGTATGGGGAATTGATTTCATGGGTCCCTTTCCTACATCAAAGTTGAACAGCTACATATTGGTAGCTGTTTAATACACGACAATATGGTTAGAGTCAATTTCTTGTGTGGATAATGATGCTAAAACTGTAATGAAATACCTTAAAGAGAATGCTTTTACATGATTTGGCACCCCTAGAGTTCTTGTTAGTGATGGCAGCAAACATTTTTGTAATAGACAACTAGAAATCTTGCTTAAGAACTATGGGGTAAAACACAAAACTAGAACTTCCTATCACCCATAAAAGATTGGTCAACTGGAGGTTTCAAATAGGGAATGTAAGCAAATTTTAGAAAAAATTGCGAATCACAATAGAAAAGATTGGTCATCAAAATTAAATCACATTTTATAAGCTTATAGCACTGCATTCAAAACCCCATTGAGAATGTCCCCTTACAAACATGCTTATGGGAAGTCATGTCACCAGCCAATTGAGCTTGAGACTCGGGCGTTTTGGGCTGTTAAGAAGCTAAATTTTGATTTCAAACAAGCTGGGAAGTGAAGAGTGTTGCAGCTTAATCAGCTTGACAAAATTAGGTTGAATGCATACGAAAGTGCAATAATTTATAAGGAAAAAATGAAGAAATGACATGACAAAATGATAAGGCATAAGAAATTTGAACCAGGAATGAAGGTATTACTATATAACCTTAGATTAAAGTTCTTTCCTTAAAAATTGAAATCTTGGCAGACAGGACCTTTCAGTATACTTAAAGTTCACCCTCACAGAGCCATTGAGATATCATCAAGAGATGGATCTTTCAAAGTTAATGGTCAGTGACTCGAACAATACCATGTTCAAGAAAATATATAGGAAGAGGAAGGAATGAGATTACAAGATGTTTTATGGAATGGATCACGTAGAAGGCACAATCGATCAAGCTGATAACATTGAACCAAGCACTATGTGGGAGCAACCCAAATAATCAGGTTGTTGTTTTTTTCATTTTGTTTACTTTTTTTACTTTTAGTTAGTTATGTTTTTGAGTCATCCATCACCAATGTAACCCATTGCACATATGTGATGAAATTAATGTAATCATTATTTGGAAGTTTACATCTCTTTACAATTAAGCTCTATAGAGTGATTTCTAACTTAGAAAATCTTCATGATTAGTTAGTTTGACATGTGTGTTGAGCAAGTAACCACAATATGCCAAGGATTCAAAAAGAAAAATTGCTTAACCATTACCTTAACTCTTTTATCAAGCCAAATGATGCGATGAAACTAAGTGTGGGGGAAACACAGCACATATAAGATAAATGAATGATTGTCTCAAATTAAAAAATATTCCAGGCTTTTATAAGACTTCATGAATATAATGCAAGGAAATAGGATGAAGAAAAATATCTCTCCCATAAAACAAGAAAAATCAAAAATAAGAAAATGAGAAGAAGAAAAATTTCTCTCCCATATTACATTGAAAAGAAAATGAATTCATGAAGAAAAATATCTCAACTGAAAGTATATGTATGCATTATATTTCATAAGAAGAAGCACACATGGCATAAAATTTTCTAAGGATACCGTCATTCAACTATAATAAGGAGCCCAAAAATTCTCAACATGTATTTCATATAATCATCAATGGATATAAATAAAAGAGTCAAGAATAGTGGGAAAAGAAGTTAAAATTGAATTATGGCACATTAAGGTTACTCTCAACCAACCATATCATTATTAGAACTACATTATGTTACAAGAGTTTCAAATCTGCATCAACTCAGAGCAGAATTGTTAGAAATAAATTAATCCAAAAAATGATATGTTGTTTACTCAAGGACGAGCAAAAACTTAAGTATAGGGATGTAATCAACACAATAAACATAGTGAATTTTGTGCTAAAATTTATATTTTTTATTAGGATTAGTTGTCGTTTTAGTGTGTTTTTATGTCATTTTTGGTAAGAAGAGATCTAAATAGAAAGAAAAGTAAAATTAAATAAAAAAGACACCGCAGTGCGTTACAGCGCATTATGGCGAGCCATAGCGCCCCTGCTCTCAAGAGCAAGGCACTACAACGGGCCGTAGCAACAGAATTCTCGAGAAGAAGGTGCCATAGTATGTCATAGCGCCAAAATTCTTGAAAGGACAGTGCATAAGTGTGATGTTGTGCCAATTTCTTAAGGCTGAGGCACCAAAACATGCCACAGCGCCTGACTCCCCAAGACCAAGGCGCTATAATTATTGTCCTAAGTTGTGCAAAATATTAAATTCTTTCATTCAAAGTGAATAAAGGAATAAGCTTAATTGCAATTGTAAGTTTCAAGAGGAGATTTTGGCAGTTTATGAGAGGAGAAAGCTGAAGAAGAAATTATAAAAGGGGAGATGAAAGTCTTTGCAATGGTTTTGATTTTGAGTTTGGAAAAGAAGATATTCAAGAAGGAGACTAGGGATAGAAGAAAACTAAGAGAATGCTAAAGTTATTGAGTATTGTATTCTTAACTTTTTTTCTTGATATTTCCTTGTAAGAGTAATGAAAATGCTCGGCATTTCTTATAGCTTTCTTTGTTTATTATTTGTAATGGCAGCCTAAACCATCTTTTTGGGAGGGTTGGGCTAGAACATGTAGAAGTCATGGTTTAATATTTGTAAGCTCTTCTAATCAATGAAATATTATTTAGTTCTCAACATATTTAAATATTTTATTATATGAACAAGTTAAAGAATGATGAAGCTTTCAATATATAATTCTTCAACTCTATATTTAATGAAAATCTCATAGAGCTTATTGATCACTTTTGCCCAAAAAAGTTGTTCACTCTTGAACGTTAATGCTGCGAAAGGCCATGACAATATTTGCTGAGCAAAAATAGCCCGTGCACAATTTTGGACAAAATCTTGATCATTTGAGCCATGAGGAAGTCAAATCTAATATTCTCTGAGCTCCATAGCTTAGTTCATATCATTTGAGATATGAACTTGAAGCATGTGAGCTGAAAACCACCTATAGAGCTCCAGTGCTCACTCTTGATTTATGCAAGGATTTCGAGCATGTTAAGCTATTAGTGATGTGATATAAACTCATTTAAATTTGCAACTCATTTCATTAGCTAAATTAAGAGTAGATGCGTGTGAGTCATAGGTGGAATCAAGATCATGTGTCACTTAACTAAAAAATATTGATTTTATCACTTAAACGTAAGAGATGATTTCATTAATTCAAAGTTGACATGGTTGTCTATGTGCCGAGATCGAACCTATTAGTGTTCATCTCAGAACACTAAACATGATTTAGTGCATTTAAAGTATCATTTATAGAATACTGAATCTATTGATAATGAAATAAAAATTAATCTAACTAACTTGATATAGATATGAGAAGAAGAGCATTTCATAAGCCATGATGTACTGTATGTTTAACCTCAACTCTCTTCAATTTTCCAAAATTATTTCAAAACCATAGTAATCTAGGAATCATAATTTAGAAATTCAAAACCAAACATTTCAATTTCTTAAGCATTATTGAAATTAGATGCACTCGAGCAAAAAATCTAAACATCATTCACAAAGGATGATAAACCTCAGTATCTCACCATCCCATATTACTTTAGACCATATACACTTACGTACAAATGCAGACATACGTAATTAAGGTATGTCAGTTATGAGCTAGATTTTCATGATGATCAACATGAGACTAAATATTGCACATGTAGTGGAAGTGGTCAGCAGATTCATGGGAAGTCTAGGGAAGCACTGCTGCGGTCAAGTGGATTTTGTGGTATTTGAAGGGAACAGTGGACAAAACACATTTGTTTGGTAGGTCTCATATTACTTTACAGGTCTTTGTAGATTCAAACATTGCAAAAGATGTTGAAAGTCGGAGGAGCACTACCGGATATGTGTTCACATTATAAAGTACAGTGATGAGTTAAATCTCCAGGCTACAAAATATTGTTGCCCTATCTGCCACAGAGGTTGAGTACGTTGCCATCAGTGAGGCAAGTAAGGAGATGATCTGGTTAAAGAGCTTTATGGCTGAATTGGTTAAGGAGTAGGAGGAAGTGAAGCTCTATAGAGATAGTATGAGTGTGATTCACTTAACAAAGAATGCTGCATTTTGTGCCAGGATAAAGCATATATAACTTTGGTACCATTTTATCATGACACTATTGGAGGAATGTTATCTTGGATTTGAGAAGATTTACACTTCAAAGAATCCTGCTAACATGTTCACAAAATCTATAATAGTGGAGAAATTGAAGTTATGTGATAATTCAACTGGCCTTGGTATGTAATGGGAGAATGAGGGTGAGCTATACCACTTTTTTGATAAGGATGAAAGAAGATAATGAAAATCCAAGATTGAACAACAGATGATCCCAATGGGTCTCCAAATAAGAGATTTTTGAGATGTGGAGACCATTTAGATCATTGTGGATGTGGTAATGGAGCTCTGGTGGGCTTCTGGGAGGTCCTGGGGTGTAATAAATCAAACTATTAAAAACTAAGATATTGTCCGCTTTAGCGTAAAAGGCTTCACAATTTTATCATCAGAAAACTTCCTAGTATGTCACCCAACCTGGGAGTGCTCCCACATGAGCACGCTTAACTTTGGATTTCTTATCAGGAACTCCACTATTATCTAAAAAGATGTCTTGATATTTAAGAATTTCAATTATTACTACTTAAGTGGGTCTTTACATGAGAGAGTTCTAGAATAAATTGAGGAAAGTTCAAGAGCTCCAGTGTGCCCTAGCATGCCCTACATAATTAGTTGTTGAGGGCCTAATTCCATATCACATTGTGGCACGTTGTCTAAACATCATGGCATGTTGTCTAAGCATCGCGGCATGCTCTAGTACCCCACAGTTTGATCTAGGGCATTGTAGCGCACTGTGGCACCCCATAGCTTGAGACTGGGGCGCTACGGTGTGCCGTAGCGCCCGAAGATCTACTTCGGATCTAGATGCTACCCTAAGTATTTTTGGGGGCATTTTAAGCCATTTGAAGTCCAAATAAAACTTATGTATATAATGGAATATTTTGGATTATTTCTAAATGTGGATAAGGTAAGATCAACCCAAAATTGGATTTTGGCTGATGTGGGTCTCCTTTTGAGAGCTAGAAATTCTTGGAGGAGAAGAAGTTAATCGAGAGGCTATGTAAGTGATAGATCCTTCTTGTTCATGTGAAGGTGAAGTGCTCTGCAACTCTATAATTATCATGTTCACAGTGTTTTATTCTCTTTTATGGTTAGAAATTTTGTTTATTGCTTGGTAACCATCAACGGCATCCCCTCTGTATCTCTTTCACACATGCTCTAACACCGTACGCTGCAAGACCACATGTCGTGAGGTGCATAGCTCGGCGGTCGGTCACCGCCACCGGGCGATGGGCTGGGGCCGGCCTAGCTTCCCCACACCCCACTGACTTCCTTTCTTTATTTATACAACCCCTACCCTTTGTGGTGCTCCACCCTTTAATCCATAATATTTAGCTAAGGGGCGGTGTGTCACTTTGGCAAACCCCTCACTTAATATTGGATTATGTGTAAACCCTATTCCAATGGTAAGGGAGAGATAAGTCAATGCATACATGCTATATTAATCAGTCACTAAGCAAATACAAAATCAGAGTACGGAAGCAAGATAAAGTAAATATTCATCCAATTTATCACAATGAATAGAGAAAAATGCAGCATATAACTTAAAATAAATAGTACATTAAGAAAAATAGAGTCAGATGGTATATGTATTATTACAACATTAATTAAGTTTAAATGTAAAAGATAAAGCTCTCATCCTCATAAAATAAAAGAGAGCTAAGCTAAGGATCTTCAATAGAAACATACTTCACCTCTTGAATATGATCTTCAAAAGGCTCGACTACCTCAAATAACTCAGAATCTACCATTATTAGTTTCATAATGATAGGGCTCCAACCAAATAAAAGAAAATTCTGGTTAGACTTATTGTCTAACTACATTTTAAACTATTAATAATTCATGAGTTTTATGATATTACAATTTTACTTAGACTATAAAAATAAGCAAAGCGTAAAGGTGCAACAAGCATACAAAGGAGAAGAATAAGTTATAAATACAACATTTATAACTAAATAAGAATTAAAGTAAAATAGAAGACCTCAAGTAAACTAAGTAAGGATAGGCATACATGTATAATACAGTAAATGAAAGTACTAAAAGAAAAATCTAATCCTAAACATACTGATGATCATATGACATATACTAATTTAAAAGAAATTAATCCAATAGTGATAAATATAAGTAAGTAACAAAGGTCTAGCATCCTATAATATACAAGTAAATGAGTAAAGCAAGGTAGACTAAAGGCAAGTACGACGATAAATAGGAAATAGCGAATAGTAAACAGTAAACAGTGAACAGGTATGTAAGTATTGCCATATCAAAAGAGGGCTAATCTAGCCTACTGATATCAAAAGGATTCTTAGCATCAACGTGGAGGCTAGGGCGACAAAATATTCTTAGCGTCATCTGAGGCTAGGCCGAAAATAACAAAATTGAAATAGAACTGAATAGGCAGTAATCACAAATGTAGAAATATTTTAGTTATTTTACTCTTACTTCTGTGGATATGTCCAGATGCAACTGAGGAATCAAGCACGTCTGAAAGACTATATGGGTTCCAAACTTAGCACAACACTCCTCAATGAGTAATGCCAAGTACTCTTTATTTCTCCTTACCCCTGTTCAGTAGGGTAAAATGTGCCAGATCAATAAGTAATTAAACCCAATGCAAATGTTATCCTAATATTTTATGTTTTCATTCTATGCAATAACATTATCTTGGATGACATGTTCAAGGAATGTGAAAACATAAGTAATACAATAGTGAGCAATAGACTCTACTACACATTGTGACATTAATTATTATCTATTAAGCCATTCTAACTATTCTAAGTAGTACAAGTTTAGGATTTCCAATTCTTACTATCGAGTGTAACTTAGAAGCATGACCTTATAATTTAAAAGCAATTAGAACTGATTATATTCTAATTTAGTTCAATAGAATTGACTACAAGTTAAATAATAAATCATTACATCTATAAATAATGAATTTAGACATTATATGCTAAGATCTGATCAAAATCTACTAAACTAGAGATTATGAATTAAACACCACAAGATTGGAGTTAATCACATAATCCAAGGGTAAGTCTTAAGGACTAAGGTTTATGTTTAAATTGAACTATTAATCAAGGCAAATTCTATTAAGCATAATCAAGATTAATAGAATAATTCTCCTAATCTTAATCTTAAGTTGAAAGATAAAATAATCAGAATTAAAGTATGAAAATCTAGAAACTAAGAAAACCAAAGTTCCATACATTGAATAACCCATATATTCAATGAATGAAATCTAACCTAGCATCTATTCCTAATCTTAAAGAAAAGATCCTAAGGTGAAGTACAGATCCTAAGAAGCTCCTAATGAAAAGACTTAGAGAGATTCTAACAATTGATTGAACTTATTTCAATTTAATTTAATTTGTTGTTTTTAGTTAATTAGGAAAGTAAGAACAAATTTTTAGCTAAGGCATATTATTCTTACTTAGAGATTTTCAAACCTAAATTAGAGGTTTGATAAATTATTCAAATTATGGAATTTAAGACTTAAATTGATCATAAATGATTTAAGAGATATTTTAAGGGTTAAGAACACTTATCCTAAATTTTAAGCAAAATGACTATTTTTCCCCTACTTAAGAGTCCAAAAAGCTACTTTTTGATTTAGGGCTCCAAAAATGGATTTTCTTACTGCCAAATGATTTCTTATTATCTAACATAAAGATAGACAGTAAGCACACCAAATTTGGACAAGAAATGGGTCCTATAGGTCCAAACTATAGAATTTGGCCCAAGGGGCAATTTAGAAATTTTCTCCTGATGGAATCTAAATATTTTTGCAGTTTACTGTTTCTTGTTATTCAAGGATTTTATAGAGTTTAAGAACATTAAATTCTAAGGCCTATTGAACTAGTTATGAGTGTGCTGAGTTTAAAGGTAAATGTAACATTTCTAGGGTTAAGAGGGGTCAAAAACCTAACTTTTCCATTTGAGATCTAAATTTAGCAAACTCAGTAGCTATAGCTTCCCTATATCACACTGAGTACTTTAACTAGGAGTAGACCCAAATTGGACCTCATTTGGTCAAGTTGTGACCTAATTAGGGTTACAAGTATTTTGGTCAACCTAGGATTTCTAGTGGTCAAAATCCAAATTTTATTTCAGTTTACTGTTGTCACTGAATTTCTAACCTAGTTAGCATCATGAATTTCTTAATTTGGAGTCTAATTGACTAAGATATGGTCATTTCAATGTTAGGGTCTATTTCTTAAAGGGGGTCAAAACTCAATATTTTCCACATTTAAAACTCACATACAATTTTATACAGTGCTCAAATTTGATATATTTCAACCCCACTAGGGTCATAGGATCCTTAAAATTTGAAAAATATGAAGTCTTAACTATTTTAGCTGGTTCTGGACCAATCCGGATAGTTCTGGGCGCTACGGCGCATTGTAGCGCCTTCTGGCCGAAAGCCAGGTGCTATAGCACGCTGCAATGGATTTTGGCGCTGTGGCACGCTGCAGCGGGTTTCAGCACTGTGGCACGCTACAATAGATTATGGCAGACTCAACTCAAAGCTCATACGTCGCAGCAGCTGCGGTGGACCCGATTTCAAAACTTTGGGCGCTGCGGCGCGCGGCGGCGCCCGGTGATGATTTCACATATGCAAAAACTGCTACTAGACATATTTTGGGATTAAATACTTTCTGCCTATAGTACTTCATGTGCAGTGTCATATACTGATGGTAAGGTATTTTCAAGACCTTTCCATCGATACTAAAATCGGCACAAAGCGATTATTCTATCTATACAAATGATGGAGTTAAAGTTTCAGGTATGCATAAAGGAGGAAAAACAAAGCTGTTACAACTTCCTAAAATTACAAGCCTAATGAGCTCTAATGAACTCCATATTCTAATTATAGATTTCTAAGGATGCAAACTAAGCAAAGAGTGAAATGAAGTAGCCATTGAATCCATTCAATGGGGGAAAGAGAGGTACCTTTGGTTGGAGGAGATAGAGTCCTGCAACCCTAAGGACTTGAGGGAAGAAGCTTGAGAGGCTTGAGAGATCATTCCTTCAGCAAACACAACAATGGAGGGATTCAGCTGGGCAAAGAAAATAAGGGAAAATTGAGCTGAGAGCTAAAGGCTCTTTTAATGGAGGGGAAGTCTGCCATTGGATGGGATGGGCATGAGTTGTCCCATCCCAGCTGTGGAGATAAGGGGGGGGGGGGGGGGTTGCAGGAGGTTAAGAGGAGAGGGGGAACAAGGATGGCAGGAGCAGAGAAAAAAAAAGGGAAGGGCAGGCTGAGCATGCAGGCTCCTATAGAGTGAGGTGAAGGCTTATGGGTCCCAGTCAGCCAAAGAAGAAGAAGGAGGGAAAGAGGACAAAATGGATTAAAATAAAATATTCAACTTATTTAATTTATTATCGCTTTTTAAGCAAATCAGATTTGTAAATGTGCTCCAAAAAATCTCAAAGATTCACTTTAACCTAATTTGGGGGTGAGAAATTTAATGGCAAAGTCGGAATTTAATTCCAATGAGTATTTAATTTTTCTATTTTTCGGGGTATTTAATTACATTAAAATATTTGATAAAATTCGACAACTTTCAAACACGTCCAAAACATCACCCAAGCTAATTTGGGGGTGACAATCACAATGGCAAAGTCGAATTTTAATTTCAAGCTCAAATTAAATATCTCAATTCTCCATTAATTAAATATTAATAAAATAAGGATGGCAGGAGGTTAAGAGGAGAGGGGGAACAAGGATGGCAGGAGCAAAGAAAAAAAAAGGGAAGGGCAGGCTGAGCATGCAGGCTCCTGTAGAGTGAGGTGAAGGCTTATGGGTCCCAGTCAGCCAAAGAAGAAGAATGAGGGAAAGAGGACAAAATGGATTAAAATAAAATATTCAACTTATTTAATTTATATCGCTTTTTAAGCAAATCAGATTTGTAAATGTGCTCCAAAAAATCTCAAAGATTCATTTTAACCTAATTTGGGGGTGAGAAATTTAACGGCAAAGTCGGAATTTAATTCCAATGAGTATTTAATTTTTCTATTTTTCGGGGTATTTAATTACATTAAAATATTTGATAAAATTCGACAACTTTCAAACGCGTCTAAAACATCACCCAAGCTAATTTGGGGGTGACAATCACAATGGCAAAGTCGAATTTTAATTTCAAGCTCAAATTAAATATCTCAATTCTCCATTAATTAAATATTAATAAAATATTCAACAAAATTTTTAACGACTTTTGATTGCCACCAAAACATCACCCCTAGCTAATTTGGGGGCAATGAGCACAATGACAAACTCTTAATGACTTAATTAGTGCGCTAGAAAGTAAATCGGGACTTGGTTTAGTCCTAATTGACTAAGGTAATAACTTGGGTTGTTACACCCTTCCCCCCTCACACACACATCCCTCTCCTTCCCGTGCTCCCACTGTCGGCCTCCCCTGCTCCAACTCTGGCAACCTCCACCCTTTCGCAGTCAACCTCCCCCGGCCTTTTCAGCCGCTGGTAAGCTTCCTCTAGTGTGTGAGAGGGAAAGATGGAGAAGAAACTTTTTTTCTTTTATTTTCAATTTAAAAAAAAATGAAAGATAGAGAGTGGAAAAAAAAGAAGAATAAATATTATGAAATTTAATAATGATAATAATGTTAATACAATTAATATCATTATTATTTTGAATAAAGACTTTATTCTTATTACTATCATTTTTATTATCATTATTATAATTATTATTATTAATATAAATTCATATTATTACTATTATTATTATTATTTTAATTTCTACAATTACAATTCAAGCATTTTAATTAAGTCATTACAATTCAATTTATTATTATTATTATTATTATTAATGATAATAATAATAAGATTATTATTCTTAGTTTTAATTTGTACATCTTTTATTTAAGTTATTTTAATTTAATCATTTTTCTTTATATATATATATATATATATATATATATATATATATATTATAATTTCTATTTTTACAATTTATATTTTAATCATTTTAATTCTATCATTTTAATTTTATACTATTGTTATTATTATTAGTAGTATTATTATGATTATTGTTAATGTTAATAATAAAGCTATTATTATTATTACTACTATTATTATTTTTATTTTCATTCTCTAATTTATATTTCTATTATTTCAATTTTGTATTTCAATTCTATATTTATTACTATTATTATTATTATATTTGAAAGAGAGAGAAAAAATGATAATTTCACTCAAGAAAAAGAGAAAGTGAGAAAGTTTGAAAGAGAAAAGAAAGAAAAAAAAGAAGAAGAAGAGATAATAATTTTATATAAAATAAGATAGAGAGAAAGAAAAAGAAGAGAAAATTCATAAGAGGAAATAAATATATATATTTTTTAATGTTATGCTATTTTATTTTCATTTATTATCACAATTTTATAATTATATTTCTTATATAAGTATTTTAATTATATTGTTTTTGCAAAAATATAATTTATTATTATTAATAAAAGATAATTACAAATTATTCTAACTTAGAAGTTAATCAAATAACAAAATTTATGTAGATACAATTAACTATTGACTTTTAAATTTAGAGAGAAAAAGATACCCACTATATATATATATATATATATATATATATATATATATATATATATATATATATATATATATTATTTTTTTAATTTATATGCATTTTATTACTTCTTAGCATTATTTCGAGCCAAATTCAAATTGATGTTTGGTTGGTTATACAAAATAAACATACTCTTACATTTGGTTGGTTACTGAAAACAAACACTAGTAATATATGTTTGGCTGGTTATTAAGAAAAAGAGATTTATAACATAGATTTGGATGGTTACTAAAAAAATAACATCAGTGACATATATTTAGTTGGTTACTGAAAAAAAGATATAAATAACATATATCTAACTTATTATACAAAGAATAAATTTTTGCAAGAATTTAGACTAATTATTCTTTTATGCTATTTACCATATTCTTCTACATTTTATTACAACCATATTTTTGTTAATTACCTTTTAACAGATAAAATGTAATATTTAATATTTATTACAGTACTTAGAGTATTTTCTAATTACTGATAATCTCGATCTTGGTATTATTTTTACAATGCCAAGTCAGCTACTTCTGAGATAGCACAAAAGTGAGTGCATTATGACCTAATTACTGTTAATGAGTGCCTAATGTCAGGTTAGTTCTCGCTAAACCGGCGTCGGGCCACCATAGTAAATTCTAAGTTTTACCCCATTTGACGCCATTTATACCGAGGTAGGGCTGGGCACCAAACTATAAGGAATTTTGAGAATTAAACTTTCCAATAAGCATAAGATCATGAGGAGCCTCTAAGCTCTGTATTTCATCAGTTGTTAAAAAAATAGCATAGGCACTTTTAAAAAAGAAATAGGTATAAAGGAAGTGGTGGAAGGGTGGTGGAAGTGCTACCTTCCACCACTCTCTAGAGGATCCAGTGGAAGATGGCTCAGCCATGAACTTAAGACATTTCAATGATTATAAAAAATGCAAGAGAAAAAACATAATATAGTAAGGAAAAAAGCCACAGCAAACAAAAAGGCAAACCGAGGGAGATTGTCAAGTGGAGAAGCAATCCGAAGCAAATAGGAAATAAAGAGACCAGTTCTCCCACCACCATCGGCCGAAGGCCACTACGTGGAAATTCTAAATCGCCAGAGGAAACCACAGCAAAATGAGGATTATATATATATATATATATATAACTGTATACAAAAAAAATTTGCATCGTTCACAAATTTATGTGGATGTGCGCTCATGCTCAAAGAGAAAAAATGTTAGGATCTTCTCTATGAATCAAACAAAAATATTCTCAAGCAAACAAGTACATCACAAACATGTAAGAATAAAACAAAAGCAAATCATAGCACAAAACAAGATTTACGTGATTGATTGTAACACCTACATCTATGGGGAGAGAGGAGGAAAAATTTCACTATACCTAAGGAAGAATATAATTAGTGTTTCACAAAACGATTGCCCAATCCCTCAACAATGATCTTTTAGCCTTCTTCCCCCATCCAAGTTCAATATCCCTAACCCTATATTCGATCTAGGATGGAGGCTATGAAAATTGCTAAAACATTTTAAGAACTTAACTCTAGACTATTGTTTTCACTTTATAGACACCCCAAAAATAAGTTCTAAGAACAGCGGGCGCCTAGACAAGCCAGAGTGCCCAGGCCTCAAGTATACTTCTGCTTCACGGGCGCCTGAGAGCGCCAGAGTGCCCTAGTTTCTATCTGGAGGAAGCCTGGGAGTGCCTGAGTGCTCTAGGTTTTGTTTGGCAGGTTCCTGGGCTTGCTTAAGCTCCCAGATTTTTGTCTGGCGGGCGCTTGTGCGTGCCTAAGCATCTACTACTCCAAATGTTTAATTCAAATTTCTTCTTTCTCAAATCAAAAATCTCCATCTCATATCTCAAATGAGTCATATGAGAGCTAACCCCAGCATGCTCCCAAGAGTAGTGTAGTGACTGCACTCACACCGGTTGCCTATGTATCCTCCACCCTAAGTAATCAAGCTGCATGTAGTTCATCCAAATGAGAAGCCTTAATCAAAGCTTCTCCATGTTCGCCAATCTTTTGAAATTATTGAACTTTAATACTATCAAGGTATTCCCAAAAGGTTACCATATTTGGAACTCTTCTTTGAATTCCTCGTGTTGAAATCCTTTCTTCAAAAACTGCTCCACGATAAGATCAAATTGCACTACATGTGCTAAGAGAACATGAAAAATAGAATTTTAAACAATAGGAGAAAATAATTCATTGAAGTATATCCTTCTTCTTTGTGCAAAAACTTTAGCAACAAATCTTTCCTTGTAGCACACATCAATAGCTCTAAGAGATCATTTCTTTTGGACATGCACAAAATTGCATCCAATAGCAGTTCTCCTCAAAGAAATCTTCTCCAAACTCCATATTGCAATTTTAGAAAGATACTCCATCTCTTCATCCAAGGCCACCTTCCAGTGCTTACATTCAGAACTCTTCATAGCTTCTTTATAGTAACATGGAATATCGATTTCTAAAACTGCCAAGGCAAATCCAAAGTCATCCCTTAGCCATGTAGGCTTTGAAATATTTACCCTTCTAGTTTTACTGGTAGCAATAGAGTCCCTCACTAAAGTCTCTCATACTATTACCTTTTCAAAATCAAAACTCTGATCATCATCTGGGTTAGCCTATTTAGTAATATACTCCAAGGAAGTAGGAGACAATGGAGCAAATGGAACTATTTCAAGCTCCACCGTCTACAATTTTCCAATGGCTTTTGTAGGATGCTTCACCTGGTTTGAACTCCTATGCCTCATAAGAAATTTCTCCTTAAATGCCACATCCTTGCTTATGAAAACTTTCCTTTTCTCCACATCATACAATTTGAACTCTTAGCTCCTCATCTATATCAATAAGTATAGGCCTTTTGGCATCATTCTTCATAATATAATAAGCAGGATATCCAAAGATCTTTAAATTATGATAACTAGTAGCATGTTTACCTGACCATACCTCTATAAGGGTTTTATTTCCAATAGTTGTAGAAGAAAAATGGTTGACAATATGATAAGCATAATAAAGGGCCTCCACCCAAAAATCTCTCTCCATCCCACCTTTCGACAACATACACATAGCTTTCTCCACCAATGTTTGAGTTATTTGTTGTGGCATCTATATCACTATGAAGTGATGCTCAATCTCAGATTTATGGAAGTCTTGTATAATTTAATGTAAAGATTACTCGCTCCCCTTATCTTATCTTCACAGTTTTGCCAGTTCAATTTTCCACCGATTTCTTCCACGTCTCGAACTTTTCTATCAATTTTCCTTTGCACTTCATGATGTAGAATAGTTTTCCACAAAAGTGTTAAAATATCGTCATCCTCCAAATGACCTCATTTTCATCAAACCCCAAACCTTTGTGTACACATAATCAAGTATCCCTTGAGTATTGTGGATAGTAGTACCAAAGAATACACATGTTTTCTTACCAAATAGGCAGTACTCACACAATTTGAGCTCACATGACCCAGCTCATTCAATCAAAGCTTGCTTCTTCAAGACACTTAATTATTGTTCCCAAACATGAGCTATCCTTAATTGATTCATCAGCAGTAATAACTCCACCTTCTATTGTACTTCCTTGAATAAAATACAAATTATGTTGTTGAACTCTTTTCATATATGTCATACACCCCCTACTGATTATTAGAACTCCTGCCTTAATAACAACTCTAAAACCCTTCACTTCAAGAGATCCTAATGATAGAAGGTTCTTACAGATATCAAGAACATATCGTACATCCTTCAATACTCTTACAATGCCATCATGTAGCTGCACAAACACACTACCTATCCCAATAGTACGACATGCATGATTGTTGGCCATTGTCACAGTAAATATAATAGGTATCTCCCGAATCCATAATTCAACATGAGTCTTTTGGGTACAAGCACCGAGATATCACTATCAGAGAAACATCTAAGTCATCAGAATTGGAGTTCACCTGTGTAATATTTGCTACTACATCTAATGATTCATTCTCCATGTTCTTCAATTTTGGATAGTCCCTCTTCTAATGTATGCTCTCCAAACAAAAGACACACTGGTTGTGCCGAAGATTTTGACCCATGGGCTCATCCCTCTTATGGCTATCATCACCATTCTCTTATTAGGTCTTTCACATTGGAGGATAAGCGCTTTGAATATTTCTTACTTTGAAGACTCTTTATCTCTTCGTCAACTTTCATTATTCAATAATGTCATCATCACTTCATCATACATAAAGGCCTCCTTCCCATGAATGAGTGCCATGGTGAAGTTTTCACACTCATTCGGGAGCGAGTTTAATTGAAGAAGTGTCTTGTCTTCATCCTCCACCTTTTAATCGAAATTAAAAAGAACTTTCAATAACTTGTTGAACTCATTGAGGTGATCATCAATGGATATTCCTTGTCTCATTAGAACTATGTACAAACATTGCTTCATATGGAGATGATTCTCCACTATCTTTGTCAGATACTTGTTCTCAAGGAACTTCCACAATTTCCATGCTAATGTTTCCATCATCACCGCATACTTGGTCTCATGGGTCAAATAATTTCATATCAAGTTGCATACATTGCTGTTCATCTTGACCCAATCCCTCTCCGATGTCTTCTTAGAATTTTCATAGCCATCAAGAACATCCTTCAGGTTCAATGTGAAAAGTGCATCCGGGACTTTGCATCTCCACATCTCGATGTTGTTCTTTCCATCAAACTTAACATCGATCCTTTCCGGATGTGCCACAATTTTGTGGGAAGATCGCTACACCACCCTTGAAGATGAAGAACAAGAAGGTTCTCCTCCCACTCTCTCTTCCATGACTTCTTGTATGTTTCTAGATGCTCCAAGAATAGCAAATATAATTTTGAATCATAGAACCCTAACCTTGCTCTGATACCACTGTTAGGATCTTCTCTATAAATCAAATCAAAATATTCTCTAGTAAACAACCACAACAGAAACATGCAAGAACAAAACAAAAGCAAATTGCAACATAACACAAGATTTACATGGATAGGTGTAAGCACCTACGTCCACGGGGAGGGAGGGGGAGAAAGTTCACTATATCGGAGGAAGAATGCAATTAGGTTTCATAAACCCTTCACCCAAACCGTCATCAACGGAGTTTTTAGCCTTCTTCCACTACCAAAATCTCTTTATCCCTAAGTCTATTTCAAATCTGAGATGGGGGCTATGAAAATTGCTAAAACCTTCTAAGGACGTAACCATAGAATATTGTTTTCACTTTTATACGCACCCAAAAAATGGGTCCTGAAAATAGCACTTAGGATTGTCCAGGCCTCGAGTCTACTTCTGCTTCACGAGCACTTAGGATTGTCTGAGTGCCAATTTTCTATCTTGTGAGCTCCTAAGCGCCCCTAAGCGCCTAGGTTTCTGTCTAGCGAGCGCTTGGGCTCGCATGAGCGCCCATGTTTCTGTCTGGCGGGCAATGGGGCCAGCCTGAGCGTATACTGCTCTAAATGATCGATTCAACTTCCTTCCTCCTCAAATCAATAAAAAGATGGTTTAAGCCTCTATGTCCATTAATAATAGTTTAAACCTTGATGCAAAATAAAGGGCTATATTCCTTTCTTCTCATAGGCAACAACAACATTTGGAACCGAACAAAACTGACCCCCTACATTTTTTAATGGAAGCGAGGGCAAAAGGATGGTACATTAACCTCAATTGAATAATATGTGGCATATGCAATTAATCAAAAGTTACATATGAAAGTTACTATATACATAATACAAAATTAAATGCACAATTGAAAGAGAAAAATTGTGTTGTAAAAGCCATGCACCTTTGGCAACGGTAAATCGCATGGGTAGCTTTATCAAATCACCGAAAATGCGCTTGATCATACGACATGCTAAAAAATCGTCCAAATCAATGGTGGAATTCTCTTATCACCAATCCTCGTCCTTCAAAATCTCACTTTGCACAGAAAGCCTAAAACTATGGAGAATAGCCATGCATCAACCCAAGATATAGCTCAAATCAAGAAATTCCAAACGAAAAAAAAACATGTACTGTAAGATCAAGGAAAATTAAAAAGAGAAGACCTCATATAGAAAACTCAACAGCATCAATATTAGTAGATACTGTCGAGTAGTTCTAGTTTAACACAATGTAGGAGAGTTACCTTTTGCATTCAATAGATAGAGAAGTAGGGCATTTCAATTAAGAAGGTAATGTAAGAGCCTTTATGTAACCTATGAGTTGTAAATAATCACACTAGTTAGCAAACATTCTTATCTCAGAAAGTGACTTTACTTTCTTTTTGTTCTAATTTCTTAAATCTTAATTTATCACCTGTCATGCATTTAGAGTGTTTGATATCTAGGTGCCACATGCCTTCACTACTCTTTTTGATTAAATAATAGCAATTTGAAGTTATTTGAGATTGGAACAACTTTCTTTACTATTTTGACTCCTAGTTTACAAGAGTTTTTTCGAAGATGTAAGGTCATAGAGATTTTTGCGAGTCTCATATGTATATTAGATATGGGATTTTCAGATTTCATCCAAAAGAGCTTATAATCTTGCATAAGAAAATTAATCAGGGACTCGTACATATCGCATGTCCCTTCATAGATGGTTATAAAAAAAATCTCATATTTCTTTGCTAGTCGTGCACAAAAATAATGTATGTAATTCTCCTATTTTAATTCCCATTGAAAACATGTGATTACTTTTCCATTTAGTTGTGTGGCTTTGAATTTTCCATCGGTCCATTTACTGTGTGGGGTTGTGGGTTCTATGTAACCCCTTCAACTAAGACTCGCATATGATAATCTACAAATCTTAGAAAGTTCGTCATTTTCATCTTCCAAAAATCAAAGCCTATTCCATCTTCGTACAATGAAGGATGAGCATATGATGCACCCTCCATCGCATGGGGATCCTCTGCTTTGAACAATGTTATTTCAAAGCAGAATCCTTACTCTGCACATCATGAGACACACTCTGATACCAATTATTGGATATTTAAGCACATATAGCGCTATCCAAGGTGGGTTGAATTTTATTTGAGATCTTGATAAATACATTACATTAATTTTAAGCATGAAATAAAAATAAAGTGCAAATCACAAAAAGGATATATAATAAATTCAAAATATAACAAGTGAGCACAAGATGCTATAGTGTTTTGGAACCTCCTGTTCTTATGTGGACTCTTACACAAATATATACGATATCAATTAGAAAAATATTATTTAGATTAATAAAATTTGGATATTATTTCATTTGTACATATTTATTTATATTAAAATAATATAAATATTATTTTTTAAGTTTGTATTGAAATAATATTTAAATATTATTTGATGGATTTTTTTTGATGCCACGTCAATGAATCTAAATAGCATTTCTCTATCGATTGTCTGCTTATACATATGACTGTCATCTCATTTATACTTTATTTTGATTATTTTTTTTTTGGAACTCGATGAAAAACAATATCTGAAAATAAATTTTACAAAAATAAAGCAAATTGTGTATTAATTATATGTTAATGATTTTATAATCATAATTTTAAATAATTAATATCAATTATTATTTATAAGAGAGTATGCATATATTTTATTATTTTAAATTTCCAATCAATCTTTCGTTGCTTTCTTTTTTTTTTTGTCCGTCAAAATGAATGCACTTTCATTGCATGCGTCTCACCGTTTTAAAGGCAATAATAATAAAGTATGAACAAAGTTATTAACTAATCATTTGTCTTCTTTAGTTAGACAAAAAAAAAAAATATATATATATATATATATATATAAATTATATTTACATAAAAGTATATATTAAAAAATAATGTATTTAACTAATAATATACTTACATCTATATATTTTTATGTATATTAGTGTGTAAGAGTAGTAATACTCAAAAAATAAATAAATCAAAATTGCTTGAATTATTAGGTTTTAATTGAAAATAACAAATTTCTTAAGGAGATAAATTATGTGAATTGTGATCTGAAATTTTTTTTTTTTCATTTTAATCATTAAAAAATATTATATAGATCTCAAATATCTCCCAAAAATATGGATGATTAGGATTTAAGATTTAAAAAATATATTTTTATGGGCCCCACAAGCAAAAGTGAATTTAATAATATTTTTTTATTCTACTTAACTCCCTAAATCCTAATCATCCATACTTTTTAGGAGATATTCGAGAGCTATGTAACAATATATTTGCATTCATTTGTATTCATTACATGCATATTTTATATACATCAAAATATTATAAAAAAACTAATGTAAATAGAAGTTTTAAGTAAAGTATGAGTACTATAGTTCAATTTCAGATTAAGATTAGCATTAAACTAAACAAAGTAACTACATTACGCCTCCGATCATTAGGATTTTCCAGCTATCTCCGATTTTCAAGCCACACATGTATAATACGCAAACACATGCAATGTATGTTTCTGCATTATATGTGTGCATATATGTAACAATTTGATTATTGTTACTTGGTTTTAGACATCTTAAGTAGGTCAAAATCATCGTCGGTAGACTCCTAATGGCATTAGGAGCTTGCACATGACATTTGGTGCGCTTTGGAGATCATTTGTTTTCGATACATCTTTCAAGGCAATTGGAATGTACTGGAAATTATCTAATTTAATTTGACCTCATAATCAAAATCGGAGTTCTCCAAATTAGTTAGAAATGATATTCTGAGAATTTTAATATTATTTTAAGTGCTCAGAAAATTAAGATAATTAAATTAATCTCTAATCAGAAATCCAACTTCATTTTTGATTTCCTTGCCCACATTTTAGCTAAAGGTGAATTTTTGAAATTTTTCAGAGCTCATTTAATTATTTAAATTTTATTAAATTAAAAAAAAAAGTTATTTAGTTATTTAAATAATATTTCCTTTTTAAATAGCTGACGGCGTCTGACCTGCCATCTGATCAGATGGCGGGTCCAATCCTGACCATAGATCACAAGCACGGGACTAATCGGGTCGTTCGTTGCCCGATCGCACACGACAAGCCAATCGATCAAATCCAATATGGCCCGTTGATTCCTTCCCCCGAGATCAAACGGCCGAGCTGAGGTCACTGTACACCCCAGTGCAGCACACGATCGTGCGTGCGCAGAGGTGCTAGCGGTACCCTATGGCTGCTCTCACTGCACCTTCGTCGTGTCAATTAAGGCTCTATCCTTACCCAAATCCCTCCATTCGGTGGAGGCCTTTTATTGGAGACATCTCGACGAGTCAAGGAGCACCATAAGCCATCCGGTTGCAAAACCCTAATTTGGGGGAAACGGTAAATGGTACATTCATATACTATAATATATGCAATTCCCTCTTAATTACCTTTGTTTCGCTATTGTTGTAGTTTTGGGACTGATTGATCGAGGTTGATCGAGCTTGATCTGTCCATCATGTACCGTATAGTACACAGTACTATATGAGTCGAGGAGCTCCAATGTCCGAGTTTCACCATGACAGGCTGTGAAGACCCACTTAAGTAGTAATAAATGAAACTCTTAAACATCGAGGCACCTTTTCAGATAACGGTGGAGTTCCTAATAATAACTTCAAAGTTAAGCGTGCTCATGTGGGAGCACTCCTAGGATGGGTGACTTGTTGGGAAGTTATCTTCTGTGGCAAAACTGTGAGGCCTTTCAGGCTAAAGCGGACAATACCTTAGTGCTTAAGAGTTTAGGCTGTTACAGATTGTTACAGGAATGCAGGCCACCGCGTGTCGAGCCACATGACACGCGGCGCGGATGTGCGATAGAGACGAAGGAGATGTGATGGTGACCGTTGGATCAGATCTTACGATCTGATTAGACGATCCACAGATTAACGCCCGATACTGACGGCGTTAAGGGAAACTGATCGAGAGGATATACAGCGGACGACGCCATTTACTTAAACTTAAATATATATTATTAATATAATTATACTAACTTAATTAATTAAATATGTTTCAAAAATTTTTAATAAATCACCCCTAGCTATTTGAGAGGTGAGGAACGCAATGGTGAAGACGGATTTTCATTTTGACGAGTATTTAATTATTCGAATTTTCAGGGTTTTAAATAATATTAAAATATTCGCCGAAAATCTAATGACTTACAAATGCATCCAAAACAACACCCCTAGCTAATTTGAGGGTGATGAGCACAATGGCAAAGTCAGATTTTTGATTTAAGGTTAATTTAGACAGGTCAACTTCTAGGGTTTTTGGAAATTCCCAAAACTAGGATTTGATTTATTTGATTTTTGATTTAGACTAGATCTTAGTTGTGAGTTCCTAATGACTTAATTAGTGTACTGAAACTATAATTAGGAATTGGTTTAGTCCTAGATGATCTAAATAACAACTTAGGTTGTTATAGTGTTGAACCCATTCAAATGTTCAATCATTGAGTAGCCGTCCATGATCTTCATATTAACAATTTTTTGGTCAAAACATTTTTGTTAGAAGCTTAGGGCTTCTCATACATCTTTGTCAGAGCATCCATAAGATCTACAGTAGTTTTTTCATTAATAATATTAAATACAACAGAATAAGACAATAAAAAATGAATCAAACTAAAAGCGGTTCTATCAAGAACCTCCCAATTTTCATCTAACATAGTTGTTGGTTTTCTGTCAACTCCACTTAGTGGTGGATACAACTTATTCTAATAAAGCAAATTCTATATTTGTATTTTTCATAAGGCGAAATTAGTGTCGTTGAATTTCTCGATTTTGTGTCTCATTTCGTTGTCCATTACTCCCAGTCAAATTGCAAACCCTAAAACAATAAGAACATGCGATAGAAAAAATACTATTTCTTACTAAATGAATTCTTTTTTATGTATATTTTAAGAATTTTTAAAATATTTTTAATAATTTTTATGTATCATGAGACTCTCAATCTTTAATTGATTTTAATAGAATATTCAAAATCTTTATGAATTAATAATAATAGAAAAAATATTTGAATTAATTTGAATTATTATCAAATTATTTTATATTATTATACAAAAATTTGATAATATTTTATTTATATTTTCTATCCTAAATATATATATATATATATATATATATATATATATATATATATATATATATTTCTACATATTCTTTCAATATTCAAAATCTTTGGCATTTTCTTATAATATATATATATATATATATATATGAAAATAACAACTATGAGATATTATTCCTAAGAAAAGGGCATTAATTTATATGTGAAAATCTATTAATAAAGAAACAAAGGAGTGAAAAAAAAGCAGGACTTTCCTTGCGACTGACTTCCCTTCATTTCCATGCCGAATACCAGTTGTACTTTTGCTGCCACCGCCCACCTTTTTTACTTCAAATTTCTCTTCTTTTCTTTTAATGCTAAGAAATAAATCCTTTTTTTTATCTGATTAAAAGCAAAAGCCATTAGCTAAGATTCTTGCAAATATATACGCATGAAAAATACTATAATGACTTAGAGATTATGAGATAGATAGATATAGCGGCCATTAAAAGGAAAAGAAGGAAGAAGGCTTTGTTTCTTATGAAATAAGAAAGCAGAGGGCCCCAAAGCCAACCCCCTGCATGTGCTTCCATTCATTGCCTTTTCTTTAGTTCTACGTGCGACTTTCTTATAATTATACTATCATATACATAATACAATAGAGAGAGAAGATAAGCACTCGATGTGCCAAAACAGAGGATCGTATCGTTCGTTCCTCGGGCACTGTCATATCATCCGTACTTTAATTCTACTAGTTGCTTTTTAGTGTGAGAGTACTGTTGAATCCAGCAGTTTACTTCAGCTGTGAAGGTGATGGCGACCACAGCTCAAAATAGTCAAAAGTTGGGTTTGGCTTTGTAAAGCATTAATGGTGGAGTCTTGTGGTGGGGACGCCAAGCCCAGCTGCGCTCTTATGCTCCCATATAATTAGTGCTAATCACATTATAATTAATATTTATTAATTCAAACCATAATTATAACTGTATTAAAAAACATTTAAAATTAAGAGTTATCTATATTGATTGATTTAGTTAATTTTAAAAAAAAAAACTATATTTACATTCGTTTACTGTTGACAGCACCGCAACCTTTTTACGGAAATATCCTTTCTGGCTGTGAGCAGCGAAGAGGGTGCTGCAGCTGTACAGAGGCAACGATGCTGCAGCTGTACTACAGCTTTTAAGTACAGTTTAACTATATAATTTATTTTTTATTTGGATTAATATATATATATATATATAAAATAAAATGCAATAAATCCACTTAATAAAATATATATTTTAATTCTAAAATTCAATTAATAAGCGAAGTAACTTCTCCGATCATTCTCATTAGTAATGCTGTTTGGTGGCACTCTAAAAATTTATCAAATAAAATATGAGTAATATTATATTTTTATTAAATATTTATTTTATTAAAAATTTATTTCTAACTTAATATAACACCCAATATTACTCGTCTGATTTCACGGATTTTAAAAACATTTTCTTCTCGTTATAGGCTGCAAGCAATACGGTGACTCATCAAAAAAGGTACCCTTTTTAATATATATAATTGGGAATAAAGTGCCTTTTTATTTCTATTGGTGTGGTTTAAAATTCTTTTTCTTAAAAAGTATATATATATATATATATATATATATATATCCAAAAATATTTGTTAAAAAAATAAAATATTTGTAAAATCATATTTGATATTGAAAATACTACTTAGACTCGCTAATGTGGTACCTAAGAAAACTTATCTAATAGAATTTGAGATCATTTCATTAGTATTTTATTTTATTTACATAAAAATAATATAAATATAATTTTAAAGTTTGTATTAAAATATGTCCAAATCTTATTTGATGAACTTTTATGAGAGTCACATCAATAGATCTAAATAAATATTATTTCTCATTTTTATATATGAAACTATTCTTAATAAATCTCTCTCATACAATTACAAGAATAATGTAATTCTTGGAATTGTTGGGAGTTATAATAGAAGAAAGATAGAAATTTTATTGACATTTGGAGGTTCTATTTTTTGCATAATAATTATCATATAAATATAGTTTGGTTCCATCATTATGATAATTACTTAAAATAAATATGAATGAGAAAATTACATTGCATAATAGAAGAAATTAATAAATTAAAATCATACCCAAAACAAGAGAACTTATAATTGCTTAACACATCATGTCCATACATCTACTCTTTAGAAATAAGCCTTATCCCTCCTTTATACACTAGTAGGTGGAGAAACCTATGCTCCTTTGGCCGCAGCGCAACAATGCAAACTCTTCATCCAAAGGATTTTTCTCGACAGAATTGTTCAAAATTTTCTCTATCACAATCCTAATTAGAGTTGGATAAGAAATAAATTTTAGCAAATAAAAAAGCTTGCAAGAAAATGTTCTTGAAAATGTTTCCAAAGGGTTTTAATCTTTGAGGTGAAGAGAGAGAGAGGGGGAGAGAGAGTTTGGAGTTAATACATAACTTGTTGTACATCTCGTCAAAGCCTCTAGTACATGGATGCGTCGAAGCGCCGAAGCTTCTAGTTCTTTGTAGAGCCCGAGAAAAATATGTTAGAGCTTTAGTGCACTTAAGAGCCTGAGCTTCTGTTAAATTGAATTTAGGAGCAAACTCCACAATGTTTGGCTAATTAGAACTTAATTCAGTATTATTAAGACTAAAATGTTTCTGAAAGTTTAATAATGAAATAATTGAACCATAACACGCCCAAATGAGAGGAAGGAAGTTTTCTGAATATTTTGAATTTGGAATAAATATAAATATGAGAAAATTATGGAAAATAATTTTGAGATCAAAATACAAAAAAATGTATATTTGAATTTCTCATGTGTGTGTGTGTGTGTATATATATATATATATATATATATATATATGTATTGGGCGAAAGTTTTTATATTTAACATAAGCAAAATATATATGAAATTCAATTGGAATTAAATCAATCTAACTTTTGATGATTTTGAATTTCAAACTCCTATGGCTAATTAATTAAACAATAGATGGAATGTTCGTTGTCATATCAAATTTTTGATCCAATGGTCACTAACTGTAACGGCCGCCTCTTGATCATCATCGAGTAACACTAACTCAACTACGATCAAGTGATGACTACCACTAACACCACAGATAATAAGCAATATATCCATGACATTAATCTGAAGGTGAGCAAAATCTTATGCATAAACATAAGTAAAGCAGTGTAGAAAATAAGAAAAAAGGGCATTCAAACATTATCCACATCTATCAATTCACATACAATATAAAAAATACAGAATAATAAGAAAGAAACTCATTTATTACATTAATTAAATATGAGCAACATAAATTTTAAAAAAAAATGAGTAAGATCTCATTCTTTGCAGAATATCAATCTCACCTGACCCTCTATCACCAGCACACCCCCAAGCACAAGTTCTAAACTAACACATGATACTGCCATTTGTACATATATGACAGGGCCAAGCCAACAAAGGAAAAATAATAGACTTATAAAGTCTACGTACAATAAAACTGTAACATAGCATATACTTGCATTTAAAAGATGTTATTCAATCATAATAATAAAACAAAAATCAAGCTACAGAAATATTGTAAAATAATTGAAAATTTAAAACTATATAAAATTGAAGTAAAGTAAAGTAAAATTATAAAAAAACTATAAAAGCACAAAATAACTGAAACTATATAATTTGAATGAAGTAAACTTGAACTGTAAACTGAATTCTGAAAGTAAATAAAAATAGCTAGTATTCTAACACTAATGTAAAAACATATAATGATGTACTATATGCCACTGGGATCATGCATCCAAATATGCCACAATACGGTATGACACTGATATGTAATAGGACTATCACTGAATAGCTATGAGTCATATGGTCCAATGTATACATACATCCAGTTGGGAATACAGTTTACTGTGATGCCGATGCATCATGAAATTTCCCAGTATATGTATACAATATTCCGTAACTCATAAATCATCACTGATACTCATATATCATTCTGATACTCACACATCATGCTTATGCTAATGCTCGTGCTTCTAAGTTACATGAGATAAATCCAGAAATCCAGAAAAATGATTTGAAATCCGATAATGAACTCAATGTCTCCATTATGCAGAATCCTGCTAAAATGATTATGACTCCTAAATTTCTAATTTTGATAATTGGTTAAAGTTGAGAGTTTACTTAAAAATTATTAGCTATGATGAATGTATACACATGATTGTATATTTCCAGGAAATGTGGATTTAACCCTTAGCTTGTTTAAAACTGTACTTATCGAAGCGCACTACGATAGGAGGCAGAACCCGGTCACAGTTTATATATCAAGCTAAGTCGTTAAATAACCTAATTACAAGCATACTTAGTGGTCTACACAAAGTGACTTAAGATACTTAATTTGCTTAAACTGCACTTATCGAAGCGCACTATGATAGGAGGCATAACTCAGTCACAGTTTATATCTCAAACTAAAGATCTAATTTACTAATTGTAACACTCTTAGTCTTGGAAGATTTACTTTAACAGGACTGTATTCATCTAATCCCTCGGGATAACACCTTGGTCATAAGTCTGTATTGGAGTGAATCAACCAATCCTAAATATTGCTGAAGTGACTCAGCACCATAGATATATATAATTATATCCAATCAATAATTTTGGGTTCAAAATATTCTATTTAATTAACAAGGATTTATCAAAGCTATTAAGTCCTTATACTAAATGGGTGAGTCCTACACAAGGCTCCAAGGGTATGATAAAAAAGATCACTCAATGTTGATTTTTACCATAAGTGAGAAGTTCCATTCTAAGTGCTTTAGGTGATTCCTACCACAATGTATGAAGATCAACTTCTAAGGTTAAAAGGATTATCTAAGATTCTACCTTAATAAGGTACAAAGGTTTTTCTTACCTCAATGTATCATCATTTGTTAAGGCTATTAGTAATACTAAATAAAGCCTAATGTAAGATCATCAAGATCTCACATATCAAAACACTCAATATAATCTTATAAGATTATTCATTATGTTTGGTTAATTAGGTCAGATGGGTAGCTCTATCTGATCGAGTTCTAGACTACAATTATGAGATATAATCGAGAATCTTATTAGGATTTGATCTTATAATGAATCATCATAAACTTTATACTTGATTTCATGCTAATCATTTTATTTAAGAGAAAATCAAAGATCTTAAGTTTCAAGTCCAAATGCTTAATCATATCGGTTCTTAAATTTCCTTAGCACTTCTAATTCAATGAAATAAAGTCAATATCAAATCAAATAGACTATTGGAATTATGTTAGTCAAATTATCTTATAATTAGATTGATTGATTAAGTGATTAAGAGTTTGAGTCTAAATCAGACAGATTAGGTATTAACCCCTAACCTTATCAATTTAAGACAAAGAGTTATGTTACAAGTTAATGGTAAATCAAATGAATTATTGATTTAATAATGATGGCAATCTAAGATCTAGATCAAGTGTAAATCACTTGTTCAAGATCTCAAGATCTCTTAAGTTTAATAAGGGATAATTGATAGTTTAATGAAATTAAGCAATCATAATAGAATTAAAACATCTTAATCCTTTAAAATAACTCGCAAAAATACATGAAAGTTAACATAAAACTTGAGAAAGTAAAACACACAAAAACAGTAATAAGAACTATGCAAGTGATGTACGCACTTAACATAGGACTAAATAAACAGTTTTAATTATTAGAACTCAATACAAGTTCTAAATACTTATGTACCTGGCTCGAGAAAATTTTGAACTTCTACAACACATGGCTTAGGAGCTTAAGCCTTCAACTTTGCATGAAGTATGGACAGATTTCTAAAATATAAAATGAAAGCAAGTTGACGAATTAATTCAAAAAATTTAGTTGATTGAGCCATAATATATCATAATGCAATAGAAGATTAAGATGAATCAACCCTTAGGCTAAAAATGTTTTTAAGATTTTAGTCAATATTTTTATTATCTAAACTACTTTAGCTAAATATATACAAAATTAGAGATGTGTTGCTTTGCATCTGACTTGATTTAACTTTGTTCACTTTATAAAATTCTTCAACAATTTATGCTTATATTTTGTGTTAATGAAATTAATGATTTATGATTATACCAATTTGCCTAAGAAAATATAACTTAATATGCTTTAACATACTTAATAAGGTGAACCTATTTTTGATCATATCAATTAGTTAATTAAAGACATGTGATGAGTCTATTAAGATATTTACATTATGTACTATATAAAATTTATTTGATATATAAAAAATCCTAAATAATCAATAATATATGTCTAAACAATCTTCCAAAATGATTCATGATCTTAACAATAAAATATAGTTAATGACAATCATATGAAATTAATTAACTATTGAACTACATACATAACTCAGCATGATTTAAAAAAAAAAAGAGCATATTTCAATTTTACTTATCTCAGTTACTTAAAATATAGCTCTATGATTAAACATAAATATTTACAGTAAAACAATATTATTATACCAAACTTACACTCCTTCTATTAGCAACTATATGAAGTGCTATGCACTTTAAGAAAAAAATGAGATAATCAAGCTCTATTATAATTATTGAAGTTATATATATATATATATATATATATATATATATATATATATATATAAAATAAAGATTTGAGTGGTGATAGGTACCATCAAGAGGAGCGACGAGGCAGTCGGAAACAATGAGTGAAGTTGCCGATGCGATCTTCAAAGGAAGAAGGAGAAGGCATGGATCGGCGATGGTGTTGCTCAACAAGATGAAGATGGATGGCTCAACGATCCTTGGCTGCGTCGAATGGAAGGGAACCGACAATGAAAGATGATAAATTGACAAAGTGGAGAAAGATGCAAGAGCTCGGCTAATGGTCAAATGGAGAGAAAGAGATGATTGAGCCTCTATTTAAAGGAGGAGAGCATAGCTCTCTCTTGAATTCTCCCATTAATTATGGGAGAGAAGAGGAAATATTATGAGTCTTCTTCTTTTTTTCTTAATTGTGTGCATTAGAGGAGTGGAAGGAGAAGAGGGGAGTTAGAAGTAATTACATGCATTAGAGGAAAGGAAGGGGAAGAGAGAAAATGGGGTCCAATCATGAAAGAAGAAAATGAAAAAAATAAATTAATTATTTAAGTCTTTTAATTTAATTTAATTAATTAATTAATAATTTAAATCCCAGATTTAATGGAGCAAGAAAATGGAGTCTAGTCAAAAAGAAGAAAATGAAGGAAATAAAAAGAAAGGATTTAAATAGATAAATAATTATTAATTTCTAATATTTAATTTTTTAAAAAATTCTAATTTAATAAACATGTTCCAAAAAATTCCAAAAGTTCACCCCTAACTAAATTGGAGGTGAGGAATTCAATGGCAAAATCGGATTTCGATTCCGACGATTATTTAATTATGCTAATTTTCAGGGTATTTAATTATACTAAAATATCCGTGAAAATCCGACGACTTCCAAATGCGTCCAAAATATCACCCCTAGCTAATTTGGGGGTGAAGATCGCAATGACGAAGTCATATTTTGATTTTGAGGTCAAATTAAATATTTTAATTTTCTAATTAATTAAATATTAAAATAATCTAAAATAATTGATTGAGCTCCTAATTGCTCCAAACATTCATGATTTGGTTCTAATAGCTAGATGAACTTAATTAAGATACGATTAAGCTAAAATTAAGCTGGGTAACAACTTTGGGTTGTTACACTAACTAATTAAAACTACAGAGGAGCGTTCAATCGTCAGATCTAAGCGAATTAGATTCGACAGATGATCAAATCAAGAGCACTGATGTAATTGGCAACCTTCATATCAAATCAAGAGAAATTTGACAGTTGATCTCAAATACAAAATTACAAGACCTGGGATCTCTGTTGGATCATATCAAGAGAAATTTGATGGCATATACAATACCTAAACCATAAAGATGATCTCACTCACCAGATCTAATCGTCAACTATTAAAACCTTACTTAAAATCATAAGGCAACTATCGTTAGATCTTCAGTGTTAATCGAATGATGAAGATTATAATTTATAAGGAATTATGGAAACAGTCAGATCAAGATTCATTAGGATTTGATGACTAGCAAAATTCCAATGTATATATTCTTCATTCTCGCACCTCCCCAACAGCCACCCTTTCACAGACTAATAGCTGATCCTCCTCGTTATGCTGCACAACATTCGATCCCTCCCCGAGTCTCTCAATGAAATGGATGAATGCTACATATCACTATGAGGTCGGCTACCTAAGCTATCATGATTGAGGCTAGCCATAAACATTATTTTAATCATAATCATGGGAATGGAAAGGTCAATTACTATCATTAATCCATGTGAACTTGATGGCTAAGATAATTTTAGTTGCACTATATAATCCTCACTTAAGAAATATCCAAGAACCTCCTCAACTTCTCTAAACCTTGGAGAAGTTTACTGACCTAGAGATGGAGCTCCATAATAGTCAGATTATCTTACAAAGCTTGAGTTTGTTCTAGACCAAGCTTGTTTAGTGCAACCTCAGCTCAACCAAATCACTTGGAGTTCCCACCGATCTTGAAAAGTTCCAAGCCTCATTTCAGTTACCTTGGTAATCTCCTTAAACCTTGAGATTCTTCTTAATTAATTTAAACATGGATTGTTCTAACTATATTTAGCTCACACTAATCTTTGCAAGCATTTGGTTAACCCACATTCTAATGTTAATAGGGCTAGACTCAATCTTCTGTAGACAATATATAAGTCTTTGGAAGTCACATTAATATTATTGACCAAGCCATTTCTCCATTAGATAAGTTCTTTTTTTAAGACCTTGAAGACATTGTATGCTTATGTTTAGCTAAGTGAAACTTTGATAATGTATGATTCAAGTAGAAATTAATCCATGATTTATTTATGACCATGTTTTTCTATTAGTTAATATGAATTTTAAGATCATAGCTTAGATAAATCTAATTAATTATTAGCTTATAGCATGTCTATCTTACTTAGTTTGCTAAGGAGCATCAATTAAAAATTCTATTCTAGCATATGTATAAGTTACATGTGAAACTTGCACCTTAAAATTGTAAGAAGATAATTATTTAATGAATAACTTTTTATTCGCTCGCTAACTTAGTGTTTATCTAAAATCAATTATTTGTATTCTTAAAGCCATGTGTATTTTAAATCACGTCAATATAGTTTCATGTGCTTTAATATTTGTGCTCCTTATTAATAAGCCGCATACATGTATTAAAGATCCATATTTGAAGATAAATTAGGATTAATATGTTAAAGTGAATGATCATGCTTTAAATTTAATATTAAGTCAATAATAATCCATATAAGTCTTAGACTAGAACAAGTTACGTCTAGCCATGACTAACTTGTGCTAGCCTAAACTTTATTCCATAGAAATCGAGATTTATGCATTAAATCATTAAATAATAAGAACAATCATAGCCTAATCATGTTATTAAATATAAAATATTAAATTTATCGAAATCAAATTTCCTATGTGACATTTATAATCCATGTTTAATTGCATGAAATTTAATTAAGTCATGTCATTTTTATCCTTAAGTGCTTAATCAAATAGCATATCATGCTTAGTTAGTTTAATAAACTTGTTATTTTTCTATATAAATCAATACCTATAAATTATTGAAGACTTGTGAGAACTTAAAATAAATTGGAATATATAATTAGGCAAGTAAATTTTATTGGAAAGCTAATTATTTTAGTCTAATATTAAGTGCACTTTGATGTTAATCCTCTTACAAATCCATGTTTGTAGGTCATCCAGCCAAATATATTTGGAAAACCCAAACTATCCTTAGCATTATATAATCCAATGGTAAGGGTTTCTCTTGATTTTATGATTGGAATGTTTAATTTAAATTTCATTAGAGAGCTTTGATGGCCAAGTGCTAAACTATTTTATGCATGCATTGCAAACTAGATAGAACATTTATTGAAGGGCTTGCATCCATATGAATGAGATAGAGATTCTAAAAATTAATGATGGAAACTTGCATAGTGATTTATATATCTAATGACTTAATGTTATATCCTTCAATCCATGAATAATCCAAAATATATACATAAGCTTGATCTTCAAATAACCTACATAAATAATTATGAGATGTTAGAGAGTGATATAATAAACATTAATTATTTGACTTATAAATAAAATGAAAATGGTGTTGTAGTAAATTCTATGTGCATAATAATCATGGTATCTTACCCTAAACCTCTCATGATTAAAATTTTGTTGTCTTCAAGCTTAAGAAACCCAAATGTATTCCTTATTAAAAGGAATATATATTGTGTTCCCTGATTTTCTAAAATAAGTTATGTATACACTTATAAAGTGAATGAGATAATGGTAGAAATAAATTATAAGATCTTTTATGATTAATTTAAATGATTAGATTTTATTTAAACACTAACATTTATGTCAACTGATGTTTAGCTTGCATTTACTTTAATGATGAATTTTAACAAAGATATTCCTTCCATGAATAATGAATCAATCATCTATGTATAATCCATTTCTCATGAAATTAAGTGAAGAACTATGGGTTTTATATCTTCATGATTAATATAAAACATAATGCTAAGACTTAATCATATGTTTATATTCTATGGTATGATGCTTATAAATCATCCTCATATGTAATAATAAAAATATTAATAAGGCATATTCTAGTTTATTAGTGGATGGATTAAACATAGCATATAGAAGTCTACTTAAGTGCATCCAAATCAGCATATATAATTTTCAAAGTATTGTTCCAAATCGAGATGCATAGCATCCAAGCCTTAAAGAGTATAGTTATTATTATTATTAATTATAAATTATCTCATATGGAAGAATTTTTAAGTAATAAGAGTCACACATAACAAAGGGGTGTATTGCTTTAAGTATTACATAGTCTATAGTTTACTTCTTAACCAAGTTGTATGGAGGCATGAATCATGTGCATATTGTATACAATGCACACATCTTATATATATATATATAGTAGAAGAAAATTAAAACTTATATGTTGGTCTTAAAAAAGTGTCTTTGCTTCATATGAAAATGTTGATTTTACAAATTATGAGATGTTACTGATTGCCTCTAATGAGCCTTTGCATAAGAAAGGATCAAATATGAAACACATGGTTTCTATTGTAAGCGTTACTACTAATTGTGAATTTGTTATCGCTTCAAGCGAACCTATAACTTTAAATGCTTTTATATGTAGTATTAATGTGTTATACAACAAAATATTTCAACGGTGTTGCTAGAGAATGTAGTAGTAGACAACAAATTGGGTCATAATTCTATCAATACTTCAATATGATGGCTATAGGAGAGGTGGAGGTTCCAACAGGCCCAAGAGATGGTAAGGCTTCAAAACTCATCTCTCCTAATTTAAAATAACGATATAAGTCTATCACCAAATTGATATGGCATTTTAAATGATTGTAGTGAAGAGATTGCAAATGTTAGAATTGGAAAAATGATAGTCATGCTAAAATATATAAGGACAACTTGGAAATAAAAGAATTAATCAATCTAATGCTATATTAAAGGTCATAGTGGGGTCTTCTAGGGGTTAAATCATAAATTTGCTCTGATGGAACATCAAAGATATTGGAAATATGTTTTCTAAAAGTATATTTATGCATATAACTCTTAAAATTAATTTGATATTTCTGCTATATTTGAATACAAATTTCTGACACCTTATGGAGTTCTCTGATACCAACTATGGCGGCCCTGCCCCACCGTGGTCTGTTAACTCTTAAGTTAACATGATTATGGTGGAGGGGTCACTCAATGACACAGTCCCTACTTATAATTAGATTAAGTACTCATCCTAATCCATCATAATTAAGGACTTTGCCATTCTCCAAATATGATTTCACTAAATGAAAGGTACTAGAAAGCGGAGTGCTGAAGCAAAATAGTAAACATCCATTCATTACAATATAAGGAACTAAATATCCAACTCAGAATAAGTAAAGCAGTAAAAGTATAAAGTTAACCTTGTATTGTTACAACATGATTTTAAAAGTCAAGCTAAAAAAATAGAAATATAATTCACTCATCCTCACAACGCATGAAAGAAAAGCTAAGGTTCTTCAATAGCTTGAACCTCCTCTTGAATCCTGTCTTCAAAAGGCTTTACAACCTCAAAAAGGTCAGAGTCTACCATTGTCAATTTCACAATGATAGGGCCCCCAGCCAATAAAAGAAAATTCTAATTAGACAAAATATTTAAGTATATTTTAGGCTGCAATTTTATTATGTTAATTTAGATATCACCATAACCTTATATTTAAAACAAACAGTGAAGGAGTAGAATGCATATGAAAGAGAAAGGCAGTTATAAACTATAAGTCTATAACTTAACAAAATAAGAAGTAAGCACATACCTTCAAGTATAGCTGCAACATAGTTAGTTATAGAATAAAGACTAAGTACTAATATAATTGAAAGACAACTCAACCTAAACATGCTTATGATCAATATAAATATATGCTAATTGACATAAAGTAAAATGAAAATGTGAAACATCTAAATAATTGAAAAGTAAGACTAACTTCCTATAAAGATATAAGTAATGAACAAGACTAGCAACCTATAAATAAATAAAGCTAGTAATGCAGTAAAATAGTAAATAAAAAAGTGCTAAAAGTATAGTAAAGTAAATTGAAACAAAAAGTATAAGCTGATAAACTGTACTGGCCAAACTTGTTATTTGAAAGGAAAATATAAGAACTCACTTATTGCCATATTAGAACCGGGCCAACAGCCACACAAGAAGTATAAGATGAGATAAGTGGAACCAAGAGGCAAAAACACTGAGTAGAAGTGCAACTAAAACTAGTACTACCATATCGGAAGCGAGCCAACAGCCACACAAGAAGTATAAGATGAGATAAGTGGAACTGAGAGGCAGACTAATTAGATCACATTCTACTTAACTGAAAGTACCGATAAAAATATGAATGATACTTATCAAATATCCTATGTCCAATATATGTGAACAATGTATAAGGCTCAATACAAAGTAAGTAAAGCATCAAATATCAAAGTGAGCAAGAGACTCTTCTAGGATACATGTGATATCCATTATTGTCTAATTTATTCATTCAATCTACTCTAAGTTACACAAGTATAGGATCTCCAATTCCTACTTTTGAGTGTAACTCAGATTCACAACCTTATAAGTTGAAAATAATTAAGACTAGCTTAGTCCTAATTATAAATAAATCGATATCGATTATATAAGTTAAATGATAAATCAACCGACCTATTTTAATAATTTAAGCAATCCCTAGCCATCTTGATTAGCCAAATCAAGATGAAATGATTAAGAATTAAACTCCAAATATTGTGGTTTAATTACTTAATTCAAATGGTGATATTAAAGGACTAGGTTTTAATACCCAAACTCGCAGATTAAGATTTAGGGCAAACCTATTAAGTGAAGTTATACTTAATAGAATGGATCTCTATTTTTAAATCTAAGGTTAAAAGATTGAATAATAAATAATAAACTGTGAAAATCTATAAACTTTAAAAATCAAAGCTTTATCTATTGAGTAACTCATTTTACTCAATAGATGAATTCTAACCTAAGAGTTAGTCCTAATTCCTAAGAAAGAAGCTCTTAAATACTAAGATGAACACTCGAGCTTCAAAACCTAACTAATGTTATAAGAAAATTAAGGAAAAGAGATAAATGTTTAAGGAAGGAATATGAAGTGAGATTTATCTCACATCATAAAGGTTACTTAGAATTTTCCTAAGGAATCAAATTGAGGATTTTGCTTAAAATTTAAGTAATGGTTTAAATTAATGAGATTTTATTCTAAATTACTTTACTTATTAAATTTAACGATTATAACATGAAATTAGGGCTTAAAAGCAATTAACCCTAATTTTGGGTAAAATGACCATTTTGCCCCTTCTTAAGGTCTAAAAAACTACTTTTTGATTTAGGGCTCTAAATTGTAAATTTTCAATGGCTAATGATTACTTACTATATAATATGAAATTAGACAATAAGTACATTAATTTTGGATGATTATTAAGCCTTATGAGATCAAATTAAGAAATTTGACTCATAGGGGCAATTTGGTAATTTTACTTAATGAATTCTAAATTTTCTATTAGTTTATTATAACTTGCTATATAAGATTTCCATATAATATAAAATTACTAAATTTTGATAAGTATTGGCTAAGTTATAGCCAATACAAGGTTTAGGGCTAATTAAGCAAATTATGGTTACCTAATTAGGGTCAAAAAACTTAACTTTTTTATTTAAAATCTAAATTCAGTAAACTTAGTGGATAGAGTTTCCCTATAATCTATTGATTACTTTAATTGAGAGTAGACTCAAATTGAACTTCATTTGGTTAAGTTATGGCTTAATTAGGGTTTAGATGATTAGTAAGGGATTAGTGAAATTAATCACCAAATTACTAAACTAATTACACAATTAGATTCTACTATACTTTATGAGTAATCAAAAATTAAAATTTCTCAAATTGGATCATTAATTATGCTAATATTAACTAATTAAGTCTTAAGATGATTAGGGTTGATTTAGAGATCTAACTATTAGATCATAAATATTTTTATAGTTTACTATCAATTAGGTCTTCCTGATCAAATGGTATATTAGAAGACCTAATTTGGAGCTCAATTGACCAAGTTATGGTCAATTAAAGATCTAGGATTAATTAGGATAATTATAGTTAGGTCCTAAAAGTGATTAAGTAAATACTAATCCAAACAGAGAAATGAACACTACTAGGTTATTATAGAGGTTCTACTGATCACTTTAAGACCCATATTGCTTATGTTTGGACCAATGGTTAAAAAGTTATGAGCCTTATAATATTAGGGTTTGGGTCAAAAAGTGATTAGCCAAATCATCACCTAAATAAAAATTCTAACATTATGTAAATATTCCTGAGGCTTTGCTGATTACTTTGAGACCCATATTAGGTATGTTTGGGTAAGTATATACAAAGTTGTGATAGTTTGAAGTTTTTGGACATTTAGGCAAATTATGGGGTCCTAAATATCACTATATGAAATACAGCTCCAAATGCAAAATTGATAGTGCCAAAATGTTCTTCTAATTTTGTTGATTAAAATGATATATATGTTTGTTACATTTGGATTAATGGATTTCAAATTATAAGGGTTCAAAGATTTGAATTTAACTAATTAATTATACTAATTATTGTTATTTTTAAAATTTAATTTATTTTTTGATTTATTCAAATAGACAGCAGACCCTACTGGATTGCATCAGCGGCCGAGGTGGGCCCACTGTAGACATGCGTCAGTATTGCAGTGGTTGTGGGGATGGCTGAAACGGGTGGGACCCACTTCAATCGATGGTTGACACGCAGACAAGGACTCGTGGGACCCGCCATCCATGTGGCATACAGAGGAGGTGCGGACGGAAAAATCAGTGTGTGCCCCGCCTACATTGGCCTGACATGGATGCGCTGCGAGAGCTACGAGGGTCGGGCTGGCCCGACCTGGCCCGAAGGTTTGATCGCATCATCCCTAATCTACTGACAGAGTACTCTGCTGCTAGGGCATCGAATCTCGGAGGCTTCCCGGTGTCGACAATACAAGACTCGCACGGTAATCGAAAGAGCCAACCGAGACCTATCTAACCGTGGTCGTTTCGAGAGCTAAAGTGATGAGGAGAACGAGAAAATCCTAACCCTATGTGATGCATTTGGGTCCAGAAAAGCGAGACGAAGTCTACCATATACGACTTCAATACTCTGCCCGATCGGACTCAATTGAAAGTGATCGGGCAAGATAGATCCTAAATCTAATGCGTGGGAAAAATCTGCGATGGTTCACAGACAACAATTGAAGAAAAGATTGATGAATCTTCGAGTACCTGCTTTGATGTTTCATGATTCAGGCTTCGGACGGCAGCACCTCTCACTCTCACAACGGTCGGTGTCGAGCAAAACCAGAGCTCTGGAACAATTTTGAGATCTTAACCCGAGCCTTAAACGGTTGGGGGTGCCATCTAGAGCGGCACAGCATACCTAACGAGCGGCGACAGAGGCGAGCACGGACGATTGCCACCCGCTTTGCGCATGGCACAGTTTGGCAGAGACGATGAAATGGTCGCCCGATCCTTCGATCGGACGGTCGAGATTGACCGTCCGTTCTAACTTCCAAATGCAAACGGTGTGAGATATAGTAGACAGCGCCAGTTAAGATAATTTAAATATATTATTATTTAATTAATTTCAAACCTATTTTATAAATTAGAATTAATTAATTAAACGTATCCTAAAAAATTTCCAATAAATCACCCCTAGCTAATTGAGAGGTGAGGAATGTAATGGCAAAGTCGGAATTTTGTTTTAACGAGTATTTAATTATTTAATTTTTTTTCCCGAGTATTGAAATAATATTAAAATATTTGACGAAAATCCAACGACTTCCAATTGCCTTCAAAACATCACCTATAGCTAATTTGGGGGTGGTGAACGCAATGGCAAAGTTAGATTTTTGATTTGAGGCCAATTTAACTAGGTCAATTTCTAGAGTTTCTGAAAATTCTCAAAATCAGGATTTGATCCATTTAACTCTTGATTTAGATTAAATCTTAGAGGTGAGTTCTTAATGACTTAACTAATGCACTGAAAGCTTAATTAGAACCTGAATTAGTCCTAAATGACATAAGTAATAACTTAGGTTGTTATAGTCTGTCAAGATGAGGAACATCCAGACCCTAAAGAGCAAAGTCAAATTGTTGGAACTATGGAAAGGTAATTAACTTCAAGAAGAATTATCCTACCCTAAAGAAGATAAGTAGTGGAGAAAGGTAATGTGCCCTATTATGAATATTTCAATTAAAGAGAATTAGGATGTATTTATCCTCTCACTTGTCAACATGGAGTTCTAGGTGATGGACTCAGGTGCATCCTTTCATGCCACTCCTACAGTGAGTGCATTCAAGAATAACACCAAGGGTGACTTAGGTAAGGTATATCTTAGAGATTATAAGGCATGCCACACTATAGGGAAAGGTTATATGGATGTATAGCTACCAAGCGGTGTAGTTTGGAAGGTCAGGGATGTTAAACATGTGTAAAGAGGAACTTTATTTTAGTGAGCTAGTTAGCCAAAGAGGGCTACATCACATGCTTTACAAGGAACTCATAGAATGTCAACAAGGGTGTACTCATTATTGCACGGGGCAACATGAATGGTACACTTTAAATGATCAATAAAGTATCTGATTATATTACAGCTGTAGAACAGATAGACGTGGGTCTTTAGCACTGGAGGCTTGGCCATATGAGTGAGAGGGGTTTGAAATCCCTATAGTCAAGGAAAGGCTCTCAAGATTAAAGTCAATTGACTTGGATTTATGTGAAGACTGTGTGCTGGGCAAGTAGAAAAAAGTTTCATTCTCCAAAGTTAGAAGAGAGTTGAATGGTTGAAAAATCAAGTTAGTTCATACGAATGTATGGGGGCTGGCTCCTACCTCTTCCATAGGTGGAGCCACATATTTTGTCACCTTCATTGATGATCATACAAAGAAGGTATGAGTTTACTTTCTAAAGAATAAATCTAATGTATTTAATGTGCTTAAAAAGTGGTTAGCTTTGATGGAGAATGAGACAAGATTGAAGCTTAAGTGCTTGAGATCCGATAATGGTGATAAGTACTATGATACAAAGTTCAAGGAGTTATATTCCTTGAGATGCATCAAGAGGGAATTTACAGTTCAAAGAAAACCACATCAAAATGGTGTTATAGAGTGGATGAATAGAATGATCATAGAAAGAGCCAGTAGCATAAGATTGCATGTGGGTCTCCAAAAGTAGTTCCAGAAGGAGGTAGTTAACACGATGGTGTATTTGATTAATAGGGGACCTTCTGTAGCCCTAAATGAAGGGATTCTCAAGGAGGCCTAGAGCGAAAAAGAGGTGAAAATAAACCACCTTAGGGTATTTAGCTGCTCATCCTATGTACATATTAATGCAAAATCCAGTAGGAAGCTTGATGCAATGGAAGTGCATATTTATTGGATATGGCACGGGCAAGTTTGGTTATTGATTTAGGGACAATCAAAACTATAAAGTTATCCGAAGCAGAGATGCCACTTTCAATGAAAGTGAAATATACAAGGATTGTATTGGAGTAGGGACTGATTCCAAGGTTGCTTCAAATTATGAAACCTAGCACATAGAAGTGGATGATAACATTGAGCCAAGTGAACGTGCGCATGAAGATACTCATGAGGGTGTAAATGTTGAACTACAAACACCCATGTTATGGAGTTCCATAAGAGTCACAAGACTGCCACAGAGGCACTCTTCTTCCTTGTTTTATCTATTACTAATGGATGGTGGTGAACAAGAAATATTTAAAGATGTGCTTTAGGTAGCATATTCAATCAAGTAGGAGGCTACCATAAATGATGAAATAACATCACTCATGTCAAATGGGACATGGGAGTTGACAGCTATACTAGCTAGGAAAAAAGCTCTTCATAACAAGTTAGTTTACTAAGTGAAGGACGAACTGGATGGGAGTAAACAATACAAGGCGAAGCTTGTATTAAAGATCTTCCAGCAGCAGCATGGAGTTGTATGGATCACCTGGTAGTTGTGGGAGGCTGACTAGACAGACGGAGAAAATGTAAATGCCTAGGGGCAGCTAAGGGCAATGGGAGTTTTAGAGCGATGCATAGTGAGCAAAGAACTCATTGTGGCAAGCTCTGTGTTATTTATAGCCTTGAGGGAGCAAAGTGGAGCTCGGGTTGGCCTCCCATCATCAGCCCAAGTCAAAAGAAGAATTGGGTCAAGCCCAATAGGGGCAAACCTAGAAGTTCATTCTGCTAAGATTGTTAGGGCTCAGCAAGAGTGAGGGGATAGAATGAATCCACTGTATTGCTAGCTAAGCAAGCTGTTAGATGTTGTTAGGAAAGAAATGAACAAAGATGAGGATGAATAGTGCTAGGATTTTTGCTGGCCATTTGATTAAGCTCAAATCTGATGGCTGGAAAATGATGTTGGCTAGATTAAATGGAGTCATTGGATCAGCGGACTGAACTGGTGAATTGCGCTAAGAATTTATCTACAGCGTGGAACAAGTTATACAGCAGATCACCCACGGTCCGCACATCTGATTGCCCGTGATTCGCACAACAAATTTGAGCGATCAGACGATCGATACAGGGTTTAAAATGCAATTTAAAATTTTGCTAAACCCTTAATTGCAATTTCCCAATTTAAATTAAATCCAATTTGGGCTTAAATGGACTCTAAAAATTCTCAAAAATTCACCCATAGCCAATATGGGTATGAGAAATTTAAAAATATAATCACATTTTTATTTGGAGATCAATTTAATTTAGCTAATTTTTTAAGTTAATAAATTGACTAAATTATCAATTGATCTAATTGAGTTCTAATAAATCCCAAAATTTTTGGGGTTAGGTCCTAATAACAAATAGAACATAATTGAACATGAATTAGGAATTAGTTTAGCCTAGATTGAGCAAAGTAATAATCTAGGGTTATTACATTGTATGATAATCACACATCTTCTAAAACCATTAAATTGTCTTATCTACATACATAAAATATTTAAAGAACCATACCATATTAGATTCAAGAATTGTGAAAAATCACTGAATGAAATTAGAGCATATGCTTCGCATAATAGCACCAAAATTTTTATATCTTTAAGATCTTAGGAAAGCTTACATATATAGACCAGAAATCAGCGAATGCTTAGACTTGTCGAAAGTCCCAAGCTCATGAGGCATGCTAAAGAAAAGAAATACACTCGAGTCCATCACTAGATTTTCCTTTGACACACCACAACAAGTTTACCAGTGCCAAAATATTACTAACATTCCTAATGAAGTATGGCCAAAGGAGAGGGGAGTGGGATGAACTTTAGGGTTTCTTTGGGAGGAAACACCAAACAATTTTCTACAACGTAAGGCTTAAATAGAATGGGGAAGGCATGTTAAATAATTCTAGTTGTCCAATTTACATTATTGACCCTTTTTTTTTTTGCCTAATTTGAGTTTATTTATTAAGTAATAAAAAGGATTAGTTTTTGATCCATGCAGATAAATCAACATGTTTAACCATTTATTATCATTTAATGTTCTTAAATGATCTGTTTGTTCAATGACCTAGCCATAACTTGTGTTGTTGCATATCCAAGTGATTGAATTTTGAGTGTTATGATTAAAATGTAAGCTAACATTCTATGTTTATTTAAAGGATTTCGAGAAAGTCAAAATGAGTGAGGAAGTTGAGTGAGTAAAAATGGTTTACATGAGGATTAACTTGATATTTAGGCATAGTTATCATTTTATGTGATTAAAATTTAAGTAATATCCTTAGAGTTACTAACTAAAATGTGCATTAATTACTTATTCTCACATGCAATATATTTATACTATCCAACTTCTCTCTTGAATCATAGTTTAGATCTCTGCATATCACCAAATGAAAAAGTATATGTTAGGCCTCTTTTATTCATAAATAGATTAATTTTCTCTTAGTCATCAATCACACATAGTTTCCTAAGCTACTATCATGAAAATTAAATCTCTTCTCCAAATGTGTAACAACCTACTTACAATATCTTGATCAAAATATTACTCTATCATGAAAATATTGTAAAGGAGGTAGTGTTGGCACTAATCCAATCAATTAATGGTAACTATCTATTCCTCTATTATCTAATTTCTTGTTGACTAAGGAAATAGTAATTCTTGCTAATTATTAGATCATTTGAGGCACTCTATCTCTAAATCTACTTTTCAAGCATAGAAAGTCTACAAACATGCAAGTTCAAAGAACATAAGTTCACAAGAATTAATCCTAACTTTGACATCATAACCAAGTGCTAGCAAATTAAATAAACATGAGATGCTTCCAAGATAAGCATGAGATGATGATAACAATACCTCCATGTCAAGCATACCATGACTAACCATATGAGCCAGTATTGTTTAAACAAGAATCAAACCTTTATCAATGCAAAACAAGATTTCTTTCCCACTTGCTGATTTTGACATTATAATGTCCATACTCAATTAACAAGATTACATTGAATTGAAAAACAAAAAAGATTTACAAAGTAAGCTTCTCATATGTTCTAATGAAAATATTGCATTTATACTATCATACAACAATCATATATTTATTTGTAAAATTAGTAAATAATCAATATTTCATATAATGGTGTAAATGTGAGGCATGATTTTATTTAATACTATTTTTAGCATTACTGAGCTCTCGAAAGTAAAATTTGATTCTCCACTTTTTTTTTTTGCAGAGGTCTTTGTCGCCTTTTTCTTTGTCTTCTATCATGAAAAAGGTTTCTGGTTGCAATAAAAGCATAAAGGTTAGAGCTTCCTACGTCAGATTGTGGCCAAGTGGAGCGCTTTTGAATCGGAGGCTGCGTAGAATATTTAATAATTAAAATTATTGCTTTTGCGTAGAGAGCACTCAAAAAAGTTTCCGAGGTGCCTTTCCAAGCCTGCAACCGTGCTATGTTCCGAAAAAAGGAACATCATATATATTTTTGGAACTTTATTTTTGGAGCAAAGTAGCATTATATTCCTTGCCTTTTTCTTACACTGGGCGAGAGGACATGACAATTTTATTGGTCCAGAGAATAGAAACATTATAGAACCTTACTATTCAAGTGATCCGACCCCGGTTAGGTTTTGATTCCTATAATTTAAGAGGAGCTCGCTATTCAAGCGAGCCGCGCTCGGGTCTCGGGTTAGGGTTTTTTCCATGCCGCAGCAAGAGAGCGTGAGCGGCGCTCGCGGCAAGAGGGGGTCTCGCTCCGCCAAGGCTTTTCTAGTGCTCCTTCTCTTGACCGACAAGTAAGCTCCATTTATACTCTTTCTAGTGCTTCTTCTCTTGTGGGGCAAGTAAGCTCCATTTATGATAGAAGGGCAAGTTGCAAAATTAAAGTTTAAACATCAATAGAACCTATTCTTGAAATTTTAGAGGTAAAATGATTGAGAATAATTTTTTTGATTATTTTATTAATTAAGGGAAATATTATGAACTCAAATCCAGAATATGGTTACATGTTTGAATTCTTTTTGCATCAAAATATGCTCTAGAGGTGCAAATTTCATAATTTTTAAATTTAAGACTGTCAGAATATTTACAGTACTGTTTGTAATTTATTTAAATTAAAACTATATGAAATGAAATTTATTTAATTAAATCAGTTTACTAAAAGCAATTTGATGTTATAAATTCGGAACCGCAGAAACCCTATACGGCAAGCCAAACACCGAGCAGCGAATCCGCGTTGATCTCAATCGTCGTTTGCAGATCATACGATGATGATCTCGCCAAACCACTGTTAATTAGATGAGTTTAAACGCGAACGGTTGGATCGCGCCGTAGTATCGGCTGATGGTATTTAATCCATATGGCGGAGACTAGATTCAAGCGATTTGGACCGTAGCGCGGTTTGATCGTGAATCGAACAACATCCGCAGCTCCCGCTCTTATTCACTTTCATCTTCGTCGTTCACCCAACAGGAATCTTACCAAACTATACCTTATGTCAAAAGCTGCTCCCCGCCCAATGCCTTGCATTGCCAACGACTATCATTGGCGGAAGTAATCTTCCTCGGGCCACATTAGCACGGGTCCATCCCGGAATAGAATCAAGAGACAGACATCAGAGCTCGACCCGAGAGCCCGATGACTAACTCCTGGGCCTCCCTCTGCCTATAATGTGACGTCCCCCGATCTCGGGCTAGCGAGGATCCGGTGTTAGGGTATATGTGTAACAACCCAAGGTTGTTACCCAGCTTAATTTTAGTTTAACTGTATCTTAATTAATTCCATCTAGCCATTAGAACCAAACCTTAAAGATTTAGAGCAATTCGGAACTCAATCAAATATTTTGGATTATTTTAATATTTAATTAATCAAGAAATTGAGTTATTCAATTTGATCTCAAAATTGAAATCCAACTTCATCATTATTATCGCCACCTCCAAATTAGCTTTGGGTGATGTTTTGGACGCGTTTGGAAGTCATCGGATTTTCACGAATATTTTAATATAATTAAATAACCCCAAAAATTAACATAATTAAATAATCATCGGAATCGAAATCCAACTTTGTCGTTGAATTCCTCACCCCCAAATTAACTAGGGGTGAATTTTTTGGATTTTTCGGAACTCGTTTCAAAAATCTGAATTTTCAAATAATTAAAGGAATAAATATTTATTTATTCTATTTTTTCCTATTTTCTAAATTCTCTCTTTTTCCTACCTGGCTCCCACCATGCTTGTTTCTGCACCTCCATGCCTTCCCTAAGCGCAAGAATGGCTGAGGGCCATCCGTCTCCCCTCACCTCACTGGCCCTCTTAGCCATGCCTTCACCTCCTCTTTCTTCTTTAAAGAGAAGCCTTAGCCCCTCCTACTTTTGCTTACTGTCCATCTAAAGCTTCTCCTCTTTCCCCTTTCATTGCTGAAGTCTTGTGCTGAAGAAGAAGAAGAAAAAGTTTCTCCTCCTCTTTTTAAAAAAAGGCTAAGGTACTCATTTGCTCATCTTCCTTGCCTATTTCATGTTGCTATTATGCTTGATTGTAATTTTAGAAATATATGATCATGTATGGGAGCCATAAAGGTTCTTTAAAGCATCACATTTCCTTGAAAAAAAACTGCTCTGTTTTTCATCCATTCTGTATATCCTGACTTTTATCATCATTATTTGTATAGTTAGGATGATCCGTTCATGTCGATTTTGGTGTCAATGGAAAGGTATCGGAAAAACCTTTCCATTGATATATGGCACTACTCATGTAATACTCCGGATTGAGAGTATTTGTGCTCAAAATAAAACCCATTACGGATTTCACACATGCGAAATCACTGTCGAGCGTTGCAGAATGCGCCGTAGCACCTGACTTTCGATCAGAAAGCCTTACAGCGCGCTGTAGCGCCCAGAAATTTTTGGAATTGTCCAGAAATTGTTGGAATTGCCAAAACTTTACTGTTTTTGTATTTTAAGGTTCTTAGGACCCTAGTGGGACCAGATTATATCAAATTTGAACTTAGTTTAGTTAAAATTGAGCATTGCATAAAACTTTGTGTAATAATCAACTTTGAAAGTTTTCCCTTTTATGGCATGTGCAAAAATCTCTTATGTGTCTTAAATATTTTTGTGTCAAGTACTAAATAATAGAATCTTTAAATGCTTGCTAAGTAGGTCTTAATAATCAAATTGCATAAAACCTAAGTTCTTTGAATTTGTAATCAAGTGCTATAATTCCTTTGGTTTGATTTGGCATTTGATTAGCCTTAATTATCTTCTATTTTATGTCATCTTTATATTCCTATGTTTTCATGATATTATGACATATATTAGAGAACTTTAACATTTAATTGAACACCTTGATGTGCTTAAATTGACATTTAAATTATAATTGAACATAAGAATCTTGAGAACTTGATTAAGTAGATGATACTTAATTTAAATCTAAAAATTGACATCAATAATACACCAATAATATATTAATTTATCATTGATCCTTAAATTAACCATTGGTCTTAATTTTGATAAGGCTAACGGTTAAATCCTAACTTATCTTAATTAAGATTTAAACCTTAATCACCTTAACTAAAGCATCCTTGATTGAAAGATAATTCAATTGACATAATTCCAATAATATATATTATTTGACATTGATCTTAAATCATTGAATTAGAAGTGCTAAGGTTAATATTAAAACTATGTGATTGAACTATCTGAATCTAAACTTTATATCTTTATTTTTCTCTTATATAAGACTATTAGCATAAGGTGAATAATAAAATTGAAATGATTTATTGAATAATATAACTCTAATAATATCTATGATTTTATCCCATGATTGTAGAATAGAATGGGGTCAGATGGACTTTGATCATCTGATCTGATCACCTTAATCCAAGTCTAATAAATAAACTTTGAATGTTAATTTAAGAAATAAAAAAATGAGATCTCAAGGGTCTTGCTATAGGTTTGTTCTTGAAATACTTAAAGATCTTAAATATTGATATATTGAGGTAGGAAAAACTGTTATAACTTATTGAGGTAGAAACTTAGATGATCCATCATAACTTTAGAAGTTGATCTTGACACCTCGTGATAGGAATCACCTAAAGCAGTTAGAATGGAACTTCTCCATTGTGGTATAAATCAATATTGAGTGATCTTTTTGAATCACATCCTTGGAGCCTTGTGTAGGACTCGCCTATTTAGAGTAAAGATTAATAGCTTTGATAAGTTCTCGTTGATTAAATAGAGTTGTCTGAACTCAAATTATTGGTTGGGTGTAGTAGGTATACCCATAATACTGGATTATTTCAGTAGTATTCATGAATAGTTGAGTCACTCTAAGTAAGATTTATCTTTGTGCTATCCTGCGAGCTTAGGCGGATATAATCTTGCTTAAAATAAATCAATCAATCCTAAGAGTGTTATAAATAGGGACTCATTTCTTAATTTGATTAAAATACAAATTGCCATCGGGTGATGCCTCTTAGCGAAGATCACTTCAATAGGTGTGGCTTAAACAAACTAAGTAATTCGAGTCACCCCTTTAAGACACTAAGGGTGATTATGAATTAGGCATCTTAATGACTTAGCTTGAGATACAAATTGCCATCGGGTGATTCCTCCTATCAAAGATCACTTCATTAGGGTGGCTTAATCAAATTAAGTGTTAAGAACCACCTTTCTTACAAATATGCTAAATATGTGTATACAGTCTTCCCATCTAATGATTTTTAAGTAAAGTCTCAACTTTAACCAATTATCGAAACTAGAATCTATGAGTCAATATTATTTTAGCAAGATTCTGTATAATGGAGACCTTGAATTCATTATCAGATTTCAAAGTATTTTTAGATTTCTAAATTTAACTCATGTAGCTTAGAAGCATGAGCATGAGCATAAGCATGAGCATAAGCATGATGTATGAATATCAGTAATGATGTATGAGTATTAGTGATGATTTATGGGTTCCAAAATATTGTATATATTGACTAGAGAATTTTAGGATGCATTGGCATCACAGTAAACTATATTCCTAACTGGATGTATATATACATTGGACTGTATGACTCATAATTATTCAGTGATATTTTAGTTGCATATCAGTAGCATACAATATTGTGGCATATTCAGATGCATAATTTCAGTGGCATACAACATAGTTTTACATGCTATTACTCAGTTTCAGATCCATTACTATTTTTGTTTATTTTCAGTATTCAGTTTCCAGTACAACCTTACTTTACTTTACTTCAATTTTGTACAGTTTTATACAGTTTTATACTTTCAGTTATCTTTACAGTATTACTGCAGATTTACTTACATTATGTAAATATTAAATAATTAACTAGAACTGTTTAGATTAGTTTCGATATATTAGACTTATTGTCTAACATGTGGTACTTTTGGGATCCAGCAATTTGCTAGATCTTGAGCAGTATATTGAGCCAGGTCAAGAGGACACCCAAGAGATTTAAGAGGAGCCCGTGGAGCACTAGTGGACTCTTCCTCAACATTTTTATGTGCTTGGTTTATTTTAGTTCAGTACTTAACTTTTATGTCTGTATTTTAGTAAACTAATTGTAATAATTCTGGACGTTTTTTTTTTCTTTTCTGAAATGAATATTTCATACAGCTTCTATGATGAATATTTCTGGATGTTTGCCTTAGCTTTTGCACTCTATTTATATACTACTTATACTTAGTATTATGATGTGATCAGTATATTGAAAATGCTAATATCTTATACATACATTGGATTCCTCATGTATTTTACATCCAATATATGTATTGGTATAATACTTAGGATAAGAATACTACTCTTATCTTAAGTATTAGCTCTCAATCCTCTATGTGGTTGAGTCAGCAGCCCTTCAGATGGGTTTGGTTTCAGCTATTTCGGGGAGATGGGATATTCCTCCTTGAGTGGCACGCCGCTCCGCCGCCAAATTGATTACGATTACCCCCTTTTGCGCGCGGCAATGGGACGGGGTGCTATAATATGTGTCGAGGATTTTAGTTGGGATTTGAGATAATAATATAAAACATCATGGATATTTATTCATCCAAATATGAAACATGAAAATATGATATTTTATTTTAATATTATACAATATTTTTACATGAGTACAATTGCCTTTATTTTTGAATAAATAAAAATATAGACAGTTAAAAAGTGAAAAATAAAATAAGAGTGCAGCGGTTGATCATCTCATGGTTGATCTAGTCCTTCATCAAAATCCTGACATTGCATTTACGATGAAAATGCATGGGTTTGAATCCCCGTTAGAGAGTGCTCTAAGCAATTGTATATCATTAATTACATTGTATATATATGTTGTAAGAAACAAAGTAAATATTAACATAATAGAAAAAGGTTTAAAATTTTGCAATATATTTCCTGTCAAATAAAGATCAGAGTGCGACAATATAAAACAAATAAAAATACACAGTTGTAAATAAATAATTTATTTACTGTCATAATAAATAACTATCACAACCTTGAAAATATGTCTTACGTATCACCATTAACTTTTGTGTTCTACTTATGCAGCAGTGTATAAAATGAGAGGTAGCAAGGTACGTCTACTTTGATTTAGTTAAATTATTCCTTATACTTCATTTCATCAGTACTAACACTCCCAGGGCAATGGTACAGTCTCCTTATATCACTAGTGGGTCTGCCCAACCCAATACCTGTACATGGCTAATAACATAAAATCTTTTTTTGGAACATTTATTTTTGACGTTATAGCTTCATATAAAACATCACAACTTTTATCAAGAGTTTGACAAAAATTTATAAAAGTGACAATAATTTTAATAGCAACTTTCAAAAGTAATTACCAACTTACTAAAAATGAAAATTATGAAGCTCAAAGTGAAGGAATAGTATGTAATAAATTAGCATATAAATGTACTTCTTGATATTCGGGTACCTATATTTAAGTTCCTTAAAGTGTGCCTATATTGATTACTCACGTATTTGTGTATATAAATTTTTTGATAAAAAGGTAATGATGAACTTTGCATTATTTAACAATAATATTGTTAATATGATAATTATTCTTCTTAGCTTTTCTCTCTCTCTCTATTATCATTATTCTTATTCTATTGTTAGTAAAAATAATAAAAAGGAAAATGATCCATTAATAAGAAATTGATAATAAAAGAAGAATTTATTGATTTATGTACAAGAAGATAATTTAAAGAGTTTGATAATTAATAATAATAATAATATTATTATTATTATTAACAATAATAAAGATGATAAAAATTTATTATTACCATTATTAATAATGATAATGATGATGATAGTAATATGTTATTATTATGAGAATGTAATTAGGGTATTATTATTATTATTATTATTATTATTAGAAATGAAAGATGATAATAATAACATATTTATAGCTAGAGATGAAATATTATTACAATTATCATTATCAATGATGAAGATGATAATAATAGCAATAATAATAATAATATTATTATTATTATTAAGTAAAGATATATTCTTATTATGATAATAAATATGATTATAGTAATAGTGTCATTATGAGTATTATAATTATTTAGAAAGAAGATATTATTATTATTATCATTATCAATAACAATTATAATGAAGATGATAATGATAAAGATAATAATAATAGTGTTATTATCATTATTATTAATGAGAATAAAATATTATAAGAATGATAATAATAATAATATGATTTTATTATTATTATTATCAATATAATAAGATGATGATAATAATAATAATAGTATTTTTATTATTACTATAATTATTAATAAGTAAAAAAAATATTATACTTATTGTTATAATAGTATTAATAAAGATGATTATATTAATATGAAAGTATTATTATTATTATTATTATTATTATTATTATTAGTAATAATGATGATGAAATTAATAATATTTTTATTATTATTATTATTATGAATAAAAAAAAATATCATAATAATAATGAGAATGATAATAATAATAATAATAATGGTGTTATTATTAATGTTATTATGGCAAATAAAAGAAATATCATTTTAATGATGATGAAGATGATGATGATGATGATAATAATAATAATAATAATAATATTGTTATTATTATTATTATTATTATTATTATTAGAGAGGAAATATAATGATAATAATAAATAAGGAATAATAATAATAATAATAATAATAAAATGATAATAATAAATAATAATTATTATTATTATTATTATAAAGAATTGATAAAATGATAATAATAAAGAATTGATATTATTATTATCATTATTAAATATAATAATAATAATAATGAAATTATATAAATAAATAAGAAGAATTAAAACAAAAGATTAAAATAATAATAATACAATGGCATTAATAATAATGATAATGATAATAATAATAATAATAATAATAATAAAGGCATTATTTATTATTATTAAAATAATGATAATAATAATAATAATAAAAATAGGCATTGTTTATTATTATTAAAATAATGATAATAATAATAACAAAAAAGGCATTGTTAAAATAATAATAATAACAAAAAAATTATTAAAATAATGATAATAAAATAGCATAGGTAGTTACTAATTAGTAGGATTAGGTGTTAGTACGTTAGTTAGTATTATTACTACAATTATTATTACTTTTATTCTTAAGAAAAAATTTCTCATCGCCCTCTTTTTTCCTTCTTCTTCTTCTTGTTCCATGTTCGAAATGGTTCACCGTGCGTCAGCAGTAGCTAGCTGGGGAGGGGAGGGCTTTTATCGCCCTGGGCTAACCATCGAGGTGTAACCCGGGACATTAACTTGAGATAATCCACCATGACTTGTCATCAACCCAACACTTAAACCGACTTGAATGGGGTCAAATGAATTATCTCTCATTACTTCATATAAGGACTAATCCTTAAGATAATTATGATTTTTTTGAAAAGTATTATTTGTCTTATCCCTATGCATAGGCAGTATATTTAACTTATAGGAATTTCCAATGAATATGAGGTAAGATTAATAATAGAAATATCACATCAAAATACTAAATATAAGATAAAATAAAATTAAAGTGCAGAAGCTAAACATTGATCCATAACATCCATCACAGAAACTAAGGCAAAGATTCATTTTAGAAAAGAAAGGTAAAAATACATCTAAAGTTTAATTATAACAAATCAAAATTTAATGTTCAAATAAAATAGTCCTCTTATCTCACCAATAGTAAAGAAAGGATTTAAGCAATAAATATCAACATTCCAGCGGCTACTGCTCCTCCATCTCTTCCAGAAGCTCATGAATTTTCTAGCAGGCTCCTCAAACTTCTCCAAACATGACATGTCAGTTTCACATGCCAAGTCCTCAGTCAAAATGAGAAAATCTTATGCTATATAATTAGTTTAAGTACATTTTGGGCTTATTACAGAATTCTATATCATTTAAGGGATATTAATCAACATAACATTAAAGTAAATAGCGAAACAAAAATCAAATCGTGTAAATTAAAAAATAAAGCTATAACTGCAAATCAAACTGTTAAAAATAGAGATTGAGTAATACTATAAATAAAACAAATATGTCGTAAATAAAATAACTAAAGGTAAGACTATAAACTAAATAAAATATGAAATTGAACTATAATGTATGCCAATTGAATATGCATCTGAGTATGCTACTGAGTATGCCACATGTATGCATAACCTTGATGCCAAACTACATCCTACAGATCCTAGGTGTGTTCCAAATTGCTTCGCCAACAGATCTTAGGTGTGCTATGCATCGCACCGCTAATGATATGTTATACTTATATGATTCATGTTATGCCAAAAATAAAAGGTTTAAATAACCAAAATTTGAAAAGTAAAAAATAGATCCATTTTATTATATATCTATTTATCCTATCACACCCTAATATGCATATTGATCCAGATGCCATTTTATTCAGAAATCTTATTCATAAGAATTATTTAATTATGTACATTTTAGATCTTAATCACACTTTATTCAATGGGTTCTATAATCATGATGCAACATTAATCTAATTTATCATATGATAAGAGCACATACATATAACTAACATGTTCTATGGAGAGTGAAATTGGACACTTAGATTATTTAACCACACTTATCCCCATTAGGAGATATATATTCTTTCATAGTTTGTACCCCCAAACTAGTGTACAAACCCCAACTCATAACATACATGGGAATTAGGGTGTTTATCCTGACATGAACTGTACTTGTCTAAATACTTAAAATAAAATAATAACTCTATTGTTTCTTATAGTGCAAATCATCCAATTCCTTATGTTAAAAGAAATTGGAGTTATATTATAGATATGCACTTCATTCCCATATGATAATACTAATATTATCACTGGGTTAAGTTATAAAGCAAGCCATTTAATATTCAAGGTTCTTCAAAGCTACAAGAGGCTTAACCAGATGTTACTTATTAACACTAAGCTTTAAGATGAAATCATCTAAATCCCTCATTTGGATTTTCTTCCACAAGATGTAGGTTTAATCTAGTTTTCATTTGATTAGCACAACCATAAGGTTATGTTCAATTCTTAGGGTTCACATGGTGATTATAGGGTACTACCTCTTAATTTCACAAATAAAGCATCCTAACTCAATAATTTAACTTAGCTATGGTCACTCAACATTTGATTTAAGCTTAACACTTAAAAATTCTTACCTTAATTCTATCATTTTAACTGTTAACATAAGCTTCTAAGATTAAAAGATTAATTATAGTGAATCCTATATGATTTAAGGGTATTTGTAAATAATATTCACTAAATTAATCTAAATGGCATAAACAAAAATGTAGACCCTCTTCTTAATATTAGTCTTAATGAATAACACCTAATTATTTAATTATTTTCTTATAATTGGAATTAGGTTAATGAGTGATCAATGCTTTTTAATTAAACTATTAAATGACTTAAGAATCTTAATTACTGGTTTTGGGAAGAGTTATCAAGATTTGAGACATAATACTAAGCCTCAGGTTTCCTTAACCAAATTAATCATTTTAAGAGTTATAAGCTATAATATATGGAATTGATTCAAGAGTAAAGTTATCATTATTAAATAATTCCTTAATGTCCAATGAGAAGTTAGACAGTATGTAGGCTAACATTAGCTAAGTGATTTACTTGATATTGGTCAATTAAGGTTTTGAGATAATTAAAGGTGATTAGCAAAGTTAACATCTAAAAATGGAATATTAAGCTATAAGTATGTTCTTTACTGATCTATGAATCAATGGACACTTAAATCATTTAAATCAGATTATAAATGAAGTTAATATTCACTAATAAATATTTGAGGTAATTAGTGAATGATTAGTAAAATTAGTTACAAAAAAATATTTCTACTTTCATAATTAACATCTCCTCTATATAAGAAAGAAAATAAGATCCTAATCATGCATTTTGGATTAGTAATCATCCTAAAATTCACTAATTATAATTTGAAGTAATTAAGCATAATATAAAAAATTACTCCAAAAGTAAAATATTATTACTATTTATTATTCGACACATTTTCTTGATCACAATGGTATATAAAATCATAAGATTTGGATGCATATTAACTGAAAAAACACAAACCCTAGTTTGCATTCAAAGTTCCTTAGTTAGCACTTTAGGTTTCAAGAAAATATTTTCACATTATTTCATTACTGGCGCTCAGGCTCCGTTGGGTCAATCGGAACCGGATGGGTTGGCTCTCTATGGGACAGTGCAGGTTGGTTGAGACCCGATGACTCGCTACTATTGAACAACGCTGGTCGTGGGTTGCCCGACCCGCACTATTCTTCATCGCTTCGATGACGAAGAACCCATATCGAAAGTTTTGGGAAAACCCTTAATTCTCAATACATAGAGCATTAACTAAAGCATAAATTAGCTCTAAAGAATCTTGAATTTGTGTTCTATTCATTGGAACAAAAAGCCATATATGAAATGTGCCCAGCCATTTTATCCTAAATCAAAAATCCCAAACCCTAGGGTTTACTGTGGAGGGGTAATTCGCTCTTCACAGTCTGCCAATTTGGTACAACTCATTCTGACACCATTTTGGTGCCATAGCTGATCCAAAAAGCATCTTTACTGCATGGGGAATGGTCTATATTAGTGGGGAGCTACTACAGCTTTGGCACTGTACCCCATTGTACATGCTCGAGCTGATTGTTGTTCAATCAGGTTCGATCGAACTCAATCATCCTTAATAATCATCCTGATAGTTTGAAATCAATATTTGCATCATTCTCACATAGATTAAGAGTTCAATAATAGGGAAGTGAAGTACTTTGACTGAGGAATAGGTTGAATATGTTGATGTGTCACAGGAGACTAGGGATAATCCAGGGACTAAGCTGACTCCCACTAGCTTCCTTAGGTCCTTGGGGATCTGCAGGGAGCTTGAACATTAAGATTAACCCACTGCGCCATCGAGTTTTGGAGCTAGAATTCCCGTCAGGGCTGACTGGTGCGGCATGGAAGCAAGCAGAGATGGGAGATAATTATGGAAACCTGAAGCCTTCTCAGAGAGCAAAGAAGCTCGTCGAGGCTTTAGATAGCCTTTAAATAGGTTGGGGATGACCAAAAAGGTTGGGCCACGGCCGTCGGGCCTAATACAAGGAGTAGCCTCCCTGTTGGCAGCAATGGAAAGACCAAACCGAATTAGCCCAGTGGAGGATTTGTCTAAAAGTGGCAAAGGTAGCTAATTATCAGAGCACGCGGTTGAAGCATTGCGAACGAGGATGGAATACCGTTGATGGGTTACCAAGTAATAGATGAAATTATCCAAGCACAAACAAAATTGAAATAAAACCACATCATTAGTTTTATTTTATTCTTGCCTGTGATGCTAAGTGTTTATCTTTCTTTTTAGTTAAATTTTTAGTGTTTTGTAATAATACAAGTACCTTTTTATTTTCCTTTGCTACTGCTTTATTCTAAGTTGAATGTCATTTTATTTTATATTATGGATGCATGGATGTTAATATTTGATACTCTTTTTCTTCTGCACTATAATATTTTGGTATACTCATTCAGTTAATGTCTCATTTACTTTACTTGGGCATATCCTTCCGTTGTCATTGGATTAAGAATGCTTATTTCTAATCTAATGCTAAGTGAGAGATTGCCCCATGACGACCACCACTTAATCCTAATTGATTAAAGGGCGGCCGCCATAGTTGGTATCATAGAATACCATAAGGTGGCAGATTTGAATTTGCATTCCTATCTACCTAGTGGATTGTTCTTCTGTCATACAGGCACTAAATGAATACTTGAAAGATATCCATATTAGCATAGTCATATGCTCAGAATAAAAAGCATGAAATTGAAAATACTTCCATAGATAATAAAAACTTAAGCAAGAATGAACTTAAGAGTAATAATTAGTTAACTAATTTAAAATCTATATGACCAAGGAAACTGAATTAATAAGTCATGACATCTATACTAAAAGGTTTGAATCATATAAAGTATTTGACTACCAAGCAGGCTAGAGATATGGAAGATTCATTGAAGGAGTTTCAGAAAGGAGAATCCATGTCATGGATAGACTTCTTCAACACACCATGTTAAGAAGACTAGATTTTCCCATTTGACTAAGGAATGGCTAAAGTGTGTAGAATTTATTTTAGATGCAATTGAGCACCCCGATAACATTCATATTTTACTAGTAACTTTACTTTTACAAGATGAAGTGGTAGCCTAGTGGAAAACTACTTCTTGGGAACTCTCTAGAAAATGTAAAAGAGAACATTGTGATATTACCTACACTATCTTCAGTCTCACTTTTGTTGCAAAATGTATAGGATAGATTTTGTCAGTAGTTTCTTCCATGTTCTAAATTTTATCTTCTTTGCCTCGTTAAAGTTGCATTCTACACTATCTTCAGTCTCACTTTTGTTGCAAAATGTATAGGATAGATTTTGAAGTCTTGAAGAAAGTAGGCCAGGTGGCATATCAAATCAAACTTCCAGCACATCTGAGTCTGATGCACGATGTGTTTCATATCTCCTCCTTAAGGAAATGTTTATCTGAACATTCAATGAGAGTGGAAGTAGAAGATATCAATTTGCAACCAAATCTAAGCTATGTGATCGAATCAGAAGAGATTTTAGATCGAGATAAAAGGAAGTTAAGAAGTAAATCCATTCCCATGATAAAGGTTAGATGGAAAAATTGTCGTAAAGAAGAAGCCACATGGGAAGAAGAATCAAGTATGAAGAAATCTTATCCTCATCTATTCCACTAGTAAGTGATTCTAAATCTTATAAATCTCTTTAAAATTTAGATTGATGTCGGGGCGACATCTCTTCTAAGTTGGAGAGAATGTAAAATACCAAAATTTTATTCTCAATTATTTATTAATATTTAAATAATTTTGACTTCAGATTAAAAATCTGACCTCACCATTGCGTTCACTACCCCCAAATTAGCTAGGGGTGAAGTTTTGAACATATTTGGAAGTTATTGAAATTTTGATGAATATTTTAATATTATTTAAATACCTAAAAATTCGAATAATTAAATACTCGTCGGATCAAAAATCTGAGTATGCTATTGTGTTCAGAAGCCCTCAATTAGCTAGGATTGATATTTTTAAAAAATTTTGAAAAATATTTATTAAATTAAGTTTAATTAATTAATTGATTAAAATAATTATTATTTAATTATATTTTAAACAACACCGTTAGCATTAATAACGCCATCTGTAGGTTTAAGTTGCAATTAACGGTTCGTTTCGACCGTCCGATCTAAGATCAGACGGTAGCCTATTCGCCTCTGCCAATGAATGCCACGCGCAGGATACGCGTCAAGCACTGCTTCGCGAAGAAGAGCCGCTCGCCAGATGGAACTCCTGCGTCCCCATCCACCACTGGTAAGGATCCTTTAAGACCCCTTATCCATTAAGTCTGCTCGGTTTTCACCCACAACACCTCAACATCTTCGAAGAGAGTCTGGAAGCTAAAACCCTTGACGCGCGATCTAGGGTACGATCCTAATATCGAATCCTTTAATTCTTTTCTAAATTTTTTTAGCACTCTAATTCCTCACCATAAATTGTATTATACTCTGTGATTCAATCTAGGATGGTTCTGCATTCGATCAAACCTCTGGGATATCATTAGGGTTGCGATTAGCAAAACCCTAAAGTCCCGATTTTTTATCGCAGTTTTTGTTCGGGAAGATGAAGAGACCTCGGGTCGGGCCAATCGGGTCAGGCCCGACCCGCTCGTCTCGAAGTCGGCGCATTTAGCCTGTGGGACCCACTTCCTTTCCAACAACCAATACGGTTGCGACACGTGTAATGGTGGGCCCGCTGCATTAAAAATGATAGCCAATGGGCCCCACCATTTAAATCAAACAGAATAATTTAAATAAATATTATAATAATATACTTTTTAATAATTATGTTTAAACTTTAGGGATGCAAGTATACACAGATAAATATAAATAATAAGTAATAAAATTATGAAATAGTAACATTAGAACACTTTAATTAATTATAAAATCAATATACATAAAATATATAAGTATCTATTAAGATAATTAATAATATATTAAAACACATAATATCAAATCAATTAAATATACAAAACAGTAACATAAATATGTTTACAAATTAGAAAATAAGAAATATTAATATTAATAATATATATATGAATATGTCTAAAATTATATATATTAATAAACTTAAAACTATAAATATTAAAATATGTTACAAGAAAATATAAAGTTATTTAATGAATAATAAATTAATTAAAAACAAAAATAATTAATAATTAAAACAGATTAATTAAAATAATATATTTAAATAAATGATAATATATACGTATATATATATATGAATAGATTAAATAGATAAAAAATTAATTAATATAAAATAATAAATTAATTAATAAAATAAATAAAAATAGATAAATAAAAATAATACATTTAATTAATTTAATTTCTTATAATATTATATACAGTAAATGGATAAACAGAAAATTTAAATATATTAATTAAGCATAATAAATAATTAAATAAAAACATTAATATAAAATATAATTAACATTTTATTAATAAATAATAAATTAGGAAAATATAATAAATAATAAAATAGTAAGATAAATCAAATCACATAATAATAAAATATATTTTAATAATAATAGAAAATAAATATTTCTGAATTAATTAGAACAAATTAACTAAATTAAATATTAATAAATACATTAAATTAAATAAAATCATAAAACTTTAAAAATCCATAACTCCTAAAATACTTAACCAAATTATACAATTTAATATACTAAATTAACCAAAAAAACCTAACGAATATTTACAAGTATTAATTTTTGCTGTTTGGATTAAAATTAAACTAATCATAATTAGGACCTAACCTTAATTAAGCCTTTAACCCTAGAAACTTTAAATAGCCATAAGTTAGCCATTTTAGCTCCAAATTAGGTGATCTAAATATCTATTTAGACTAGAAGAAACTAAATTTCAGTAAACTGCAAAAATGTTTAGGATCCAACAGTTAGATCTCCTAATTAACCCTAATTACTCTAAAAACTGATTAGTGAATATTAGTAAATATAATAATCCAAATTAAGTAATTTTAATTTTAAATAACTCATAAAGTATATTAAAATCTAAATATATAATTAGTTTAATAATTTTATGACTAAATTCACTAATCACTCACTAATCATATTTAACCCTAATTATTAACTATAAAAATTAGATTAGCTATAACTTAGCCAATTCATATTAGAATTGAATAATTTTAGGTTCTATGAAAACTTTAAAACATAATCTACAATAAACTAGCATAAATTTTATATTTTATTAATGGTAGAATTACTGAAATGCCCTTATAAGGTCAAATTCCCAATTTGACCTTATAAGGCATAAATAACTTAATAAAAATAATTCAAATAAATCAAAATAAACATAATCTTACAAATCATGATAAAAACATTAAATTAATAAATTTCATTATTTTGGCAGATCAAAAAAATTAAATTTGATTGATTTTAAGTCAAAACAGTCAAGTACGCAAATTTACTTATAAGTCTTATTTCAGTATTCTTGTTTGAGCCATCTTCCATTTGAGTATTATTTGTACTGCTTACCGCATTTTAATATGCACAAGAATTATATCAAAAAGCATGTAACAAAAAGAATATATATATATATATATATTGTGGTATTTGTCTTTAGATGGTGGAACGCAACACTGAGAATCTGTACAGATTGGGCCTGCTGGCAGCCCCTGGGAGTTATATGGAGGGATTTAGCCTCTTGTAGGAAGTAGGCAAATCCAGAGGAAAGACACACCATCAGTTCCTAATTTTAGTAAGCTACCGACGGGTGGCGAGATAAGCTTCCTACAGATTTATGCCTATGGGTTTACCCATTTGGGCTTAGGGGTCTCCGAACTCGACTTATTGTTACAAATGCTTTTGATAAAATTTATTTCATATATGTTGATTTTCACAGCTATTTTACAGGGTATAAATTAAATTTAGCAATTACTTTATTTACATGCAGATTTTCAATCATTTTCATATGTGATTCATACCTATTATAGGATGCTAGATTTATTCTTAAGAACAATTTGCGTACTCCTACCTGATTGGTAAACTGAATTTTTTAGGATTTGATAATTAAAAAGACTTAGAAGATCTACCAAATTAAAAGAAGAAGAATTTAAAGAAGCAGAAGAATGTAGATATTTTATTTCATATTTTGTAAAATTAAACTATTGTAACTTTTCATATATATTTTGGCTCTATGTATAAAAGGACTGTGGATTATATTATTTTATTATGTCCTTTTTTAGTTATAAAAATGTATATATTTTCATTTGAGATGAATTATTCTTTAAAGACTCGAACTTCGATCCCCGATCGCCACAAGATCAAAAGTTGATCTTTTTGACCCTTAAGTATGGGCAAAATAGTCATTTTGCCCAAATTTAGGGTTAAACACTTTTCAGCCCTAAAATCATTATCTAAACATTATAATCAGTAATTCAAGTAATTTAGACTTTAATTTAGATAGTTCTAAGTCTTAAATTAGAAATTTAAGAAAATTCCTAATTTTGATCTTAAGTAAAAATCTATGTAAATATGTGAGTTCTTTTCTTGCCTTTGAACTTCTTAGTTCACCCATAGGTCTTATATTATTAGTTAGGATATATGTCTGAGTGCTACTCTTAGTATTTAAGAGCATTAATTCCTAGTATTAGGAGTAGAGTGTAGGTTAGAATTCATTTAATGAGTAAAGTGGGTTACTCATTAGGTGAAACTTTGATTTTAATAATTTATAGATTTTCATAGTTTATTAAATGATTATTTAATATTTTAATCTTAGAATTTGGATTAGAGATCTATTTTATTGAGTTTGACTTTACTCAATAGGATTTGCCTTACATTTAATTAGTGAGATGTGATTAAATCCTAGTCCTTAGGATAACCTTGTGATTAAGAATTGAACCCTATTTTTTGGAGTTAAATTCTTAATCCTTTCAATCTTGATTTGGCTAATCAAGATTTAGTTTGGATTATTTAAAATAATAAATTAGGATGGTTTACTTACTTATATAAATATATAGATGACATTGATTCAGTTATAATTAGAACCTAGCTAGTCCTAATTATGTTCAACTCATAGGATCGTGATTCTAAGTTACAGATAGTGTAAGAATTGATGATTCTAAATCTTATGTAACTTAGAGTAGTTAGAACAACTTAATTAGAAAATAAAGTGATATCACAAAGTTATTAGTGCTATTTTATTCATTGAAAATTGTATGCTATGCCTTCCTTGTTTTGAACTTCATTATATAATTAGACATATTATATTGAACATAGAATTTGATATTCTATGTTAAACTTTGAATACATTCATATAGTATTTTCATAACTTAATGATGAAATTTGATGGAAATAACTTTATTAACTGTGCGAGTTATGTCTTATTTAGTCTACCTTCTAGTATAACTTTACTTTTGAGACAACTTTTGCCTAGGACACTTTCCTAGTGCATGTTACTTTTGCATAGGACACTTTCCTAGTGCGTGATACTTTTGCCTATAACACTTTCCTAGTGTATGATACTTTTGCCTAGAACAATTTCCTAGTGCTGCAAACTTTAATCTGGGACTCTTTCCTAGATGCTCAGCAGGTACTTTCAGATGGAATAACTTTAATCTAGGACACTTTCCTAGATGATCAGATGGACCTACTTTTTAGGAGGACTAAATAGGAGTATCTCCACATTTTACTTTATACCGTTACTTTACATTTACTTTATCATTACTTTACAGTTCTGGCATATCTTTTGTATTACAGTTCAGCATACTTATATACAGCAGTTACTTTAGTACTTACAGCTTTCCATGTACATTGTACTTTTCAGCAGTTCACTTTTACTTTATGGCATATTAGGATATTAGAACTTTACTTTCAGTTCAGTACTTTCATTTTTATATTATAACCAACATGTCTTAAGTTGATCATACTACTTAGGAATTTCCTTGTGCTTAATAGATTTCATTATGTGTTACTCAACCATTTTCTACAGCTTTAGTTGAGGTATGTGCTTACCTCACACCTTGTATGAGTTATAATTATGTTAATTATAACTTTGTCACCTTTCTTTGATGCTTTACTGCTCCTATTTTTGCTTTGATGTTGTGATATCATTTAAATTAATAAGTTACAACATAAAATGTACTTAGAAATTTTGTCTAATTAGATTTTTTTTTGTTGGCTGGGGCCCTATCATTGTGAAACCGACAATAGTAGATTCTGAGATTTTTGGGTTGTGGAACCTTCTGAAGATCTGGTTCAAGAGGAGGAGCGTGCAGAAGAAGACGCTTAGTTCTTTCTTTTACTTTGTGAGGATGGAGTGATTTTACTTTACCTTTACTGCTTAAACTTAAATGTTGTTTTGTAATAATACAAGTATAAACTACTTTATTTTCACGCTTATGTATTCTGAGTTGTATAGTACTTATCTGGATTGTATGGATGTTATTACTTGTCTTTCTTCCGCACTCTGATATATTATAGTATGCTCATTCAGTGATTGTCTCTCCTTTGCTCTTTCTCTTTAGGGCACATCTTCCCTTGGAATTTGATTAAGAAGGCCTATTCCTTAATCTGAATGCTAAGTGAGGGTTTGTCCGTTGATGACCACCTCTTAATACGAATGATTAAGGGGCGGCCACCATATCGTGCGAGAGGGAAGCTAAAGCGTCTCGGGCAGACTGTTCGGGTCGCACTCGACCTGTCCATTCCCTTCAAACCCATCCGCGTGGACACAGTGGGGCTCGACATGCTGAGTTGTCCTCCTTGGTGCTCGTCGCGTGTGCTGTGGCGGGCCTCGCGGTCGTCTTATCGGCAGCTGGAGGCGGGTCCCGCCGTTACATCGGCTGACATCTTGTGGACCCCGCCTCTGCCTCATGTAGTCAATGAGAGAGCGGCACATAAAGCAGTGGGTCCCACTGTCGTCAGTGTCACCAGCTACGTGGGTCCCACATGCAGAGTTAAATAAAATTAATTATAATTATAACATTAATAATCTGCATATATGTATATTTATTATATATATTCAAACATAAATTGAATATTATTAATCAATAATATAAATATAATAATAGATAAGTTAATTAATCAAATTGATTAATTAATTAAACAGCAATTGTAATAATTATGAAATTAAATATATTCAATTAATCTCCAAACTTTAAGCATTCATATCTTGCAAAATATAAATTCAATCATAGCAAAATTATATACCATTAGAATCAAAAAAATATAAGGATCACATTAGCACTATCAAATTTTTAGTAGGATTAATATTTAACATAGTGACATTTAGAATCCCCCATAATTACCCTAAATGCCACAAAACTTCATTGTGCCATAACTTTGTGTGTGTTTACCCAAACATACTCAATATGGTCTTAAAATGATCAGTAGAACCTTTAGAACAACTTAGTAGTGTTTAATTCTCTATTTGGATTAGTATGTGCTTAATCACTTTTATGACCTATCCCTAATTACCCTAATTAACCTTAGATCTTCAATTGACCATAACTTGGTCAACTGAGCCTCAAATTAGGTCTTCTAATATACCATTTTGATCAAGAAGATCTAATTAACAGTAAACTATAAAATTATTTTAAATCCAATGGTTAGATCTCTTAAGGAAACCTGAAGCCTTCTCAGAGAGCAAAGAAGCTCGTCGAGGCTTTAGATAGCCTTTAAATAGGTTGGGGATGACCAAAAAGGTTGGGCCACGGCCGTCGGGCCTAATACAAGGAGTAGCCTCCCTGTTGGCAGCAATGGAAAGACCAAACCGAATTAGCCCAGTGGAGGATTTGTCTAAAAGTGGCAAAGGTAGCTAATTATCAGAGCACGCGGTTGAAGCATTGCGAACGAGGATGGAATACCGTTGATGGGTTACCAAGTAATAGATGAAATTATCCAAGCACAAGCAATATTGAAATAAAATCGCATCATTAGTTTTATTTTATTCTTGCTTGTGATGCTAAGTGTTTATCTTTCTTTTCTGTTATATTTTTAGTGCTTTGTAATAATACAAGTACTCTTTTATTTTCCTTTGCTGCTACTTTATTCTGAGTTGAATGTCATTTCATTTTATATTATGGATGCATGGATGTTAATATTTGACACTCTTTTTCTTCCGCACTCTGATATTATGCTATACTCATTTAGTGAATGTCTCATTTACTTTACTTAGGGCATATCCTTCCGTTGTAATTGGATTAAGAATGCTTATTTCTAATATAGTACTAAGTGAGAGATTGCCCCAAGACGACCACCACTTAATCCTAATTGATTAAGGGGTGGCCGCCATAGTTGGTATCAGAGAACACCATAAAGTGTCAGATTAGAATTTGCATTTCTATCTACCTAATGGATTGTTCTTCTATCATACAGGCACTAAATGAATACTTGAAAGACATCCATATTACCATATTCATATGCTCAGAATAAAAGGCATGAATGAAAAATACTTCCATAGATAATAAAAACTTAAGCAAGAATGAACTTAAGAGTAATAATTAGTTAACTAATTTAAAATCTATAGGACCAAGGAAAGTGAATTAATAAGTCATGACATCTATACTAAAAAGTTTGAATCATATAAAGTATTTGACTACCGAGCAGACTAAAGAGATGGAAGATTCATTGAAGGAGTTTCAGAAAGGAGAATCCATGTAATGGACAGACTTCTTCAGCACACCATGTTAAGAAGATTGGATTTTCCCATTTGAATAAGGAATGGCTAAAGTGTGTAGAATTTATCTTAGATGCAATTGAGTGCCCTGATAACATTCATGTTTTACTAGTAACTTTACTTCTACAAGATGAAGTGGTAGCCTAGTGGAATACTACTTCTTGGGAACTCACTAGAAAATATAAAAGAGAACATTGTGATGTTACCTACACTATCTTCAGTCTCACTTTTGTTGCAAAATGTATAGGATAGATTTTGTCAGTAGTTTCTTCCATGTTCTAAATTTTATCTTCTTTGCCTCGTTAAAGTTGCATTCTACCTTTTTATGATTAATACAATTTAATGACATTTTGAATTCATTCTCAAATTCTACACAGTATTATTTTCGAATCCAGTGGAAATGAATCTTGGACAGTCACCTTCCACTTTCGTTGCATCCAATAGTTCTTCTGGAGAAGATCAATGCTCTGGTTGAGTTGTTATAGTCTTAGTAGATATTCATCTTAAATGAATAAAATTGATGGAAAGACTCTTTGTTGCTCAAGGCAAACAAAAACTCCTCATCAGTATGTGTGGTTCCTATGCCCTATTATCTCCCTCAACCTCATTATTAGGGAGGACTCCTACGGGTACGTCAACCTCCTCCTCAACAAGTGGCTCGCTAAGATCGAATAATGGTTTTTCGCGCTTCCCCATCTCATTAACAGACACATATAATTAAAATCCTTTCTTGCCTTTGAGGAAGCCCAAAATTTTCACGGTTCACAATGCAAAAGAACAATTCCTAAATTACACAATAACTAAACAAACAATTGAGACACAATGAGAGAACAAAAATAAAGAAAAGAATAGGATGCATTATGCTCCTCTTTAGACCTTCAAATTTAAAACCCTAGAAGCAAAATCCCTTATTCTTTCCAATAAAAATCCGCTTAAAGAGAAACCTTTTTCGTGAAGACAATTTATAAGAAATGCAGATCACGTCCCCACTTAAATTGGGCACTCCCATATCGATCGAACTTATAGATCGCAAGAAGTGGGATAATTGAAGAAAAATTAAACCAAAATACTAATTAGTCTCCGATGCAAGTGGGGGAATCTTACCTCAGTGAAAGGCGCAGACTATAAAGTAATCGCGATTCAAGAGAGGTGGGAGAAAGAAATACAGAAAGAGAAGATGAGAGGATTGGAGAGGGTCAATGGTTATATAGGCAATAACGAGGCCAAAAATTGTCGTAGTGAAACATTTTTGCACATCTGACCCCAATATTATATATAATTGCATATAAAAATAAACAAATTATACTTTATACGCTCAACCCTCCAATTCAGCTCATCTATATTTACCCTTTATATACTAAAAAAAGTATTTTGCTAACTTTTGTTTGTGAAACAATAATAAATCAAAATTTAAGCCACTAAACAAAATGTTTTATAGTACAACATGAATCTCAAGAGCATGCTCTTAAATCAAATCTTACATTCGTACATTATTAAATAATATAAAATGAGTAGTGTTGAATGCTAAGAGTTTTTTTAGAAAAGACTTTGTAGACACAATTTCAAATAATTCTCAAATATATATTTTTTCTTATAAAAAATTAAGGGCATATGCACTTTCAAATGTGAAACCCATTAAAAATTTTATATTTAAATAAATATACTAATCATCCATTATTTTTATAAACTATTTAAGAAAGTAAATGATAATTTTTCAAATTAAAATAAATCACTTCATATTTTAGCTTCATATTCAATTGGTAAAATTAAATAATATCAAAGAAATATGCTTTTAAATAATACAATATCAATGTATTTTTTATCATTTTATAAATTATACACATGCATATAAACACAATATGTATTTATACATATATTAAATAATTATTGAATATAAAGGATTCTACATATTAAAAAAATGAGGGGCTTGTAAAGGTGTGCAAGATAGAAAAAAAATACTATAATGATAGATCATCCTGAAAGGTTGTAAAGATCTCTCTTCTCATCATACAATTAAATGCTTTAAGATAACTTGAACATTAGACATTCTTTTGTATTTTCATCAGATTATACTTCAGCTCTAATGATCAAATTATGATGCCTTAGTGCCATGGTTGATCAAATCATCATCCTCATCCAAATCCCAATCCATCAATTGGATGGAGATGTTATCACTACTGGATTTGAACAAAGAAGCAATTGGATAAATAAAAACAACACTAGAAACATTTGAGACCACATCAAATATGAAGCAAATGCGTGATCAACAAGATTTGAACTCAAGATCTGAGAGAACAAAATCTGAACCTCAACTACTAAGTTACAACATTATTCACAAAGTATTCCTCTATTAATAAATGTATTGCTAGAGCGTTATGACACTTCCTAAAAATTGTCCCAAAAGCAATATGATAATCTTGGATGGATATTACATATAAAATCCTTTTTTCCGATAAACAGTGATGTATGCATCAGCGTATTGAGAGCAAACGAAATGTGAAGGAGTAAACTTACAACACTATAAAAAGTAAAGCTCTTTACAACAAGATTGATAACTCGACACAACTTCAGTAACAAATGCAGGCACAACCAAAACAATACGTGTTATGCCTATCAATTACACTATTTTAGCACCTCAAATCCGGCGAGTTCCGAAGCCTTAGCTAGATGAAGAGCTCTGTGGGAAAGCAGTGGTCCTTTATAATGGCTTATGGGAAGACAAAAAAATCTCTGCCATATATGACATGCGAATACTCTTGTTGCTGAATTAGCTACTATGTTCGTCCATCCGCTGCTTTACCGGGCTCGAAAACTCCACCCCACTGTCGGAAGAAGTTACATTAGACGACCCGGCTGACGATGTTGAGTTACTGCTTATACCGTTCGTAATAATCCTAGATCCAAGCTCAGGGTTCCTTCGGGAATCTGGGGCTGGAGGCCTCTGCCCCTCATCCGCTAATTTCTTCAGCAAGTTCATCACCGTAGGAAGAAAGTTAGCAGATAACGAAAGGAGCCCAGGAAGCTGCATTGAAGAAGACCATACCATTTAAAACATTATCAGTACAAAGATAGTAGGATGCGCTCAGGATAGAAAAGTTATCTGAATACTCACAACTCCATTTTGAAATGCGGTGGAGATGCCAAGCTGGACCCAGAGGGCCTTGCACAGAAGGAAAGCGATAAAGAGGAGGCCGAGGTAGAAAGGATTTCTAAGGGTGCAGAAGAAAACGAAAGAATGATTTGTTGGAACCTGAGAAAAAGTAAACCATTGCCGATCATGTATTCGTCGTACCTTAGAAGTGTCATAAACTCGTTGAAACCCAATATGAGCATAGCGGCAATGGCCCACGGAGGAGGCAGCCAGTTGTTGTTCCTCCTGTTGGCTTCCTGAAATAAAGGATGTCAAGCATTGCATTATTAAAGATTTTAATGGGCGAGGGCTTCATAAATAGACGCGTAGAAAATGACCGCTCGAGATAAGTATGCAGGCACATGTACAATTTTGGCCTTCTTGAATATTAGGAATTTTTATTCTAACACCCAAGAGTAATAACTACAGGGGTCGTTCTCCCTGGTCTTTCAGCTACCTCAAAGAGTCCGGTTTAAGGTTTTAGGGTTTAAATTGCTATTCTCTATCTTTTGAAATATCAGAGTAAATGCAAGACATTTTCAATCATATAACTAACAAAAAACAGAGGAAATAGTTCATAATTTTCATAAAGATATTAAAGAAATGTGCATGCCAGTACAAGTCAACGTTCAAACACATGCCTGAGCAGCAATGGCCTGTGTCACAGTGTACTCTGTTTCCGACTTAAACTGCCTCCATAAAGACTTGCACTGAACTGGCGTAATTAATGTCCTTGTTGATGGAACCTAAGAAATTACACAATCAGATTCGTTATTAAAAAAGAGCATGACTACGCAAATAAACTCCACTGGAACAAAGACAAGTCTGCTAGATAGTTTGCAACAGCAAAGAAACCGAGCAAAACTAAGCTCGGTTTAGGAACTGTTATCTAGCTATTGTTTTATATAAATTTCTATCTGATTTTGTTGTTAGGGTACATGTTTTCTGTTTTATATAGATAAAGCAGCCCCACAGCTAGCTGCTTCCTACTGTTTAGCTTATAAAAAAAATTGTTTTTCCCATTTTGCTCAAACGAAGCTTAAGCATCAGGCATAAATGCTTTAGAACAAAATTTTTTCACACATAACTTCCATTGACGGAAATCAAAGTTTTAACTTAAGAATAATTTAAATAAAAAGTGAATATGACAAAAAAATTTCAGATATTATGGCCTTACATCTTCCCATGAACTGGAAGCCAATGGATCCAACGACTGAATGCTCCTAGTCAAAGTTGAATTGCTAGGAGCATCCACCAAGGTAAGTTGAAGGGTATTCTCAACATTATCCTTGTCCTCATCTAAACGAATTGCAACCATAACAGAAAGTAACTTCAATGACTGCAAATATAAATTTTAAATTAAGAAAAAGTTCAACATATAAATAAGAATAAATAATGTGCATGAAAATAACAACAAATGAGACAAAATTTCAGGACGTACTGCTACACGAGCCACTTTGGTGATTGCTTTAATGTCTTCCTTTCCAGTCCACATTCTTGGCATTGAATCAGAGTCACGGTTAAATAAAGATGAAAACCTGTGAAACAATATTCATAAAACTAATTAAATCAACAAATGAAGATGGGTTGCTGTTAAAGAAAACAGCCATCACCTGTCCTTCATATGCATCAAGACCCTCCCAGCTTCTTCCCTTGCCTTGGATTCAACAACGCTTCTAGCATATTCTTCTATTTTTTCCACCAATTTTTCCACAGTTTCTTGATCAATATCAAATGAAGAGAGGGCGGACTCAAAAGCAGATACAGCTGCCTTTGTCTCCCGTTGAAGAAGTTTTCTGATTGCAGGCCACGTAACATCACTAGCAGCATCAAGAAGAGCTTCCACAGGCTCAGACAAAGCCTTGTTGAGCTTTTCCTGAATAGCAATTAAATCACTAATAAGCATACTTTTTATGGACAAGGAGCTCATTTGATAATGAAGGATTATTTACTAGCATGGCAGGCTAAACTTAATAATGCGCATATTTAACAATGCATAACTTATAATTATTAGAAAAGATACAAGATGGGTGCTAAATTTGATAGAATTATCAATATATAGGACAAATATACAATCAATATTCATATGTATGTGAATTATACATTTTTATTTTATTACTCGGACTAAAAAATAAATATTACATAAATTACAATTAAATTATTATATTAATTATTATAAATTTTATCATGCCAAAACAATGTATGCTTAAGAGCATTTTTTAATAATACATGAAAAATGTATATGTTAACTTTCATGAATTTTGTTGTTCACTATGAAAATAAAATAACAACTATTTTTGAATAATACATATGTATAGAATTATATGAATTTACCAGGGATATGAGTATTATATTTGTAAATAAAAAAAAAAACGTGTTCATATGACTTTGGATGCACCTCATACAATGATGTGAGCTCAGATAGTTTTGTCGTGCGAACAGAAGCAATGTGAGCATCGATATCACGCCGAAGCTTATCGCGTGCTTTTGAGGAGTCCCAATTTGCTTGTTCAATGGCTGCATCTGTTTTTATCCTCCACAACATTATCAGAAGTTGTCAATTATCAATAGAACAAAAAGGCATATAAAAGTAATGAAAGGAAGACTCGTTAAAACGTAGCAAGACAATCTGATGTGATAAAGACAGAGTAAAAAGAAACTGAATAAAAATTTCTCGCCAGTAACCTTTGCAGCCTTCAATGAATATGGACATAAAAGACTGGGTGCAATCGAGAGCAGCAGCCGCAAATCCATCACCATTTTTCAGAGCCTTCTCGAATCTATCTTTAAAATCTTCTAAAGTTCTGGATCTAAGGTGCCCCAACACCAAATGGTAAGTAGGCTGAACAAACTGCAGGCACAGAACTTTAAGGAGTTATACAACAATGACGGTTTGATATTACAGCACAGAATCAACATACAAGTTTTCCAAGACAGAATTGACATCACAAGGAAAATCAATATTGTACTGCTAAATTTAGGTGATGAAACAAGAACAATTCAAATCAGAAGAAATGGGACCATCCGTTTTTGGCTGCTTTGGCTAATAAAATCATAGAACTAGATTATCCCTATCATTCTAACTAACGGCAATTTAGCTGGGTGAATTCAGAATACCCGTAATATATCCCAATTATTGAACTGAATAAAAAATGAAAACAAAATCCTAGCATCTTTTCTTTACACCCAAAACACTCCCAACTATGAATCCCCTAAAGAGGGTTCCGCAGCAACAGCACCAACATACATTGTTTTAAGACGTCATTAGAATTCAAAAGGAAGAAGACTTGCACGAAGTTTTGTTGCCTGACACAACAATCGATAACGCACCTTCATAGTCGAATAGACAGTTGGGAGGAAAATAATAATTATTGAACAGACAAACAATTACATTGTAAACGCGGCCTATTTACACTGATGAGGATAATACACATTTCCTAAATCAAAATAAGCCTTGAAATTTTGTCACGGCGGAACATCCTGACCACTAAAAACTAACATGGATTAAACTTCTAAAGGTGCATGGGTCAAATCCTAGATGCGCTGATGGTCTTTGATTCCTTGACAATGGCATGAATTGAAAGTACACATAACATGTAAATAGTCCATCTTGATGTGTGGTTGTGTAAAAAGGAGGTCGTGAATATAAGGATCAAGAGATGGCTATGAGAAAAAACAAGCAGAGATACAAACATCATCTTAAAAAAAAAAAAAAAAAAAGTTGGTTGGTGCTCCGGTGGCTGCAGATGCAAAGTTGGGCTTTGGACTTGGAACATCTTGAAGCTTTATTGAACCATGTCATTAAACGAAAGAACAAAACTACTACTCTAGCCATCGTACAGTTTGACCCAAATATATAAATTGATAAATGTGAGATTATATAAAATTTACTTCCCAATACAGCATTTTTCAAAACTAGTCAGTTCTATTGCGAAGGGAAGACATGATTTCCATCACAAACGATAGGAATGAAAAAAGAAAAAAATAAATAGAAAAAGGAATAGATACAAATATAACAACCAACAAAATTGTTTATTTTTACAAATGATCACAAAATATAAAATTTGCATTATAGAGATAAGGGTGCTAAGGAGAACAAGTGGGCACACTTGAAATGATAGAATGCGAAATGAGTCCACTCGTAGAAAGGTTAGAGTAGCTCCAATAGTAGATAGGATTAGAAAATGATATCTTAGATTGTTTCGGAATGTTAGGCAAAAATTGTTCGATGCCCCTGTTAATAAATTGAATATATGAATTTTGCCCATGTTAAAAGAGATAGAGAAAGATCAACAAAGACAATAGAAACCATCAAAAAGGGTCATCTTTATTTGGAGCCTAAAGAGGGGAGGATTTCTATTTGATTGTGCACAATGAAAACAAAGAAAATTCATGTAGCTAACATAGCTAGTGGAACTAAGGCTTGGTGTTGTTATTGAGACTACGACAAAATTATATACACTGTAGAATCTCATCTATTTCCAATGATAGGATGAGCCAAAACAAGTTGGCAGTTTTGATGGATAATGAAAATTTGAGAGTTTTGCATATTAAAGTTAGTGATAAATAGAAATCAGAAAATATTTTTCTGGTATTTATTAAATTACCACAAAAATAAATGGAACCGGTGTTTCTTGAGTTGTGTGCATTTCCCAAAAATAAAAGATAAAAAAAAAAGAAAAATGAAAGCTTGTCTCTTGTTACAACACCTAAGTCTTCGTATAAATTTTAATAAACAAAATTATTGTGTATTTGTACTACAAGTTGAATGTTAAAAGCTGGCACATAATCCATAATGATTAATAAAAAAATAAAAAAATAAAACCAAGCACAAAAAACCTAAATGTTGGGCATTGGCATCTGTTAATCTACGGTGAATAAGTACAAAGATATAAAGAGAATAAAGAAATATTTTATACTTAAGAATCACATATCAAGTCCAATGTGTTTATCAGTGGTGTGTAAGTACAAATATGTAAATAGAATAAGAGCAAACAATACTGCAGTTGTCATCAAATCTTGGATGAGAAATGAGGGTTGTTTAGGTGACACCCATATTTATCTTACAAACTAAGTAGGTCAATATAAACAATTCTTAAGAACCTCAAAACTCATCCCAATTATGTAAATTTTTACAACTAACATCATAGCCACAATTTGAGGGCAACACTCTTTCAGCCATGACAACCACACCCAACAATAGTCAAAGTCTAATGAGTTACAACAAAGGCTAGTTGATCTCATCCATGTTGTGAATCACGCCTTAGGCATTGCAGAGGACATGGTAGCAAATGTCCTCATGAGAGTGTATCACATCACCCATCCTCACAATTTGAATCAAGACTTCAAACTTGTTGGTGACATCACAAACATAGATCATCATAATAAAATAAAATACATGCAAAAACACAATATCCAATCCTAAAATGTTAAATAAATCAATTATAGACAAAAGGCCACTCACAAAACCAAAATCATTAGCACCATAGATCCTTAAGTTCTGATAAATCCTTTTTTTAATCCTAATCTCTCCCTTCAAGGTGAGTTAGGAGGTTCCGATCTACATTTTCTTCCAATAAAAATCATCATTATCATCTACATCACCACTATGACTAATTAAGAGAGATTTAAGACAGGATCATCACAGCTCAGCTATAACTAAAGTTCAAACTTTCCAATTTGAAGCATTATAAAAGCATCATTGACCTGATAAATCACATTGACTCACTTGCCAACCTCTTGTACCTTTAGAACTTCATCTACAAATTTATTTTCATTCCCTTGGCCACATTAAACAGCTAGGATAATCCATGAATTTTCAAGAATTCTCTAAATGATTTCATTTTCAAAGTAGGATTCACCATTGTATCACTGATTTCAAGTTTTGTCAAAAACAAAGAAAAAAAATATGATAGTAGTTATTCAATGGATTTTACATATTTTATAGTGCGGAATTCAAAATGATCACTATTCTCAATCAAATTGTCTCTCACTTGTCTATTAAATCAAGTTTTAGTTTAACAACTTAAACTAAGATAAAGTTTATATGGATTGTTGGCAACAAGATATTTCTTTATTAAAACATTTTACAACTTATCTAATCGGTTGACAAGAATTTATTTTTTGTACTTGATGAATATTTAAAACAAATATTGAAAAACCAAAATCATTTAAAAGTATCATCCACTTAAATGCAATAGATCATCGCATAGATAAAAATTGTCAACAAGTGTTGCCATAATATTATAATAGATGATAACGCTAATTATAATTATTGCAATAGTACAAATTTTCTAAAATATTCATTTAGTGAGCTCCCCTGCGATGCCTTACTCTAAAATCCCAATAATCTTGCCTCTTTATAGATTTGTTTTCCTAATCATGCATCTTTATAGGCTATTCAACTTGCAATAAATTTCTTAAGTGCAAACTTCACAAACATGTGAATCACATAAAACTAAAAACTATAATTTTCTCATTTCAATAAGCTTCCATCATAATATATCCAATCAAAATGCTTGTAAAGCAATCAATTCAGAGTACTCCATTTTCATCTTTGCAAAGATATTAGTAGAATTTGAATCCTAGGATACTAACTATTCTCCAAATTTGATAATTTAGTCTATTGTGATCTTCAGTTGGGATCATATTTAAGATTGTCTCTTTCATAGATGTATCCATATTGCAATACTAGATAAAATTTTCAAAAAAAAATTGTGGTAACTTTATGGCATCCATATCATATTTACAGTTCTCTTTCATTGGCGTATCCATATGGCAATGCTTGGTCTAGCTTTTAAAATTTTCGAACTAAGTGGTAAGCGCAATATTTATTATTGTTAACGTGACAAAGGCTGTCATCATTTTTTATAAAGAGTTCAGATTAGGCCCAATACATCTTCAAGTTACTGGTCATTTCCCCATGTTTTGATCACAGCTTTACTGATTTCATCTGGAATATCTCATTAAAGTTTCTGTATGATCTTTAAACTATCACAATAGTGCACCATTGAAAAAGGTCTCAATTTGTACTTCACTCTAAGCTGGCAGTTTCGCTCCAAAATGTTCTGCAAAATGCCATAAAAAAAATTCCTGTGTGATGCATTCAGATCTAGTAGGCATGTCAATATGCCATAAAGAGTCTCTACTATAAAATAGGAATGAGATTCATCAGATCCTAGGGACACAATCATGGAATAATCCCATTACTCTTTTGTATTCATGCCGAAATAAAGCGAATTGACATGCAATTTCCCTTTACAACATCACAGTTTGCCTTGTCTGTTGTGACAGCATTGATCTCTTCCTCCGCTTGCTAATAATTTAGATTCAGCTCCAAAGATTAAAGCTATCTTGCACTGGTTTATTGTCTCTCCATGGATCCACATATGCAAACCTAATTTTAATTTTAGGAAGAGTTAAGTCATTATCATATATTCATTCACAACTTTAGAAGACTTGATCGCCATAAGTAGTGAATGCCACTGGAAACACATGATTCCGAGATTCCACCGTAGTTGGATCTATTGGTTTTGTACTCTCTCTAGTTCACAAGTTCCAGTAGTGGAGCTATTCTATTTATCATGAATTTCTAGGTTACCTTCTAGAAAAGCTCTTTTAAATGTTGTTCTTAACAAAAGTCAAGAGATTAGGGTTGGTTTCAATGTTAAGTTTGGAAAAGGAATTTAAGAATTGACTAAAATCCTTAAAAATTCCTTTGAGTGAGCTCAAGATAAAAAATGTGGCTACTTTTGTTAAAATATCTCAAACCCATGCTAGCATTCCAAATCTGCTATAAGCTTAATGTGATGACCCACTTAAGCAGTAATAAGTGAAACTCTTAAACATCGAGGCGCCTTTTCAGATAACGGTGAGTTCCTGATAAGAACTCTAAAGTTAAGCGTGCTCAGGTGGGAGCACTCCCAGGATATGTGATCTGCTGGGAAGTTATCTTCTAAGGGCAAAACCGTGAGGCGTTTCAGGCCAAAGCGGACAATACCATGATGCTTAAGAGTTTGGGCTGTTACAAATTGTATTAGAGCAAATCATAGGGTGTCAGATAGGAGCTAAGTGCCATATAGGGTAAAGTACCACTTCATGTGAGCAACCTCTTGAACCCATGATGGTTAAGGTGCTATATGGTTGTGGGTACCTCTTGTGCCTGTAGGGGTCACCTCTAGTCCTATCTACCCAATGGATGATTCTTGGATCTGTGTGTGGATACTGACGAGGACGTCAGTTACTTAAGTTGGGGAGATTGTGATGACCCACTTAAGGAGTAATAAGTGAAACTCTTAAACATCGAGGCACCTTTTCAGATAACGATGAAGTTCCTGATAAAAACTCCAAAGTTAATCGTGCTCATGTGGGAGCACTCCTAGGATGGGTGACCTGCTAAGAAGTTATCTTCTGTGGGCAAAACCGTGAGGCCTTTCAGGCCAAAGTGGACAATACCTTGGTGCTTAAGAGTTTGGGCTATTACACTTAATGTTGGATCAAATTCAAATTCCTTAAAAGGTCAAGCAACATCTTCTCTTATTTAGACTAGAAAATCGTACTTGCAATTTTGTATTTAAAACACTTGACAGCATAAAATGATAGAAATCTTGTGGGCTAGACAAAAGCATAATTGAGCTTGCATTTCATTTATTGTAAAAATCAAAACATTAGTGGTAGTAACGTCTCAAACACCTAGACAATACCCATCCTGTTGAAACAATATTAGTTTAATGGTAGCAGATCTCAAACAATATTAGTGGTTCCATGCCACATCTTGACTAAGGTTTAAACATAATTCCATCCCATTGAAAATTCACATTAGTAAACAACTGTCAATTTATAGAATAATTTGAATATTATTTTTGTGGTGCACACAAACATTCCCCATTATTGAACAATGAGAATATGGAAATTTTCATCTATTTCTCTCACCTTTTTTCATATTTGTAACTCTCTTTTTAACATATATAAATCCTTCTAGTAACACCCTTAATACGTGCCCCAATAAAAAAAGTTCATTTAACTAACTTTCATTACTTTTCCATTTTTTTCCTTTTTGGTTAAAAAAAAAAGCTGATAACAAGTCATGTTCAACCTAGTTGTGTCTGGCCTAAACTCAAAATTTTCAACTCAACTTTTCCCAAACTAAACTCCAAATCATAGTGAATTCCAATAGAGCTAACTTTCGAGCTATTGTTGTAACTGCATAAGTGAATCAAGTAGCTTCTGGAATGTTGGTGGACTAGCATAGAGGTTCCAAAAAATTGAGGGCACAATTGTGTGTGCCAATAAAAGAGCTCCATACAAATTTCTCATATATATTTTCAAACTCATCCGCGGTCTTGTATAACTAAAAGTTCATTCAACAAAATATGCCATACTTCCATGTTTTAATTTTAAACTAAGAGGGTGTAGTGCCTTTCTAAATGATTTTAAACATTATAAAAAAGAAAAATACTTATATTAAGAAACAAAAGACACTAGCGCATCTAGGAAAGATTTTGCTCATTCATCCAATGGTTTGGCCATTTAATTTCAGAACGGAGAAAGCCCCCCTTTTCATGTGCTTGAATGTAAATTAAAATGAAGGTATGCGTTCACTCAAAAACATTTTTAGTGATAGTACCTGCAAAAGCTTCGATTCCAATTGCTGTCTCTTTGAGGTTCTGACACTATCATCAAAATATACAGCTTCCATGTCATAACTGCAACGCAAATGAACTTTTTAGCAGTATCTATGGATTTATTGTGAAGAAAACAATATGTGCAAAGCAAAGCAATCAATCAGTTAGAAATTTAGAGCCAAACAATTAGGCCAAAAAAGGATACAATAACAGTAGGCATGAGCCTGAGTTCCTGAATACTCCTTGTGAGTATAACAAAAAGTAACCATTTGTTTTATGGAAGTCATCAGTAGAAAGTTCACTATAGATAACCACCTCACTTTCCTAAGGCTTAAAACACATGCTTAATCATCCCGGACTGTAAAAGACTTGTGCTATATAATATGCTGCTATTGACCCACATTATAGAGGAATGATTTAGTTTATACTTGTACAAGAAAATATGATATTATAAAAGTTTTATTTTCATAATTTGGAAGCACAGACAGGAAATTACATCAAATCTATTCTCAATTTTATAGAAGAATTTATTTACAAAAAGTATCAACCCTCCATGAAAAAAATATTAACTCTTATAAATATTTAGGGGCTGCTCAATTCGAGATAAAAAAAAGCTAAAAAATTAAATAAAAAGTATTCTTGTGATAAAATAAATAAAGTGTAAAACCCTTTTGGTAAGTTCGCAAATATATGGTGTATCTGATTTTTGACGTTTCTGGGTTAAAATAAAAGCCTGATAAAGGACAGCAACAACGAGGCCGACTAGATTCACAAGCAGCTAAATTTGGAGTTAAAGGGGCAGTCAGTGATTCTGACGAAGATCAGCTGTGTACACGAGACCATGACGTATGTCGGCCAAGCTCAACCCAAAAAAAAAAATCCTGTTTGGGTGAAAGCTAGCAAAGGCTGACTAGGATCGACAAGTGGGCGACAAAGGTCCACTACGCCAGCGAGAGCGTGACAAAGGCTGGCTAGACCCAAGTCTATACACAAGGAATCCCAATCTGGTATGGCTATGTCAACAACAACCAACAACAGGCAGCAACGTCCAGGAAAGCTAATCCAAGCCAGTCTATAGATCCAGGAGGCATCTATTTTATTCTTAAGTCCCCCAATTTGGGCATAAGAGTTTTGCATGGAAACAGTGCTACTGGGGTTCCAAAATTACCAAAACTTTATTTTACACCTAAAATACAGTAATCAAACAGCTCCTTGGTGATATTTCATATTACGTTAATCCTTTAAGGTGCCATTACTTGACTAAGAACCAAGTTAAACCTTAAACCAACTAGCAAAAAACATCAAACCTATAGGATGGTATTCATTTCGTTTATCTTAGTCACAATTCACAATATAAGCAAGCAAATAACATTTACTACATTGATAAAACAATGAATCTTTTCCTTACCCGTTTAAACAAGTCTCCAACATAGAGCTGAGTTGCTTCCCAAAACCTGGAGCAACACCATTTTGTACAACCTCTTCAAGACTGTGCCACTCCTGCCATGATGCTCAAATAAGTAAAATAATATTAGAAACATGTCCACAAGCTAGAAACTAGATAAGTAAAAAACAACTAGCCAATTACCTCATTATCAGAAAAAGAGGCAAATTTCTCATTTGCAATTTCTTCACAGCGAACAGTAGCCACCATAACCTAAAATAGGATAGCAACAGACTATGTATTGCAATATTAAAGCAAAAAGGTGGATCTCCAATGACAAACTAATAAAATATAACCCATCACCTTATGAGCGGGTAAGTCAAGGTCCTTATTCTCCTTTATAACTTTCCAAATTTGTTCTGCACTAAAAGAAAATCCTGATGCAGGAACAACACCCCGTCTATCTCCGGCAAGCCCACCAGGAGCAATTGAATGAAAAAATCTTAGTCTCAGGTTTTGAGCCTTCAGTCAGAAACACGGTAAAACCTTAGCGATGGTAAACAAAAACATTAAAAAGAGTCTTGTCTAAAGAAAGTTGCACATTTTAAAATATTACAACAGATAAAAAAATATGTGACGCAGGACAAAAGAAAGGAAGAATTTCATACATACGCTCACATATTTCTTATTCACATACTACTGTTTTTTAACATTTACAAAATCTATACTATTACATCTAAAACATTACCCCCGCTTGGAATCTATCAATCACTGCAACAGATAAAACTCCATATATGGAATATGATAAATGTTAATTTTGTAAATAAGAAAATTTGAGTCTTAGATGTGTAAAACACAAAAATTTAGGTGCCATGCATGTAATTATCTTAAAGAAAATGATATGCCAGAAAATTCAATGAATGTTATAGACAAGAATTTCGTTGGATCAACGCAAATAAATTGCCATTTTTCTGCTGTGATACTTCACGTTCTTCAAAAAGATCAAGAAATCAAAACAGCTAGTAAACTTGGCGAGGTTATTAAAAACAATAATGAAAGAAAACATTATTTTATTACAGATTAAAGTTTAAATTTGAGCTTTTATGATCGAATACTCCATTAAAAAAGTTATTTGAAGACATAAATATAAGGAAAGGTTTTATTGGGCCAAACACAACAAGGACAATGTTGGGCCAAATGAGAAGATTCACTATTAAATATGAAGATCACCTTGCTATATTTAAAAAGGGCCCACACATTTTGATCGATTAATGGATCCATATATTTACATGACATCAAACATTAAAATTAATGATTTCTAAAAATGTTGTTTCTACAACAGGCATACATCAGCACAAGATTCCATAAAGGATAAACAGCAGCACATGATATTATCATTAAAGTAATTAATTTACTATGCTGATGAGCTCACGTCATGGAAGAATTAAGTGCCTTAAAAGAGGCATGAACTCAGAAGAAAGGTCAATGATTTCCATCCTCCTGATTCAAATCAGGATTTTATTAAGGTTATATATTTTTCTTATAAATTGTAGAATTGAGTTGTACAAGAGATGAAGTTTTAAAGATTAATGAAATTTCTTATTTTCTTTAGTGCAGAAATTTAACTTGGATATCTTGGTAGTGCCAGTAGTAGGGTGTTTACTTGGTGGCAGTATCAGTCATTTTCCACTTACTCTTTGTCACCTCTGAAAGCCCTTTCAATCTACCATGTCTCACTATCAAACTCTTCTCTAAGCAGAAACCTTGCAGTCTTAAACCAAAAAAATAATAAGAAGAAGTAAAAACAAAAAGTGCCCAATATCCAAAAATAGAAGGCTTAGTATTCTTGCACAGCAACTGTATGCCCTACAACCATAACAAACCTGAAACACATAGCTATTTTCTGCAGTTAAGACAGCACTCCCGCTGTTTTTTGCATTGAAAATAGTAATATGTAGTTCAAACATCACCCATACTTACTCATGATTCCTTTCCTACCTCCTCCAACCACATTCAGCGCCCCAAACCAACAACAGACACCATACCAGATCCACAACAATTTATCCATCATGACTTAGTAACAAAGCCACTTAGGTGGCCTTCTAAAGGCATATACTAGATCCTACAAGAAGGAAATGACAAATACCAGCAACATCACTGTCAATTGGCGCTGGTGGTAGCTTCCTAGCTCTAACATTTTAGACCAAAAATCTACTGATACAACTTGCCAGCTTTAACATTTTATACCTTGTGCTCTCAATCTAATCTACAATTATTGAGGCAAAATCTCTTATGTACGGTCTCGAAATTTGCAAGAATAGAGAGATTAGAAACATTTGGATTGAGTGTGATGCCCTTAATGATTGGCAGACGTATTATATTATTAAGAAAATATATAAGCTGCTGAATAATATTAATTTTATGATATCTTATATTTGGAGAGAAGTCAATCAAACGGTTGATTGGCTTGCTAATAGAAGCATTGAAAGTGGTTTGATTAACATTATGTAGCCAGGTGACTTGCCTTATCAGCTAAAAAGTGAATGTATTCTTGATAAATTGCAACTCCCTGATAATAGACTTTTACTGTTTGTGTTGCTCACATCAATAAATTTTTTGGGGCTCAGTCATGTTCACTGAGTTAAGTTTGGTCTTCCTCCCTTTATAGGCTGGTTTGTCTGTTTAATTGTAACGCTGTTTGCTTGTGTGGTGTTTCTTCTGGTGTTGATTCATTAAGCTTTTCCTGTGTCCACCTGATCTTCTGCCACAGGCTTTTTAGGTTTGCCTGATTAAGTCTAACTCAGTGGTAGCTTTGTTGAGCAGTGAGTAGATTTTGTTGCTGAACTTAGAATATAAGACAGTGGTAGCATTTTCTATTCTCCTAGTTAACCTTGTTGCTGATTTAGAACTTTCAGATTTATGACTATAATTTATGTTATTTCTTTCATTTTCTTTATGAGTATCTTGATTCCTTTGTTTAGGGTGGTTGAATGTGGCCACTAAACACATCTACCAAGATGTTGAAACTTTGAAGACTTAAGAGTGTGTCCACGCATCATCTGTCAAATTATGAACTAGTTGTAGTATCATGTCCTAGAGCTCTTTGAAGATATTGTTTTCCTTTTATATCCCCATTGTTGTATTTCTTCTTCTCTTTTCTTTTTTTCTTTGATTGTTTTTCCTTTTGTCTTGAGGTGCACTCCCCGCAGCTCCGTCTTCTTTTATCTTAAAAGAACCGTGCGTGGTTTTTGGTACCATGGACTAGGGGTAAAATTTTTTATTTATATTCAAGTATTTACCTAAGTTTTGTGATTCAATTGTTTTTTCGTTCTTGCATGAGTAATTTTTTTCATTCTTGTTTCATGTCTATCTTATCAATTTGAAATCATTGTGATCTCCTTTTAAATTGAGGCTCATCTTTTTCTGTATGTGGGAAACTCAATGAATCATTCTTTTCCTATAACTCTATTTTCACTATTTTTAGGCTTAAGTTTTAAATTAGAAGGCTTTTTCTCTGGATGACAACCTTTAAGTTAAAAATCTAGTTTATAATTTATAATTTATATTTAAGTTAAACTACGACAAAAAAGCTATTATCAATGGTTTATATTGTGAAGAGTCAAAATTGTTTTTGCATGTTTTATAAGAGTACATCATATCTTATTTTTAATAGTTTTATTATAGCAGTCACACAAACACATCCAAAATAGTTATGCATAGTTAGTACCAACACGCTCATACCCAGCATACTCTAGATAACCTAGCCACTAGCACGCTTATATTTAAGTATTTACCTAAGTTTTATGATTCAGTTGCTTTTTCGGTCTTGCTTTAATAGTTTTTTTTCATTCGTGTTTCATGTCTATCTTATCAATTTGAAATCACTTTGTGATCTCCTTCTAATAATGAGGCACATCTTTTTCTGTATGTGGGAAACACAATGAAACATTCTTTTCCTATAATTACTGCATTTACTAATTTTATATTTTAATTTTAAAGAAGGTTTTTATTTAGATGACACAACCTTTAAGTTAAAAATACAGTCTACAATTTATAATTTGTATTTAAGTTAAATTGAGACTAAAAACTACTATCAATTGTTTGTATATTGTGAAGAGCCAAAGTTATTTTTGATTTTTTCTAAAAATACATCATATCTTATTTTTTAAGTTTTATCATAGCAGTCGTACAAACACAATCCGCATAGTTTGTCACATGCACCCTCATTCCCAGTTCACTCTAGATAGCCTACTCATTTAAACCTAGCCACCAGCACACTTATATTTAAGTATTGACCTAAGTTTAGTGATTTAGTTATTTTTTTCATTCTTGTTTCATGACTTTCTTATCAATTTGAAATTACTTTGTGATCTCCTTTTGATATTGAGGCTCATCTTTTTCCGTATGTGAGAAACTCACTAAATTATTCTTTTCCTATAACTACTGTTTTCACTATTTTAAGGTTTTAGTTTTAAATGTAATGCTTTAGAAGCGCTTTTCTCTGAATGGAACAACCTTTAAGTTAAGAAAATCTAGTCTATAATTTATAATTTGTATTTAAGTTAAATTGCAACTAACAACTATTATCAATTGTTTGTATATTGTGAAGAACAAGAAAATATCTTTTCATGTTTTCTAAAAGTACATCATATCTTGTTTTTGATAGTTTTATCATAGCATTCCCACAAACACAACCGAAAAGTTATGCATAGTAGCCATCAACATGTTCATACTCATCATACTCTAGATAGCCTACTCATTTAATCCTAGCCCCATTGTAATTTGAATCAATTAGCCAAAATTTATGCAATAATGTAACTAGTTGAGAGATTAGGATGCAATTTAGGTGTTGAAGAGCTGAAATCAAGGATCAAAAAATTTGGTGTTGGAACACTAATAGTCATCCCAAAATTTACTTCCCAGTAAGAAAATTTTCAGAATTAGACAGTGCTGTTGCACAGGGAAGACATGATTTCCATCACAAACAATTGGAATGAAAAAAAAGTATAAAAAAGAATAATACAGATATAACCAACAAAATTTTTAATTTTACAAACTATACCACAAAGTCATAAAATCAATGTTATAGAGATGAGGTTGCTAATGAGGACAAACTTATACTTGAAATGATAGCATGAGCGCCGAAAGGTTACAGTGGCTCCAATAGTATAAGATTAGAGAATAATGTCTTGAGATTGTTTGGGCATATTAAGCGCAGACAGTTCGATGCCCCTGTTAGAATAATTGAATATACGAATTTTGCCCATGCTAAAAGAGTAGAAAGATTAAAAAAGCATAGTAAAAACCATTAGAAAGAATTATTTTTATTTGGAACTTAGAGAGGGGTTTCTTTTTTATCATGCACAATGAAAACAAAGTATTCATGTAGCCAGTGAATGATTGCAGCTCAATAGTTGAGCTTCACAATTTGTTATCTCAAATTTTTGGTTCAAATCTCACCGGCCACACATTTGCTTCAAATATAGCTCATTAATTTCAACAAAAAAAAAGTATATATGTAGCCATTCTAGCTAATGAGACCAAGGCTTAGTGTAGTTGTTGTTGTCTGAGACAACCACAAAATCATACACTTAGAGATTCTCATCCACTTGCAATGATAGGCTAAGCCAAAACAAGGCAGTAGTTTTGATGGATAATGGAAATTTGTGGGTTTGTATACATTAAAGTTTAGGTGTAAATAGAATTTAGAAAATATTTTATTGGTATATATTAAATTACCTCAAAAATAAAGAGAACCAATATTTATTAAGTTGTGTGCATTTCTCAAGAAAAAAAAATTGAAAAATGAAAGCTTGTCTCATAATACAGCACCAAGAACCTCTGTATAAATTTTAATAAAAAATTGTTGTGTATTTATAGCTGGAATGTTAAGAACTGGCACATAATCCATAATAATTAATAAAAAAAACACAAAAAACCCAAGTGTTGGGCATTGGCATAAGCTTATTGGCGGTGTACAAGTGCAAAGATGTAAATAGAATAAATCAAAATTTAATACTAAGGAATCACGCAGTAGCCTAAATTATGTGTTGCAGATTTTAAATAGATTTTAAATAGAAGACAGTTAGAAGAAACACATTTTAATTGGACAGCTAAAATAAGAAAATCAAACAACCCTATTTTAACTAATTTTGGCTTTAGAATAATGGCAATGCACAAGCGTTTTCCAAGAAGAAACAAAAAATGCCATACTTAGAATTACTAAAGAAAACGGACAAAACATAAGAAAAACTTCATGGTAGCAATAGCATTTGTGTTGATCAAAAAGAAAAAAATGAGCAAACAATATTGTAATTTTCAAGAGAAAGGAGGTTTGTTTAAGTGGTTGACACCCATATTTATCTTAATAATTGAGTAGGTCAATGAAAAAAAATTTAAGAGCCTCAAAACTCATCCCAATTGTGTAAATTTTAATGGTTAACATTATAACCACCATTTGAAAGCAACATTCATTCAGCCGTGACAACTATAACCAAGAATCAAATTCTAATGAGTTATATCAAAGACTAGTTGATCCCATCCATGTTGTGAATCACGCCTTAGGCATTGCAAAATATATGGCAGCAAATGTCTTCATGAGAATGTATCACGTCACCCATCTTCATAATTTGAACCAATACTTCTAACTTGTTGATGGCATCACATACAGAGATCATCATAATAAAATAAAATACGTGAAAAAACACCGTATCCAATCCCAAAATGTTAAATAAATCAATTATACACAAGGCCAGTCACAAGCCAAAATCATTAACACAATAATCCTTAAGTTATAAAAAATCCTTATTTTAATCCTAATCTCCCCCTTCAAGGTGAGCTAGGAGGTTCCGATCTACATCTAGTGATAACCATCATTGTCATCTATATCATCATTAAAAGATATTAACAAATACTGAAAATAAAAATTTTCAATAACTTGTGAGAAAACATAATGAGCGCCTATTATAAATCACAATGATCATACGTTTATGGCTCATTATATTATAACTTCATGATCCCCATTCATAGCATTTCTATAATTTCAAGATCCCCATTCATGACATTTCTAACCATACAAGCATATATCAAGGCTCTATCTCCAACAATAGTACCCACATCCACCTACATGACATTCTTAGTAAGCTTCTTGGCATATTAAAGAAATGATTGAGCTTTCTACCATTTGGGGTGATGACTAATAATTCACCTGATATCACTTAATTTGACTTGTTCCATAGTTTATGAGAATGTTCCAAGTGATCATTTTCTAAAGCCTAGATTATTGACACCTATAATATACCTAAAGTCTTTACATCAATTGAACCCTTCGTTATACTGGTTTTTCAAGCACCTAATCCGCATACTGTCACCCACATTTTAAATCAATACACCAAACCTACTTGGCGATCCACTATGTTTACCACATTTACACCTTGGCTCACTGAGCTTATTCACCCAAGAAAAGTTTCCTTTAGTAGATCTTCATGATATGAATACTTTTAGAGACAAATGATGTGCCACGAGAGTTCACATAAATTACATTTACCAACACTATTTATGAGTTTTATTATGAGTTCCATATTGAGTTCCATCAAATCTTACCCAGGAGATGCAACCTTTAGATTTGTTCTTCAAACCCTCAATAATAAAATTCCCCACTTTAAGCTATAATCCACTACACAAACCATGCTACTAGGCTTAATGATGCAAATACAACTTGGATTGACAGTCCATTACTACTACCATGTGCATATCACATATCATTATCCAATCATGATGTTTGCATGTTTACTCATGAACATGCATGCCATACTCATTTTACTATGCTACTTAGCATTTTGCATGCATGCACAGCGCGCAGCATTTTCACAAGTCAATTATAAGCATGCTGGAATTTTAAAATCCAACTCAAAAGATAAGGCAAAAGAAAATAATTTAAGTTCTAATAAAGAAGTGACTATTATAATGTATTGGTGCATATCCTACCCCAACCTCATTTATCGAGAAATGTTAAAACCCTTATCACAAGTTAATTTCAAGCTTAATTTGATTAGGTTTAGTTAATTCCTGAATAATTTTATTTACACCTTAAATTATTATATCTAGCTTCAACTTAAAAAGAACAGTTTGACTTATCAACCTTAACTTAAGTCAACATAAGTTAAATCACCTTATTTTAAAGTAATTAAAGCTCAACAAACTTAAGCCTAAGCTTAAAGTGAATAGTTCTTGTTTATGGAGCTTAACTCAATCCAGCAAAGCTAAAATCACCTTACTTTAAATTCATAGTCAAAAACATTATCCATTATCATAATCAATAATTTTTCTTAATTAATTGATTTAATTATTATGGTAACTATGCATTATATAATAACTATAAATAAATATAAGTAAGAAAGTGTAAGAATTATCAATAATTAAAAATAATGAAAGATAAATATAAATAATAACTTTATTTATAATATTGAATTAAAAATTATTTATTAACAACTTTTATATTTTCATTTAATTTATAATAAACTTTTCAACAATTTATATCTAATAAGCTAATACTTAATAATCATTTTAATTACTTATTATTTTAATTATATTTTAATTAACTACTAATTAAATATATATTTAGTTAGATAATATAAAATTAATTTAAAAATAGTTAAATAATTACTTAAAACCCAATCAATAATTTTTCTTAATTAGTTGATTTAATTATTATGGTAACTATGCATTATATAATAATTATAAATAAATATAAGTAAAAAAGTGTAAGAATTATCAATAATTAAAAATAATGAAAGATAAATAACAATAATAAATTTATTTAAAATATTGAATTAAAAATTATTTATTAACAACTTTTATATTTTCATTTAATTTATAATAAACTTTTCAACAATTTATATCTAATAAGCTAATACTTAATAATCATTTTAATTACTTATTATTTTAATTAATTATATTTTTAATTAACTACTAATTAAATAGATATTTAGTTAGATAATATAAAATTAATTTAAAAATAGTTAAATAATTACTTAAAACCCAAATTAGTTAGTTAATCAATTTAAATAGTTAAATAATTAATTAATTTAACAAATAATTTTTATATTAATAATTAATTTTTAGCTTAATTAATCAATGGTTAAGCAATTCAAAAATTATTGCTTAATTAATAAGTATTTAATTAATTATCAATCAATTTTAATGGTATTAATTAATTACTTCTTTTTATTTAATTCATAAATATTGTTATTAACTAACTGCTGAAAATATTAACAGTTCCATAAAGAAGATATACAAACTTACTTATTATTAAAATTAATAAATTAAATATATTGCTATTTATTTAATGATGTCAACAATTAATTTATAAATCTTCATTTACTAATTATTACAATTAAATTAACTTATGCCAACTAAAGCTAGAATTGAATATTTTTAACTTGAACTAGCTTAAAAGTTTACTCCGGTTTAAATAAACATATAAATCAAATAACTTGATTTAACTTAGCTAAAGCTTGGCTATTTCAGTTAAGCTAAGGGTTCAACAAACAAACTCTTAAAATGAATGCTACTTTCTTATATTGCTTTGCTACATAGTTGCTACTAATTTCTATCAAAAATTATTTTATCATGCAGAAAATTATTAATTATAAGAGCTCGGGAGTAGTACGTCTTGGAAGCTACAATTCAATTCAATCTTGGCTTACCATTTCCAACTCTGCAAAATAGTTTTTCGTATTGCAGTTTATTTATAGCAGAAGAAAAAAATAAGTTATATGCAAAGAATATTCAAGGACTATTAAAACAAATTCCTATGTGAGTGGTGCAAATTATGTGGTATTTTGCTTTTAGGGTGCTACATGTGTCAAAGCAGATTAAAAAAATCAAAACTCAAATCCCCACCGCTTCGCAAGGAATAATGGAAAAAGTATGTCACATTAAATTTCTGATTTATAAACTGCTACGGTTATGTATAACCGAACATTCAGAAAAATTTTAATGAAGGCAATACTTTTTGGAAAATTTATAATTGGCTAACCTTGGAAATTTTTGAACTCAATGATTTTGGGTGTAGAGATTGTTTTCAGGCTACATAATCAATTCCAGCAAATCATGTCTGAGGCAACTGTTGGCATAAGCTACAAAAGGTTTTGAAGGGATAAGCTTTTGCAGTTAATAGCCCACCGCCAAGGTCTGCAAGTTTTGCAAGACTGGCTTAAAAAGTATTAGAAAACAAGGTCGTTAATAAGTTCGTATCGAAACATATAAATAGAAGATTTCAAGGCGCGAAGTTAAGAAAACTGATTTGCTACTTATGTGGGAATTGTGTTACATGCAATTAAGGCCATATTGTGAAATATTTGTGAAAATCTTGTACATCAATATTGCATAATTATATAAGGGTTTGTTTGGACTGTTGTTTGGATTGCATCAATATTGTAATATTAATATTGCATGATGAAGTGAGTCATTTGTAAAAGATAATGAGCAACATTTGAGAAATCCTTGGTGAGGCTTGTTTGTTTTATAATATAAATCCTCTGCCTCCTAGTTTCTTGATCAATAAAGATTATCAAATGTGGCTATTGATGCGACACCAAACAACATATATCCATTTTTTCTTTGCATAAACTTCTTGACTCAGTGGTTTTGTTTGATTGCATTCATGCACTCGCTATCACTGAACAAGGCAGTGTTCCTTTTTGTACTTCCACAGCAATAGATATCATTAAGAGATACCAAAGGCATTGGTGTTAGATATAGCTAGAGGACACTTTGACCGTATCAATTGGTATCAAAATTTATACTGATGGTGTTTCCAACAGCTAATATCAAAGCAAAATGTTCCAAAAGAAATCAAAGTCAATGAAAGAAAAAAAAATCAAGATCGGTTGGTTTAACGAACACAACTTTGAGTCTTGGTGGATGTAAATTGTCTATACCGTAATAGTTCCATGAGCCATAGTTGGGAAAAAACTGAAGATTGTTGGGGAAATGGGATCTACTAAACAGCTAGCTACTAGAATTAGCGCACTTGATACTGGCTCAAATACGGCATTCAGCATCATGAACAAGAAAACAACAATGGGCTTAAAGGAGACATGTCGAACAAATACAAGAAGCTATCTACATAACAAATGTATCCTTAAAGCACATCTCCGTAATCTCATGAAAGCTGAAGGGTGCAACCCGGTAAAACACAATTGGAGTTGATAAAGATCATATTCAATGATGAGGTGAAGATGCCGACCCCATTGTTAGCCATTTCTAAGAGTAGGTAAACAATGGAGACTGATAAATATTTCATCGAGCAATGACCAAATGAAAACTTAGTAAGGTGCAAAACTTTATGATATTTTGCCAAAGAGAATAGGAAAAGAATCTTCCAGTTACAACTTTAGTATAAATAAAATAGAAAGATGATAAAAAGAACAAGAAAGCATCAAGAAACCAAAATCGCATAAATAACGACAAAAGGGGAACATGCATTTAAACTGTAAATAGAAGGGAAAGCTAGAAATTAGTGCAATGCACAGATGAAGAATTATTAGGCGAGAGATTTTGAAAATATAGTTTGTGAAAATATAACGATACCCTTGCCAGCTACATAAGAAGCCCCATACATTTTTGGAGTCTCAACTTAGATGTGACATTCCCATTTATTCTTAGTAAAGATTTGCTAAGCATCTTTGTTGCAAAAAAATCTGATTAGTTTGTCTTGCTAACAATGACCATAGAATATTGAAGGAAAAGAGCAATTCATATTAGAGCACCAAATGGAGCACAATGAAAGCTTCAACATGTCTTATACATCACAAATTTGAAGTGGAGCTTGATCTCCATAATCCAACTGGACAAGCGCGAGTATAAGATATGTCGCTGCTTCAACATGTTTGATAAATGATCATAGAAAGTTTAAGAGATGCCATGACGCCGGCGCAACTCTAGGTGAAGAGGATGTACATTGTTAATGGAGATGTGACAACTGCTGCAAATAGCAGTAAATCCATGTCTCTGCAGATGTATAATAAATTAAGCAGAATCTGATAAGAGAAAGTTCTATGGCATTCAAAAAGGACATCAAGTAATATATTTTGGGAAAAAAATCGCTCGATTATGAATGGTTGATTGTGTATAATAAATTAAGTAGAATCTGATAAAAAAAACTTCTATGGCATTCAAAAAGGACATCAAGTAATATGTTTTGGAAAAAATTGCTCGATTGTGAATGGTTGATTAACTAGTGTTGAATGAAGAGTTGGATAGCGTCAAGGTATTATTGAAGAAGATTCTAAAAGCTGAGGATCTTGTATAGTGGAAAATAAAAGCAAGAGTCATTCAGAAACAAAGGCAGTGCTTTAAAATTAGGGGGATGAGTCAAAGCATCTCATGAGCTATTCATACTTAACTCCATAAAATGGCTCATGAATTAAGCTCCATAAGCTAACAAGTCAACCTGAGCAAACCCCAACTCGTCTTTGTTCTCCTGAGCCGTCTCATTAAGAATTTTTAAATATAAAGTACACAAGTTATATCAAAATTTAAGGGATGCAACATAAAATTAGTAATATAATTAAAAATTTATCTATTTATTACATTTTCTTTTATATTCACAAAAAATTTCCTTAGATTCAAATTATTTATTTGATATTCTATTTTTTAAGATTAAAATCACTATCAATTTTTTATAAGAAAAATTAGCTCATGAGTTGGTTCATGGACTAACTCAAGCTCTTAAAGTTTAGCTCAAGCTCAAAATCGAACTTGGTCAATTAATTATGCTCAAGTTCAAACTGGGTCAGCTAAAGCTTGGTTTATTTACACCCCAATTACAATGAAGAACAAAGATGAGGCATTAAATGTAAAAGAACACGATCAACGTGCATTGAGGGAGGCAACTTCAGAAAATAGTAATCAAAAGAGCAATCCACAAGTCCTAGATATTGACTAAGGTTTGAGTCCATATATATTTTGTTGTTTGATTTTGATCACAAAGCATAATTTTGTTTTTACATCAAGACTATTAATTTTTATCCAAGGAATGTTTCAGAAAAGTTCAGAAGCTCCAATTTAGCCAATTTATGGCTTTAAATTGAAGATTTCATGTTTTTATTTTGTCTTTATTTTTGTATTTGATGCAATGTATTATTAGTATTTGTGTTCTGATGTAACTTATAAAAGTTTCAGAGAGTATGCTCACTTGGAAAGCTAGCCAACCACACTGCATCAAATCCCCACTATATTTATTTTCTATTGTCATCACCAGTTTTTCATCATTCCAATTCTTCAAGGTGTCTCTTTCTCTCAGCATGAGCACATTCTCTGCCATTATAACAGCTTCACTCACATTTTTGACAATATCCAACATCAAGCATCACCCCTCAACCCCTGCAACAGCAAAAAAAGATGAAAAAATACATCCAACTGCCACACTACCCTTAAACCCTAACATTTTTACAACAACAAAAACAATAAGTCTTAATCTCACTAAATGGAGTCAACTACAAGAACACTTTATCTCTACTATGCTCTATCAATTAGTAGATCCTACCTAAGCTCCAAATACATCAAATCACTTCTAACATTGGTCCTCCAATTACTGTGAGCACAAGGGCATATGCTTAATATGCCCAAACCATCTAAGACAACTTTCTTGAACTTATTCTCATTAGAAGCTACTCCATACTAGCTATGAATGCACTCATTTCTCATCAAATTCCTTCATCTATAGTCACTCATCCTGCCAAGTATCCTTCATCTTTGCAGCATTTACTAGTGTATTCTTTAGTGTTGCAAGACATCATTCCACCTCATATCATTTGATAGTCGGATAATAATTTTATACACTTCCTTTAAAATGTTAGTGAGATTTAATCCAAAATGTCAAGATAAAGTCAATCGCAAGCCCTCCATTTACTATTATTGTGTATCACTAAACTATAGTATTTAAAGCTCTTACTTATAGCTTCTATTATGATTAAATTTACATTTCATATATTTCATTTATGATTTATTAAAATAAAACCCCTTAGACTCTAGGTTAACTCCCTATAATTCAAAATTCACTTTAACACCATCTCTAGTTTATCGATAAGAATATTATCCAAAAATAAAAAGAAAAAGAAAACACGCGTCGCAAACAAAAAAAAATATCGAGTAAGGCGCACCATACCCATCTCTAGACACAAGTCATCATATATTCTCAATCAGAAAAACTATTAAAAAATACAGAAACTGCCTCCTTTTTATGCATTTCACATAGAAAAGTTTATATGGCATCTGAAAATCAGCTCCCCAAACTCCTCCCCCTCCAAAATGCTTCAAAATGTTCCATGAACTATTCAAACTTTTTATTATGGTAACAACTGGGTAACCAAACAAAGCAGTACTATTAATTTAACTAGTGGTCCTCTAACTGTAAAGACAAATGGCATTTATACAGCCTTGAAAATTACAGTGGGTGCATGAATATGTCATAATGTTGAACTCAATGCTTTGGCTTGGTGCATTCCAAGCATATAATAAAAGTTGGAAGCCCTCACCCCCTAGTTCTATGGCATAATGAGAAGGTGGGAGCAAAAGTAACATGCAAGTCTACAATTGGGGTTCTCCAAATACATGACTTCATTAGAATGTGGGATAGCAACAATATAATATATGGTAGAGGTCACAACGTGCTCAAGAAAAAGTTACTGGGCTCACATAGTTTGATAGATGTTCCACAATTTCAAAGAAATGAGCCAGCTATGGACATTATAAAGTGCAAAAACTAAATGAAAATTTACCTGCTCCTTGAACTGCTCTTCTTTTTCTTCAAAACTTGAAAGGGCAACAACTTCTACCTATGATTTCAAATTGGGATTTTAACAAAGAAATGCAATAATCAACATAGAATAAAAGCAATATTTCAAGTGTTTGTTTTGGAAATTTACATTAAAAAAATCACTCAGCGGAGTATCTTTATGAGCATGAGGCTTGCGAACAGAATCCCAAATCTTTAAAATAAGAAAAATTAAAGCATATTAAACAATAACAAATATTCTATATATCAAATAAAAAGTAGCAAACAGAACATACCTTCTGAATATCTTCCCTCAAAATAGGTTCCAAGTTTTCAAGAGGGGTCTACCCAAGTAAAGACAAGCATACTCAGTATCCAAAGACAGCAAAAAAATTTCTTATTCAAAGTTCGTATTAAGAATCAGTGAAGAACTAAACAAAGAAACCATTGAAAGAGATAAAATGACGCACCTTAGTCTTGTCACGAATGACAAAGAGCAAAGTTGTTTTACGGGGACTAAACAACCGCATCATGACCTGTTATGAAATGTAGAAAGCAATTTTGTGTAAGAACTACAGTAAATAACTATAAGTTTTATCGATATATAGCAAATGCTTACTTGGAAAACTGTTTTTAAAAGAGGTTTGTTTGCCGCATGCTCCCGTCCAATATCATGACACCACCTGTGGCAAGGTTATTAAGAATACCATTGAACCGCATCAGATAAAAACTAGAGGATCAGCAGGCTTACATATTTATCAATACTATATCTGAAACTGCTAAAGCAAAAAGAGCACTCTGCTTCTCAAATGCAGTATCATCCTGAAAAGAAATAATGATAGAGGTATAAGTCCATTGTTTTTTGAGCAAGGTAATAGCAGCAGTTTAAGTGTCAACCAGCAACTATGCGCAGCTAACATTACGAAAACATAAACAAGGTTTTAGTGCTGTGTAACAAGATGCTTCCTAAATGATAGCTAAGCATTTATTTAGACTCTACTGAATTCGTTTTGATATTTGCAATGATGTGAGCATATAATATGCAAGGGTACAAATTTTATTCAACACAAGTTGTCAACTCGAGCCAATTATTTAAAGTTCTTCTTGCAATGGCACAAGGTACTTATTCAGTACATACAAAAAACTAACCAGTTAGCATATTAAAATTGAATTGCATCAACAAAAATTAGTACACTGTGTCAGCTCATCCAGCTATTTGACGAGAATAAATATTTATTTTGCAATGAAAATTGAAAATTGCAAATTTCTGAGTTCCTTGAACATTGTATAGATTTTCAGGAAACAATGATGTATTCATACATAGTGCACAAATCTAAAAGCTAGATTTAGCATATTAAACACAAAATTATATAATATTAATATATATTAATATGTCTAACAGACTCCTAACAATTCTAACAGAATATTGGTCCCCAAGTATTTATGACTTGCCACCTATTAATTTGATGCCAATTTGGTTGATTAGTTTGGGACTAAAGTGGGGTCAAATTGAATAAATGGTAGGCGACATTAGGCATGCTAAATGATTCAACGCAAAATTGCTCAACATAAAATAATAAAGAGACCTTTTTATAAATTTCTTGATAATATACAATTAGAATAATAAGCATACCTGAAAAAAATGCCAGATGTAATTTTAAATGCATTCTTTTTTTAAATACATATAAAATAAAATAATGTTCAAAAGAGTCCAGCTTAACAATACCTCTCCTCGTTCTCTACCATCAGAACCCTCCAAATCCATAACGATGGTACAAGGTTCAATATCCCTGCACCTTTCCAGCCAAATTCCTTTAGTAGTTTGAGATCTGAAACATAATAGAAATATTGATGGTGAAACAAATAATTTTGGCGACCTTTCACGTGACCATTCAAGTTCAGAAATAGCAGAAGCATAAAAAAACTTGCCTCCCCTTAAATGCATCCATTTCTCTGAAACTGGTATGGAAAAGATTATTCAAGAGAGTGCTTTTCCCTGTCAAAAAATGACAATTTCAAATACAACACTTCTATAAATATCTATTGTTTGAAGGTCAACAGCCTTCAGGCAGTACTTGTCATAACCTCTAAATAACAGAAAACCCTATCATGCACAGCACAATTTAGCTAAGAGAATAAATTGATAGCCATTTCATAAGCATTATCCAATGAAGTTCACACAATAAGATGCTTTTGGATGGTATTGCTGTATGTATTTTACCCTTGCATTTGCAAAGAAAATAAGGAAGGCAACCATACTAAGGGTCTAGGCTTACCACCAAGTTTCACAATAAAATCACACACGAACCCAATACCACAAGAGATTGAGGTTTGCTTCCATTCATAACAAAGTAAATTGTACCAACCTGGATGATGCCATCCAATCATCAAAAACTATACATTAGATTCATTCCTAAATTTTAACTAAATCGGCATTGATCAAATCAACTTAGCAGTTAAACCAGCAAACTTCAGCTCTGTGTCTGAAGTTTGAACTAGGTCTGTTTTAATCTAGGATTTGCAACAAAGCAAGAAGAACGAAGCATCCAGATACATATAGTTATAAATGATTATAGATACAACTTTTATACTAATATAGCGATCATGGTAACACAGTTTTGTTAGAAATCAAACGTTTCAATTTTGTGATTTAATTTTCAGCTTAAAATTTTTTTGGTTCTTTATAATTTGAGAAATGCTAGACCCAATGACCCATTCTCTTTGTTTGGATGATTGATAGATTATATTTTTTTAAATAAAAATAATGGCAAGAATTTCTAATTGAAGTTATGATTTTGATCCACCATCAATTTCATAATCTTATGGGCTAGATCATGAAAACTATAAAAGAGTTTATTTCAAACTAAATAGAGTGCATGGTACACTCCCGCTTAAAAATTTTAAGAAGTTGAGCAGAAATCAAGTCGAGCACAAGTCATTAAATGAGTGAGCTTATAATGGCTCAGCTTATTGGCTCATAAGCAAGCTCAATAGCTTTAAATACTATAAATAGCGCAACAGCAGATTTATCAAAACAAAGCTAAATTTCAAGCCCAACTGATTTTAATCCAACCTCAAGCTCACGTATTATAAGTCAAGCATGAGCTCATAAGAAAACCTCGAGCTGAACTCAAACTGAGCAAAAATGTCATGAACTTATAACAAATTCACCACAATTTAAGTTTACCCTTCAGTTAAATCACACCCCTACTCCCACTACCCTAGATTCATCAATAGAAAGCTAGTAATCCCCTAATGTTTAATGCTAAATATTGAGTTCATTGTATAAATAAGATTTGACTTGGTAAAATAATTCGGAATTAAAATGTGTAGCATAAGTGGTCTCTAATCTCATAATGATCGTCAAAGAACACAAGTGCTTCGTGAACATGCTGCTTGAGTGATAGGTGCTTTGGGTTAGATTGTCAGCAAATTTCCCATGCAAATTAAATTGCAAAAGAAAAGTAAAATGGCACTAAGGCAAGCATAAGCTCCTGAATTATTCATCTATGCCTGACTGCAAGTTTCATGCAATGCCTCCATTTAAGTCCTAAATATTGTTTTAACAAAGTGTAATAACTTGGGCAATTCTAACCATAGATCTAACTACTAGATCCCTAGTCTATATTTATTTTACCAGACAGCGAGTACACTTTCAAATATACATTAAAACCAGAGTGACAAAAATATGCATGATCCTGTATCAATATTCGATAGTTGAGCTTCTTAGTTTTGTGTAAGAATTTTACAAAACGACGCTAAGTTAATGATGACAAAAAATAAATCAAGAATGATGTGATGCTTGAGAAAATAGGTAAATGCTACCGCATGACTGGAAGAGAAAATAAAAAATAATCACAAGAATTAACCAATAAAAAACATACCACTGCTTTGTGGGCCCATAATAGACACTACAACATATGAGAGTCCACATTCACCAACTTTTGCAGTCTTCATGAAATTCTCCATTCCAAGAACGTTGAATATACCATCCCCATCAATTAGCTGGGTAGAACAGCTATTGTTTGCCATATCTGGAATAAGAAATGTGCATAATAAGTACAAATTTACTTCTCTTTTGCACTCACCATTGAGCTCCTGCTAAGACAAATGACCTAAATTCTTCAATAGCCAAATTTAATAACCATTTCTCACACAGTCATTAAAAAATACTCACACAATCATTAAAAAATACGAAGCAAGAACTGGGGAACTTTTTAACAGCATAAGTGATGAGCAAATAAAAAAAGTAGAAAATCTTAGGCAGCACATGGTCCATGAGTACTGTGTAATGCCTAGGGTTTAGGATTTAGGGGAACTTTTTTAACAGCATAATTAGTGTATTAAGTATTTCTATACAAAAAAGTTAACAAGTACACAGGGAGGAACTCCTACGGGTATGTCCCTCTCCTCCTCAGCAAGTGACTCGTTAAGATTGAACAATGGTTTTCGGCAGCTCCCCATCTCATTAACAGGCGCGTATAATCAAAATCCTTTCTTCCCCTTGAGGAAGCCCAAAATTTCCACGGATCACAATGCAGAAGAACAATTCCTAAAATACACAACAACTAGCTAGACAATTGAGACTCAAGGAGCAAACAAAAATGAAGAAAATGATTAGCATGCATTATGCTCGTCTTTGGAACTTCAAATCTGAAACCCTAAAAGCAAAATCCCTTTTTCTTTCCAATAAATAACCGCTTAAAGAGAAGCCTTTTGCATGAAGACAACTTAAAAAAAATGCAGATCACGTCCCCACTTCAATTGGGCCCTCTCATATCTATCAAACTTATAGATCGCAAAAGTGGGATAATTGAAGAAAAATTAAACGAAATGGGTTGTTTGTTTGAATGTCATGTGAAAAGTTAATAAGATAGCATGTTATTTAGATAGCAGTGTTATTCAGATACCAGGGACTGTTTGGTTCAATATTATTTAAATAACAGATGTCAATATTATTCAGATGTATGTTGTTTGATTATTGTCATTCATGTTATATTACACACGAGGTAAGATTACCCTCAATACTGAGATTTAAATATAAATTGAAAAATCACAACAAACAACTAGGCAAACAGTATGAGTGATAATTTAGTAAACAGTATTAGGATGCCACAAATATAAATTAAAAAGATAACTAGGTAAACAATATCAAAATCAAAAAATATATACAAATTTTATTGTAAACGCCTAAGAAAATTATTATTTAATGATGGCAATGATCACACATGCCCACATATATCAAATTTTATTTTAAATTAGCATTAATAAATATTAAAAATCACAAATCAAATATAATCCTAAGTTAATCATAATCAATTGGCAATATCAAGCAAATCTTCAGAACATCCATCAAAAAAACGAAGTGAATGGGAACGAGAGGTGAAGCCAAGGCGGAGCACCTGCGTTGACGAAATCGGCGAGGCGAAGAGAAGGCGGAGCACCGGCGCTGCGTTTGGGGAAGCTGCGTCGGCGAGGCGAAGCGAAGGTGGAGCACCGGCGCTGCGTCTGGCGGAGGCGAGCTTCGGGAGAAGGAACTCGAAGAACCCTATCACTTGTTATAGATTATCGGCAGAAATCAGCGGACAGTCAAATCACATTTCACATTTCCTGGGGCATTTAGTTAATTTTGAGATGTTTAGATAATATGGAATCAAACAATCTCATTGTACATCTTTAAATAACATCTAAGTTAATGCAAGATATTTATGAACCAAACAGCCCCAAAATACTAACTAGATTCCGAGGGGCGGAATCTTAACTAGGCGAAAGAAGCATTTTATATAGTAATCGTGATTCGAGAGAGAATGAGGAAAAAAGTAAAAGAGAATGACAAATGAGAGGATTGAAAATGGTCAATGGTTATATATGCAATAACCAAGATTGGAGAGAGTTAATGGTTATATATGACAATAAGCAAGACGTACTTCGCCTTGAAATCTTGTGTTTATATGTACTGATACGAGCGACCTTGTTTTCTAATACTTTTTGAGCTCGTCCTACAAAACTTGCAGACCTTAGCGATGGGCTTTTAACTGCTAAAACTTACCCCTTCACGACATTTTCTAACTTATGCCACTAGTTGCCTCAGACATAATTTGCTGGAGCTAATTATATACCCTGAAAACAATCTCCACACCCAAAAATCAATGAGCCTAAAAATTTCCAAACTAACAAATTATAAAATTTCCAAAAAATATTGTCTTCATTAAAAATTTTCAAAAGACATTGAATTCTTTTTGTATATAACTTTTTTTTCTGCTATAAATCTTCTGCAATACGAAAAACTATTTTGCAAAGTTGGAAATGGTAAGCCAAGATTGAACTGTAGCTTCCAAGACGTACTGCTTTTGAGCTCTTATAATTAATAATTTTTCTTTGTGATAAAATAATTTCTGACATAAATTAGTAGCAACTATGTAGCAAAGCAATATAAGAATATAGCATTCATTTTAAGAGTTTGTTTGTTGAAATCTTAACTTAACTAAAATAAACAATTTAAGCTAAGTTAAATCATCAAGTTATTTGATTTCTATGTTTATTTAAGTTGGATTAGACTTTTAAGCTAGTTAAAGTTAAAAATATTCAATTCCAACTTTAGTTGGCATAAGTTGATTTAATTGTAATAATTAGTATAAAGAAGATTTATATTAATGAAATTATTTAAAACCCCAATTATTATTTTCAAAACCCCAATGAAATTATAATTAGTTAAAAATGAAATTATCATTTTCAAAACCTCAATTACTATTATTAATTATAATTAACTTGAGATCAATATATCAAAGTTAATTGGGAGCTCAATTAACTTCAATCATTAAGTAGATAATTAAAATTAGATAATTTTGGATATCACTTAGTTGTAATTATTGAGTTTTTCTTGAATGTTTGCTTAGCTTTGAGCCTTATTCATTAGAATCATTCATATAAGACATTGTGCATGAATAAAATTTTCACATTAAAAATTATAGGGGTTTACTATGATGGTTAAGCCAAGGGCGGGCTAATTAGGAGTAATAAGGAGACCTCACATTCTCAGATGGTGAATATGAGTGTTATTTGTTTTGACCCCGCTTTCCCTTACTTGTTAAACAGACGTATTTAACTCCTTGCTTCATTCTGTATTTGTCCGCATAATGAATACTTTCATAAAACAATTTTAATCATTTAAAATATGAGATCTTCTACAATCTTATTGATTGTTAAGACTCATCATAGCTTTTAGCTATGCTACTTTCCATAGTTCTAGACTATGTGAATCTTAGACTAATATTCTAAGATCTTCCTTCAATTTTCATACTTTACATTTTTTTATGTTTTAGTACTGTACTTTACTTATTTACAGTTTACTTAGATTACAGTGAATATTATTATAATTATATTTAAATATTTCACTGTCTTTTTTCTTTACTTAGCATAAGTTTATTGAACATATGCGCACTTTATTTCATTTACTTTCATATGTACTTTAGTACTTCTCTAGCCTATTTAGGATGCTTTTACCCTTATTTTACTTGCATGCTAGAATGTAAATTTATGTGAGTATTCTTACTCACTCTACTTTTCCTTACCTTTACTTACTTTCTTTTTTTATACTTTTATGCTTATATTTTGCACCCTTGCATATGTTTAGATTGTAACTAGTTGTGATATCCAAAATAAATAATAAAATGCTTAGCTTAATCTTAAATTATACTTAGACTATTTAGTCTAACTATATTTTCTCTTTATTAGTTTTGCCATATCACATTTAAATGCCAAAATATGATAGATCAGGTGCACTTGGAGGTTAGTGGAGCTCAACCAAGCGCTTAAAGAAAATTAATTTCTTCCGCTTATTTACAAATTCTTGCTTTATTTCAAGTGAGAGAGAGACCTTTACTTTAATTACTTTCAAATGTCTATTTTTGATTTGTAATAATTTAAGTCATTTGCTTTATATTTACTATGCTTGTATTGTAATCTAATCCTATTACTTAAATTCTTGGTTTGGTATGAATGGATATATTAATATGAATGCATACTTAATTGGAATCTAATTGCACACTTAATTGGAAATTTAGTTATTATTTTCTCATTTTCTTATTAATATAAATGATGTAAGATGTGTGTGTCATAGGATAGAAAATTGATTCATATATTTTTCTCACTTCAAATTATTAGAATTAGAAATAAGCGATCTCATATAATGAGTTGACTTTAAATTAGTTTTAGGTTATTAATCCTTTTAATTAATCTTCCAATTGAATGGAAGACTTATATGTTGATGTTATAGATGTTTATTTTGATCAAATATAGTAGAAGTCATGCCGAAATTTTTAAGAATTATTTGGAAAGATTATAAGAATTAATTGACTTGTACATACATATCATATTGTATTATCATGCATAATTTTATAAAATTTTTCCCATCTTAACTTAAGACCCTCTTCTAAATTCTTGGCTAAACACAGCACCTAATAATTTGGATTAGTTTTCTTCTAATCTAGTATTAGATGTTATAGTGACGTATCAATATTGAGATTTGTTATTACTCAATATTGGGTCGTCATAGTTGGTATCAGAGCCAAGTTGATAATTAAATTAAAATAAAAGATATCCATTTATTCAAAAGCAAACAACACAAAATAGTAAAGATAATCAAATGAAATCTTAGGCTAATAAATGTCTTACTAATTTAGTAATAGATTTAAATTTCTAACTTAAATCTTAATCAAACTTTCATATGGCAGACTCTAAGATTGAACTAGATACTTTACTAGATTATTCTTCCATTATTAGGAGTATGAGACATTTGGTCATGTCTACTATGGAGTATCTACAGCTGGAGGAGATGTTTTGAACAAAATTTTGAGGTTTTATGTGTTTTGAGGTGACTGTTTTCCCACAGTTAGTAAGGTAATGACTATTCCTTGTTACCACAGTATTTGAAGCCATAGATTTCCCCGATCACCTATGCCTCCAAATTTTGGACGAACTCTTCGATGACTATGCCATGGATTGGCGGTGTCGTGCTCATGAAGTACTAATTCGTGGGAGTAGACGTCTTCACCGTGCCCCCACTTATGAAGACTTTGAGTTTATATTTTATGCAAAAATTTGTAATTAGTAGTACTAGTTTCTTTTTGCTATAGTTTCCTTTTCTTTAGTAGCTTTTGTAAATATCTTATACTTTACTTATGCTTTTTCCCTTTTTCCTCCAAAGTTGTATTTCTTAAATATTTCAAGTTTAAAGAGAATTTATTTTCTTATCTTCTTCAGTTTTTGAATTATGTCTTCTTTTCCTTTCTTTAGAATGAATCTTGATTCCAATATCCCTATTGAGCCTGTGGTGGAAGAACCTACTTCCACTATAACTTCGCATACTGATCAGATGTAGAATCTATTAGAGTTAATGAAGGTTATGATTGAAGCACAAACCCGTGCTGCTGAAAGGATGGCCTTATTCTGTAATCATTCCCAACCTTCTCCTGCCCCATCTCAACATTGTCTAACTCCTCCTCAAGCCTCTTCTCCAATTATTCATGAACTCCCTTTGGCTCCACAGCCATCTACTGGTCCTATGGTAGATGCATATATCCTAATATTTATTTGTCTGAATCCTCCAATCTTCAATGTTTCTGTGGGGCCCCCATGCCCTTTACGGCCATGCTAATACTGATATTAACATGATCACGAGGAGTATGGTACTCCAACTATGGCAGATCCCCAACTCAAGTAGAGTCAGGTATAACCAAACCCGCTTTAAGCAAAATACTTGCCACTTGAAAACTGAGAACATACATCAATATATCAAAGTAGCAGAAGCAAAAAATAGTATAATATAACATCACATCGTAGCATAGTATAGAAAAGTAAATACAAAAATAACTCAGCTTAAATTGTAGAAAGTAAATACATCCAGAGTGATTATTATTATAGATTGAATATTTAAAAGAAAGAAAAGAGCTCTCAATCTCACTATAGAAAATGGAATCTATCTAAGCAGCAACAGGAAGATCCTCCTCCTGTCCAAGCTCCTCTCCAACAGAACCACCAACAAACGGCTCCAAATCTAACATTTGTCGGTATCACAAAAGCCAGGGTCCCAGCCAACAAAAGAAAAAAAATTACAGTTAGTCAAATTATCTAAATACATTTTAGACTGATTAAGTGAATTGAACATTTTAAAGATACCACATTATTTTCTTAAATATGTAAGTAATTTAAGGTGCAACAAGCAGTAAGAAAAATAATAGCTATACATAATATATATATAGCTAACAACTAAGTATGCAGCATACATACTAAATATGAAATTGAACAAGGTAAGGCTGACATATAAAAATAACTGCCAAGTACTAAAAGAAAAACTCTTCCTAACGTTCTTATGTTCACATGAGTACATATTGATTTCATAAAATAAAGTTGTGTAGAAATATGCTGAATTGAGTATACAAAACTAGCATCCTAAATATGCCAATACTAATAAATACTGAACAGGAGTTGTAAAATACCAAAATCTCATTTCTAATTGTTTATTAATAATTAAATAATTTTGATCTCAGATTGAAAATCTGACTTCGCCATTGCGTTCACCACACCCAAATTAGTTAGGGGTGAAGTTTTGAATGCATTTGGAAGTCATTAAATTTTTGGCAAATAATTTAATATTATTTTAATTACCTAAAAAATCGAATAATTAAATACTCATCGGATCAAAAATCAGAGTGCACCATTGCGTTCCCCACCCATCAATTAGCTGGGGGTGATTTTATTAGAAATTTTTGGAATGTATTTTAGTAAATATATTATTAACCTTAATATCTTAACAAATATGTTCCTAAATCTTGCAAATAAATATATTATTTTTATCAGCAAAAAATTAAAAAATATTATGGTGCCATCCAAATTTCAGTAGGATTAATATTTGGGATAGTGACATTTAGGGATATTAAATAATTTAAAAATATGTTACAAAATTTTTTTTAACTATAACTTTGAATATGATCACCCCAAACATATAAAATATAGGTCTCAAAATACTCAGAAAACCCTAAGGAATATTTTCATAGTGTTAATTTTGCTATTTGGATTAAATTTAGACTAATCATAATTAGGACTTAACCCTAATTAAGCCTTAATCCTAGAAACTTCAAATGACCATAAGTCAATTTAGCTCCAAATTAGGTGATCCAAATATCAATTTAGATCAGAAAAACCTAATTTACAGTAAATTGCAAAAATATTTAGTATCCAATAATTAGATCTCCTAATCAATCCTAATCATCCTAAAAACTTGATTAGTGAATATTAGCAAATCTAATAATCCAAATTAAGTAATTTTAGTTTCAGAGAACTCATAAAGTAAATTAGAACCTACCTATATAATTAGTTTAATAATTTTATAACTAAATTCACTAATCACTCACTAATCACATTTAATCATAGAACTTGTATTAGCCATAACTTAGCCAATACATATTAGAATTTGATAATTTTAGATTCTATAGAAACTTTAGGACATAATCTACAATAAACTAACATAAATTTTAAGATTTTATTAAGGGTAAAATTACTAAAATTCCCAATTTGACCTTATAAGGCATAATAATTAAGTAACTTAATAAAATAATTCAAAACATTCAAATATTCATTTCATTACTTTAAGAAGCATAAATTATAAGCATAAAAATAATAAAATAATGAATTAAATTATTTTTGACAGATCAAAGGAATTGAACTGATTATAAATTGTATCAAAACAGTTAGGTATGCAAATTTACTTATAAGTTTCATTTCAGTATTCTTATTTTGAGCCATTTTCATTTGAGCACTATTTATTACAAACTGCTTACCGCTATTAAATTTGCAAAAAAATGATATCAAATAGCATGTAACAAAAATATAAAAAAAATGATTTATATTATTGTGGTGTTTGTCTTTGGAGGGTGGAACGCAACATTAAGAATATGTACAGATTGGGCCTGCTGGCAGACCCTGGGAGTTATATGGAGGGATTTAGCCCCTTGTAGGAAGTGGGCAAATCCAGAGGAAAGACACCATCAGTTCTATTTTGAGTAAGCTACCGACGGGTAGTGAGATAAGCTTCCCACAGGTTATGCCTATGGGTTTAGCTATTTGGGCTCAGGAGTCTATGGACTCGACTAATTGTTACAAAAGCTTTTGATAAAATTATTTATTTCATGCTTTCATATTTATGGAATTTCACAGCTAACTTGCAGGGCAATACTTAAATTGAAAAATTTGCTTTTCTTTTATATGCAGATATTCAGACATTTCGATATTTGATTTATGCCTATTATAGGATGCTAGAATACTCTTATAAGAATGATTTGCGTACTCCTACTTGATCAGTAACTATGTTTTTTCAGGTTTTGATAATTAAAAAAAACAGAAGAATAAAGAAGCAAGAAAATATGAATATTTCATCTTTATTTTGTAAAAGATAAGCTGTTGTAAAATTTCATATGTTTTGACTCTATCTTTAAATGTATAATTAGACTTTGGACTTTTATTATTTTATGTTCTTTTGTTTATAAAAATGTATATATTTACATTTGAGATGAATCATTCTTTAGAGACTCTCGAACTTCGATCCCCAGTCGTCACAGAATTGGTATCAGAGCAAAATTTGAGACAATTTAAAGAATGATTCATTAGAGCCAACAATATGAATACAGTTACTAGATTATTAGTAGTTAGATTTTAAGTTGGAGAGCATAATAAGTATAGTTTATTATTTCCCCAGATTATGGAGAGCCATAATCAAAATAACAACAACCAATCTCAGGAGGAAAATATTCCTCAAAATACCCCCACAATGAGACTGTTTCACCTAACATTGAAGCAGTCTACCCTTTTGATCATAGTGGAGTAAATCAGATGCTCCAGTTCATGAATATGATGAGTCAATTCATGAACAGTTAACAAATTTAGAATCCAAATCCTATTTCAATTCAGAAGAAGGCAGTAAATGAAGATATGCATGTATTTCTTAAACTTTAGCCCCCGAGATTCAATGGCAAGGCAACTCCTTACCAAGCTGAGGAGTGGATTCTAAGGATAGAGAAGGAATTTAGATATGCTAAAAGTTCTGAAGATCAGAAGGTATCATTAGCTACTTATCTACTGACAGAAGCTGCTGAGAAGTGGTGGAAGACAACCAAAACTACTACATTCCAGAATAGATCAGAAGAAGAAATTTAGTGGGAAGAATTTGTGAAGGCACTCTTAGGCAAATATGTGCCCCAGTCTGCTAGGCAGATAATGAGGAAGGAGCTCCTAAACCTGAAGCAAGGAAGTCACACTGTGACAGAATACGAGGAAGAATTCACTCGTTTATCTAGCTTTGCTCCAGAGATGGTTACCACTGAAGAAGTTAGGTGTCACTTGTTCCTTAATGGATTAAAGAATAATTTTCAGCATATTCTGACACCTCTCTAAATTTCAAATTTTGCCTAATTAGTGGAGAAGGCAAAGCTCATTGAAGCTCAAGAAGAGCAGTACTCTTCAAGGATGACGAAAAGGCCAGCATTTTCTCCCCATTTTTAATCCAAGAGGCAGCAATTCTCAAGACCTCAAAGGAAAGTTTACAATATTCAAAGTAATCCCAATGGACCTGCTCCGAGAACACCAAATACTTGTAGATTTTGTGCAAGAATACACAGTACAGATAAGTATTTTACTGGTGAAGGTCAATGCCACCGATGTGGAAGAACAAATCATTCAATAAAGTTCTGTCGTGCTACTTACACAGTAAACGGGCATCAACTCCCAAATCAAGGCAAGGAAGTTATGAGAAATCAAGGCAGACCACCAGCAAATTAAGGAAACAACATTGCATCTTCTAGTAATATAAAGAATAATTCAGCTCAAGCCAAAATTTTCAATTTATCTCAAGAAGAAACAAGAGATGAACCTGATGTAATAATAGGTACCATTTTATTATTCCAGCACCCTTGTTCAGTTCTTTTTTATTCTGGAGCTACACATTCATTTATTGCATCAAAGTTGGTTCAAAAACATTTATTACCAATAGAAGCAAGTGTCTTTTATAATTGTAAGTTAGATATAAGTGGAATCTTTTAGGAAGTTAAACTCACTGTCATCCCTATAACCACTTTTGATATTATCCTTGGGATGGACTGGATGAGTCAGAATAAAGCATTAATTGATTGTGCAAAGAAGGGAGTGTATGTTTACAATGGAAGTAAGAAAGTAACCCTTGTTGGTCAAAAGAGTACGATTATTAGCCTTATCCTAGCAAATAAGATCGAAAAGTTTATTTGAAATAATGCCCCATATTCTTAACCTTACTTTCAAGTTCTAATGCTAAATCTACAACTCTAGAAGAAACTCCTATAGTAAAAAGAATATGTAGATGTTTTTCCAGAAGAACTTCCAGGATTACCCCCTCAAAGAGAAGTAGGATTCAGTTATGAATTAAGTCAAGGAACAAGTCCTTTATCCAAAGCTCCATACAGAATGACACCCAAAGAATTAGAAGAACTTAAAAATCGACTTCAAGAGTTGACTAAAAAAGGGTTTATAAGACCAAGTAATTCTCCTTGGGGAGCCCCAATCTTATTTATTAAGAAGAAAGATGGGAGTATGCGCCTATGTATCGATTACCGGGAATTGAATAATGTTACTATTAAAAACAAATACCCGTTACCAAGAATTGATGATTTATTTGATCAATTAGTTGGTGCTTCCATATTCTCAAAAATTGATTTGAGATCTGTTTATCACTAACTCCGTATCAAAGATGATGATATTCCTAAATCTGCATTTAGAACGCGTTATGGGCATTATGAATTTTTAGTGATGCCTTTTGGGTTAACCAACGCCCCATCCTATTTTATGGATTTGATGCAGTGAATAATGAAACCCTACTTAGATTCATTTATCATTATCTTCATTAATGATATATTAATTTATTTTAAGAATACTAAGGAACATGAAGAGCATCTTAGAATAACTTTGAGCTTATTAAGGCAACATCAGTTGTATGCCAAATTCTCAAAATGTGAATTTTGGCTTCAATCAGTAGCCTTCTTAGGACATGTCATTAGCAAGGAAGGAATATCAGTTGATCCAAACAAAATATGTGCAATTCAGGATTGGCCCCAACCTACTTCAGTAACAGAGATACGCTGTTTCTTGGGATTATATAGTTATTATCGTAAGTTTGTTAAGAACTTTTCCTAGATTGCAGTCCCTCTTACTCATCTTACTCAAAAAGATATGCCTTATGTATGGGATTCATCTTGTGAATCTACGTTTCAAAAGTTAAAAGAATGTCTAACATCAGCTCCAATTTTAGTTTTGCCAGCTGAAGGAAAAGAATATCAAATTTATTGTGATACTTCTAGAACTGGATTAGGCTGTGTTCTTATGCAAGAAGGAAAGGTTATAGCCTTTGCATCTAGACAGCTTAAAATTCATGAGAAAAATTATCCAGTTCATGATTTGGAATTGGCTGCAATAGTATTTGCACTTAGATCTAAAGACACTACTTATATGGAGTAAGATGTGAAGTCTTCACTGATCACCAAAGTTTGAAGTATATCTTTACTCAGAAAGAGATAAATTTAAGGCAGTGAAGATGGTTAGAGTTAATCAAAGATTATGATTTATCGATTCAATATCATCCTGGAAAGGTAAATGTAGTAGCAGATGCACTAAGTCGAAAGGCAATTTCAGATTTGCATAATCTGACCTCTAACCCTATCTTACTCAAGGAAATAAAAGATCTCCAATTAGAAGTCTTGTTGCCATCAAATGCTAAGCTATTTCAGATAACAGTTGAATGTTCATTAATGGATGAAATTAAAGAAGCTCAACATCTTGATGAAGAATATAGCTCCTTATCTATATCTATTCAATCAGGAAAGCATCTAGAACTAAATTTAAATTCAAATAAGAATATTTGGTGTGGATCCAGAATATGGATACCTAATAAAGATGAACTAAGATCTAAAGTATTGAAAGAAGCTCACCAGTCTAGATACTCTGTTCATCCTGTAAATAACACGATGTATCAAGATTTGAAATCACACTTTTGGTGGCCGTGGATGGAGAAAAGTATAGCTGAGTTTATATCCAAGTATAAAGCTTGTAACCTGCTAAAAGTAGAACATCAAAAACTAGGAGGATTACTCCAACCTATAGCTATTCCTCAATGGAAATAGGAAGACATTTCTATGGACTTCATAACTGGACTTCCTCGTTCAAAATCTAATAATGATTCTATTTGGATAATTGTGGATAGGCTTACAAAATTAGCACACTTTTTACCCATCAAGCAGACAGATACTGTAGACAAATTAGCAAAGATTTATCTCAAGGAAATAATAAGATTGCATGGTATTCCAAAAACCATTATTTCTGATAGAGACAGCAGGTTCATGTCAAAGTTTTGGAAAGCAGTTCATCAAGATCTTGGTTCCCAGCTCTGTATGAGCACAGCATTTCATCCACAGACTGATGGACAGACTGAAAGAGTGAATCAAACTCTAGAAGATCTTCTTCATCTTTGTATATTAGATTTTGGAGGAAGTTGGGATGATCACCTTCCATTAATTGAATTCTCTTATAATAATAGTTTACAAGTAAGCATTGGAATGGCTCCTTATGAAGCCCTTTATGGAAGAAAGTGTATCACTCCTTTACCTTGGAATAATGTTGGAGAAAATAGAATATTAAAATCAGATTTGATTCTTCAGGCAACAGAAAAGATTAAGACAATTCATCATCGAATAAATGCAGCTCAAGATAGGCAGAAGCAGTATTTTGATGCTTATCATCATCATATTGAATTTTCTGTTGGAGACTTCGTATATCTGAAAGTAAATCCATTCAGCTGAGTTTCAAGATTTGAAATTTTTGGGAAATTAAGTCTAAGATTTATTAGACCTTTTGAAGTCTTAAAAAGAGTAGGCCAAGTGGCTTATCAAATCAAGCTTCCATCTCATCTGAGTCTGATGCACGATGTATTTCATATCTCCTAATTAAGGAAATGCTTATCAGAATCTTCAATGAGAGTGAAAGTAGAAGATATCAATTTGCAACCAAACCTCAGCTATGTGATTGAACCAGAAAAAATTCTAGATCGAGATGAAAGAAAATTAAGAAATAAATCTATTCCCATGATAAAGGTTCGATGGAAGAACTGTCGCAAAGAAGAAGCCACATGGGAAGAAGAATCAAGTATGAAGAAAGCATATCCTCACTTATTCCACTACTAGTAATTCTAAATCTATTAAATTTTTTTAAATTTTAGATTGATGTCGGGACGACATCTCTTTTAAGTTGGAGAGAATGTAAAATACCAAAATCTCATTTCTAATTATTTATTAATATTTAAATAATTTTAATTTCAGATTAAAAATCTGACTTTGCCATTGCGTTCACCACCCCCAAATTAGCTAGGGGTGAAGTTTTGAATGCATTTGGAAGTCGTTAAATTTTTGGCAAATAATTTAATATTATTTTAATTACCTGAAAAATCGAATAATTAAATACTCGTCGGATCAAAAATCTGAGTGCAGCGTTGCGTTCCTCACCTCTCAATTAGCTAAGGGTGATTTATTGAAAATTTTTGGAATGCATTTAATTAATTAAATCTAATTAATAAAATAGGATTGATTTTTTTTATTAAATAAATAATATTTAATCTCTAACGGCACCATCCGTAATTATCCCTAACGTCGTTCCCATTCACAACCCCACCGTCAGATTTGACGGATCACCCTGATCCGTCTGATCGAAAGATCAGACGGCTCAGCGTCTTTCTTCCTCTCCAAGCTCCGCGTGGCGAAGGGATCGACATGCATTGCCCTAATCTCCTACCAGCGCAGCATGAAGCATCTTAGACACCGCTCAACGCCATATTAAAACCTTAATCGATTCACTAATTTCTTTCACACGATTCAAATCTTGTAAAATTGAAAGGAGTCTTTAGTCAAAGCCCGAAGTGCTGATAATCGCTCGTCTGAGGTACTCTCTACCTTCCTCATATACTTCAACACCCTATATCAATAATCGCATCTAATATTAGGTGCGATCGATCGATCGCACCGATTTACCCTAAAATCGCAAAAAAAAACCCTAATCGCGAATAAGGGATTTCGGGAGGAATACGAGACGACGCCGTCTCCTTCTGAACCGGGTCACGCTCGACCCGGTTCACTCTATTTCAGAGCCGGACACGTGTAATGACACGTAAGGCCTGTGCGACCCGCTCGCCATGCACTCGCGTATGGCTACCCGACATGTGGCAATGGGATCCGCTTTTTTTTTTTTTTTTCTTTTTTTCTGTCGCAGCCGTCAGCCCGGGCCCGCCACCTGCCAATAAAATAATCTATAAACTAATATTAAATATACATTTAATTATATTAAAATCTTATAATAAGTATTAATCTATTAAACATATATGTTTATTTGTATATATACATATATAAATATTATATATATATATATATATATATATATATATATATATATATATATGTATATAGGTATAAAGAGAAAGCTGAATATAATTAATTAATAATAAAATAATGTACTAATTATTCCAGTCAAAACATAATTAAAAAGAGATGAAATAATGAACATAAAAATTAATATATATATATATATATATATATATATATATATATATATATTTGATTTCATTAATTAATTAAAACATAATACTTAAAACCTTAATATCTTAACAAATATTTTCCTAAATCTTGCAAATAAATATATCATTTTTAACAGCAAAAGATTAATGAATATTATGGTGCCATCCAAATTTCAGTATAATTAATATTTGGGATAGTGATATTTAGGGATATTAAATAATTTAAAAATATGTTACAAAATTTCATTTAACTATAAATTTGAATATGATCACCCCAAACATATAAAATATAGGTCTCAAAATACTCAGAAAACCCTAAGAAATATTTTAGTAGTGTTAATTTTATTATTTAGATTAAATTTAGATTAATCATAATTAGGACTTAACCATAATTAAGCTTTTAACCCTAGAAACTTCAAATAACCATAAGTAAGTCAATTTAACTCCAAATTAGGTGATCCAAATATTAATTTAGATAAAAAAAACCTGATTTATAACAAACTGCAAAAATATTTAGGATCCAACGATTAGATCTCATAATGAACCCTAATCATTCTAAAAACTTGATTAGTGAATATTAACAAATCTAATAATCCAAATTAAGTAATTTTAGTTTCAGAGGACTCATAAAGTAAATTAGAACCTAGCTATATAATTAGTTTAATAATTTTATAACTAAATTCACTAATCACTCACTAATCACATTTAACCCTAATTATTTAACCCTAAAATTTATATTGGCCATAACTTAGCCAATACATATCAGAATTTGATAATCTTAGGTTCTATGAAAACCTTAGGACATAATCTACAATAAATTAATAGAATTTTTAAGATTTTATTAAGGTAAAAATACTAAACTACCCTTATAAGATCAAATTCCTAATTTGACCTTATAAGGCATAATAATTAAGTAACTTAATAAAATAATTCAAAATATTCAAATATTTATTTGATTACTTTAAGAAGCATAAATTATATGCATAAAAATAGTAAAATAATGAATTAAATTATTTTTGGCAGATCAAAGGAATTAAACTAGTTATAAATTGTATCAAAACAGTCAGGAACGCAAATTTACTTATAAGTTTCATTTCAGTATTCTTATTTTGAGTCATTTTCATTTGAGCACTATTTATTATAAACTGCTTATCGCTATTAAACCTACAAAAGAATGATATCAAATAGCATGTAACAAAAAGATGAAAAATGATATATATTATTGTGGTATTTGTCTTTGGAGGGTGGAACGCAACACTGAGAATCTGTACAGATTGGGTCTGCTAGCAGCCCCTGGGAGTTATATGGAGGGATTTAGCCCCTTGTAGGAAGTGGGCAAATCCAGAGGAAAGACACACCATCAGTTCCTATTTTGAGTAAGCTACCGATGGGTAGTGAGATAAGCTTCCTACAGATTATGCCTATGAGTTTACCCATTTGGGCTCAGGAGTATACGGACTCGACTTATTGTTACAAATGCTTTTGATAAAATTATTTATTTCATGCTTTCATATTTATGGAATTTCACAGCTAACTTGCAGGGCAATACTTAAATTGAAAAATTTGCTTTTCTTTCATATGCAGATATTCAGTCATTTCCATATTTGATTTATGCCTATTATAGGATGTTAGAATGGTCTTATAAGAATGATTTGCGTACTCCTACCTGATTGGTAACTGTGTTTTTTCAGGTTTTGATAATTAGAAAAAAGAGAAGAATAAAAAAACAAGAAAATGTGAATATTTCATCTTTATTTTGTAAAAGATAAACTGTTATAAAATTTCATATATGTTTTTACTCTATCTTTAAATGTATAATTGGACTTTGGATTTTTATTATTTTATGTCCTTTTGTTTATAAAAATGTATATGTTTACATTTGAGATGAATCATTCTTTAGAGACTCTCGAACTTCGATCCCGGGTCATCACAGAATAGGTATCAGAGCGAAGTTTGAGATAATTTAAAGAATGATTCATTAGAGCCAACAATACGAATACAGTTACTAGATTATTAGTAGTTAGATTTTATGTTGGAGAGCATAATAAGTATAGTTTATTATTTCCCCAGATTATGGACAGCCTTAATTAAAACAGCAACAACCAATCTCAGGAGGAAAATGTTCCTCAAAATACCCCAAGCTACAATGAGACTGTTTCACCTAACATTGAAGCAGTCTACCCTTTTGATCATAGTGGAGCAAATCAGATGCTCCAGTTCATGAATATGATGAGCCAATTTATGAACAATCAACAAATCCAGAACCCAAATCCTATTTCAATTCAGAAGAAGGTAATAAATGAAGATATGCATGTATTTCTTAACCTTCAGCCCCCAAGATTCAATGGCAAGGCAACTCCTTACCAAGCTGAGGAGTGGATTCAAAAGATAGAGAAGGAATTTAGATGTGCTAAAAGTTCTGAAGATCAAAAGGTATCATTAGCTACTTATCTACTGACAGAAGCTGCTGAGAAGTGGTGGAAGACAACCAAAACTAGTACATTCCAGAATATATCAAAAGAAGAAATTCAGTGGGAAGAATTTGTGAAGGCATTCTTAGGCAAATATGTGCCCTAGTCTGCTAGGCAGACAATGAAGAAGTTGCTCCTAAACTTGAAGCAAGGAAGTCACACTGTGACAGAATATGAGGAAAAATTCACTCGTTTATCTAGCCTTGCTCCAGAGATGGTTACCACTGAAGAAGTTAGGTGTCACTTGTTCCTTAATGGATTAAGGAATTATTTTCAGCATATTCTGACACCTCTCTAGATTTCAAATTTTGCCCAATTAGTGGAGAAGACAAAGCTCACGGAAGCTCAAGAAGAGCAGTACTCTTCAAGGATGACGAAAAGGCCAGCATTTTCTCCCCATTTTTAATCCAAGAGGCAGCAATTCTCAAGATCTCAAGGGAAAGTTTACAATATTCAAAGTAATCCCAGTGGACCTGCTCTGAGAATACCAAACACTTGTAGATTTTGTGGAAGAATACACAGTACAGATAAGTGTTTTACCGATGAAGGTCAATGCCACCGATGTAGAAGAACAAATCATTCAATAAAGTTCTGTCGTGCTACTTACACAGTAAACGGGCATCAACTCCCAAATCAAGGCAAGGCAGTTATGAGAAATCAAGGCAGATCACTAGCAAACCAAGGAAACAACATTGCATCTTCCAGTAATACAAAGAATAATTCAGCTCAAGCCAGAATTTTCAATTTATCTCAAGAAGAAGCAAGAGATGAACCTGGTGTAGTCATAGGTACCATTTTATTATTCCAGCACTCTTGTTCAGTTCTTTTTGATTCTGAAGCTACGCATTCATTTATTGCATCAAAGTTTGTTCAAAAACATTTATCACCAGTATAACAACTTTCATCAGCACTCAAAGTTAATTTACCATCAGGAGAGTTCTTAAAAACATGTGTCTTTTATAATTGTAAGTTAGATATAAGTGGAATCTCTTGGGAAGCTAAACTCATTGTCATCCCTATAACTACTTTTGATATTATCCTTGGAATGGACTAGATGAGTCAGAATAAAGCATTAATTGATTGTGCAAAGAAGAGAGTGTATGTTTATAATGAAAGTAAGAAAGTAACACTTGTTGGTCAAAAGAGTGCAGTTATTAGCCTTATCCTAGCAAATAAGATCGAAAAGTTTATTAGAAAGAAATACCCTATATTCTTAACCTTACTCTCAAGTTCTAAGTCTAAATCTACAACTCTAGAAGAAACTCCTATAGTAAAAGAATATGCAGATGTTTTTCCAGAAGAACTTCCAGGATTACCACCTCCAAGAGAAATAGAATTCAGTATTGATTTAAGTCAAGGAACAAGTCCTTTATTCAAAGCTCCATACAGAATGACACCCAAAGAATTAGAAGAACTTAAGAATTAACTTCAAGAGTTGATTGAAAAAGGGTTTATAAGACCAAGTAATTCTCCTTAGGGAGCCCCAGTCTTGTTTGTTAAGAAGAAAGATGGGAGTATGCGCCTATGTATCGATTACCGGGAATTGAATAAGGTTACTATTAAAAATAAATACCGTTATCAAGAATCGATTATTTATTTGATCAATTAGTTGGTGCTTCCATATTTGCAAAAATTGATTTGAGATCTGGTTATCACCAACTCCGTATCAAAGATGAAGATATTCCTAAATCTGCATTTAGAACGCATTATGGGCATTATGAATTTTTGGTGATGCCTTTTGGGTTAACCAATGCCCCATCCTATTTTATGGATTTGATGGAGTGAATAATGAAACCCTACTTAGATTCATTTATCATCATCTTCATTGATGATATATTAATTTATTCTAAGAATACTAAGGAACATGAAGAGCATCTTAGAATTACTTTGAGCTTATTAAGGCAACATCAGTTGTATGCCAAATTCTAAAAATATAAATTTTGGCTTCAATCAGTAGCCTTCTTAGGACATGTCATTAGCAAGGAAGGAATATCAATTGATCCAAGCAAAATAAGTGCAATTCAAGATTGGCCCCAACCTACTTCTGTAACAGAGATACACAATTTCTTGGAATTAGCTGGTTATTATCATAAGTTTGTTAAGAACTTTTCCCAGATTGCAGTCCCTCTTACTCATCTTACTCAAAAAGATGTGCCTTATGTATGGGATTCATCTTGTGAATCTGCGTTTCAGAAGTTAAAAAAATGTCTAACATCAGCTCCAATTTTAGTTTTACCAGTTGAAGGAAAAGAATATCAAATTTATTGTGATGCTTTTAGAACTGGATTAGGCTGTATTCTTATGCAAGAAGGAAAGGTTATAGCCTTCACATCTAGACAGCTTAAAATTCATGAGAAAAATTATCCAGTTCCTGATTTGGAATTGGCTGCAATAGTATTTGCACTTAAGATCTGGAGACACTACTTATATGAAGTAAGATGTGAAGTCTTCACTGATCACCAAAGTTTGAAGTATATCTTTACTCAGAAAGTGATAAATTTAAGGCATCGAAGATGGTTAGAGTTAATCAAAGATTATGATTTATTGATTCAATATCATCCTAGAAAGGCAAATATAATAGCAGATGCACTAAGTCGAAAGGCAATTTCACATTTGCATATTTTGACCTCTAACCCTATCTTACTCAAGGAAATAGAAGATCTCCAATTAGAAGTTGTGTTGCCATCAAATGCTAAGCTATTTCAGATAGCAGTTGAATGTTCATTAATGGATGAAATTAAAGAAGCTCAACACTAAGATCTTAAGACCTTATTAAAGAATTTTAAGATTACTTCACTTAGCTCAAATTCATTAAACATAAGATTACAAAAAGGTACTAATGTATCAATTAAGAACACTTTACTGAAATGCTAGGGTTTAAGGGTGCTCAAATGATATTTTGGTTAAAATGACCAAAATATCCTTCTTAAGGTTGAAATTGGAATTTAGGATTTTAAGCATTCAAATTAATTCAAATCAGTCCTATTGAACTTAATATTGACCAAAGAAGTGAATGAAACAGTTAACTTATGATTTGATGTCATAATTGGCCTAATAAACACTAATCATATTTTAAGACCTAATAAGGTGATTAAGAAAAATTAGGGCACAATAGAGTGATCCAAATATATTTATAAGCTTTACTACTCTTAAGGAGGTGATTGAAACCTAAATCATCAAAATTAATGGTTTAACTAAGACTTAATTCACTAATTTAAGATTAGGGTAATTAAAAGGTGATTAACAAATTTAATATTATAGAATTATTTTTGATGACCTACATAAGTTCTCCTTAGTCTCATGAGCAATCAGAGACCTTAGTCAAGATTTTTAGATATTTAATGAATTAATTATGAATTAAATAAAAATAAAGAGAGATTATGTAATTAATTAAAATCTAATCATTTGATCTTGAATTTTATTTTAAATTATTATTCCATATGTTTTTTTGATTAAAATAATATATTGGATCATATTATTTGGATAAGTATTGATTAAGTTATTTAAATAATTTAATATGAATGTTTTAATTAATCTAGATCATAAGTTAATTAATTTTAATCATTAATCAAACATTAAATAGAAGGAATTTAATTCAATAAGTCCTTAAATTATCGTGGCCTGGAAACGAAAACACATGGGTCGGGGTCTGACCCGACCTAGTACTGCGTATCATTCCCACACAACTTCCCCGACCATGGGATCGCTAGGGTTCACTTCTGACACTAAATTCTCCCTCCCCAGACCATGCCGCACCTAGATCTTGACTGTTACACCTTCAGTGTCTCAAGGCGCATCGATTGAACTAGGAACCCCTATATGAGACACGCTGGATAGTTGGAGTGCTACTCGACCGAGATGTCTTCTAAGGCACATTTGTGAGGAGTGAATTCTCCTCACAGAGACAATTCCACGAGCTGGGATCCAGACCTACACATTCAGGAATCCAGGGCGAGTTGATTGGGTGAGCCGAGGGGTCTTGAGGAGGTCTAGGTCGTTGGAGGGCTACTCATGGTCAAGCACGGGTGAGAGACGAGCCTAGTCTGATCGATACAAGACTGATCGATCGATTAGACCAAGCTTGACCACAGAATATCCAGAATACACTCATCACAGAATAGTAGTAAATATTCATCTCAGAAAAGAAAATTAAAATACATCCAAAATTATTATAAACAGATTATTAAATAATACAGAAGTAAAATTTAGCTAAAGTATTAAAATAAAAGCAGGAAGGTGACTAGGCTAATGGATGATCCACTACAGCTCCACGAATTCTTTTTGGATCTCCTGCGAGTCCTTCTATCATGGCTCAACAAACTGCTCAAGATCTAGCAAATTACCGGATCCCAAAAGTACTATGTGTTAGACATGAAGTTTAACACATTGAAACTAAACTAAACAGTTCTATAATATTTACAATGTAATAGTAAAGTAAATATAGCTGAAAAAAAGTTGTAAAGACAACTGAATAACTGAAATTAGGTAAAACTGAGTAAAGTAAAACTAAACAGTAAATTGAATGCTGGAAACAAATGAAAACCATAATGACCTAAAATTGATGTAAAAACATCCAAAACTACACTATATGCCATTGGAATAATGCATCTGAATATTCCACAATACTGTATACCACTGATATGCAACAAGACTATCACTGAATTGCTATGAGTCATACGGTCCAATGTACACATACATCCAATTGGGAATACAGTTTACTGTGATGCCGATACATCCTGAAATTCCCCGATCAATATATGCAATATTGTGTAACCTATAAATCATCACTGATACTCATACATCATACTTATGCTCATGCTCATGCTTCTAATCTACTTGAGTTAAATCCAAAAATGCTTGAAATTCGATAATAAATTCAAGGACTCTATTGTGCATAATCCTTTTAAAAGGATTCTGACTCCTAGATTCTAGTTTTGATAATTGGTTAAAGTTGAGATTTTTACTTTAAAATTATTATATGGGAAGATTGTATACACATTTTTAGCATGTTTATAAGAATGGTGGTTTTTAATACTTAGTCTGATTAAGCCACACCTAACGAAGCGGTCTTCGATAAGAGGCATCACATAATGGTGATTTGTTTCTCAAGCTAAGCCATTAAATTACCTAAATCATAAGTACACTTAGTGCTCTAAAGAGGGTGACTTGAATCACATAGTTTGCTTGAAGCACACCTATGGAAGCGATCTTCGATAGAAGGCATCACCCGATGGTGACTTTTATTCAAATAAGCTAATGATCTAAGTCCCTAATCATAATGCTTTTAAGATTGATTAATTTATTCTAAGTGGGATTATATCTGACTAAACTCGTAGGATATAACACAGACATAATCCTATCTTAAGATGAATCAACCAATTTTGAATACTACTAAAATAATCTAGCATTATGGGTATACCCTAATATATCCATCTAATAATCTAAGTTTAGATAATTCTATATAATCAACAAGGATTTCTCAAAGATATTAATCCTTACTCTAAGCAGGATAGTCCTACACAAGGCCCCAAGAATATGATGAAAAGATCACTCAATATAGAAATCTACCAAAAGGGAAAAGTTCCATTCTAAGTACTTTAGGTGATTCCTACCACGAGGTATTAAGATTAACTTCTAAGATTAGGAAGGATCATCTAAGATTCTACCTCAATAAGTTACAAAAGTTCTTCCTACCTCAATGTATCAATATTTAAGGTCTTTTAAGCATTTCAAGGATGATCTTATGCAAGATCCTTTCGACCTCGCTCTTCTGTTTCTTAAGCTAACATTCAAGGTTTATTTATTAACTTGGATTAAAGTGATCAGACCAGATGATTAAATTTATCTGATCCTATTCTATTCTACAATCATGAGATAAAATTAAGGGTATTATTAGAGTTAGACTATTTCATAAATCATTTCAATTTTATTTAATGCTAATAGTATCATATAAGAGAAAAATCAAAGATCTAAGCTTAGATTTAGATGATTCAATCATACATATTCAATATTAACCTTAGCATTTCTAATTCAATGATTTAAGATCAATACTAAATCAGATGCATTATTAGAATAATGTCAATTAGATTATCTTACAATTAAGTCATTTGATTAAGTAATTAAGGATTTAGATCCTAACCAAATAGGTTAATGTTTGACCCCTATCCTTACCCAATTAAGATCAATTGTTGATTCATAGATTAAATGGAAAATCAAATAGATTAGAAGTGCATTATTATTGGCAATCCAAGATCTAGATCAAGTACTAACCCACTGATTAAGATCTTAAGATTTCTTAAGATCAAGAGATTTAATTATCACTTTGTAAAATTAAGAGTTAAAGTTGCATATGAGAGTTTAATTACTTTTATGCTATTGTTATAAAAGCATAGTAATAGAAATTTATAGAAATCAGAGGATAATTGGTGCTAATCAAACTCTAAATCAAGATACATGGATTAGCACCTAGCCCCAAATCCAACCATTAAAACATTATAAAACTTAGCATTTATATTTCATTCATTTGGTTTAATAATCAGAGACTAAGCTTACTAAGATCCAATGACTAGAAATCCTAATTTTCACTAATCATGGTTTTACAAGATTAGGGCATAATTAAAGATATAATGATCAGAAAATTAATTTACATAGTACATGCATTCTAGAAGGTATAAGAAACATAATGACACATTAATCATGCAAATTAGCTAAGTATACATGCTAATCAATTCTAATTAAGTTTTGTAATAATCATGCTAAAATAAAAAATTCAACCATTAAAAGTTCAATATTATTTTATATTCTGATTCCTTATGATTTTTTGATTAATTTGATATATAATATCATAGGGTTTGGATCAGTTGATCAAATATTATCATATTAATTTAATTTGCATTTTTCTAATTAATCGATTTTATTTATTTTTATTTTCCTTAAGAAAAATAAATACAAAATATGTTTTTAATTAACAAACAGGTTATGGCCCATTTACAAAATGCATGGGTCGGCTCGACCCGATGGCCCGACACTGTCAAACAGCATGGGTCTTGGCTCGGCACGACCTGTACTGTGTTTCTCCTTCACCTCGCGCCCTCCCGATAGCTAGCTGATTAGGGTTTAGGGTTAATTAATCGGCTGAATTCTCACTCACCCGACCACTCGCGACTTCAAATGGATCGAGGTTCCATCAGCACTCCAAGGTGCACTGATAGAACCCAAAACCCCCATCCAAGGGTGGCTTGATCTTCGGGGAGCTACTAGGCCTATATCATTCTATGACCATTATTATGGGGGATCAATACACCCCACAGAGAGCTTATTAGTATTGGGGCTCAATGGCTACGCCTTCAGGGTGGCAAGGCGCACCCAAGACCCAATTTGGCCTAACACAAGAGCTGTTGGGAGCATGGGACCTTACTCGGGTGCCAGGCTCTTCAAGCAGTGCAATCCGATCGATCGATACGATCAATTGGGCTGACCTAGAGCTACCAAATCATTCGTATTACAATTGCTTAGACTAAGAGTGCATTCAGAGAATGATTTAAGAAAGAACCGAGCCTACTCGACTCGGTGGACAGGAAGGGTACCTGGATTGCTTGGAGGACTGGATCGGTTGGTCTGAGGCAATGTAGAAGATGGCTAAGCTTTCCGAGAGGCTCTTACAGTTCCTGAACACCAGGAGCAGCTATATATCAGTGGTACGCACGTCTGGATTCTACTGGGAAAGCTCGAGCAACCGACAATGGCGGAGAAGCAACCAACTTCAACTAAGCTCAACTAGTCAACAAAATCCCAAGGAGGAGATGCTGAGGCTATTTATATCCTCAGCAGAGGGATAGGAAGGTTCAAGAGAGGAGGACTTGGATTGGAGGTGGCCCGAGAACTCGGGCCGAGACCTGGCATTTCAATTCCCTTAATTGGGAGGGATCGGGTCACAGGACCCGATCGGGTGGTTTAGGCCGGGAGTTGGAAGATTCTAATAGATCATCTGAGGTGTCCAGAGGAGTGGGGGTGTACAACCCAAGTTGTTACTTAAGTTACTTAAGACTAATTTAAGTCTTAATTATGGTTCTAGTATCTTAATTAAGTCATTCAGAGTTCATCTCTGAAATCTAGAACAAATTAGGAATCAATCGAATCAAATTTGGATTTCTGGAAAATCCCAAATCCTAGAAATTGACTTTTTATTTAAACCTCGAATTAAAAATCTGATTTCGCCATTGCGTTCACCACCCCCAAATTAGCTAGGGGTGAAGTTTTGGATGCATTTGGAAGTCGTTGGATTTTCATCTAATATTTTAATAATATTTAAATACCTGAAAAATTGAAATAATAAAATACTCATCAAATCAAAAATCCGAGAGCATCGTTGCGTTCCTCACCCCTCAATTAGCTAGGGGTAATTTATTAGAAAATTTTTGAGAACCAATTTATTAGTAAATTTTTAATTAAGAAATCTTTATAAGTGAGTTAATTTAATTTAATTAAATTAACAAGTTTCCGTTAAAGCATGGCGTCTCCTTTAGCTCACGCCGTCCAGTTGTCCGTCTGGTCGAGCAGCGCTTCATCTGAGCCGTCGATCTGATCTCAGCACGAGATCAGACGGCTCAGGGTCATCTTCCTCAGTGCTCAGCACGTGTTGCGCTGAGCTCTCGGCCCGTCTGCCATCTGCGCACGCGTAGGTACCTCATGAGGTACAGGTGGAAGCCGCCGCTCAAGATCCTATCCAACCTCCATTTGATCTTCCTTTCTTCGTGGGTATCGGGCATTTTGGCAGTCAATTGAGGTGCGGACTGTCTTCCTCTCTTCCTCCTAGGTTTAACCGCAAGTTCTAAACAGGTACTTCCTGAAACCTTAATTTTTCATTCTATAATGAGATATCGAACATCCTTATATCATAGGATTCATACTTGATATTGTAAATCGAATTAGGTGTGATTGATTCAATTATTGGAATTTCAAATACAAATTGTGTTTTGTGATTTGTTTTCAAAACATCATACTAAATATATATCCAATCCACTTCGAATGATATGCTGCATAATTTCATTAGTTAACTGAAACTATATGTGATGGAATCAACCATTAGAATAGAGGTTGAATCATTTTTGGATGTGTCGATTCTTTAGGATCGTTACCTTAGCAGATTAGGGCATCATAAATTAAGAGTTAAAGGTTGGCGCGTTTCAGGATCCTTAGATCGACAGGAAGAAGGAATGGAGGGCTTGCGTCCAGCTTGTGTTCGACTTCTGGAGGTGATGCTATCATCAATTAGGGAGATACCCTAATTGTCTTCAACTGAGGGTTGGGAGAAGATGAAGGAGCCCGATAGAATTCTTCGGGTCTTCCTTGACCCGACGCGGCGCATTGGCCCGTCAGTCCTCCGCATGTCTCGTGGCTGAGAGGTATCGGGTTGGGTCTTTTTCGACCAGGATTCAATTGCTCGGCCCGTCAATCCTGCAGCTCGATTTGGTAACCTTAGTGGGACCCACTGGTTAAGCGCAAACCATTATTCATAATTAAATTAAGATTAACTATTATAATTATTAAATTTATTAAATAAATTCTAACACTTCAACACTCAATAATTTAAGAACCACAAGTCCAAATGCAACAATATTATATGTTATTTTGATCAGCAGAAAATAAGGAATATTTTGGAAATATTAAAATTTCATTTGGAGCTATAATTCATATAGTGACATTTAGGATCCATAATTAAGCCATAAATGTCCCAAACTTTCAAATGACCATAACTTTGCACACACTAGTCCAAATATACCTAATATGGGTCTCAAAGTACTTAGAAAACCCTAAGAAACATTTTAATAATATTAATTCTGCTGTTTGGATTAGTTTTTGACTAATGATATTTAGTACCTAACCCTAATTACCCTAATTAACCCTAGAACTTCAATTGACCATAACTTGGTCAATTGAGCTCCAAATTAGATGATCCAAATATCAATTTAGATTAACAAAACCTAATTTACAGTAATCTATAAAAATAATTAGGATCCAACAGTTAGATTTACTAATCATTCCTAATTACCCTAAAACTTGATTAGTGAATATTAGCAAATTTAATAATCCAAATTGGACAAACTAAGTTTCAGAGAACTCCTAGAACCTATTAGAACCTAATAATAGGGTTGGATTAGTAATTGAATGATTAATTTCACTAATCATTCACTAATCACCCTAAATCCTAATTGAGCCATAACTTAACCAAATGGAGTCCAAATTGAACCTACCACTAGTCATTAGAATCAATAAATTAATTGTGACTTACAGCCACTAAAATTATTCAATTTGGATATCAAATGACAAAATTAGGATTTTTTACCCTTAATTAAGAATCCTTAATTACCCTTTAAACCATAAAACTTGTTTTAGCTATAACTTAGCCAATACACATCCGAATTCAATAATCTTAGTTTCTACAGAAAGCCTAGAACTTAACCTTTAATAAATTGACAGAAAAATTATATGTCATTAGGGTAAAATTACCAAAATACCCTTATAGGTTAAATTTTTTAATTTGACCTTATAAGGCTTAATACTTAACCCAATTTAAAGAACTTACTGTCTAAACTCATAATAGACAGTAAGTAATCATTTCACATCATTAAAATTTAGAATTTAGTGCTAATTCATAAAGATGAGATTTAGACCCTTAAGGAGGGACAAAACGATCTTTTTGCCCAAAATTAGGGTTTAATGAAATTAAGACCTAAATTCATCTCTAAATCATATCAAATAGTAATTAAAGTGATTTAAACTATAATTTAAATAATTCTAAGCCTTAAATTAGATATTAGAAGGAAAACCCTAAATTTAGCCTTAAGAGAAAATCTTAAGTAAAGATAAATTCTTCTCCATTTCTTTGAACTTCTTAGATCATCCTTTAGGTTTTATAACCTTAGTTAGGATGTGTGTCTGAGTGATACTCTTAGCATCTAAGAGGTCTTAGGTTAGAATTCATCTAATGAGTAAAATGGGTTACTCATTAAGGTGAAACCTTGGTTTTATTAATTTATTAGATTTTCATAGTTTATTAATTGATTATTTGATCTTTTAACATTAGAATTAGGATTAGAAATCTATCCTATTAAATTTGACTTAATTCAATAAGATTTGCCTTAACATTTAATCTGTGAGATGGGATTAAACTTTAGCCCTTTAGTATGGCCTTATGATTAAGAATTAAACTTCATTCTTTGGAGTTTGATTCTTAATTTTTTAAATCTTGAATTGGCTAATCAAGGTTTAGTTGGGATTTATAAAATAATAACTTAAGAAGTTTGATTTATTCTTTTAACTTAATTAAGCAACATGTGATTTATAAGTATTAGAACTTTACTAGTTCTAATATTCCTTTAACTTGTAGGCTCGTGATTCTAAGTTACAGACAATGTAGGAATTCAGGATTCTGAATCTTATGTAACTTAGAGTAGTTAGAACGTCTTAAATAAAAAACAAAGTGATATCACAACTGTTGTTTAGTGCTATTATATATTTATTAAAAATTGTATGCTATGCTTTCCTTTTTGCTTGGGACTTCTTTACATTTGGATACATTGCATTAGAGGATTAATTCTATGTTGATTATATTCGTATGGCATTTCATATTGTTAGAAGGAAATTTGATTTAAAATAGCTTTACCAAACTTGAGGAGATAGGTCTTTTTAGTCTGCCATGTAGTATGACTTTACTTGAGATTAGTTTTGGGCTAGGACTACTTTCCTAGTGCCTGTAGGATAGTTGTTGGACTAGGACTACTTTCCTAGTGCCTGTGTCTTGGACTAAGACTACTTTCCTAGTGCCTGCTATTTCTGACTAGGACTATTTTCCTAGTATATCTGGGACTACTTTTCCAGATACTGGCTGTTTTTGACAAGGACTACTTTCCTAGTATATTTGGGACTACTTTTCCAGATATTTAGCAGTTACTTTTCAGATGGAATTTGGGACTACTTTTCCAAATGAGCAGATGGACTTTACTGGTGGCAGGACTAAGTAGGAATATCTCCTAATTGCAGTTACTTTTCAGTTACTTTATTTACAGTCACTTTGTAGTTGACTTTTATTTACTTTATAGTTTTTGGCTCGCTTTTACCTTACAGTTCAGTTCACTTCTTGTTATATTTTCATTTTCTACAGTTCCTACTTGACTTATAGTTCAGTACGCATTCTGTTACATTTTCATTTTCTGCAGTTCTTACTTGTCTTACAGTTCTGTACGTATCTTGCTACATTTTCATTTTTTGCAGTTTCTTTGTACTCACAGCTTTGAACATTTATTTTATCTTTTAACAGTCACTTTTACTGTTGGCATCTTAAGATTCTAAATCTTTACTTTCAGCTTTGTACTTTCAAATTAATTATAAAAGCAGCATGTTTTATATTGATCATATACTTAGAAGTTTCACTTGTGTTTAGTAGATTTCTTTATATATTACTTGACTTTTTCTGCAGCTTGGATTGAGGTACGTGCTTACCTCACATCTTGTTAAGTTATAATTATGTTAATTATAACTTTGTTACCTTTCCTTACTGCTTACTGCTCTTTTATTGCTTAGTATTGTGATATCATTAAAAATTAACAATTTATATCCTAAAATGTACTTAGACATTTTGTCTAATTAGATTTTTCTTTTGTTGGCTGGGGCCCTACCATTGTGAAACCGACAATGGTAGATTCTGAGCTGTTCGAGGTTGTGGGACCTTCTGGAGATCCAGTTCAGGAGGAGGAGCATACAGGAGGAGATCAGTAGTTTCTGTATGATATTGTGAGGATATGAGAGACTTTACTCTTTTTACTGCATAAACTTTATCATCATTTTGTAATAATATAGGATCTAACTGCTTTACTTTTCATATTTATGTATTCTGAGTTGTACCGTTTTTATCTGGATTGTATGGATGTTACTCTTGTTTTTCTTCCGCACTCTGATAAATTATAGTATACTCATTTAAGTGATTATTTTTGTTGCTACATCTTTGCTTACTAAGGCATATCCTCCCTTGATATTTGATTAAGAAGGTCCATTCCTTAATCTAAATGTTAAGTAAGGGTTTGCAAAGTGACGACCACCTCCTAATCCGGGTGATTTGGGGGCGGCCGCCACAGGGGGACATGCCAGGCTGTCACAGACTTGGCTATCGGATGCGGATGAAGAAGGAAGATGATCCATAGTCACTGGATAGGGCCTCGTTGTCTGATGGATCATCAATTGAAGTGGGGCAGCTCTGATCCCTTGACGGGTAATGGTTGATCGTGGATGCATGATCTGCCATTCGATCAGTTCTAGAGATCCTCAGGTTGAGCGGGTTACTTGAAGCAAGTGACGGATGTCGTCAGTTTTCTCTTCAGAAAACACAAAATGGCTAGAATGGGGCTAGTCAGATCTAAGACACGGGCCGTTCAATCGGATCCATGGAAATCTACAGCTCAGATGATGACCGCGGTTCCGAAGGCAGCTATAACAACCCAAGGTTGTTACCCAGCTCAATTTTTAGTCTAATCATATCTCAATTATCATTATGTTAAGTTTGTATAGTCATTTGAATCAATCCCTAAAGATCTAGCACGATTCGGAGCTAAATCCAATATTTTAGATTATTTTAATATTTAATTAATTAGAAAATTGAGGTATTTATTTTGACCTTGAAACAAAAATCTGACTTCGTCGTTGCGATCGTCATCCCCAAATTAGCTAGGGATGATGTTTTGGACGCATTTGGAAGTTGTTGGATTTTTTTAGATATTTTAATATAATTAAATATCCCAAAAATTAGCATAATTAAATGATTATCGGAATCAAATTCTGACTTCATCGTTGGATTCCTCACCCCCAAATTAGTTAGAGGTTAATTTTTGGGAATTTTCGGAGCGTATTTCAAAAATCTAAATTTTTAAATAATTAAGAGAAATAAATAAGCAATTATTTGATCCCCAAATTGCAATTTTCCCTATCTTTCTAAATTTTTATTATTTTGGTTGACAGCCCCCCTTACAAGTCGGCTGGCCATCCCTCCCAAAGCCATCTTAAGTTCAACCATGATGAGCCCTCTCCTAGGCTCATGATGGCTCCCTACTCTCCTACCCCATTCCTCTCATCCTCCTCTTCTCCTTTATTAAGAAAGTTCAACCCTCCCTCCTCATTTTTGCTATCAAGTTAAGCTCTAAAGCTCTCTCCCTTCCCCTCTATTCCTATACCTTGGGCTGAAGAAGAAGAAGGAGAAGCTCCTCCTCCAAGCCTTCCAAGTATCCTTCCTCCTTCTCTCACAAAACTAAAAGGTACCCCTTTGCTCCTCTCCTTATCTTCCTTATATTGTTACAAAGCTTGAATGAATATTTAGAAGTCCATAAGCATGTATGGAAGCCATTAAGGCTCTTAAAAGCATCACAGAAAACTGCTCTATTTTTATCTATTCTGTACACTCATGCATTCATTACCATTTTTCGTGAAGTTAGGATATTCCGTTTATGCCAATTTTGGTGTCAATGGAAAGGTATCAGAAAGACATTTCCATTGATATATAGCACCGCTCATGAAATGCTCTGGATTGAGAGCAATTGAGCTCAAAAATAGGCCTTAAAGTTTTCAACCAGGCTAAAAATGTCGTCTGGCGCTGCAGCGCGCCAAAGCGCGTTGTAGCGGGCTGCAGCAGTATTTCAGTAAAAACCTTACAAAACCTATCATTCAACTAATTGAATAGTGTTTCACAAAATGGATTGTTACAGCGTGCCGTAGCGCGCTGCAGCGGGCTGTAGCGGAATTTTCGAAAAATTTTAGGAAATGCCAAAATGAATTAATAGAATAGTTTATTTCACAAGTTGGTCCGCTGCAGCACGCTACAGCGGGCCACAGCACTGAGAGTGCTACCGTGCACCATCATGCTAAAAGCGCCACCACGCTGCAGCACTAAAACCGCCACATCGCGCTGCAGCAGCAGAACCACCACAGTGCGCTCCACCGCCAGAAGCGCTGCAGCGTGCTCTAGCGCGCCACAGCACGCCGTAGCGCCCAAATTTTTGAAAATGCCCAGAATTTCCTAAAAACAGCCCAGTTTTGGCTGAAATGGCCAAAAATTCATTGTTTTTATATTTTAAGGTCCCTAGGACCCTAGTGGGACTAAGTTATATATGGAAATTAAGTTTGAAACTTTGTCATCTTTATCAAGTGCTCGAAACCTATCATGAATTTTAATTGTATTATGCCAATTGTTAGATAATAGAATCCTTAGAAGCTTGTATTGAATATGTATAATTTTAATAACTAAATGGCATGAAACTTAAGTCCTTTAGATTTATAATCAAGTGGTAACTCCTTTGGTTTATTTGGAATTAATTAGCCTTAATTACTTTCCATTTTATGTCGAATTTACATTTCTATACTCCTATGATTTTAGAATGTATGTTAGAGAACTTTAATATTATTTGGACACCTAATCATGTGTAAATGATATTAAACTAAACTTCATGTGTAAATGATATTAAACTAAACTTGAATATAAGAATCTTGTTAACTTGATTAAGTAGATGATACTTAATCAAAACCTAAAATTTGGCATCAATAATATGCTAATAATACATTGATTTGCCATTGACCTTTAAATTAACCCTTGATCTTAATGGTAGAAGGGTTAGGGGTTAAACCCTAACTTATTTTGATTAAGATCTAAACCTTAATCACTTAACCAATTAACTTGATTAAAAGATAATTTTATTGACATTATTCCAATAATACATCTGATTTAGTATTTATCTTAAATCATTAAATTAGAAGTGCTAAGGTTAATATCAAATCTGTGTGATTGAATCATCTGAATCTGAACTTTAGATCTTTGATTTTCTCTTATATAAGACTATTAACATAAAATGGGTAATAAAATTGTAATGATTCATGAAATGATCTAACTCTATTAAGATATTTAATTCCATCCCATGATTGTAGAATAGGAAAGGGTTAGATGAATTATTAGTTATCTAACCTGATTACTTTAATCCAAAACTAATAAGTAGACCTTGAATGTTAACTTAAGAAGTAGAAAAGTGAGATCTTATGGGCCTTGCTTTAGGATCATTCTTGAAAAATTTAAAAACCTTAATTATTGATACCTTAAGGTAGGAAAAGCTTTTGTAACTTATTGAGGTAGGAACTTAGATGGTCCTTCATAGCCTTATAATCTGAAGTTGATACCTTATGGTAGGAATTACCTAAAATAGCTAGGATGGGACTTCTTCCTTGTGGTAGCAGCCTATATTGAATGATCTCTTGGTCATATCCTTGGAACCTTGTGTACGACTCACCTATTAGAGTAAGGATTAATAGCCTTGATGAATCTTTGCTGATTAAATAGAGTCTTGTTAACTCAGATTATTGGTTGTGTATAGTAGGGTATACTCATATTACTGGATTATTTCAGTAGTATTCAAGATTGGTTAATTCACTCCAATGTGGACTTATGACCAGGTGCTATCCCGAGGGATTAGACGAATACAGTCCCATTAGAGTAAATCTTCCAAGACTAAGAGTGTTACAATTAATGAACAAGATCCTTAGTTTGAGATGTAAACTATAACCGGGTTCTACCTCCTATCGTAGTGTGCTTCGATAAGTATAGTTTAAGCAAACTAAGTATCTCAAATCACTATGAGTAGGACACTAAGTATGCTTGTAATTAGAACATTTAACGGCTTAGCTTGAGATGTAAACTGTGACCAAATTCTGCCTCCTATCGTAGTGCACTTTGATAAGTGCAGTTTAAACAAGCTAAGGGTTAAATCCATCTTTCTTGCAAACATGCTAAATATATATATACAATCATCCCAGCAAATGATTTTCAAGTAAACTGTCAACTTTAACCAATTATTGAAGTTAGAATTTTAGGAGTCAGAATCCTTTTAGCAAGATTCTACACAATAGAGACATTGAATTCATTATGGGATTTCAAAGCATTTTTTTAGATTTATCTCATAAGCATGAGCATGAGCATAAGCATAATGTGTGAGTATCATAATGATGTATGAGTATCAGTAATGATATATCGGTTACGAAATGTTGCATACATTGATTAGAGAATTCCAGGATGCATCAGCATCATCAGTAAATAGTATTCCTAACTGAATATATGTGTACATTGGACTATACTACTCATAGCAGTTTAGTGATATTTTGGTTGCATATCAGTGGCATATAGTGTTGTGACATATTCAGATGCACTATTTCAGTGACATACAGCATAATATTATATATGATTACTCATGTTCAGATTTATTACTATTTTGGTTCATTTTTAGTATTCAGTTTATAGTTCAGATTTACCTTACTTTACTTCAGTTTTGTATAATTTTGTACAGTCTTATACTTTCAATTACCTTTACAGTATTTCTGCAGATTTAATCACATTATATAAATGCTAAAAGAATAAATAGAACTATAGATTAGTTTCGATGTGGTAGACTTATTGTTTAACATGGGGTACTTTTGGGATTCGGCAATTTGCTAGATCTTGAGTATTATATTGAGCCAGGTCAGGAGGACGCCAGGAGATTCAAGAGGAGCCCGTGAACCACTAGTGGACTCTTCTTTAATTTTTATTTTTCTACTTAGTATTTTCAGTTCAATACTTAGCTCTATGTCTGTTATTCAGTAAATGTTTGTAATAATTTTGGATGTATTTTCTTTTCTTTTCTGAGATGAATGATTTCATACAGCTTTAGTGATGAATATTTCTGGATGTTTGCTTTAAGCTTTCTCACTATATTATATACTACTTATACTTAGTATTATGATATGATCAGTATACTGTAAATGCTGATATCTTATACACATATTGGATTCCTATTATATTTTAAATCCAATGTGTGTATTTGTCTAATATTTAGGATAATGATATTACTCTTATCTTAAGTATTAGCTTTCAACCCTTTCTTGAGGTTGAGTCAGCAGCCCTCCAAACGGGCTTAGTTTTCAGCCATTTCGGGGAGACGGGTTATTCCTCCCTGAGGGGCGTGCCGCTCTGCCACTGAAATCAATTATAACTGTCTCTTTTGCGCGCAGCGACGGGCAGGGCGCTATAGCAGCCAACCATTGGGATAGGGTAGAAATGCAATTAAGAATTGTTAGGAATCCTGAAATGCAATTAGACCCTTTTAATTTAATTTGAATTATGGCCCAAAAGATCTCTAAATTTTACCAAACTCTTACCTCTAGCTAATTTTGGGATGAGAAATTCAAAAATGCAATCAGATTTTAATTCTGATATCAAAATATTTTATATCTAAATTTAGGGCATCTAGATCGATCAAAATGCTAACTTGACTTAGAGAAGTCCAATTGACTTTAAATTTTCAGGGTAAGTTTAATTTGATATTCTAAATGTGATAGGATCTAAATTAATGCCTGACTAAATTGAAAATTAACTGGGTAACTGTGACGGCCGCCCCCAAATCACCTAGATTAGGAGGTGGTCGTCACTTAGCAAACCCTCACTTAACATTTAGATTAAGAAATGGTCCTTCTTAATTAAATGCCAAGGGAGGATATGCCTTAATAAGCAAAGAGTAGCAACAGAAATAATCACTTAAATGAGTATACTATAATTTATCAGAGTGCGAAAGAATAACAAGAGTAACATCCATACAATTCAGATAAAAACTGTACAACTCATAATACATAAGCATGAAAAGTAAAGCAGTTAGATACTATATTATTATAAAATGATGTTAAAGTTTATGTAGTAAAAAGAGTAAAGTCTCTCATATCCTCACAATATTAGACAGTAACTAATGATCTTCTCCTGTATGCTCCTCCTCCTGTATCGGATCTCCAGAAGGTCCCACAACCTCGAACATCTCAGAATCTACCATTGTCAGTTTCACAATGGTAGGGCCCCAGCCAACAAAAGAAAAATCTAGTTTAGACAAAATGTCTAAGTACATTTTAGACTATAAATTGTTAATTTTTAATGATATCACAATACTAAGCAACATAGGAGAAGTAAGCATTAATTAAAGGTAACAAAGTTATAATTAACATAATTATAACTTAACAAGATGTGAGGTAAGCACATACCTCAACTCAAGCTGCAGAAAAGGTTAAGTAATGCATAAAGAAATCTACTAAACACAAGTGAAATTTCTAAGTATATGATCAATATAAAACATGCTGCTTTACAGCTAAATTGAAAATACAGAACTGAAAGTAAAATTCTAACATCCTTCATGCCAAAAGTAAAAGTGAACTACTAAAAGGTAAGAACTGAATATCCAAAGCTGTGAGTACAAAGGAACTGTAGAAAATGAAAATATAATAGAAGGATTACTGAACTATAAGACAAGTAAGAACTGCATAAAATGAAAATATAGCAGAAGATGTACTGAACTATAAAACAAAGTAAGAACTACAGAAAATGAAAATATAGCAGAAGGTGTACTGAACTATAAGACAAAGTAAGAACTGTAGAAAATGAAAATATAGCAGAAGTGAATTGAACTGTAAAGTAAAAGCGAGCCAAAACTGTAAAGTAAACAAAAGGCAACTGCAACGTAACTGTAATACAAATGAAGTAACTGAGAATAATTGTCAGAAAATGAGATATTCCTACTTAGTCCTGCCACAAGTAAAGTCCATCTTCTCATCTGGAAAAGTAATCCCAGAGTCTATCTAAAAGTATTTGCTAAACATCTAGAAAAGTAGTCCCAAATTAAAGTTAATTCCATCAAAAAGTACTGCAAACCATTTGGAAAAGTAGTCCCAGATTCACTAGGAAAGTAGTCATAGTCAGAAACAACCAACATCTAAAAAAGTAGTCCCAGATTCACTAGGAAAGTAGTCCTAGTCAAAAATAACAGGCACTAGAAAAGTAGTCCTAGTCCAAAACACAAGCACTAGGAAAGTAGTCCTAGCCCCAAAAGCTATATCCTACAGGCACTAAGAAAGTAGTCCTAGCCCAAAACCATTCTGAAGTAAAGTCATACTATATGGCAGACTAAAAAGACATATCTCCTCAAATTTAGTAAAGCTATTTTTCATCAATTTCCTTCTAAATATATGAAATGCCATATAAATATAATTAAAATTAACATAGAAATAATCATCCAATATTCTATGTTTAATGCAATGTATCCAAATGTAAAGAAGTCCAAAGCAAAAAAAAAAGCATAGCATACAATATTTAATGTATATAAAATAGCACTAAACAATATTTGTGATATAACTTTGTTTTTTATTTAAGACGTTCTAATTAATCTGAACTTATACAAGTTTAGGATCTCCAATATCCAGCTATCGAGTATAAATCCAGAATATCAAGCCTACAAGTCAAAAGAATGTTAGAACTAATAAAGTTCTAACACTTATAAATCATATGTCACTTAATTAAGTTAAAAGAATAAATCAAATGTCCTAAGTTATTATTTTATAAATCCTGAACTAAATCTTGAGTAGCCAAATCAAGATTTAAAGGATTAAGAATCAAACTCCAAAGAATGAAGTTCAATTACTTAATCACATGGTCATCTTAAGGACTAAGGTTTAATCCCATCTCACTAATTAAGGGTTAAGGCAAATTCCATTAAGTCAAATAGGATAGATTTCTAGACCTAATTCTAAGATTAAAAGATTAATTAATCAATTAATAAACTATGAAAAATCTAATAAACTAGTAAAATCAAGATTTCACCTTAATGAGTAACCCACTTTACCCATTAGATGAATTCTAACCTAAGATCTAATCCTAATTTTAAAAATTAAAGCTCTTAAGTACTAAGAGTATCTCTCATGACACATCTCTTAACTAGTGTTATGAAATCTATGGAAAGATCTAAGAATGTTAAGGAAAGAAGGATCGCTCACTTTTTACTTAAGGAATTTAAAATTGAGATCTTAATCAAATTTCTTACTAAGTCCTAAAATCACATAAATTATGATTTAAACCCTTAATATTACTGTTTTATAATAATTAGAATGAGGATTTAGGATTTTAAAAGGCTAAACCCTAACTTTAGGCAAAATTATCATTTTACCCCTACTAAAGGGTCTAAATCTTATCTTTATAAATTAGAGTTAAATTCTAAATTTTAACAAAGTGGACTGATTACTTACTGTCTAATATGAGTTTAGACAGTAAGATCATAAAGTTTGGTTAAGTATTAAGCCTTATAAAGTCAAATTTAGGAATTTGACCTATAAGGGCATATTGGTAATTTTACCTTAAGGACATATAATTTTTCTATTAGTTTACTATAGGTTATGCCCTAAGGTTTTCATAGAACCTAAAATTATTAAATTTTGATAAGTATTGGCCAAGTTATGGCCAATACAACCTTAAGGGTAATATGGTAATTAAGGGATCCTTAATCAAGGGTCAAAATCCTAACTTTGTCAATTAGGATCCAAATTAAGTAAAATCAGTGGCTATGGTTTACAAATTGTCCACTGATCATAATAACATGTGGTAGGCTCAATTTTGGACCTAATTTCGTTAAGTTATGACTAATTAAGATTTGGGTGATTAGTGAGTGATTAGTAAAATTAATTACTCAATCACTAATCCAACCTTATAGCTAGGTTCTAATAGACTCTATGAGTTCTCTGAAACTTAAATCACTCAATTTGGATTACTAGATTTGCTAATATTCACTAATCAAGATTTAGGGTAATTAGGGGTGATTAGCAAATCTAACCATTAGATCCTAAATCTTTTTATAGATTACTGTTAGTTAGGTTTTTCTGATCTAAATTAATATTTGGATCACCTAATTTGGAGTTCAATTGACCAAGTTATGGTCAATTGAAGTTCTAGGTCTAATAGGGTAATTAGGGTTAGGTCCTAAATGTGATTAGGCTCAAACTAATCCAAATAGCAAGATTAACACTTCTAAAATATTTCTTAGGGTTTTGTGAGCATTTTAAGACCCATATTTGATAGGTTTGGATTAGTGTGTGCAAATTTATGAATAATTGAAGTTTTGTGATATTTTTTTGGAATTATTTAAATACCCTAAATGTCACTATGTGATATATTACTCCAAATGGAAATTTGATAGCTCCAATAAATTCTTAGCGTTTTTCTGATGAATTTAGTATATTTGTTTGCTAAATTTGGTTAATTATTTTGTGAGATACAAGCATTTTAAGTTTAATATTTAATAGCAACACATGTGATAATATTATTATTTATTTTAATTTAATACATTTGCTTTGATATACTGTGTATTAATCAATTCTCTATGTTCTTATTTTATACATATATATATATAGGATTAAATATCTGTATAAATATATTTAAGTGTTTAATGTATATGTATACTCTTAACTATCCTAAATCATTATACATATAATTATTTAACTAAATCTCTATTTATATATATTTATATATAAATTCATTTTCTTCTGCAGGTGGTGGGACCCATGGTGATGCCAGCCGACAGAGACTATCAGCAATCGACACGTGGCGGAGCGCGATATGTTGGAGTGCTGAGAGGTGGGCCCCACCATCTGATCCAGCGCTCGATACGAGGGCTGCATGGCCCGCCGCACTCATTGCGGAGGATACGTGTCATGCAGAGAGAGTCCGACTCTGCTCCACTTGAACCAGACGGTTTGCACAACGCCAGACCGGTCCGGGCTGGACCGGTCACTGTGGATCGTCTCTCTCGGGGGCGCTAACCCTAGAACTAGGGTTTGAAGGTTCTCACAGCACAGATCAAATTAGGCGAGCTAAATTATCCCGAATAAAAGTTATGATCATGGCCTATATATAGAGTATAATAACTCTAGATGATTACACGTTATACCTCATCAAATTTGCAACACTAGTTTTTGAATATTAAGCTAAGATATGCAGAATCGGCGAATGATAAACATGATTGAAGATTGGTTTCCTTTGGATAATAATTGATACATAACAAATAAATCGAAGTGGAAATGATATAGTTAGGATTGAAGGAGTACAGAAGTGGAGTACCTTAGGGTTCCTAGATCTGAAATTTTGTTGAGCAAAATGGCTCAACAAAATGGCAAAGCTGAAATGGTTTGTTTAGATTTGATGTTGGACAAAGGTTTCTAGTTAAGTCGAAAGAGGAAGATTAAAGTATAGATAAGAGAGGTGTTGGGCGACGACAAGGCTCCACGCGGAGGCAGGCTGCGGACGCGTGTGCAGGGCTCGACGCGTGGGAGACGGTGGGGAAGATGAAGAGGTAGCTGTTCGATTGCAAATCGAATGGCTCTCGAAAGCTGTCAGATTCAACGGTAAAATAAAAAAAAATTGAACGGCGTTAGCTGCTTTGAACGGCGCCGTTAACCCTTAATTAATAATATTATTATTTTATTTATATTATACAAATTTAATTAAATAAATTTATCCTATTAAATGAATTCCAAAAATTCTCAATAAATCACTCCTAGCTAATTGAGGGGTGAGGAACGTAACGGCGCACTGGATTTTTGTTTCAATGAGTATTTAATTATTTGAATTCTTAGGTATTTAAATATTATTAAAATATTCGACGAAAAACCAACGACTTCCAAATGCCTCCAAAATTTCACCCCTATTTAATTTGGGGGTTCTGAATGCAATGACGAAGTTAAATTTTCATTCTGAGGTTTAAATAAAAAGTCGATTTCTAAGGTTTGGGATTTTCTAGAATTTCTGATTTTTAATCTAGTTGACTCCTAGTTTGACCTAGGTTTTAGGGATGAGTTCTAAATTACTTAATTAGTGAATTAGAATCTTAATTAAGACTAAGATTAGTCTTAATTAATCTAAGTAACAACCTGAGTTGTTACAGTAACAACCTAGAGTTATTATAGGGAGCTAGGATAAAAGCTCGCCCCGAGAGAAAGGAAAGGTTCTAATGGTCAAGGGAAATACGGGGAAAAAGCAGTCGGCAAGCCAGTGGGATCGAGGGTAGAAGAGAAAGACCATGCGATCCCCGTACTGCCATGGGGTCTGCTATAGGTCAGGCTGTCGGGGCGGGGGGGGAGGGGGGGCGGATCAGGCGAGCGAGAGGTGAGATGGAGAAGACGATCCACTATGCGGGGCTTGCATGAGGCCGTCTGATCGTGGATTCGTTGGGTCTGGACGGTCCCTGGTGCACTACTTAATTGATTAAGCATGAATAAGACATCATCCGTTGGATGCAAGGGGTTGATCCGTCAGCTATGATTAGATCTAGGTGCAGAGAGTGTACGTCATTGGATGAACCGCACGAAGATGTGTGCTAGAGAAATCATTCACGGGAGTCTATGCACCGCTATTAGGACCTCGCAGCGGATCTGTCGCGGTCCTGACAGCAAATTCCACATAATATTTTAATTAAAATAGTTTATTTTATCAGGCGAGCGAGAGGTGAGATGGAGAAGACGATCCACTATGCGGGGCTTGCATAAGGCCGTCTGATTGTGGAGTCATTGGGTCTGGACGGTCCCTGGTGCACTACTTAATTGATTAAGCATGAATATGACATTAGCTGTTGGATGCAAGGGGTTGATCCATCATCTATGATTAGATCTAGGTGCAGAGAGTGTACGTCGTTGGATGAACCGCACGAAGATGTGTGATAGAGAAATCATTCGCGGGAGTCTATGCACCGCTATCGGGACCTCGCAGCAGATTTGTCGCGGTCCTGATAGCAAATTCCACATAATATTTTAATTAAAATAGTTTATTTTAATTATTATAAATTCTTTAATTAATTATAATTAATGCTAAATATTCCTAAATTCAATTTAGGACTAAATGAGCTCCAAAAATTCTCAAAAATTTAACCTTAGCTAATTAGGATATGATGAATTCAAAAATAAAATCAAATTTAAATTTGGAGATCAAACTAATTTAACTAATTTTTAGGATCCAAAAATAGGCAAAATAGCTCAAATGCTCAATTGAGATCCGATAGATTTCAAACTCTTAGGATTTGATTTAAATGACCTACTGAGTTTAATGAAAAAAAAATCAATACTTAGTTTAGCTTAAATTAATTTGAGTTAGTTGGGTAACAGCTAGAATTACTACAAATAATCAAGGAGGAAACAACAATCCTTGCTCCAATACTTATAACTAGGAGTGGAGAAATAACTCAAATTTATCCTGGAGTAATGGAAACAACTAATAAAACTACTCTAATGGAAATAATCACCAAGCTAGTTAAGAACAAAATTTCAATAATTCACCAAACCAACATCAAAAATACCAATAATCAAAAATAGAAGGAGCCTTCCACTCATTCAAAGCTAAAACTCAAATATTCATGCATTGGACTGGGCAAACTATAAGTAGGCATGAATCTTCAATCCAAAGAATTTGAACCACTCTCCATAATATAGAAGTCCAACTAGGATAAATCTCCCAATAATTAATTAATAGTTAATAGGGAGCTCACCTTAGCACCATAAAAATTAAACTGAGAGAAATAGTTAGTTCCATTCAATCTAAGGAGAGTGAATGAAATCCTGAAAAAAATCCAATATAAGAGATAAAGAATAAGGGAAAAACTCACATGGGAGAAAACTTGATACCTCTTAAACGAAAAGATCCAGGGATAATAAATATTCCTTGTGGCATTGAACGTGAAGTTCTTTTAAATACCTTGTGTAATATTGGGGCTACTGCCAATGTCATGCCTTTACACATTTATGATCAGTTGGGGGTGAGGGGAATGGAAGAAACTCTGATGATTTTAGAATTTGTGAATTTGGATTCGATGACCCCTATAGGAATTGTGAGGAGTATTCCGGTGAGACTAGGAAGTTTCATAATTCCCACATATTTTATTATTTGTGAGTTGGATAGGGGGAATGAAAATTCTACCAAAATCTTCGGAAGATCCTTCCTAGTTAGCAATAGAGCTATTATTGACTATCTAAATAATTGAGATAGAAGAAAAATTTGACTTTATGCCTACTCTGTTCAAGCTAAAAAATATTGATTTGAGATGGCAAGAGAAAAATCATGTTAAAACATTGAACCTAAAATTGAATATGTAAATTTAACAGAAGCTGAATCAGAAGGAACTATTTGCACCTCAGCTGAAGGTGGCAGGACTAAGGAAGTTAAGATTAAGAGAAAAATAATGAGAGGAAAATGAAAAAAGAAAATGAAATTAACACCTAAAGCTGAACTGAAAAATTCCTTGAATGATCTTAATTGCTTGAGTTTGAGCACGGCTGGAATAAACCTTGTCTATGCTCACCCAGGTTCATCAAAAATCTGGAAGGTAATACGTAATGGCTACCTCCTAACTGTCATTGAGTTAACACTAACTTGACTATGAAAGTGGTGGTCGTCATTAGTATCATATATAATAATCGAGATATCCATAATACTAATCATGAGGTGAGCAAGATTCTATCAGGAACATAAGAAGTACAATAGTGTAGTCATAAAATAAAATGACATCTAGACATTTTTTCATATTAACTCATTCATGTACAATATAAAAAATGCAGAACAATAAGAAATGAACTCATTTATTACATTGAAATTGAATACAAGCAAAAAAAAATTTAAATTAGCTATTCCTTATGTAAGCCACATACTTTACTTTAATCTTCTATCACAAGCTTACACGTCATGCGTCGGGTCTGATTTATAACTTGATTCTGTCATATCTACATATATGACAGGGCAAAGCTAACAAAGAAAAATTCTTGTTAGACATATAAAGTCTAAGTACAAATTAAGCTGAAAATAGTATATTCTTACATTTAAGGGATCTTACATAAGGTAATAGTAAAATAGAAATCAAATTGCACAAATCTGAAGTAAACTGAATAGTAAATCTGAACATCATAACTGATAGTAGTAAAAACTATAGCTGACAAAAGTACTGAAAGTAAATCAATTGAAATGAGATTGTGAACTGAAATAGCTGAAAGTAAAATAATAACTAAAATATAGGGTGCTGAAAATTGGAATATATAAAGAATCTAAAATTGAATAAAATATTGATACAAAATTATGTTGTATGCCACTGAATATACATATGTAACTAATTATACCACAAAATATTATACTTCAAATATGCATAACTTTGATAACACATGACATTGAGCAAAACCACTCCATTAACAGATCCTAGTTGAGCAGCACAATGCTCCACTAATACAATGATATACTTATGCAATTCATGATATGATAAAGGTTTTAATAACGGCATGCTTTTAAATAATTGAAAACTAGGAAATATATAAAAATAAAAGTAAAATATCATTTCTTGTTTACCAAGGACTTAGCTTAATTTCTTATGCACATTAACCTTGAAAGTTCACAAATCAAAAATTTAACTGTATAATCTATATTATTCTATATTAATCTCACAAAATTCAACATTTAATCCATATTATAATTTTATAACATCATAATTCATCACATGTTAAGAGTATATATACATGATTAGGGTGTCCTAGGAAGGGTGACTTTAAACACTTAGTTTGTTTAGCTACACTTATCAATGCGCACAAGGATAATGGATATAATCCTTTTATAATTTATACTCTCAAACTAAGCTATTAAAATCCTAACCTATAATGCACCTTGGCCTTGGGATGTTTATCATGAACAAAAGAGTAATTATCTAATTACCTAAGATAAGATCGAAACTCTACGGTTCTATTCATGGTAAATCAACCAATTCCATATTCTACTGAATAGCTTAATTATATAGATATGCACTACAATCTCCATATGATAATACTAAAGTTCCCATTATAACATTCTATTTAATGATCAAGGATTTACAAGCTAATAAATCCTTCCTCTGTTATGGTAAATCCTATACAAATTTCTCCAAAGAAGTGACATATAAGTTATTTAATTTAGGATAATTATTACAAAATATAACTCAATCTAGGTCTTTTTAGGTTATCCTACTACAAGGCATAAGGCCAATCATAAAAGGTTGTTAAGGTCCATATAAGGTTCTACCTCAAAAAGGAGACAATCAAGGCATTCCTACCTCAAGGTGACTTTATTAACGATATAGCATTTGCTTAAAATTAAAACTACCTTAACACCTTAAAAATATAAAGTTCTTCATCTACCATTTACAAATTTTATGAGTAAACTAAATTCAAGATAAGTATGATTCCATACAAGGTCATATGTTAAATCATTAATTGAAATAGTGAAATCAAAGATGAAATTTACTTAATACTAAATCTCTATAAGTTAATATTCAATTCATGAGATAAGTCATTACAATCTTAGGGTTGGGTTGTTTGATAAATCAAATATCTCTTATTAGTGAATTAAAGATCATTACATGCTGGTTCTCTTATTTAAGAGAAAATCAAGAAGATGTAAGCTTAGTTCATGATAAGAATAAATTCACCTTAATCCTTTACAAGACCTAATAATATGGCATGCAAAATATAATTTAAGAAATAATTCACATGGTATTAATTCATTCATTATTGATAAATGCAAGTGTGAAACAATAATCAATATAATTCCACCTAAAATCTCACATTTTAACATGATGGTAGCCTAATATGCAGTTTATAATATTTTCTTCAAAACATTTTACAAAATAAAATATCAGTTAACATAGGATTCAAGAAAATAAAAACACAGTAGCAGCAACAAAAACTATGCAAGTGATGTATGCACTTTACATAGAACTAAACAAATTAATTTAGTTTATTATAACTCAATACAAGTTCTAAGTACTTACGTACCCTTATGATGATTTGGATTTGTAGCTAAATGTCTTGGTTGAGATGAAGTATCATTCACACTGCCTACAATAATTGGCCAAGATAAGAATGCATGGTAAAATTTTTGATAAGTGGTGTTTACTTTAAACTAGCATGGACTCAACTTATTTCATTCTCTATAACTCCAAGAATAAAAGATTAACTATAGCATACAAAAGAGGGATTTACAAGATAGAATATAATAGCTTGATAATAATCAATTCTTTATTGATTGATGAAAGTATAAGAATATGATTCCTTAAGATAATCTCAAGAACATCATTAAATTAGCATTAAAGTTTAATCACTATTACTTCATAAATATTCAATTGAGACATTAGTGTCAGGTTCCTTACAAAAGTAATAGAATGATTTGCATCCTCATAATGTTTAAGCAGTGCAACATAATCATAACTTAGATGTTTTTACCATATCTCAATAATTAATGATATGATTTATGTAAAAGTTAAGATAATAACTATCCTAAGTCATTTGATTAATTATCCTAAAAGACATGCAAGCATAGAATCCACAAAATTGATCAATCAGTACAAGGAGGCTACATGCATATGGATCTACAGTGATAATAATTAGAAACCTAATAAAAGCAATAAGCAACAATTTTATGAGCCACCGATAGAAATATTTCTTCGAATAGTAGGCATTCCACTTTATAAAAATTAAATTCCTATGATTAATAATGTTAATCTCTACAATACCTATAACCACATGCATTATATGAGACTATAAAATTAAAACATTCGGGTTTCTCATATAAAATTAAAGATGCTTTACATTCCATTAATTTAAGAGTAATAAGGCATTAAGACAACTTAATGGTGTTGGTGATCAAGGATGAGGAAGGCTTGATGGTATTGACAAGTTCCATTGCCCGCGGAGAGCGGATGAAACAAATCTTCAAAGATCAATATTCTTCTTCTTTCATCGAACGAAATTTGATAGCGAGAAGGGAACAGGGGCGCTATTGGCTCCAAGCCGCGATGAAGGTTAGCTGCTGGTGCCCTCAGCCATGGAGAGGAGGGAGATGTGCTCTCGAACCCAAGCCGAGAGAGAGGTTGGTTGCTGGCGCCTCTCAGCCTTTGGTCTAGAGGAAATGAAAGATCGAGCGAAGAGGGGAGGGGCTTCGGTCTCAAGAGAGGAATATCAATTTTAGGCTAAGAGAAATTAGGCTTAGGAGAGTTAGGGAAATACTAGAGAGGTAGTATTTTATAGGCAGCCAGGTAGTTGAGAGCCCTTCAATTGAGATCGAGTGGCTAAAAATCACCCAGAACTTCTAATATTCAATCAGCAGTCGATTGAACTCCAAAGATTACAAACTTAGTACCAAAATGAGTGTCTCGATGAGACGAACACACGTGTCAAAAAATAATTAAATTTGGATAAATATTTTTTTTTATATTAATTTTTAAGTGAATTATTTCAAAAATTCACTACGATCAATCAAGAGTTCAAAAATTAGCGAAACTTAAAATATAACATCCTCAATTGATATTTAACCTAAATATACAAAAATTTTAAAATTTGGATTATATTTTACTTATTATTAATCCCTGAGGCATAAACTTCACAAATTTATTTAGGATAATACGGATGTGGAGCCCCATCCTTGCCGTGATCGTGTTAATACTAATATCAACATGATTACGATAGAGATGGTCACCGTATGACAAATCCCCAACTATTGTCAAGTTAGATTTCCAGCCTAACCCGCCATAATTGGAGATTATGCCACCTGTAACTGTAAGTCATTCATCAACATATAAGAACGAACAAAGTGCGAATGTAAAGATAAATATAACATCCATTCCATAGCATATAAAAGAAAGAACAAGTGCTCAACTCGGTATAAAAGTGCAGAAAAGTAAAAGTATCCAGAACATTAATTATTAAAATAATAAATTGAATTTAATAAAATGGCACTTGTCCTCACAAGCAAGAAAGTAAATTTAGCTATGCTTCAGCAACACCATGAAGATCCTCCTCCTAGCAAAACTCCTCACCTGGTGTTACCTCAATGAATAACTCTAAATCTGATATTTCCAGTATCACAATGCCTGGGTCCCAGCCAAGAAAGGAAAAAGTTATATTAGACAATCTTCAAGTACATTTTAAGCTAAATTAATAAAAAGTATACGTTTTAAGATATCACATTTTACTAAACATAAAAGCATTTAAAGAGGTGCAACTAATGACAAAGAATATAATAGTTATAAATAAAGCATTTATAATTAGACAAAACAAAGTATGTGAATAACATGCTTAACCAGAAGCTGCAATAAGGTTAGACAATAATTATACATATAATTACAAATACTAAAACAGTTGAAAGTAAAACTCATCCTGACATACTTGTGCTCATGCGAATACATACTGATTTAAAGAAATACAAATTGAATTGAACCATATAAGTAACTAAAATAAGCATAACTAACACCCTTATATATATAAGAAATAGAGTAAAACTGAACTGAAAAGCACTAGATTGAACTGAACTATAAAAGTGTGTAGAGAATAGAAAAGTATATATATATATATACATATATATATATATATATATATATGGAAATGCTATAACATGTAAAACTATAGAGCTACACCACAAAAAATATCACTATGAAAACTTGAAAAGTACAGATTTACAAAGAGCTTATCCTTTGATATGAAACACACAAGCTATTACTCTAATATGGAGAGGAGAGAGAGTAGCCACCACCTGGAGTGCCTTCTCCAACATGAAAGAGGTTTCTTACATAGCTGCTTTCTTAGGGCTTCACCTTGGGATCTCCTCCTCACAGCATCCAAAGCTTCCAAATTAAAAATGCAAATATTGTAAACTCCTCCCAACCTATTAACTTAAGTACTTAGCAAACCCTAAAAGGTTCAAAATGCCTCCCAATTTTCTTAAGGTGTAACCTGAATCGGAGCAAAACTCCACTTGGCACTGCGAGCAAGCAGTGCACCAAGATCTAGGGACTACCTTAGCTATGAGTATGGCTTTTCATCCACAAATGGATGGTCAAACCAAAAGAGTAAATCAAGTTTTTTAAGATTTGCTTAGCCTCCATATTCTTAATTTTATTGGTTCCTGGAAAGATCATATCTCATTAGTGGAGTTTGCATATAACAATAGTTTTCAAGCCAGTTGATGAATCCATTATTTACTTCATATATAAAGGAATTTTTCATAAAATCTATATTAGAATTAGTCTACTTTGATAAATTTTGTGTAATTTTAGGGAAAATACAAGATCAACAAATTATGGACAATTCTGGAATGTTTCTGCAAATTTTGGAAGAAAACCACTGCAGTGCGCTGCAACGGGAGGACTTGTGGGACTCAAGCGCTATAGCGCGCTGCAACACACTATAGCATGCTGCAGTGGGAGGACTTGCGGGACTCAAGCGTAATAGCGCGCCACAGCGGGAGGTGTTGCGGGACTCGATCGTTGTAGCGCGCCATAGTGGGAGGACTTGCGGGACTCAATCGCTATAGCATGCCACGGCAGGAGGACTTACAGGACTCGATCGTTGCAGCGCGCTACAGCAGGCACCGAATTTATGTCTTTTTAATACATTAAATGCAGCTCATATTTGACCCAGAATCTGGATCTTGTCTTTCAATCGTTTTTGTAGACCTGCTGCTTGAAATTTAATTGGGAGGAGATGATTTGAAACAAATAAAATAATAAAAAAAGAAAAAGAAGTTGTCACCTCAAGCTCCACTTAGTTTAACAATGATAACAGAAATTCTAAATCAATTTTTTAGATTTTAAATGGCTGAAAATAGATGTGCATCGCTACTATAAATATAGCTCTTCAATTCATTTGAAGGGTTCCCAAATTGGCTTACAAAACCTTTAAGTGTGGAGAGGGCTGCATAAAAGAGAGGGAGAACTCTCAAGGCATCACTATGGACCTAAGAGAAATGATTACGGAAAGGAAGACGAGAAATCTGAAGAACTCCATCAAAGGAACGTTCTTAATAATCTCTAACTCTTGTCTTTGTATTTTTCTTAGTTAATTATGAAAGGGTCTTTATCCATATATGTGTTCTTCTTTATCTCAAGTGTAGTGGAGAGCTAAACCCCCCCACTTAGGGAGATCTTATATGTCATGTAAGGGACTATTATGTATGAAAATTTCCTCAAGCTTCTAATGAAAATCTGTAAAATGAATGACCTGCTAAACAAAAAGGGATTATTTGTGGACTTAAATGTAAACCATATGATGAATGACCTAAATGACATAAAGACTTAAAAGTCTTGTGCTCCATAGCTCACTCTTAGTTTTGAGCTGGAATCATGAGTGCATAAGAGCATAGAACTATGTGAAGAAGTTCTTGAGCCTAGTGCACCTTGATCTATGCCCAACTAAGGTGCTGATGCATGTGAGCTAAGACCCACTAAATGAGCTCCGCAGCTCAGCATACGTGATGGGAGGAAGATAACTTATTGAGAGCTCATGTGTGACGTGAAATAGCACATTGAGCCAAACTAGTCATCTCCTTATCTGAACTGTGCATGACACACGTGATGCTCTTAGTAGAATCAATGCTTGTAAGATCTTAAATAAAGAAATAACTCTCATTTCTATAATTCAGAAATGAGAGGAAAACCAATAATATAAAATCTTATGAGGGTCTTTATGCTGAAACAGAACCGACTGTGTGTTCATTTCAAGCACAAGATTTAAACTTGTAAATCTTAGAGTTAAACTTTGAGGACAATGTGCACTTGATTTAATTACATAAAACTAAGTAAGAAATAAAAAGGGCAATGCTTGAGGATTTATCTTACATGAGTCTCTAATATTTCATGTGGGAGAGACCCAACTCTCCTCTTCTTTTATCTTAGTTACTTTCTACCAAGACTTATTGTGCTCGTTTAGGAACCTAATTAACAAAATACACATAGTTTAAACATTATTGAATGTAGATATACCTCAGTAACAAAACACCCGATTTTCTGAGGATAATAAATCTCAGAACTCACATTCCAAATTATTACTTCAGACCACGTACACTTGCGTGCAAGCGCAGACGTGTATTATACGTTTGACAAATTTTGGCGTCGTTGCCAGGGAAGCGGTAATTGTTTCGTATTAATTAAAATCTATTATTAAATAGTGATTTAAATAAAACCTTTGCATGTAGTTTTATTTTGTATTTATATGAACTAACTTGTAGTTAGATTATTAATGTTTTCTTTTTGTTATCTTTCTGAATCTTTGATTATTAATGTTATAATTATTCTTGATAGCTTAATTTCAGTCTTGTATGAGTAAAAGAATTTGCACTGAATATCTTTTTGATCCAGAAATTGAGAGAATCTATTTACAAGCTAGAAGAGAACAAAATAATTTACAGAATGAACAAGCTGATATGGAAAACGTTAATAAAAACATTAGGGAACCTTTAGGAGAGCCTAGGGGAAGAACACTTATAGACTATGCACTGCCCACTATTAGAGGAATGCCCCATACTATTGTTAGGCCTAACATTAAAGCCAACAATTTTAAAATCAAACATTCCACATTAAGTATGGTTCAAAATAACCAGTTCGGTGGATCAACCACAGAAGATCCTAACTCACATATTTCAACCTTCATTGAAATTTGTGACACCTTTAGGTTTAACAGTGTCTTTAAAGATGCAGTTAAATTGAGGCTTTTCCATTTTCCTTAAGAGATAGAGCAAAAGGGTGGCTCAACTCTCTCCCGAGCGATTCGATCTGTACTTGGGATGATCTTGCTAGGAAATTCTTAGCCAAATATTTCCCTCCGGTGAAAACTACCCGCTTGAGAATTGAGATAACTAACTTTAACCAGTTTGAAGGGGAGAAATTGTACGATGGTTGGGATTATTTTAAGGAGTGCTTAAGGTGATGCCCACATCATGGGTTTCCCTTATGGATGCAAGTTCAAACCTTTTACAATGGTTTGAATGCTCCAACAAGGACTCTCATTGATGCGGCCACCGGAGGCTCAATAAGCAGCAAAACCCAAGAAGATGCTTATGACCTCTTAGAAGAAATGGCAAATAATGCATACCAATAGCCTTCTGAATAGCTTAAAAAGGAATCAATTAAAATGAATGAATCAAATCAAATAACGGCCCTGCAAAATGAAATCCATGCCTTAAACGAACGAATTGAGAAAATGAATGTTAATGTTGTTCAAGAAATTCAATGTGAGTTGTGCGGGAGAAGACATGCTAGTGAGAACTGCAACTTAAATAACCCTTTTGTGCAATCGAACACCGAACAAGTTAACTACTTAAGAAATAACAATAACATGAATAACCCCTACTCGAATACTTATAATCCTGGTTAGAAGAACCACCCAAATTTCTCCTAGAGCAATAATAATAATAATGAAAATCCTAAAGGGTGAGGGTTATCAAACCAACAAGAGTATAATTATGGGGATAATATAAATCACCATCAAACAAATTTGGAAGGAGCCTTCAACTCCTTTAAGGCTGAGACCATCCAATTCATGAGGAGAACTGAAGCAACTATAACCCACCATGATGCCTCAATCCAAGGAATTGAGGCATCCCTAAGAAATATTGAAGTCCAACTAGAGTAGATCTCCAAGCAGCTGACCACTCGGCAGCAGGGAACTCTCCCTAGTTCAACTGAAATAAATCCTAGGGAGCTGGTAAGTGTAATCAACTCTGATGAAATGGAGGGTAAGGATGAGACCGAAAGCTATAATACTGTAGAGAGGGAGTTAGAAGTAAGAAATAGAGAGGGGGGTGTTAAATGTGAAAAACTAACTGCTCCAAAATGTGGAGATCCTGGAAGAATGTGCATTCCGTGTGTGATCACGGATGAAGCACTTGTAGATCCCTTATGTGATCTTGGTGCTGCAGTCAATATCATGCCCCACTATATTTATGAATAATTAAAAGTAGGAGGAATGGAGTGCACCTCCATGATCTTAGAATTTGTGAATCTAGATTCTTTAACACCTCTAGGCATAGTCAAAGATGTTATGGTGGGATTAGGAAGCTTTAATGTCCCTACGGATTTTGTGGTCTATGATTGGGATAAGTGGAATGAAAACTCCACCCTTATTTTTGGGAGACCTTTTCTAATGAGCACTAAGGCTTTAATCGGTGTTTCTATAAGACAATGAGGATTAGAATACAGGGCAGATTTGAAGTAATCGATCTTATGCCCACCTTCTTCAAATAGAGAAATATGGAAAGAGAAGTAATGAGACAAATTAGAGAGGACGAAATCCATAACGAGCCCAATATAGAAAATATATCTTTAGGAGACAACTCTAGTTCCTCGACTGAAAGGGAAATTAAGGAGGTACCTAAGAAAAGAAAAACTAAAAGGGGGAAGCGAAAGAAAAAGACCCCCCTATTGCCCAAGTTTGAAGAAGTGCGTGTTGATAATAATGAGGAAGAGAGGTCAAGTGCACCAAATGGTTGTGCTCACCTGAGTGCCTCAAAGTTATGGAAAAGAAAACCCCCATACTTGTCTAAATGATTTCAATCGAGTCTAGCTAAGGACATTAAACTAAGCACTTTTTGGGAGGCAACCAAAAAAAAAATAAGGGAGCTGTGCGCCACAGCGTGCCATGGCGCACTGCAGCACGCTATAGCGAGAGGTTTTCAAAACCTGACTGCTGCAACGCGCTATAGCGGGAGGTTTTCAAAACCTGACCACTCTAGCGTGCTATGGCGTGCGGATGTGCGAACCAGTTATAAAGAAACACTATCACTACAATGCGCTACTGTGAGCTGTAGCAAGTTCTTCAAGCTGTGTTGGTCAGAGCTGCCTAGGGAATCCAATGCAGCTACTCAATGCCTATTGTTTAGAGTTCCTAGGTAGTCAAAAAGTAGCTGGAAAAACTGCTCACCCCTCCCATTGATGGCTAGTCACATTGATGGCATGCAAGGAAACTTTTGACCAAATCCTTGTGCCAAATCTCTAACTGAATTCTTTGGCTATTTATAAGGGAGGGCGTGAGAAATGTTTCATTGCACCTTCAGCTCTCAAGATTCTGATCTCTCCCATATTCCTTCTAAATCCTCTTCTCTCTTGCATCCATGTCGTTCGGCAAAAAGGAAATTCCTCATAGGGAAACTGAGGCGTCATCTTCAAGAGGATCCTTCAACAAGAAGAGGTTCTCCTCCGCTGAAGCTGAGCACCGCTTCTTCTCCACAACCTCTCGGTGGATGTTTATCCCGGAGAAGAGTTTTGGGATTTTTTTTTTTTTTTGAGCAAATCGATCCAAGGGTATAGAGGGAGATGGTGACTAACAAATCTCCCTCATACCCGATTATTATCCAAGAAGTTTATGCTAATGCCATAAATGCGGTCGAACAGATGGTTTTTATTCGGGGTAAAGGAGTAACCTTTTGAATTGCTCAAATCAAGCAATTCTATGGGTTAGGGGAGGTATAAACTTGTTCATACTTGCAACTCTTGTAATCTCGCTTTAATCCCTCTGATCTTGCTATGGAGCTCATCCGCAAAGACTCAGACTGGGAGGGAAACTTAGCCAATATTCCTCATTTTGAATTGACGGGCACGAGTAGTGCATGGCTGATTTTCAGTTCTAGCTTTGTCATGCCATTGGGTCACTTGACGGAAGTAACCCGCTCCAGAGCACTCTTAATGTGCTCCTTTATTAGACATGGAGAAATTCGTATCTCCAGTATCATTTTTGAGAAACTCTGGAGCGCTCTTCAGGGGCCCTATCCTGCATTGGCCTTCGGGTCATTGATCTCTGGCTTATGCATGACCCAAGGGGTCACGATTCTCTCCTTTGACCCCGTCATTCCCCCCAGCGCCGCTCTTGCACGTTCAAATTTGAACGTCCGTTATAGTGAGCAGAAGCATCCCAAGAAGAGGAGGGGCGAATATGGGGAAACGTCAGGTCCTTTCGGTCGTACCCTCGCCGACAAATTGTTGCAGTGGATTTACGAGCAACAAACAGATTTAGGCATAGCTATAGCAACCAACATGCAGTTCTTCAAAAAAGAACTTGCCCGGCAGTGTGAATTCCAATACAAATTCCATGAAACTCTAGGATTAATGTTCAATGACTGGAGCTTACAAAGAGGACCGAACGCGTCCGTGCTGCCGCAACCGCCTGTCGATGACCCCATTCCGGACACCCGCTATCCATGCGACTACTCCTATAATGTGGAAGAAGAAGAAGAGGGGGATAATGAAGACCAAGAATAAATAAGTTGTACTTTACCTTTTCTTTTGGTGTGTTTATTTCCTTTTTATATTTTGATGAAGTAAATTTGGATTCTCCTACCTGCATTGTTTTTGCTAAACAAAAGAAAAAAAAAAAGAATTTTATCTTAATATTTACAACAGTATGAGAAGTTGTCAAAAACACCAAAAAGAGAATTTTATCATCAAACCAATAACTTACTTAAATAACAAATGACACACTAAGTGGATGCTCTAAGCAATTCTAAACAAAGGAATAATCTGAAGTTGTGTCTAGTCTCCAAATATTTAATGAGAATTATGCAAAAGTGCTAAGCGTGGGTGAAAAAGATGGATGAGCAAGTTAATAATGAACCAAATGTTAACTTATAAGTGTGCTAGGCTCCTATGGGACTTCATAATCACAAAAATCTAAAAATTGGGATGAAAAAAAATATCTCTTCCAACAATAATATATATATATATATAGATGAAAAAAAATATCTCTCCTAAGAAAAAAGAAAAAAATGAATCACAATAATGAAAAGTATCTCTTCTGAAATATCTTATATCTTTGTGATTCATAAAAAGGAGTACATATGGCTTAAACTATTAGTCAGTCACTATCTCACTAGTATGTAATATCTAAGCATTTCTCCAACACAAGGTATTAACATAAAAAAACTTAAAATTGGAGACTAAACTAAGCAACCAAAGATTATGACTTAAGTAAAATAATTGTTTAGCAACTAAACATTGGTGAATCATTCTAGTTAAAGCAATTTTTTTAAAGATAATAAAATTGATATCCTAAATAGCCTCTCATATTTTGAAATTTTAGATAAAAAAATTAATTCATGAGCTTACTCGAGGACGAGCAAAAAATTAAGTGTTGGGGTGTGATGAATTAATTATTTACTTAATATATAAAGGAATTTTTCATAAAATCTATGTTAGAATCAGTCTACTTTGATAAATTTTGTATAATTTTAGGGAAAATACAAGCACAACAAATTCTGAACAATTCTAGAATGTTTCCACAAATTTTGGAAGAAAACTGCTGGAGCGCGCCCTATAGCGTGCTGCAGCGGGAGGACTTGCAAAACTCAAGCGCTATAGCGTGCCACAACAGGAGGAGTTATGGGACTCGATTGCTGCAGCGCGCCACAGTGGGAGGACTTGTGAGACTCAAGCGCTACAGCGCGCCACAGTGGGAGGACTTGCGGGACTCGATCACTGCAGCGCGCCACAGAACGCTACAACGGGTGCTGAATTTATGTCTTCTCAGAACATTAAATGCAACTGAGATTTGACGCGGAATCTGGATCTTGGCTTCAAGTTATTTTTCCAAACCTACTGCTTGAAATTTAATTGGGAGGAGATGATTTGAATCAAAATAAAATAATAAAAAATAAAAAAAAGTTGTCACCTCAAGCTCCACTTGGTTTGGCAATGATGGCAGAAATTCTAAATCAATTTTTCAGATTTCAAAGGGCTGAAAATGGATGTGCACCCCTCCTATAAATATAGCTCTTCAATTCATTTGAGGGGTTCCCAAATTGTCTTACAAAACCTTTAAGTGTGGAGAGGGCTGCATAAAAAAGAGGGAGAACTCTCCAAGGGTGGGAAGAACCTCAATTGCTAAGGAGAAGAAGGGAGAAAGGCAGCACTATGGACCTAAGAGAAATAACAACAGAAAAGAAGAGGAGAAATCCGGAGAACTCTATTAAAGGAATATTCATAGTAATTTCTAACTCTTGTCTTTGTATTTTTCTTAGTTGATCATGAAAGGGCCTTTATCCATGTATGTGTTCTTCTTTATCTCAGGTGTAATGGAGAGCTAAGCCCCCCCCACTTAGGGAGGGTTGGGCCAATCCTAATTGTCATGTAAGGGACTATTATGTATGAAACTTTTCTCAAGCTTCTAATAAAAATTTTTAAAATGAATGACTTACTAAAGAAATCAAAAAGGGACTATTTGTGGACTTAAATGTGGACCATATGACGAAGGCCTAAATGACATCAAGACTTAAAAGTCTTGTGCTCTATAGTTCACTCTTAGTTTTGAGCTGTAATCTTGAGTGCATAGGAGCTTAGGATTATGTGAGAAAATTCTTGAGCTTAGTGCACCTTGATCTATGCCCAACTAAGGTGTTGATGCATGTGAGCTAAGACCCACTAAATGAGCTCCACAGCTTAGCATACCGGATAGGAGGAAGATAACTTGTTGAGAGCTCATGTGTGACGTGACATAGCACATTGAGCCAAACTAGTCACCTCCTTATCCAAATCGCGCATGACGTGTGTGATGCTCTTAGTGAAATCAATGCTTGTAAGATCTTAAATAAAGAAATAACTCTCATTTCTATAATCTAGAAATGAGAGGAAAGCCAATGATCTAAAATCTTATGAGGGTCTTTATGCTGAAATATAACTGACTGTGTTCATTTCAAGCATGAGATTTGAACTTGTGAATCTTAGAGTTAAACTCTAAGGAGGATAATGTGAACTTGATTTAATTACATAAAACTAAGTAAAAAATAAAAAGGGCAATGCTTGAGGAATTATCTTATATGAGTCTCTAACATTTCATGTGGGAGAGACCCAACTCTCCCTTCTCCTCTTCTTTTATTATAGTTACTTCTACTAAGACTTGTTGTGCTTGTTTAGGAACCTAATCAACAAAATATGCATAGTTTAAACATTATTGAACGCAGATATACCTTAGTAACAAAGCACCCGATTCCCTGAGGATGATAAATCTCGGAACTCACATTCCAAATTATTACTTCAGATCATGTACACTTGCGTGCAAGCACAAATGTGTATTATACGTCTGTCACCAATATTAAAATGGTTCCCTATGAAGGCTTACATAGTAGAAAGTGTTGTACCCCTCTAGCATGGTCAGAAATAGGAAGCGTTTAGCTTTATGGATCTAAGTTAGTTGAAGAAACTAATAAGAAGATTTATCTAATCAGCAAAGAATCTGTTATGCTCAAGATTGTCTGCATGAATATTATGATGCTAATCACCATCTCTTAAAATTCAGCATTGGAGATTTTGCTTATCAAAAAGTAAGCTCGATGAAGGGTGTCTACAAATTTGGCGTAACAGGGAAAGTCAATTCCCGCTATGTTGGACCTATTGAGATTTTATCCAAAGTAAGATCATCAGCCTACAGGTAGAATCTTTTTGATGAATTTGCAGTTGTTCACAATGTGTTCCATGTGTCGTAATTAAGAAGATGTCTCAGAGACCCATCTTATCTTGTTCAAATTCTAATAGAGGAAATTCAGCCTGATCTTTTTTATGCCAAAGAACCAGTTAAAATCTTAGCTTGTGATTAGAAAAAACAAAAGAATCATTCTATTCCAATGGTTAAAGTTCAATGAAAGAATCATTCTTTAGAGGAATCTACTTGGGAAAAGGAAGTAGATATGTGCGATAAATATTCAAAGCTCTTTAAGAATCCAGGTACCTTTTTCTATTATGTCCCTTGCTGTTACTATTCAGTATTTCATCTTTGTAGTGCCTTCTTCACTTGAGTAATGTCGAGGACAATATTGATCTTAAATGGGGGAGTATGTAACAACCCTAGATTATTACTTAGCCTAATTTTAGCTTGATCGCATCCAAATTGTCATTCCATTAAGTTCATCTACTTATTAGAACCAAATCTTGAAATTTTAGAGCGATTCGGAGCTCAATCATATTTTTGGAATATTTAATAATATTTAATTAATTAGAAAATCGAGATATTTAATTTGGCATCAAAATCAAAATCTGACTTCGCCATTATAATCGTCACTCTCAAATTAGCTAGGGGTGATGTCTTGGAAGTTATCGAATTTTTATGAATATTTTAATGTATTTTAAATACTTCAAAAATTAGGATAATTAAATTGATCTCCAAATTAAAAATTTGACTTTGCCATTGAGTTCTTCACCCCCAAATTGAGCCCATTTATAAAACCTTATTTTTTAAAGCAATAATAAATTAAATTAAAAATTATTGTTAAAATCCATTTTTCTTCTCATCTTCCTCTGGCTGGGACCCATGTCTGTTGCATTCGATGCCTTCTTTCCCTTCTCCCAGGCTCACGCAAAGGAGCCCCATCCTTTCTTCTCCCTCTCCATTTTTTGCAATCTCCTCCCCATGCTTGCGACAAGATGAGTCAAGCTCATCCAATCCAAGATCCATGCTTCCATCCTCTTTAAAAGAACCCCGCTTAGCCTCCATTCTTCTTTTGCTCAAGCTGCTGCTACTGAAGAAGCTCTCAAGTTCAAGCTCTCAAGGATCCTTAGAGAAATCTATCATTTTCAAGTCTAAAGTACCTCCCTTTCCCCCATTAGTTGATCTAATGACTACTTTATTTTGTTTCAATGCTTATTTTACCACTGTAAGAATCTGTGGTTGATATATGGAATACATTAAAGTTATAAATATTAGGGTAGTAGATGAATTCTGCAAGTGTGATCTTGTATACCTTAACCTTTAGCTTTATTATTTGCATAGTTAAAATAATTATTTCATGCCAATTTTGGTATCAATAGAAAGGTCTCAAAAACACCTTTCCATTGGTATGTGGCACCGCACGTGGGGTTCCCTAAATTGTGAGTATTTGAGTGAGAAAGGGGGGCACATTTCGGTTTTCGCACAGGCAAAATCACAGACGAGCGCTACAGCGCGCCATAGCTCTCGCATCTCAAGTGAAATTCACCGTAGTGTACAGTAGCACCTAGCTCTCAGCTAGGGACTGCTACAGCATGCCATAGCACCTATGTCTCAGGTTGGCTACGTGTAGTGCGCCGCAGCACTTAAAAGCGCTACCGCACGCCACAATGCTGAAATATGTCGCAGCGCGCTACAGCGCGCAGTAGGGCCTAGGTCTCGCAGTGGCTAGTGCCGCAACACCTGGCTCTCGGCTAGGAGGCACTGCAGCATGCTACTGCGCGCCACAACGTGCCATAGGGCGCATAACTGCCCAATTTTGCCCAAATTGCATATTTTTAATATTTTAATGATCCCAAAACCTTAATAATGAAAAAATATACCAACAAACCTGGTTTTGATAAAATCATGCATTGAGTAAATATATATGTGATTTGTAAAATCCATGCTTATGATGCTTAAGAATTTAATTATTTAACTATATTTCAAATTCTGAATTTCTTAAATTGTTAATTAAAGTGCCCATTTGCTGTAGTGCATAATTAGTTAATGGTAATATTTATTTTCCAAATAACATCTTAATTTATCATGTTATCTAGATTTATTAAGGTAATATTGATTTTGAACTTAATCAACCTTAATTAGACTCAAATGAAAGTTGATCTAAATTGAACTTTTTGCTTTGGCATTTACCAATGTGCATGAATTCATTTAACTCTTGTTGATTTAGTATTTGAGTCTACACTAGTAAACCATAAGTTCTTAAACCTTATAATATTTCATGTGATTTAAAATCTTAACTTAACCTTAAGATCTTGGATCCTCAGAAGTTCATTATTTAATAAATCCAGTTGGAATTGAATCATTCTATGCTTGAAATTTTTTTTTATTTGAATCCTTTGAAATCCTTGTAGTGGGTTTAAGTTAATTCAACTTATAAAATAATTAAATTATTCTATAGATTGAGCTTAAATCTTAGATTCTTAAGTTCTTGATTAATTATTTTATCTTATGATAACTAGATTTAGCCCTTTTATAAGATTATAGTTTCTTTAATCTCTTAGCTTCTAAGATCCTCTACCTTTAGAGTAAGTATGGGTGTAAATCCTTAGATCCTTAGAAGTTTAGTACTTAGAACTCAGGTTTAAACCCCAATTTAGAGTTTGAACCTAAAATTCTTAGATCTTGATCGGCATAATCAAGATTGGGTTTGTGCTATCAATACACAATAATTAAGTCATTGATTAATTACTTAACTTTTGTAGTCGTCATTCTGATTATAAATTAGAACTTGTTAAGTTCTAATGTTAATTATAAGGTCATAAATCTGAGTTGTATTGGATAGATGGATATTGGATATCCTAAGCTTGTACTAGCTCAAAATAGATATAATGAATTAAATTTAGACAACAACAAATATCATATATGTTTAGTTGAGTCTCTTGCTTATTTGATTATTACTACTTCGCATACCTTGTGTTTGAGCTTTTTCCTTTGAAATATTAGTTGGACATAGGATATTTGATGTGTACCCTATGTTAGATTTGAATTTGCATAAATATGATTTAACTTCATTCAGTTTATTCATTACATTTAGTTCATTTAGTACAGTAGAGTGCGTTCTAACTTAGTCTGCCTCTTTAGTTTTATTATTTGGTTATAGATTAAACTTAGACCTAGCTCTGTGCTTGGCTAGGGGGATACATATCTAAGTCTATAAGCTCAACTCGGACCTAGCTCTATGGATGCCTAGGGGGATACATGTTGAACTTTCTGTACGATGGCCTTATTTTGGCCCATTTTTTATTATGATAGTACTACTTTAGGCACACTTCTACTTTCAGTTCAATTCCAATTCAGTGGCTTATGTAGCCATCTATTTTACTTACATTTTTACTATTTTCTGTATGCTTTTGTAGTTCATTTCAGTTCAGTACTTCCAATTCAGCATTTTATTCAATGTTTGCATATTTAGGATGCTAATTTTATTTTAATTTTCTTATGCTTTAGTTCTGATTTATTTATGAAAATCAACATGTATTCATATGATCATAAGCATGTTAGGATGAGTTTACTTTTTGTACTTTTATTTATTATATATTTATTACTTAACCTTGTTACAGCTTATGGTTGAGGTATATTACTTTACATACTTTGATTTGATTAGTTATAAATGTTAATTTATAACTATCCTATTTCTTGTAGCTTATTGTACCTTAATTACTTGCATGCTTAGTAAAAGATGTCATATCTTGAATATTTAGTCTCATTTAGTTAGCCTAAAATGTGTTTAGACAATTTGTCTAATTATAAGTTTATCTCTTTCTTGGCTGGGGCCTTGACATTGTGATACTGACAACGTCAAACTCGAAGTTGTTTATTGAGGTTCCTACTGGAGAGGGGCTTGGCCAGGATGAGGACCTTCCTACTGTTTAGCATAACTAATTAGCTTTATTTTCAGTTGTGAGAACAAGTGTTCCTTTTATTTTAAATTCAGTCTATAATAATTTCATATTCTAGTTGTATTTACTTTCTGTACTATTATATTGAGCTGAGTTATTGTTCTACTTTCCTTACTATGCTATAATATGGATGTTATACTATTTTCTGCTTCCACTACTTTGATATTTTAATGCTTGACCTCTAGTTTCAGGTGGTAAGTCTTTCAGCTAAGGAGGGTTGGGTTTATACCTAACTCAACTATAGTTGGGAGTATTGTCATAGTTGGAGACCGTACTCTCCGTAATCATGTTGATCTTAGTATTAGCATGCTCGCAGAGGGTACGGGACCCACACTCTCATAGCATGGGCAAAATCTGGTCTCATGCAGATCATCGCATATATCAAGCTCCCAACTACTTAAGCATAAGGAAACTTCAGCATATGCTCTTTTTCTTCTTTAGACTTTAGCATCTGTTCCTTTGATAAACTGAAATGATTTGCTATGGTAGTTCACACTGGCTTTGCCTCACTCGTGTTGATTTTTTAGCACCTTTTCAATATATTCTTTTTGCCACATCTTTATACTTCATGCATTTCTTTCCCTATTGATTATCATTCCAAGAATCTATTTGGTCGACCTCAAGTCCTTCATATCAAACTCCTTTGACATTAGTTCTTTTAGCATCCTTATCTCTTTTATGTTTGATCCTGCAATCAACATATCATTCACGTACAATGACATAATGATATAAGAGGACTTACACTAGTTTATGTAACAATAGTGATCCGCCTGGCATCTCTTATATCCCAATTCTAATATGAGCCTATCAAATCTTTTATACCACTGCCTTGGCATTTACTTCAATCCATAGAGGCTCTTCTTGAGCTTGCACACTAACTCAACATTTCCTTTTTCTTGAGCCTTGTACCCTTCAGAATGTTGCATGTACAGCTTTTCCTCCAACTCTCTATGAAGGAATTCAATTTTGACATACATTTGCTCTGGATGCAAATCCTCAACTACAATAATATTTTGCACAATCCTGATGGTTGTCATCTTCACAACTTATGCAAAGTCTCACTGTAATCGATCCCATGACTTTATTGGAAGCCCTTTACTACAAGCCTCACCTTGTAGCGCTTGCTCCCATTCGATTCTTACTTCACCTGGTAAACCCACTTTTTTTGAAGGGCCTTATTCCCAGTTGGTAGAGATGCTAACCCCCATGTCTCATTTTACATGAGTGATGCCATTTCATCATTCATGGTAGCCTCCCACTTGATTGAATCTTTAACCTAAAGTGCCTCTTCCAAGCTCTTGAGTTCACCACCATCCATTAGTAATATATAAAATAAAGAAGGAGTGTATCTCTATGGAAGTCTTGTGACTATTGAGGATCATCTAAACATGGGTATTTATGGTTCAACATTGACACCCTCATGATTTTCTTCATGTACTTCAACATCTTGCTCAACACTGTCATCAATTTCTATGCATCGAATCTCAACATCTAAAGAATTTTTGGAATCAGTCTTGACTCCATTACAGTCATTGTACATTTCACTATCATTGAAAATAACATCCCTGCTTCTGATGACTTTCTGGTTCAGATTGTCCTAGAATCTGTAATTGAACTCGCCCATGCCATATTCAACAAATGAGCACTTAATCTTCTTTGCCTCAAGCTTGCACCTGGATTTTGCAACAATGTGCACATATGATGAGAAGTCAAATACCTTGAGGTGATTCAGTTTCACCTTCTATTCGCTCCAAGCTCCCTCGAGAATTCCTTTATCAATAGTATGGAAGGTCCCCGATTTATCAATTAAACAGTTGTGTTAATAGCTTTAGCCCAAAACAGCTTTAGGAGACCCGCATACAATATCATGCCTCTGGCTCTTTTTGTGATCATTCTATTTATCTGTTCTATAATAGCATTTTATTGTGGTATTTTGGGACTGTAGACTCCCTCTTGATGCCTCTCAAGGCACATAACTCATTGAACTACATATCACAATACTCGCCGCCATTATCGGAGCTCAAGCACTTAAGCTTTTATCCTGCCTCATTCTCCACCAAAGTTAACCACTTTCCAAACACATCAAATATGACAGATTTATGCTTTAGAAAGTAAACCCATACCTTCTGTAATGGCCCAAGTCGTTACTAGATGATTATAACTAAACCTGACTCAAAAATCAGGATCACAAGTGACTTCAAAATTAGGGTTAATCAAATATATCATTGCATAGAATCTATTTTTATGATCGTAATGCTCAAGTTTGGAGGCAATCTGGATAATGGATACTCCTGAATTAATTTTTGAATTATTTAAATTCAATAAATTGGGAAAATTAAATACATGTTCAAATTTAGCGATTCTAGTGCTGTTAGATTAAGAATATTATAAAAATATTACAAGAAAAAATTTCATCGAATTTAGAGCTTTAGATTGACCATAAATAATTTTTGAAATTTTTATCTTCAAAAATTAATAAAAAATAAAACATTGCTCCAAATTGAAAATTTTTTGCGCGAGTGTATTTTCTCATCAAGATACACCTTCGTGTTAAGTTCGTTATTTTCTGGAAAAGAAATAGAAGAGGGAGAAAGAAGTGAGAGAAAGAGGAGTAGATGAAAAGATCAAAGTAAATACTCTAAATAATTATGACAAATTTTTTCTCATCCATCTCATCCAAATAATCGATGAGAGAGAAATTATTCAATTAAAAAAAAATTATAAATACACCGCCACACCCCATTTCTTCATCCCATCCCCACTCCCTTCTCCTCCCCCACTCCTCTTCTCCCCTCCACTTCCTCCCTCTCTTCCTCGGCTACCACTGATTCCCCCCGCCGATTTCCAGTAAAGCCTCATCAATGCCAAGATAGTGTAATAAATGAGAAAGAGATGAAAATTTTTCTATTCTTATATATATATATATATATATATATTTAATTTCTACAACTTTTATTTCAGTCATTTTATTTTTTTTTTCTATATAAGCATATATTTTCTAATTTCTACAACTTTAATTTCTGTCATTTTTTTCTTTTCTATATATGTATATATTTTCTAATTTCTGCAATTTTTATTTCTGTCATTTTTTTAATCTATGTATATATTTCCTAATTTATGCAATTTTTATTTCTGTTAGTTTCTTTTTTTTCTATATATATATATATTTCCTAATTTTTTAATTTTCAATTTATCTATTTTTCTTTTATTTAATATATATATATATATATATATATATATTAATTATAAAAATAAAAATGTTATTTTTAATATATAAAGTTAAATGACTAATATAATATTAATATTGATATTTTTACTAACATAAAATAAAAAATATTATTCTTTTATTTGCAGCTTTTGCATTGCTTTTAAATTTTGACACACTTTGATATGTTTATATAAAATTTTATGCTCAGTACGTGAAATAAATGATCAGAAATCAGCATCATGAATTCATTCAGCTTGATCTTAAGTCTATACAGATAATAAGTTAGGTCAAGATAGGCTAATATCTGAAGAAATAAAGAGATAGCACATAGTATTTGAGGGGGAATGTGTAGTTAGTTAGGAACTCACATCTCAGATAGTTAGATAGACGTGTCTAACTCCTCAATTATTCTATAATTTTATATAATAGAATAAATATTATATATTAATATATTTTCTCTTAGAATAAGCACATATCTTAAATATGTATATAATATTCATAATCATGATAATTTTGTAAGCATATCATATTTAAATATCATATTTTATTTATATATGTCTCTCATGTAGAATCATGCCGCTTAATATTATATACAAATTTTGATATCCTATAAAACTTACTTAGACATTTGTGCCTAATTAAATATTTTATTTTATTTTCTGTTCTTTTTTCTTTTTCTTGGTTTGCTCTATCATATATATATTCAAGAACAATATTTGGATCAAGTTTTTGAGGAGGAGGTGTTGCATGATGGAGCAATTTAGATGTTGATTTTTTAAAAATTTTAAATTTTGCTTAATGTGTAACATATTTTGTAAAATAATTATTATCTTTATAATGATTATATTTCCTTTATTATTCTTGTATTTTTGAATATTGCAATGAATATGGAAGTGTGTATTTTATATGCCTCTTAATACACTGTTATACTATACCCTGATATGATACTGAGAAATGAGTACCTAATGCTGGATTAGTTATGCTAACCCAGCGGTAGGTCACCACAGTTAGTATCAGAGCGTGATTGAGAGATAATTAGTATAAAAGTGTATAAGCTATTATTCATGCAATTGGAATCCTATAATAAATAAAAGAAAATTATATAAAGTAAGGATTTTCAAAATATATATAAATCAAAAAGAGAATAAGAGAATAATATACTTTTAGTCATTTTCTATTTTATTTTCTAGCTAATAGTGATACTTTTGTTTTCATCTAGTATTTGATAATAATACATATATAAATATACTCCAATAAAAGTATAATAATAAAAATCCTATTTTTAGATGAATCCTAAAGATTATCCTTTGATCATCGGAACACGCTTAAGAGATCTGATATTCGCCAATACTATCGTGAACCGTGTCGACAAGTTGTTTGATAATGTGAATACTCTATTGGAGCGTGTTGATGCATAAAAAAATCAAATATTTTTAAGGCTTTAGACACAACAAACATCCTATATAAATACTCATACTTTTATACTAACAGCTAACTATTTCCCAAATATTAAGATAGATGAACTACTTCAAGCTTTTTTAAGACTCCAACCGCTAGTATTCAATGGAAGTGCTAACCCAATAGATGTTGAAGATTGGGTAAGGAAGATAGGAAAAATACTGACCAATATAAAATGACCACCTACAGATATAATTATATTAACCATCTTTAAGTTGGTAGGGGAAGCGGAACGCTGGTGGGAAATCACTACAAGCTTACAATTTGTAAGTATAAATACTGAGAATATTCAATGTGAAGAATTTGTCAAAGTCTTCAAAGCTAAATACATCCCTCCTTCTGCTCAAACCATCATGGAAGATATGCTCAAGAAGTTGTGTCAAAGCAACCATAGTGTCGCTGAATATGAAATTGAATTTTAAAGGCTATCTCATTATGCACCACTACTGGTAAGCATCAAGTCTGCTCGACGTAGTTGATTTTTAAAAGGATTGAAATCTTCTATCAAGAAAATGCTTATGGCTCTTCATATATCAAAATTCTCATACATACTTGAAAGTGTAAAGACATTAGAATATGGGTAATAAGAGTAAGTTGAAGTGCAAATAAAAAGACCCTCGACTATACATGTACAACAAATTGAAAACAAGAGGCCGAAATCGCCTTAAGTTAGGGTTTATCAAATATCTCAGCAAACACCTACTGGGAAATGCAATCATCCTTATAGTAATTATTATCATAAGAGCGAACTATGTTATATGTGTGGCTAACTTGGTCACAACTTTTGGCAATGTCAAGCAACCTGTATAGTGGACAATCAATGGATCACCCATCCTCATTAAATGAAACAGCAAGCACCCATACTAACAAAAAGGCAAGAACTCACACCAGTTGCCAGACCAACCCACGTACCTATAGCTACTCCAATGTAATGGAGAGGTTCACTCATTGCTCCTAAAGCACCAACTGCTAATCAAAGGGGAAGACCAATTTCTCCCTAGTAATATGCACATGTGATGATCTATACCCTCACCTCAGTTATAGCCCCAGAAGATAATAAAGTGGTATTAGGTACCATATTCTCTCTTTTTATAAATATCTTTCATATTATATTTAAATAAAGCATGAATTATCTTTCATTTTAAATTCTAAGTACCTTACATTTGAATGATAAATCCTGTGGCATATTATTTGACACTGGTACAAGTCACTCATTCATTTCAAAAAGATTTGCCAAAACTCTTGAACTACCATATTATAATTTAATTAAAGCCTTGAATGCCGGGTTACCATCTGGTGCGCTCATGAGTGCACAAAAATGTTCTAATTACAACATACCAAATAATGGCAAGGAATATGAAGCAAACCTGATAGTACTGCCTATAGTAAATTTTGACATCTTTCTAGGAATAAATTGGCTCAACAAGTATAAAGTTATGATTGATTGTTAAAGAAAGGTCATTATCAAGGGTGGGAGAAAGCCTGAAGAATTTATGAGAAATTTAGGCATTTTAGCATCTTTAATAAACACTTCGTAAGCAAAGAAATTGATTCAAAAGAGATGTATTACATACTTAGTAATGATGATGGGAGAAAAGATGAAAAAATTCTTTTAGTATATACTCAAATTTTAAAGGAGTTTGAAGATGTATTCCTTGATGAATTACCTGGATTACCACCAACCTATAGCAAAGGCACCTTACTGCATATCACTCAACCTATAGCAAAGGCACCTTACCGCATAGCACCAAAAAAATTGCAAGAGTTAAATGAACAACTACAAGAGCTGATAAACAAAAGTTTTATTCAAAAAAGCATGTCACCATGGGGAGCCCCAGTTCTCTTTGTAAATAAGAAAGATGATTCAATATAAATATGCATCGATTATCACAAACTCAATAAGGTAATCATTAAGAATAAGTATCATCTACCATGTATTGATGATCTATTTGATCAATTAGCTTGAGCAAAGATATTTTCCAAGATATATCTAAGATTAGGCTATCATCAATTAAGAGTTAAAGAAGAAGATATTCTGAAAATAACATTTAGAACTCACTACGAGCATTATGAGTTTATGGTCATGTCATTTGGTCTAACTAATGCTCCATCCATCTTTATGGACTTGATGCAAAGAATTCTTATATCATATTTAGATAATTTTGTAATAATATGCATTGATGATATTCTAATTTATTCTGAGAGTAAGGAAGAACATAAAAATCATCTGAGAGCTATTCTGGAAATTTTAAGGCATCATCAGTTATACACCAAATATTATAAATGTGAATTTTGGCTGGATTTTGTAGCTTTCTTAGGCCATGTAGTGGATGCCGAAGAAATCAAGGTCGATCAAAAAAAGATAAGCGCCATTCAGGAATAGCGCCAACAAAAGACTGTGACAGATATTCACTGTTTTCTTGGTTTAGCTGGATATTGTCAAAAATTTGTTAAGGAATTTTCACAAATAATTTTACCTTTAACCAAATTAACACAGAAAGAAGTTCTATTCATTTGATGTTAGTAATACGAGGAATCTTTTCAAAGTTAAAATAAGCATTAACATTTGCCCTAGTGTTAACCTTACCACAAGAGACAAGAATTTATCAAGTTTATACTGACTCATCCATTGTAGGGCTTGGTTGTGTTCTCATGCAAGAGAAAAAGGTAGTAGTATATGCATCTAGGTAATTAGAGATTCATAAAAGGAATTACCCAGTGTATGACTTAGAATTATCAATGATTGTATTTGCTTTAAAAATATGGAGGCACTATTTATATGGAGTGAGATGTGAAATTTTTACTAATCATCAAAGTTTAAAATATATTTTTACTCAGAAAGAGTTAAACTGCTGATGAAGGTGATGATTGGAATTGATTAGCGACTACGACTTAGACATATAATATCCCGGTAAAGCTAATGACGTAGTTGAAGCCCTCAGGAGAAAAGCAGACTTAAATGCATTAATGGCAAGATCATTAATGGAAGAATTTATAAAGTTAGGCATATAACCTATTAATGAAAAGTAGTTAAATAATTTAATTGAAAATAATGTTACTGAGCCTACATTCATGCAGCGCATAACAATTGCCCAAGAGAATGACAAAGGATATTATAAGCTAAAAGCAGATATCAAAAATAGTTATATAATGAACTTACATCTATAAAAAGGAGTTTATATTTATTATGGAAAAATGATTTGGATTATAAATGATTCATACATTCAGAATTAAATTCTAACTGAAGCTTACAACTCAGAGTACACAATTCACTTTGGAAATAATAAAATGTATAGGAATCTAAAAGAGAACTTTTGGTGGTCTGGAAAAAAGAAAGATGTAGCTTAATACATTGCTAAATGTCATATCTAAATTTTAGTAAAGGCAGAACATCGAAGGCCAGGTGGACTATTACATCCATTAGATATCCTAGAGTGAATATGGTCAGACATTTCTATTGACTTTGTGATGGGATTACCCAGAAGCTGTACTGGAGTATATGCTATTTGGGTAATTGTAGATCGTCTAACAAAATTAGCAAACTTCCTTCCAATTAAGCAAATAGATTCAGTGGAAAAGCTGATCAAGTTATATATTAAAGAAATAATCTTTAAAACTATTGTCTCAAATCGTGACGGTAGATTTACATCCCATTTTTGGAAGGCAGTACATCAAGATTTGGGGATAATATTAGCTATGAGTACAGTATTTTACCCTCAAATAGATGGTCAGTCTGAGAGAGTAAACCAAGTACTTGAAGATCTTCTTTGGTTGAGCATATTAGACTTCACCAGTAGTTGGGAAGATCACCTTCCATTAGTGGAGTTTGCATACAACAATAATTATCGTTCATGTATATAAATGACCCTATATAAAGCTCTATATGGCCGCAAGTGTAGCATTCCATTGGCCTGGAGTGAAGCAGGAGATGTTCAGTTATATGGATCTAATCTAGATGAGGAGACTAATAAGAAAATTCATCTAATAAAGAGCTGGATTGCTATAGCACAAGATCAGTAAAAGAATTATCATGATGATAAACATCGAATGCTAGAATTTCAAATTAGAGATATGGTGTATTTAAAGGTGAGCCCAATGAAAGGAATATATTATTTTGACGTGGCTGGTAAGTTAAACCTGAGAAATGTTGGACCCTTTAAAGTATTTAAGTGAGTTGGAAATTCTCCATAAAAGTTAAGACTTCTAGAAGATTTGGCGGCAGACACAATGTATTACATATATCTTCACTCTATAAGTGCTTACAAAATCCATCCTAGCAAATGTCTATACCTTATGTTGAAATTTAGTCAGACTTATCATTCATAGAAGAACCTATTTTAGGTCGAGATAATCGTCAACTTAGAAATCGAAGCGTACCCATAATAAAAATTCAGTGGAAAAAGCATAGTGCCAAAGAAGCTACATGAAAAAGCAAAGATATTGTGCAGAAAAAGTATCCTAAACTATTTAAGAACCAAGGTAAATTCGATCTTCTTATTTTCTTTTAAACTTTAAAATATAATGTGATGTCAAAGACATTATTTTTTAAGAAGAGAGTTTGTAATGACCCAAGTCGTTACTAGTATAATTAAGACTAAACTCGACTCAAAAATCATAACCCCGAGTGATTTCAAAATTAGGGCTAACCAAAAATACCATTGGATAGAGATTATTTTTGTGATCATAATGCCCAAGTTTGGGAGAATCTCGAAAACAGATACTCATAATTGATTTCTGAATTTTTTAAATTTAGTAAATTGGGGAAAAAAAATATAAGTTTAAATTTATGGATTTTAGTACCGTAGGATTAATAATATTATAAAAAAGATACAGAAAAAGTTTTGTCGAATTTAGAGCTCTCGATTGACCATAAATAATTTTTAAAGTTTTTATTTTCAAAAATTAATAAAAAATAAAATATTGCTCCAAATTGATAAAAATTTCCACAAATATATTTTTCCCATCAAGATACACCTCCGTATCAAATTTTATTATTTTTTGGAAAAAAAATGGAAGAGAGAGAAAGAAGAGAAAGAATGAGAGAGAGAAATGAGAGAGATTAAAAGCAAAGATACTTTTGCATTGCTTTTAAGTTTTGACCCATTTAGATTTATTTATATGAGATTTTGTGCTTAGTACTTGAAATAAATGATCATAAATCAATATCATGGGTTCATTTAGGTTGATCTCAAGTCTATATTGACAATATGTCAAGTTAGGACAGGCTGATATCTGAAGAAATAAGGAGACTGCACATAACCTTTGAGGGAGAATGTGTAATTAGTCAGGAGCCCACATCTTAGATAGTTAGATAGACATATCCAGCTCCTCAATTATTCTATAATTTTGTCCAATGTAATAAATATTATATATTACTATATTTTCTTTTAGAATGAGCATATATCTTAAATATGTATATTGCATTCATAATCCTGATAATTTTACAAGCATATCATACTTAAATATTACATTTTATTTGTATATGCTTTTCATACAGAATCATGCTGCTTAATATTATATGCAAATTTTGATATACTACAAACCTTACTTATACCTTTATGTCTAATTAAATGTTTTCTTTTCTTTTCTTTTTTTTCCCTTACTTTATTATCCCTGTCATATATATATATATATATATATATATATATATATATATATATATATATATATATATATATATATATATATATATATGTGGCAATTCATGAATAATCTCTGGATCAAGTCTTTAAGGAGGAGTTTATGCATGATGGAGCAACTTATATGCTGATTTTCTTAAAGTTTTAAATTTTTGTTTAGTATGTAACAAATTTTATAAAATAATTATTATCTTTATAAAGAATACATTTCCTTTATTAATCTGGTAATTTAGAATGTTGCAATGAATGTGAAAGTGTGTATTTTATATGCCTCTAAATACACTATTATACTAAACCCCGATATGATCCCGGTAGTGACAATCTAGTGCTGGATTAGCTATGCTGACCCAGCGACGGGCCGCCACACCTTCATCGTATGGTTATCAATGAAGGTGATAAAATATGTGGCTCCACCTATGGAAGAAGTAAGAGCTAGCCCACATACATATGTATGCACCAGCATAAGTTTTTTGTTTTTTTGCTCTCTTCCAACTTTGGAGAATAAAACCTTATTATATTTTCCCAGCACACATTCTTCACAGAAATCCAAGTCTACTAACTTCAGTCCTTGGAGCTTCTCCTTTGAGTGCAGGGATTTTAATCCCATCTTGCTTATATGACCAAACCTCCGGTGCTATAGATATGCATCAATCTCTTCTACTATTATAATAAAATCAGACACTTTATTGATCAGGTAAAGTGTACCTTTCATATTGCCCCGTACAACAGTGAGTGCACCTTTGGTGACCTTCTATGAGTCTCCAGTGAAACAAGCGTTGTAGCCTTCCCTGGCTAACTGACTCACAAAAATCAAATTTCTCTTTAGACATGGCACATGTATAACATCTTTGAGCTTCCAAACTGCGCCGCTTGGCAGCTGAACATCCACATCACCTCGCCCAATGATGTCGCACGCTTTATCATCTTCAATATATACTTCCTCAAGTCACCCTTAGTGTAAATCTTGAAGGCATTCCTCAATGGAGTCGCATTAAAGGATGCGCTCGAGTTCACTACCTAGGACTCCGTGTTAACAGTGAGAGGATCAATGCATCCTGAACCTCCTCAGTCAAAACATTCATAATGAGGTTCATCATTTTACCTCTGTCACTTATCTTCTTCAGGGTAGGGTAGTCCTTCTTGAAATGACCTGCATTCCCATAGTTCAAGCAATCCAGCTTTGCTTTTTCGGGTCATGATTTTTCTCATCGAGACATTGACCTATTTCTATTGTCTCCTTTCAGTATGTCTTCCCCTGCTTTCAGCATGAAGTGCTGAGGTGGATGTCTCCCCATGAGATTTCTTCCACACCTCCTCATTCAGCACAAGCTAGACAATGTCGTCGAATCTCACTAATGCATTTCTTAATGGATTGCTGATGGTTGTAACCATCCCATCGCAAATGTCCAATAATGAAAAGAGGAATAATAAATTTCGGACCTCGTCATCAAATTGATGCCCACCAAATTTAACTAGCTCATCATCATGTTGAACCCATTAAGGTGTTCAGTCACTGAATAGCCATCTATCATCTTTAAATTAAACAATCTCTCCATCAAGAAAACTTTTATTTGAAGTTGTGAGCTTCTCATACATTCTTGTCAGGGTATCCAAGAGATATACATAGTTTTATTATTAACTATGTTAAAAGAAATAGAAGAATATAATGATAAACGAATCAAGCCCGGTGTAGTTCTATCAAGAACTTCCCACTCTTTGTCAATCATAGTTGTATGTTTTTTGTCGACTCCTTTCAATGGTAAATATAATTTCTTCTAATAAAGCAGATCCTCCATCTGTACTTTCCAGAATGCAAAGTTTGTTCCGCTAAATTTCTCTTTCTTGTGTCGCATCTCGTCGGCCATTGATCTCACTCAAACAACAAACCTTAAGACCAATAAGGTAACCTCGCTCTGATACCACTTGTTGGTGATCTGAATAACAGGCACACACTCCACTATGTAAGCAGTTTGACTAATGTGCTCGATTGAGGATCGGGTTGCATTGTTAATTACCAAGCAAATTCAAAATCACAAAACCATAAATAGAAAATCACATAGCACATGTATGGAAGATAAGAACAAGTACACAAATATCAAAACACAGAAGATTCCACAGAAAACTCAAGAATGGGAAAACCATAGAGCCACACCATATAAAATATCACTGTGAAAACTTGAAAAGTACAGAGTTACAAAGAGCTTATCCTTTGACAGGAAATACATAAGTTCTTACTCTAATATACAGAAGAGAGGAAGCAGCCACCACATGTGCCTTCTTCAATATGCAAGAAGTTTCTTGCACAACAGCTTCCTTAGGTCTTCACAACAGTCAAAGCCTCCAAATTGAGAATGCCAATATTATAAATTCCACCCAACTTATTTACTTAAGTACCCATCTCATTTTTGGACCATGAAAGGTTCAAAATGCCCCCCAGTTTACTTAGGACATAACCTGAATCAGAGTAAAACTCTGCCAAGTGCTATGGCGCGTGGTAGCGCTTGCAAATTAGAATGGAACCCGCTGCAGTGCGCGGCAGCGCTGGTTTCTGCTGCTGCATGCCTAGCACCTGTGTTGTTGCTGAACTTCACTCCTTATTTCGAATCACCTCGAAACCTTCCGAAAGCCTGCCGAAGCACCATTAGCATCTTCATGATGGACTAAATGGTCTCCATAACACAACATCATTTAGCCAACCCCAGGGCTAGATTCGAGCTAGATTATAGAACTAGACATGTATCATCCAAAACTATTATGGTTGGATCTGAGTCAATTCTATTACAAAAGAACTAAACTGAAGAGGCAGACTAACTAGAACACACTCTACTGAACTGATATCTAAAGAATTGGATGTATTGATTAAAGTTAAATAATATTTATGTATTTTAAATTTAACATAAGATACTCATCAAATATCATATGCTTAATTAATTAAATTTATTTTCCATTTAATTTCCTTCAAGAGTTTAATTCCAATTAATCGGCTGAAATACTCAGCCCAAAAAAAAGGCGAGGGTTGGGGTGACCCGACCCACTACTGTTTGCCTTCTCCGCCTTAACTCCCTCAATAGGCTGATTAGGGCTAACCCTAATGGGAGAATTATCCGCTGATAGACCACGCCGCAGCTTGCTATTGGTTTTTACACGCTCCACAGATGAAGACGCATCGATTGACCATGGAAGCTCTCTGCTCGGCGGTCATAGTCGTCGAGACCTTACTCGATCGGGACCTCCCTCTAGGGTTTATTGTGGGGAGTTAATTCTACCCACAGAGGCAATCATTTAATTGGGGCTTGATCCCTACACTATCAAAAAGGTGAAACGGATCAAACCCCCAAATTTTTTAGGCTCGGGAGGCGCCCAGTTGCTGGGTCCTTACTCGAATTCGGCTCCTAAGATGCATTGCATCCTGATCAATCGATACAATCGATCGGAGCTAGCTTAAATCATGATAACAATTGCATTGAGTTCGAATTGCTAGGAGATTAAGACTCAAAGTGGAATTGAGCTGGAATGAACTCCATGTTACAATGGAGTAGCTTCAACTTTATTGAACACTTGCGTCGTCCAGGTTACGAGTGATTGTTGTATGGATAGAGTCCATTCGATCCCAATTCTCACACATAGGCGTCCTATAGGGGTCTAAAAGGAACTGACGACATTGTAGAGTGATTCAATTAATGTTGAGCCCACATGACTCGACGGGGAAGAAGGTAGTTCTGGACTTGAAAGGGCAGACGCGACCAAAAGGAATTGGAGGGAACTGGATTTGCGAGATGACCTAGGAAGCAATATAGGGAGTTTGAAAACCAGATTTAACCCTTAGACTACTGGAGAATGGAGCTGGATCATCGAGGCAACATGCACCGCAATAGATTTGACAGAGAAGGAGAAGAAAATTAGCGGTGATTATAGCGAGCAAAGAAGCTCGCTGTACTATGTGAGGGCCATTTATAGCCAGAGGAAATGAAGAGGAGGATTGCCACGGCTTAGATCCGTGGCTATGGCTCGAGCAAACGGAGAGGCAGGGTGCAATCGTTCGAGCGCAGAGTGAGGAAATGCAACCACAGACTGTTGCAATTGAGAGTTAAAGAGGAAGATCGCAATTGGTCCTGTACTTCCACGATGGCAATGTAACAGCTCTAGTGCTGTTACCCATCAAAGAGCTAAATTTTATGTTTAAGAAAGAATCTCGACCAGGAGGGAGCTGTAGGGCACCACAACGCTCCCCAGCGCGCAGTAGCGGATCCAACCCAAGAGGTCACCCCTGCAATGCACCTCACTATCTGCATAAACTGTAAGCTCGGCACGCCACAGAGTGCCACAACACGCCACAACATGCCACAACATGCTACAACGAATTCAACCCGAGTGGTTCGCGCTTCAGCGCACTATCGCGCCCATCAAACAGAGGGCTCGACGCTATAGCACACCATGACGGATACAAACATAGAACTCAATGCTTCAGTGTGCCTCAGCATTTCATTCAAGAGAGCCTGGCACTACAGCGCACCATATCTCACTCGAACAGAGAACCTGGCACTCCAACGCATCGCAATGCATTTCTAACAGAAACTAAAGCGCTCCAGAGCGCCATAGCACGATCCAACAGAGACATAAACCTATTTAGAGCGCTATGTGCCATGGGTGATATGTCATAAACCCATTTAATCGAGCCTGCTCATCTACTTAGCTAAATCAAGAGTTGATGCATGTGAGCCATTAGTAGAATCAAGTTCATGGGATACCTTATATTTGGAGAGAATTCAATTAAAAGGTTGATTGGCTTGCTAATAGAAGCATTGAAAGTGATTTGATTAAGATTCTGCTGCTAGGTGACTTGCCTTCTCAAGCTAAAAAGTGAATGCATTCTTGTTAAATCGCATCTCCCTTATAGTAGATTTTTACTATTTGTGTTGCTCACATCATTATTTTTCCGGGGCTTAGTCATGTTCCCTAAGTTAAGTTTGGTAACACTGTTTGCTTGTGTTGTGTTTCTTCTGGTGCTGACTCTTTAAGCTTCTCCTGTGTCCACCTGATCTTCTGCCACATGTTTCTTAGGTTTGCCTGATGAAGTCTTACTCAATGGTAGCTTTGTTGAGCAGTGAGCATATTTTTTTGATGAACTTAAAATATAAAACAGAGGTAGCATTTTGTATTCTCCTACTTAACCTTGTTGCTGATTTAGAACTTTCGGATTTATGATTATAGTTTTTGTAGTTTCTTTCATTTTCTTTCTTAGTATCTTGATTCCTTTGTTTAGGGTGGTTGAATGTGGCCGCTAAATTCATCTACCAAGACGTTGAGACTTTGAAGACTTGAGAGTGCGTCCATTGCATCATCTGTCAAATTATGAACCAGTAACAGTATTATGTCCTAGAGCTCTTTGAAGACATTGTTTTTCTTTTATATCCCGATTGTTATATTTTCTCTTCTTTTTTCTTTTTTCTTTGCTTGTTTTTCCTCCGTCTTCTTTTATCTCTTAAGAATTGTGCGTGGTATTTGGTACCATGGACTAAGGGTACGTAAGCACCTTGGAGAGTAAATATTTTTAAGTTAGAAATTGAGGCTCATCTTTTTTTGTATGTGGGAAACTCAATGAATCATTCTTTTCATATAACTATTATTTTCACTATTTTTAAGTTTAAGTTTAAATATAATTTCTTAGACGGATTTTTCTCTAGAAGACAACCTTTAAGTTAGAAATCTAGTTTATAATTTATAATTTATAATTTATATTTAAGTTAAACTACTACAAAAAACTATTATCAATAGTTTATATTGTGAAGAGTCAAAATTGTTTTTGCATGTTTTATAAGAGGACATCGTATCTTGTTTTTGATAGTTTTATTATAGCAGTCACACAAACACATCCAACATAGTTATGCGCAATTAGTATCAACACGCTCATACCCAGCATACTCTAGATAATCTAACAACTAGCGCGCTTATATTTAATTATTTACCTAATTATATCAATTTGAAATCACTTTATTATCTCCTTCAAATACTTAGGCTCATCTTTTTCTATATGTGAGAAACACAATGAATCATTCATTTCCTATAACTATTACATTCACTAAGTTTATATTTTAATTTTAAAGAAGGCTTTTTCCTTAAATGACACAACCATTAAGTTAAGAACATAGTCTACACTTTATAATTTTTATATAAGTTGAATTGAGACTAAAAATTATTATCGATTGTTTGTATATTGTGAAGTGCTAAAATTATTTTTGATTTTTTCTAAAAATACATCATATCTTGTTTTTTAAGTTTTATCATAGCAGGCATACAAACACAATTAGAAAATTTATGCATAGTTTGTCACAAGCACCCTCATGCCCCGCTCACTCTAAATACCCTACTCATTTAAACCTAGCTACCAGCACGCTTATATTTAAGTATTGACCTAAGTTTAGTGATTTAGTTATTTTTTTCATTCTTGTTTCATGTCTTATCAATTTGAAATAACTTTGTGATCTCCTTTTGCATACATGCACACTGCACAACATTTTCACAAGTCGAATATAAGTATGCTGGGATATTAAAATCCAACTCAAAAGGTAATGCAAAAGAGAATAATTTAAGTTCTAATAAAGAATGTAATGACTATTATAGTGTATTGGTGCATATCTTGCCCCAACCTCATTTATCGAGTAATGTTAAAACCCTTATCACAAGTTAATTTCAAGCTTAATTTGATTAGGTTTAATTAATTTCTAAATCATTTTATTTACACTTTAAATTATCATATTGTAACAACCCCAATATCGAATATGAGCTTAATTCCACATTGGAGCGTTACCTTATCATCTAATATCTAATTAGAAGAAAAGTAACCAAATGCTAGATGCTAAGTTTGGCCAATAATCTTGATGAGAGTCTTAAGTTAAGATAAGAAAAATAGAAGAGAAAAAATGTATGAATGGAAGTAATTGTAATTACATGTAAGTAATTAGTAGTTGTAATGAAAATTAGCAATAGAAATTTAAAGTGATTGCATTACATATATGAAAATAGCATTTGCAAGTATGAGTAAGAGTAAATAATCACATATAATAATACCAGTTTACAAGTATGAAATTTATATGCAAATTATTCATCCATTTATCCAACTTAAGTAATTAAGTATGAGATCTAAGTCCATCACAGAATAAATAAAGACAAAAGCAAAAGTTAAAATTATTACATGCCATTAATTAACAAATAAGTAACTAAAAACTCTCTCTCACTTAAAATAAAAGCAAGTAGCAAATGATTAGGCGAAAGAAAATATAATATCCTCAAGTACTTGGTCCAGCTCCACTTGTATCAAAATGTACCTAATCTATCATATTTTGATATTTAAATATGATAGGGTAAAGTCAAAAAAAAAGTATAGTTAGACTAAATAGTCTAAGCACATTTTAAGATTAGTTAAGCATTTTTATAAGTTTATTTTGGATATCATATACTAATTTACAACTTAAGTAAAGTAGCAGAGCATTTAAAAGCCTACAAATAGGGAAAGGAAATAAACAAATTATAAGGAAGAACAACTGAAATTAAATGAGTAAGAATACTCACAAGTAGAGACATTCTAGCCTGCACCCAAAAAGTATGGGAAAAGTATCTTAAATAAGGTTAAAAATTTCTAAAGTGCATATGAAAGTAAATACAATAAAATATGTATATATTAAATGAAAATATGCTAGGTAAAGAAAAGAAAATAATGAAGTATTTAAATAAAATTATAGCAACATTCACTGTAATCTAAATGAGCTGTAAATAAGTAAAGTATAATACTAAAAATATAAAAAGTGCAAAGCATAGTAATTAAAGGAAAATCTTAGACTATCAATCTAAGATGCATATAACTTAGGACTATGAAAAGTAACATAGCTTGAAAGCTATGATGAGATTCTCATAATCAATAAGATTGTAAAAGAACTCATATTATATTTAATTGAAGTTATTTTATGAAAGCACTCATACTATGAGCAAATACAGAATGAAGTGACGAGCTAAGCATATATGCCTAATTAGTAAAGGAAAGTGGGGTTCAAAACAATAAATACTCACATTCATCCTTTAAGAATATGAGGTCTTCTTATTACTCCTAATTAGCCTGCCATTTGGTTAACCCCTATAGTTTTAATGTGAAAGTTTTATTTATGCGCAATTTCTTATATGCATGTGTTAAATGAATAGGTTCAAAGCTAAGCAAGCATTCAAGAAAAATTTGATTAATTGTAAACCATATGATATCCAAAGTTATCTAATTTTAATGATCTAGTTAATGATTAGAGCTAATTGAGCTCCCAATTGACTTAAAGGGAAGGATGTGCCCTGGATAATATAGCAGAATCATTCACTAAGTATATAAATTTATCAGAGTGTGAAAGCAAGGATAGTAAAATATGCTACATCCAATCTACCACAATATAAGTAAGAAATAAACATGCAACTCAGAATAAAATAGTATAGTAAAAGAACATACATAAATATCTAAATTATTATAAATATTAAGTTAAGTCTTAATGAAAATGATAAAGCTCTCATCCTCACAAAAATAAAGAGAAGCTAAGCTAAAGATCTCCAGCGACAGCACACTCATCCTCCTGAATCTGACCTTCAGAAGGCTCGACTACCTCGAATAACTCCGAGTCTACCATTATCGATTTCACATTGATAGGGCCCCAACCAAAGAAAATAAAAATATGATTAGACATATTGTCTAAATATTTGTAAGATGTTTAAGTTCATGAGTTTTATGATATCATTATTTTACTTAGACTATAAAATAAACAAAATGTAAGGGAGCAACAAGCATACAAATAAATGAATAAGCTATAAATAAAGGTATTTATAATTAAGCAATATGTAGGTAAGAGAACATACATCAACTCCAAAATTATAATAAGGTTAGGTATATAAGAATAAGTAAAGTAAGGAAAATACTGAAGGAAAAGATTCATCCTAAATTTGCTTATGATCACTTGACATATGCATGTTAAGAATAACTAATCTGACTGTGATATGTATAGTAAATAGTAATTGAAAGTAGCATCCTATAATTAAGTAAGAAGGTAAAGTAAAGTTAAGTATGACAGTAAACATGAAACACGAACAGTAAATAGTAAATGGAAAATAGTAAACAATAAATAGTATGTAATGACTGTCATATCAGAAGAGGGCTAATCTAGCTTACTGATATGAAAAAGATTCTTAGCTTCAATGCGGAGGTTAAGGTGACAAATATTCCTAGTGTCATTCGAGACTAGGCCGGAATAATAGAACTGAAACTGAACTAAAGAGGCAGTAATCATAAATGCAGTAATATTTTAGTTACTTTACTTTTACTTCTATGGACATGTCCAGAAGTAGCTGAGGAGTCAAGCATGTCTGCAAGATTATACGGGTTCCAAAATTAGCACAACACTCATTACTGAGTAATGCCAAGTACTCCTTATTTCTCCTTACCCCTGTCTAGTAGGGTAAAATTTCTCCTTACCCCTATCTAGTAAGGTAAATTGCATCAGATCAATAAGTAACTAAACCTAATACAAAGGTTATTTTAATATTCTATGTTTTTATTTCATGCAACAACATTATCTTGTATGACATGTTCAAGAAATAAGGCACAAAATATAAAGAATGTAAAAGCACAAGTAAAATAATAGTGAGCAAAGGATTTTACTACATATGGTGATATTTGTTGTTATATATTAAACCACTCTAACTATTCTAAGTGTCACAAGTTCAGAATCTCCAATTCTTACTATCGAGTGTGACTTATAAGCACAACTTTATAAATCAAAAGCAATTAAAACTAATCAGGTTCTAATTTAATTTAATCAATAATGGTTATAAGTTAAATAATAAATTATTATGCCCTAATTAATTAATTTAGATATTTTAAACTAAGATCTGATCAAAATCTACTAAAACTAAAAATTATGCATCAAATACCATGAATTGGAGTTAATCACATAATCCAAGGGGCAAACATAAGATCTAAGGTTTTTAAGACTAAATGTGAACTATAGATTAAGACAAATCCAATTAAGTACAATCAAGCTTAATAGAATGAATCTCCTAGTCTTAATCTAAAATTGAAAGATAAAATAATTATAATTAAAAAATGAAAATCTAAAAATTAATAAAAACAAAGTTTCATTCATTGAATAACACATTTACTTATTGAATGAATTCTAACATAGGATTTACTTCTAATCTTAAAAGAAAAGGTCCTAAAGTGAAGTGTAGACCCTAAAAAGCTCCTAATAAATAACTTAGAGAATTTTAGGAGTTGTTGATAGTTATTACATTCTATATCTTAATTGTTGGATTGATTTATTTAAGGAGGTTACAATGTGAGGTTTAAACTAAGTTAGAAGCTCATAGATTTTATTTATAAAATTTTCAAGTCCTTAATGGGAAATTTTACTAAATTACTTAATTATGAGGTTAAGGGTTCTTAACTGATTTTAAATTAGGTTTATTACTGATTTTAATGATTTAAATGATATTTCAGAGGATAAGGGCACTTAACCTAAATCTTGGGCAAAATGATCATTTTGCCCCTACTAAATGGTCTAAAAAACTACTTTTTAATTTAGGACCCAAAATGGATTTTCTTATTGCTAAATGATTCCTTACTATCTAATATGAAGATAAATATTAAGTATACCAAATTTGGACAAGTATTAAGTCATATGGGTCAAATTTAAGAATTATAACTTATAAGGGTATTTAGTAATTTCACTTATAAAAATCTAAAAATTCAATTAGTTTATTATTGTCTAATATTCAAGGATTCCATATAGTCTAAGAACACTAAATTTTGAGTTATATTGGATTAGTTATGAGTGTTTTAAGTTTAGGGATAAATGTGTTATTTATAGGGTTAAGAGGGATCAAAAACCTAACTTTTTCATTTGAGATCCAAATTTAGCAAACTCAGTGGCTATAGCTTCCCTATATTAGACTGAGTACTTTAATTGAGAGTAGACCCAAATTAGACCTCATTTGACCAAGTTATGACCTAATTAGGGTTAAAAATATTTTGGTAAACCTATGGTTTTTAGTAGTCAAAACCCAAATTTTCTTTCAATTTACTGTTGGCACTGAATTTCTAACATAGATTACACCTTCAATTTCTTAATTTGGAGTTCAAATGATTAAATTATAATCATTTCAATATTAGGATTCTATTTTCTAGAAAGGGGTCAAAGCCCAATCTTTTCCATATTTAAAAATCACAAAGAATTAATACAGTGCTCAATTTTGTTTAAATTATGTTCAAATTTGATATAATTCAGCCCCACTAAGTTCTTAAGGCCCTTAAAATTTGAAAACTGTGAATTTTTGACCATTTCAACCGATTCTGAACCAATCCAAATAGTTATGGGCGCTACGGCATGCTTTTTGGCCGAAAGTCAGGCGCTACGGCGTGCTGTAGAGCTCTACGGGCAGCAAATTTTTGCGATGTAGCGCGCAGCAGCGGATTCCGGTGCTGCGGCGCACTACAGCGGATTGCAGTGCTGCGGCACACTACAGCAATTATGGCAGATTCAAACTCGATGCTCGGGAGCTGCAACGCGCTGGAGCGTGCTATGGCGCGCTACAGCAGACCCGATTTCGAACTTCGAGCGCTGCGGCATGTGGCAGCGCCCGACGGTGATTTCGTCTATGCGAAAATAGCAATGAGTCATCTTTCTGGCTCAAATACTCTCAACCTATAGCACTTCATGTGCAGTGCTATATACTGATGCAAAGGAATTTCTGAGACCTTTCCATTGATATTAAAATCGGCATGAAAGTGTTATTCTAATAAACATAAATTAAAGTTCTAACTACGTGTATACAGAAATCATGCAGTTTTTTTGACAAAAAATTTTAAATAAAGGAATGGGCTTCGATCGGACTCATTCGAGTCCGATTGAGGCGCGAAAAAAGCATGCATAGAACCCATACAGTAACTTAATGAAAATATTATTCACAATATTTTGCTACATATGAAGAGGGTAGGAAAAGGAAGAGTTTAGCAAAAGGGTACCTTAGCTTAGGAATGGAAGAAGAAGACTTGGCTGGTTCCTTGAGAGCTTGGGGACTTGAAAGATCCTTCAACAGCAGCATATCAAGAGAAATATGGGAGCTCAGCTAATGGTTAAATGGAGAGGAAGAGATGGCTAAGCCTCCATTTAAAAGAGAAGGAGAGCTTGGCTCTCCCTTGAATTCTCTCATTAAGTATGAAAGGGAAAGAGGGAGGGTTATGAGTAATTGTATGTATTAGAGGAGAGAAAAGGGAAGAGAGAGGGTTAGGAGTAATTATATGCATTAGAGGAGAGGAAATGGAAGATGGAAAGTGGCGTCTAGCTAGGAAGAAAAAAAGGAAGGAAATAAAGAGAATGGATTTAAATAGATAAATAATTATTCATTTTTGATATTTAATTTATTAAAAATTCAGATTTAATAAACGTGTTCCGAAAAATCCAAAAAATTCACCCTTAACTAAATTGGGAGTAAGGAATTCAATGGCAAAGTTGGATTTTGATTCTAACGATTATTTAATTACGCTAATTTTTGGGGTAGTTAATTATATTAAAATATCAGATAAAATCTGACGACTTCCAAACGCATCCAAAATATCAGTCTAAGTTAATTTGGGGGTGATAATCGTAATGGCGAAGTCGGATTTTGATTTTAAGGTCAAATTAAATATTTTAGTTTTCAATTAATTAAATATTATTAAAATATTTGATGAAATTTTGATGACTTCTGATTGCCACCAAAATATCACCCCTAGGTAATTTGGGGGCAATTAGTGCAATGACGAAGTCTAATTTTTTATCTGAGTCTAAAATAATTAGGTCAAATCGAGGGTTCTTAAAATTTCCAAAATTATGGTTTGATCCATTTGACCTCTGATTTGGACTAGGTCTTGGTGGTAAACTTCTAATGACTTAATTAATGCACTAAGATAAAAATTAAGATTTGAATTAGTCCAAATTGGCTAAGATAATAACTTTGGTTGTTATAATTACATATTTGAGGCATAATTAAGATTTCTAAAGGACTCCTTAATCAAATAATAAATAATCTACAAGAAGGTTATGAGTTAATCTATAATCCAATTTAATTGCTAAAGAATAGTCCTAATAGATTTATAACTTACAATCAAACAAACATTAAGGTTTATTAACACTAATGGGGTGCATTAACAACTTCTAAGATTACAAGGTTATAAAATCAATCCTAAAGCATCTCTCCTAGGTTGCAATTTGAATTGAATAATTTGCTATGAGTACAAGCATTTAATTTAAGAAAACTAAGCTCAATTCATGCAATTAAAATTGACATGGGAAGTAAATAATATGACATGTTTGCTATCCTAAAATTCAAATACCTAAAACATGTAATTTAAAAAACTAAAAAATATCAAAATTATACTAATTAAGAAACAAAAAATCTAAAATTACCATATGTTGTCCAAAATAAATGATATGCATATTAATATAATTCTTATAGAATATGGAGAAGAATGACACTAAGTAGGTTAAAATCGGACAACATTAGGATTTTAGGGTTTTGGGGACTCTTAATTATGGTTAAAAAGTCATTAATAAAATTAGGATTTAAAACTTAAATTTGATTTCATATTAATGTTCCTCATATTTTTGTGAGTTAATAGGACTATTTGATTGACTTATTTGGATATGAATTAATCATAAAAAGTTACATGCAATTTTGGAAATAAAATGTAATTACATAATTAAACTAAAATAATTATTATTTAATACACTCATCAAAATAGAATTTAAATAATATATTAATGATCTATATATTTTTACAATCAAAATTGTATATAATATTGTATATTTTGAATATGTATTTTAAAATTTATTAATGAATTAAATTATATATATTAATTACATAAATTTAGTTATCCTCCTCCCGTTAACAAACTTAATATGGCGCTGGCAGAGATGCACATGATACATTCACATGCCACGTCATCAAAAAAAGATTTGGCGCGGTTCAATTAACTCGAATCGTCAGTTCAATGGAAAAGCGGTTCGGAATAAGATCATCACCCTCGATAGGTACCTGCACGTGAATATTAGGGCATTGACGCTATTGAGCTCTCGACTATCTCATGACGCAGATCACCCCTAAAAAAAAAGGTCTTATCGAGGCCTTGACTCAAGACACGAAAACCCCAAATGAAGACGATTTTAGGATTCACAAAATGGGAGCCCTAGTCTCGAACTAGTATTACATTTGAAAGTTTCCATATAGCAAAAACGAATGTCAAATTGATAATGAAGATTCATAAATTCGATAATGGAATTATAAGGGATTTAAAATTGAAATCTATCTGTAAAAATGGGAGTATTTAACGATTAAAGCTCTCTGAAATTTAAGAGATTGCAGAATGAAACGAATATGAAGAATTTTTTTTTTGAATTTATACAAGAACTAATTCACAAATTAATTCTCTCAGGTATAAAAATCTAAATATGGAAGGACAAGGGTGGTATCTAAGTCCAACAACAGTTCCTCAAAGTCTTAGGTTTAGGTTTAGCAAAATTTTAAAAACCTTCAGAGCAGAAATCAGAGTCCTTCCTCTCGACGCAACACCCAGCTTCTGCCCCAAGCTTTACAGAAGTAAGAAAGAATGGAAGAAGGAGATTGGGATAAATACAAATATGAGCCAGCTGTGAAGGTGAGTCGTATCACCACTACCCTTCGGCAGGGTACGACAGCAAACGGAAGAAGGAGAAGGCGTACAGGACTCACATCTGAACCAATGGATCAAAAGAATGATCCAACGGTCAAATTATAATCAAACCAAACTATTGTCTGATTAAAATATTTTTGAATTAACGACATTGATTTGAATGGATAGGTGTTTTGTGCTGTACACCTGACAATGGATCTCAACCATTACAAATTAAAGCTGTTAAAATTTATTTATAAACATATATAATAGTTATTTAAATATATTATTTAAATATTAAATATAATTAATTTATTTAATCAATTTTAAATAATTAAACACACTTCAAAAAATCTAAAAATTCACCGTTGCTTAATTGAGGGGTGAGGAACTCAAAATTACAAATGAATTTTTGATCGGATGTCAATTTATTTATATTAATTTTCTGAGTATTTAAATATCATTAAAATAATCGGGGAAAATTCGACGACTTCCAAATACTTCTAAAATATCACCCCTATCTAATTTGGCGGTGATAAATCCAATGGTGGACTCCGAGTTTGATTCTGAGTTCTAAATAAAATAGGCATTCTCATAATTATTGGGAAAACATGAAATGTTACAAATTGCCAAATGATCTTTAAATCACACGAAAATTGAGATAGAGACTCTAAACACTATTATACGAGCATTGTAAGAGAAATTAAAGTCAATTAGGTCACTAATTAATTGGTAACAATACTAGATTTGTTACACATATTTAGCTTCAGCTTAAAAAGAACAATTTGACTTATCAACCTTAGCTTAAGACAACATAGCTTATATCACCTTATTTTAAAGTAATTAAAGCTCACCAAGCTTAAGCCTAGGCTTAAAGTGAATAGTTCTTGTTTATATAGCTTAACTCAAGCCAGCAAAGCTAAAATCACATAAATTTTAAGTTATAGTCAAAAATATTATCCATTATCATAATCAATAATTATTCTTAATTAGTTGATTTAATTAATATGGTAACTATGCATTATATAATAATTATAAATAATTATAAGTAAAAAGTGTAAGAATTATCAATAATTAAAACTAATGAAAGATAAATGCAATAATAAATTTATTTAAAATATTAAATTAAAATTTATTTATTAACAACTTTTATACTTTCAATTAATTTATAATAAACTTTTTAACAATTTATATTTAATAAGCTAATACTTAATAATCATTTTAATTACTTATTATTTTGATTAATTATTATTTTAATTAACTACTAATTAAATATATATTTAAGTTAGATAATATAAAATTAGCTTTAAAATACTTAAATAATTACTTAAAACTGTAATTAGTTAGTTAATCAATTTAAATAGTAAATTAATTAATTAATTTAACAAATAATTTTTTATATTAATAATTAATTTTTAGCTTAATTAATCAATAGTTTAGCAATTCAAAAATTATTGCTTGATTACTTAATATTTAATTTATTATCAATCAATTTTAATAGTATTAATTAGTTACTTTTTTTATTTAATTTATAAATATTGCTATTAACTAACTATTGAAAATATTAATAGTTCCATAAAGAAGATATACAAACTTATTTATAATTAAAATTAATACATTAAATATATTGCTATTTATTTAATAATGTGAGCAATTAAATATTATAAATCTTTATTATACTAATTAGTACAATTAAATCAACTTATGCTAGCTAAAGCTAGAATTAGATATTTTTAACTTTAACTAGCTTAAAAGTCTAATTCAATTTAAATAAACATAGAAATCAAATAACTTGATGATCTAACTTAGCTAAAATTGTCTATTTTAGTTAAGCTAAGGGTTCAACAAACAAACTCTTAAAATGAATGATATACTTTTATATTGCTTTGCTACATAGTTGCTACTAATTTATGTCAGAAATTATTTTATCATGAAGAAAAATTATTAATTATAAGAGTTCAGGAGTAGTACGTCTTGGAAGCTATAGTTCAATCTTGGTTTACCATTTCCTACTCTACAAAATAGCTTTTTGTATTGCAAAAGATTTATAGTAGAAGAAAAAAATAAGTAAAACCATTTATCAGCTTGTTGCCACTGGCCTATCACAGACTAAGAGAGAGAGCACATTCGAGCAATAGCCTTCCTTTCCAGTCGAGCAACTCTGTCCGTCCCAAGGCATTATGTGAAACAACATCGCCCAGAAGCTTATAGCCTCTGAGGTCAAATTCAATTAGATGTGTGAAGCGGATCTGCTGCTGCTGCTGCCCATATATGCAAAGAGAATTCAATGACTTTTGAAACAAAATCCTGTGTGAGTGATGCAAATTATGTGATATTTTATTTTTAGGGTGCTACATGTGTATAAACAGATTAAAAAATTCAAAATTCAAATGCACCGCTTTTCAAGGGAATAATGGAAATGTATCTCACATTAAGTTTCTGATTTATAAACTGCTACGGTTATGTATGACCGAACACTCAGAAAAATTTTAATGAAGTCAATACTTTTTGGAAAATTTATAATTGGCTAATATTGGAAATTTTTGGGCTCATTGATTTTTGGGTGTGGATATTGTTTTCAGGGTGTATAATCAGTTCTAGCAAATCATGTCTGAGGTAACTGGTGGCATAAGTTAAAAAAAGTTATGTAGGGATAAGCTTTTGCAATTATAAGCCCATCGCTAAGGTCTGCAAGTTTTGCAGGACAAGATCAAAAAGCATTAGAAAACAAGGTCGCTAATAAGTTCGTATCAGCACATATAAACACAATATTTTCTAGGCGAAGTACGTCATGGTTATTGCCATATATAACTACTGACTCTCTCCAACCTCGAGTTTTTGCCTATATAACCATTGACTCTCTCCGATCCTCTTATTTCTCGTTCTCTTTATATTTTTTCGTCATTCTCTCTCACGATTACTTTGTAGTCTGCTTCTTTCGCCGAGTTAAGATTTCACCCCTTGAATCTAGTTAGCATTTTGGACATGTTTGGTTCATAAATATCTTGCATTAACTTGATGTTATTTAAAGTTGTACAATGAGGTTGCTTGATTCCATGTTATCTAAACATCTCAAAAATTAACTAAATGCCCCCAGGAAATGTGAAATGTGATCTGACTGTCCGCGATTTCTGCCGATAATCTATAACATAACATAGGGTTCTTCGCGTTCGTTCTCCCTAAGCTCGACTCCGCTAGACGCAGCGCCAGTGCTCCGCCTTTGCTTCTCCTCGCCGACGCAGCGCCGGTGCTCCGCCTTCTCTTCGCCTCGCTTCTCCTCGCCTCGCCGATTTCGTCAACGCAGGTGCTCCGCCTTCGCTTCACCTCTAGTTCCCATTCACTTCGTTTTTTTTATGGATGTTTTTTCTGAAGATTTGTTTGATATTGCCAATTGATTATAATTAACTTTGGATTATATTTGCTTTGTGATTTTTAATATTTATTAATGTTAATTTAAAATAAAATTTTGATATATGTGGGCATGTGTGATCATTAATATCATTAAATAATAATTTTCTTAGGTGTTTACAATAAAATTTGTATATATTTTTTGATTTTGACACTGTTTAAGTAGTTATCTTTTTAATTTATATTTGTCACATCCTAATACTGTTTACTAAATTATCATTCATACTGTTTGCCTAGTTGTTTGTTGTGGTCTTTTAATTTATATTTAAATCTCAGTACTGGGGTAATCTTACCTTGTGTGTAATATAACATGAATGACAATACATCAAACAATATACATTTGAAAAATACTGATATCTGTTATTTAAATAATATTGAACCAAACAGCCCTTATTATCTGAATAACACTGCTATCTAAACAACATGCTATCTTAATAATTTTTCACCTGACATTCAACCAAACAGCCCCTTTAGTTTAATTTTTCTTCAATTATCCCACTTCTTGGGATCTTTAAGTTTGATCGATATGGGAGGGCCCAATTGAAGCGGGGACGTGATTTGCATTTCTTTTAAGTTGTCTTCACGAAAAAGGCTTCTCTTTAAATGGTTTTTTATTGGAAAGAAAAAGGGATTTTGCTTCTAGGGTTTCAGATTTGAAGTTCCAAAGAGGAGCACAATGCATCCTAATCCTTTTCTTCATTTTTGTTCGCTCTTTGAGTCTCAATTGTCCATCTAGTTGTTGTGTATTTTAGGAATTGTTCTTATGCACTGTGATACGTGAAAATTTTGGGCTTCTTCAAGGGGAAGAAAGGATTTTGATTATATGCCTCTGTTAATGAGATGGGGATCCGCGGAAACCATTGTTTAATCTTAACGAGCCACTTGCTGAGGAGGAGATGGACCTACCCGTAGGAGTTCCTCCCTGTGTACTTGATACTTTTTGTATAGAAATACTTTATACACTAATTATGCTGTTAAAAATTTCCCCTGAACCCTAAACCCTAGACATTACACAATACTCATGGTTTGTTTTCCATTGTGCTGCCTAAGATTTCCTACTTTTTTTATTTGCTCATCAGTTATGCTGTTAAAAAGTTCCCCAGTTGCTTTCTTGTTTCGTATTTTTTAATGATTGTGTGAGAAACGGTTATATAATTTGGCTATTGAAGAATTTAGGCCATCTGTCTTAGTAGGAGCTCAATGGTGAGTGCAAAAGAGAAGTAAATTTGTACTTATTATGCGCATTTCTCATTCCAGATATGGAAAACAATAGTTGTTCTACCCAGCTAATTGATGGGGATGGTGTATTCAACGTTCTTGGAATGGAGAGTTTCATGAAGACTGCAAAAGTTGGTGAATGTGGACTCTCATATGTTGTAGTGTCTATTATGGGCCCACAAAGCAGTGGTATGTTTTTTATTGGTTAATTCTTGTGATTATTTTTTTATTTTTTCTTCCAGTCATGCGGTAGCATTTACCTATTTTCTCAAGCATCACATCATTCTTGATTTATTTTTTGTCAGCAATAGCTTAGCGTCGTTTTGTAAAATTTTTACACAAAACTAAGAAGCTCAACTATTGAATATTGATACAGGATCATGCATATTTTAGTCACTCTGGTTTTAATGTATATTTGAATGTGTACTCGCTGTCTGGTAAAATAAATATAGACTTAGGGATCTAGTAGTTAGATCTATGGTTAGAATTGCCTAAGTTAATACACTTTGTTAAAAAAATATTTAGGACTTAAAAGGAGGCAATGCATGAAACTTGCAGTCAGGCACAGATGAATAATTCAGAAGCTTATGCTTGCCTTAGTGCCATTTTACTTTTCTTTTGCAATTTAACTTGCATGGGAAATTTGCTGATAATCTAACCCAAAGCACCTATCACTCAAAGCAGCATGTTCACGAAGCACTTGTGTTCTTTGACGATCATTATGAGATTAGAGACCACTTATGCTGCACATTTTAATCCCGAATTATTTTACCGAGTCAAATCTTATTTATACAATGAACTCAATATTTAACATCAAACATTAGGGGATCACTAGCTATCTATTGATGGATCTAGGGATAGTGGGAGTAGGGGTGTGATTTAACTGAAGGGTAAACTTAAATTGTGGTGAATTTGTTATAAGTTCATGACATTTTTGCTCAGTTTGAGTTCAGCTTGAGGTTTTCTTATGAGCTCGTGCTTGACTCATAATACGTGAGCTTGAGGTTGAATTAAAATCAGTTGGGCTTGAAATTTAGCTTTGTTTTGATAAATTTGCTGTTGCGCTATTTATAGTATTTAAAGCTATTGAGCTTGCTTATGAGCCAATAAGCTGAGCCATTATAATCTCACTCATTTAATGACTTGTGCTCGACTTGATTTGTGCTCAACTTCTTAAAATTTTTAAGCGGGAGTGTACCATGCACTCTATTTAGTTTGAAATTGTGAGGACCCGATGCCGGGTCAGCAGGAGCTAATCCAACACTGGTTTGCTTGTGGAATAGTAATAACAACAACAACAAGCGACGACAAGTCCTCTAGCCGCAGGATCATATTGAGTAATTTAAGAGACAAATATATAGACATCAAACATAACTCATTTATTAATTAATTCATGAGTTTTGAGTACATAGATTAAAATAAAAGAACAATTACAAACTTTTTAAAAGTAGATAGAGTAAAAAAGAAAGCGGTGGATCAGCAGGTAGCAGTATCAGCACTGCTCAGTTCTTTAACACTTTTCTTCAAGGACGAACTCCTGATCTGGGCACGTTTCAAAAGTGCGGGCATTCGAAAATCAGTTAGTTGTGAAACTAAGTACTGATAGATGTCATCTTTACAAATGTTAAATAATAAGCAAAATAATCAATATTTGACAGGAAATAAAAGTTGTACAAACTTATCCCTACAAACTTGTTTCAATTGCACTTGAAACTTAGCATAACAATAATTGCAGTCATAAAAATAAATACATAATTTTTAGCGCTTGATATCTGAGATAAAATATAATTTTGTTGGGCAAGTACAAAATCGAGGAAAAGGGGGTTCATTTTTGTGTAACATATCTCAACTTCTCTCTATACCTGCCCCCTCAAAGGCTTATCAGTATAGGCTCCTTATGACTCCCGATGTCGGACAACCCCGTCCTAGTGGTTGTCTGATCAGATAAAAAGTATAAAGCAACATGGAACCCTTGCTTCTCACTTATCCAAACTTATTCATATATTATTTTATGTGACTTTAAAAAGCACTTTTATCAAATTTGTGTGATGCTGAGCAGAAAAAAAATATTTAAACAGAAGTAATAAAAGACATCTGGTACCTTGTTCTTTTAAGTTCAAAGGTTCAACAGTTCGACAGTTTTGATGAGTGACAGTTTGCTCAATCTGCATTTAGGTTTTGGATACTTTTAAATTAGTTCTTAGCCAATGTTTTTAGGAGTAACATTTATTTCTATTTCGATTATGTCCTTCTTTCGCTTTCTTAATATGATTGAAGACAGTAATATTTATTATAACATTTATTAATTTGCTGATGATAGCAATCATATTTGATTGCTATCATTTGATAATATTATTGTTATTATTATTTTAATGATAACAATATATAAGAATGAAAGAACATAACAAAAAATGACTGTTAAAATGAAAATACTTAAGCTGAAATTATAGTTATTTTATAACATACGTATAGTTTTCATTATTAATTAATGAGAAGCATATTAATGTGAATGATGATATTATATCCTCATTATTATCATAATAATAAGTTTTAAGTATGTATAAATTAAAAGAACATAGAAAAATTCTCATCTTTTCTCTCCTCCTTTTTCTATCTTTTAAATTTATCAACTTACCTTTAGGATTAGGATTGGCGAAAAGCGGAGGGAGGCCGGAGCGGGGTGGCCGGACGGCTGGCCGGGGGCTGCAGCAAGCTGGCAGCAACCGGAAGGGGCTGCCGGGTGGCCGACTGCCGATGGAGGGCTGGTCGGGGGCTATTGGGGGCCCGGCTTGCTTGCTGGTTGGCTGCGGGAGAGGGCTGGGCTGCAGCAGGCTGAGGGGTGGCTGCTGTGGAAGGGGGCTGCTGCTGGGCTGCTGTGAGGGGGAGGAGGGGCTGCAGGAAGGGGGCTGGCTGTGAAGGGAAGGAGGGCTGTTGTGGGTTAGGAAGGGGGGAGGGGTGGGTTTAAATAAAGGAGAGGGAGCTGGTCGGCCAATTTGGCTGACCATTCCTGCGCCAAACGGCGCAGGAGCCTCTCTGGCGCGGAACCTTCCGCTCAGAGGCGGAAGGAATCGGGAGGAGGGGAGGGAGGTTCGCAGAAATAAAGGAAAAAAGAATTTTCCTTTTAAAAAAAATTAATATTACTTAAAGTTAAATTATTCGCATTTTTCCGTCGTTTGAAGTCCAATAATAACGAAACTTAACACCGAGGTGTGTTATGACATAATGAACACCCTTGCGCTGAAAAATTTTGATTCGGACAAATATTTTATTTTTAATTAATTTCGGAAGTTTAAAAACTTCAGAAATTAACCACGATAAATCCGGCGCTCAGAATTTGATGAAACTTTTCGAGCAGCCTTTAAATAATATACTTAACACAACAACACTGAAATCGATGAATTCTGATACGTATTTCAATGTTCTTGATTTATTGGATTTAATTAATTCCGAAAATAAAGCGGGAGCTTCCGTTATTCTGATTTCTCCCAAACTAGGGCACTTTGATCTTAAAAATTATTCTTATCTAAGGGTATTTTTGTTTGCCCTAGTTTGAAATTCCCCGAAGTTTTGATGTCTGAAGCGGGCTCTGACCTAATTTTGAAAAATAACGACATTGGGTCGTTACAGAAATAAACTTTTTTATAGTTTTCATGATCTAGCCCATAAGATTATGAAATTGATGGTGGATCAAAATCATAACTTCAATTAGAAATTCTTGCCATTATTTTGATTTTTAAAAACATAACCTATCAATCATCCAAACAAAGAGAATGGGTCATTGGGTCTAGCATTTCTCAAATTATAAAGAACCAAAAAAATTTTAAACTGAAAATTAAATCACAAAATTGAAACGTTTGATTTCTAACAAAACTGTGTTACCATGATCGCTATATTAGTATAAAAGTTGTATCTATAATCATTTATAACTCTATGTATCTGGATGCTTCGTTTTTCTTGCTTTGTTGCAAATCCTAGATCAATACAGACCTAGTTCAAACTTCAGACACAGAGCTGAAGTTTGCTGGTTTAACTGCTAAGTTGATTTGATTAATAATGCTGATTTTGTTAAAATTTAGGAATGAATCTAATGTATAGTTTTTGATGATTGGATGGCATCATCCAGGTTGGTACAATTTACTTTGTTATGAATGGAAGCAAACCTCAATCTCTTGTGGTATTGGGTTCGTGGGTGATTTTATTGTGAAACTTAGTGGTAAGCCTAGACCCTTAGTATGGTTGCCTTCCTTATTTTCTTTGCAAATGCAAGGGTAAAATACATACAGCAATACCATCCAAAAGCATCTTATTGTGTGAACTTCATTGGATAATGCTTATGAAATGACGATGAATTTATTCTCTTAGCTAAATTGTGCTGCATGATAGGGTTTTCTGTTATTTAGAGGTTATGACAAGTACTGCCTGAAGGCTGTTGACCTTCAAACAATAGATGTTTATAGAAGTGTTGGATTTGAAGTTGTCATTTTTTGACAGGGAAAAGCACTCTCTTGAATAATCTTTTCCATACCAGTTTCAGAGAAATGGATGCATTTAAGGGGAGGCAAGTTTTTTTATGCTTCTGCTATTTCTGAACTTGAATGGTCACGTGAAAAGTCGCCAAAATTATTTCTTTCACCATCTATATTTCTATTTCGTTTCAGATTTCAAACTACTAAAGGAATTTGGCTGGAAAGGTGCAGGGATATTGAACCTTGTACCATCGTTATGGATTTGGAGGGTTCTGATGGAAGAGAACGAGGAGAGGTATTGTTAAGCTGGACTCTTTTGAACATTATTTTATTTTATATGTATTTAAAAAAAGAATACATTTAAAATTACCTCTGGCATTTCTTCAGGCATGCTTATTATTCTAATTGTATGTTATCAAGAAATTTATAAAAAAGGTCTCTTGATTATTTTATGTTGAGCAATTTTTCGCTGAATCATTTAACATGCCTAATGTCGCCTACCATTTATTCAATTTGACCCCACTTTAGTCCCAAACTAATCAACCAAATTGGCATCAAATTAATAGGTGGCAAGTCATAAATACTTGGGGACCAATATTCTGTTAGAATTGTTAGGAGTCTGTTAGACATATTAATATATATTAATATTATATAATTTTGTGTTTAATATGCTAAATCTAGCTTTTAGATTTGTGCACTATGTATGAATACATCATTGTTTCCTGAAAATCTATACAATGTTCAAGGAACTCAGCAATTTGCAATTTTCAATTTTCATTGCAAAATAAATATTTATTCTCGTCAAATAGCTGGATGAGCTGACACAGTGTACTAATTTTTGTTGATGCAATTCAATTTTAATATGCTAACTGGTTAGTTTTTTGTATGTACTGAATAAGTACCTTGTGCCATTGCAAGAAGAACTTTAAATAATTGGCTCGAGTTGACAACTTGTGTTGAATAAAATTTGTACCCTTGCATATTATATGCTCACATCATTGCAAATATCAAAACGAATTCAGTAGAGTCTAAATAAATGCTTAGCTATCATTTAGGAAGCATCTTGTTACACAGCACTAAAACCTTGTTTATGTCTTCGTAATGTTAGCTGCGCATAGTAGCTGGTTGACACTTGAACTGCTGCTATTACCTTGCTCAAAAAACAATGGACTTATTATACCTCTATCATTATTTCTTTTCAGGATGATACTGCATTTGAGAAGCAGAGTGCTCTTTTTGCTTTAGCAGTTTCAGATATAGTATTGATAAATATGTAAGCCTGCTGATCCTCTAGTTTTTATCTGATGCGGTTCAATGGTATTCTTAATAACCTTGCCACAGGTGGTGTCATGATATTGGACGGGAGCATGCAGCAAACAAACCTCTTTTAAAAACAGTTTTCCAAGTAAGCACTTGCTTTATATCGATAAAAGTTATAGTTATTTACTGTAGTTCTTATGCGAAATTGCTTTCTACATTTCATAACAGGTCATGATGCGGTTGTTTAGTCCCCGTAAAACAACTTTGCTCTTTGTCATTCGTGACAAGACTAAGGTGGGTGATTTTATCTCTTTCAGTGGTTTCTTTGTTTAGTTCTTCACTGATTCTTAATACGAACTTTGAATAAGAATTTTTTTTGCTGTCTTTGGATACTGAGCATGCTTGTCTTTACTTGGGTAGACCCCTCTTGAAAACTTGGAACCTATATTGAGGGAAGATATTCAGAAGGTATGTTCTGTTTGCTACTTTTTTATTTGATATATAGAATATTTGTTTTTGTTTAATATGCTTTAATTTTTCTTATTTTAAAGATTTGGGATTCTGTTCGCAAGCCTCATGCTCATAAAGATACTCCACTGAGCGATTTTTTTAATGTAAATTTCCAAAACAAACACTTGAAATATTGCTTTTATTCTATGTTGATTATTGCATTTCTTTGTTAAAATCCCAATTTGAAATCATAGGTAGAAGTTGTTGCCCTTTCAAGTTTTGAAGAAAAAGAAGAGCAGTTCAAGGAGCAGGTAAATTTTCATTTAGTTTTTGCACTTTATAATATCCATAGCTGGCTCATTTCTTTGAAATTGTGGAACATCTATCAAACTATGTGAGCCCAGTAATTTTTTCTTGAGCACGTTGTGACCTCTACCATATATTATATTGTTGGTATCCCACATTCTAATGAAGTCAAGCATTTGGAGAACCCCAATTGTAGACTTGCATGTTACTTTTGCTCCCACCTTCTTATTATGCCATAGATGTAGGGGGTGAGGGTTTCCAACTTCTATTATATGCTTGGAATGCACCAAGCCAAAGCATTGAGTCCAACATTATGATATATTCATGCACCCACTGTAATTTTCAAGGCTGTATAAACTCCATTTGTCTTTACAGTTAGAGAACCACTAGTTAAATTAATGGTACTGCTTTGTTTGGTTACCCAGTTGTTACCATAATAAAAAGTTTGAATAGTTCATGGAACATTTTGATGCATTTTGGAGGGGGAGGAGTTTGGGGAGTTGATTTTCAGATGCCATATAAACTTTTCTATGTGAAATGCATAAAAAGGAGGCAGTTTCTGTTTTTTTTAATAGTTTTTCTGATTGAGAATATATGATGACTTGTGTCTAGAGATGGGTATGGTGCGCCTTGCTTGATGTTTTTTTTGTTTGCGATGCGTGTTTTCTTTTTCTTTTTATTTGTGGATAATATTCTTATCGATAAACTAGAGATGATGTTAAAGTGAATTTTGAATTATATTGAGTTAACCTAGAGTCTAAGGGGTTTTATTTTAATAAATCATAAATGAAATATATGAAATGTAAATTTAGTCATTATAGAAGCTATAAGTAAGAGCTTTAAATACTATAGTTTAGTGATACACAATAATAGTAAATGGAGGGCTTGCGATTGAATTGATCTTGACATTTTGGATTAAATCTCACTAATATTGTAAAGGAAGTGTATAAAATTGTTATCCGACTATCAAATGATATGAGTTGGAATGTTGTCTTGCAACGCTAAAGAATACACTAGTAAATGCTGCAAAGATGAAGGATGCTTGGCAGGATGAGTGACTATAGATGAAAGAATTTGATGAGAAATGAGTGCATTCATAGCTAGTATGGAGTAGCTTTTAATGAGACTAAGTTCAAGAAAGTTGTCTTAGATGGTTTGGGCATATCAAGCATATGCCCTTGTGCCCACAGTAATTGGAGGACCAATGTTAGAAGTGATTTGATGTATTTGGAGCTTAGGTAGGAGGATCTACTAATTGATAGAGCATAATAGAGATAAAGTGTTATTATAGTTGACTCCATTTAGTGAGATTAAGACATTGTTTTTGTTGTTGTAAAATTGTTAGGGTTTAAGGGTAGTGTGGCAGTTGGATGTATTTTTTCATCTTTTTTTTGCTGTTGCAGGGGTTGAGGGGTGATGCTTGATGTTGGATATTGTCAAAAATGTGAGTGAAGCTGTTATAATGGCAGAGAATGTGCTCATGCTGAGAGAAAGAGATCACCTTGAAGAATTGGAATGATGAAAAACTGGTGACGACAATAGAAAATATAGTGGGGATTTGATGCAGTGTGGTTGGCTAGCTCTCCAAGTGAGTATACTCTCTGAAACTTTTATAAGTTACATCAGAACACAAATACTAATAATACATTGCATCAACTACAAAAATAAAGACAATAAAAAAATACTAATAATACATTGCATCAAATACAAAAATAAAGACAAAATAAAAACATGAAATCTTCAATTTAAAGCCATAAATTGGCTAAATTGGAGCTTCTGAACTTTTCTGAAACATTCCTTGGATAAAATATTATTAGTCTTGATGTAAAAACAAAATTATGCTTTGTGATCAAAATCAAACAACAAAATATATATGGATTCAAACCTTAGTCAATATCTAGGACTTGTGGATTGCTCTTTTGACTACTATTTTCTGAAGTTGCCTTCCTCAATGCACGTTGAACACGTTCTTTTACATTTTGTGCCTCATCTTTGTTCTTCATTGTAAATGGGGTGTAAATAAACCAAGCTTTAGCTGACCCAATTTGAGCTTGAGCACAATTAATTGACCAAGTTCGATTTTGAGCTTGAGCTAAACTTTAAGAACTTGAGTTAGTCCATGAACCAACTCATGAGCTAATTTTTCTTATAAAAAATTGATAGTGATTTTAATCTTAAAAAATAAATATCAAAGAAATAATTTGAATCTAAGGAAATTTTTTGTTAATTAAAAAAAAATGTAATAAATAGATAAATTTGTAATAATATTACTAATTTTATGTTGCATCCCTTAAATTTTGATATAACTTGTGTACTTTATATTTAAAAATTCTTAATGAGACGGCTCAGGAGAACAAAGACGAGTTGGGGTTTGCTCAGGTTGACTTGTTAGCTTATGGAGCTTAGTTCATGAGACATTTTATGGAGTTAAGTTTGAATAGCTCATGAGATGCTTTGACTCATCCCCTTAATTTTAAAGCACTGCCTTTGTTTCTGAATGACTCTTGCTTTTATTTTCCACTATAAAAGATTCTCGGCTTTTAGAATCTTCTTCAATAATACCTTGACGCTATCCAACTCTTCATTCAACACCAGTTAATCAACCATTCACAATCGAGCAATTTTTTCCCAAAACATATTACTTGATGTCCTTTTTGAATGCCATAGAAGTTTCTTTTATCAGATTCTACTTAATTTATTATACACAATCAACCATTCATAATCGAGTGATTTTTTCCCAAAACATATTACTTGATGTCCTTTTTGAATGCCATGGAAGTTTCTTTTATCAGATTCTGCTTAATTTATTATACATCTGCAGAGACATGGATTTACTGCTATTTGCAGCAGTTGTTACATCTCCATTGACAATGTACATCCTCTTCACCTAGAGTTGCGCCAGCATCATGGCATCTCTTAAACTTTCTATGATCATTTATCAAACATGTTGAAGCAGCGACATATCTTATACTCACGCTTGTCCAGTTGGATTATGGAGATCAAGCTCCTCTTCAAATTTGTGATGTATAAGACAAGTTGAAGCTTTCATTGTGCTCCATTTGGTGCTCTAATATGTATTGATCTTTTCCTTCAATATTCTATGGTCATTGTTAGCAAGACAAACTAATCAGATTTTCTTGCAACAAAGATGCTTTGCAAATCTTTACTAAGAATAAAATGGAATGCCACATCTAAGTTGAGACTCCAAAAATGTATGGGGCTTCTTATGTAGCTGGCAAGGGTATCGTTATATTTTCACAAACTATATTTTCAAAATCGCTCACCTAATAATTCTTCATCTGTGCATTGCACTAATTTCTAGCTTTCCCTTCTATTTACAGTTTAAATGCATGTTCCCCTTTTGTCATTATTTCTGCGATTTTGGTTTCTTGATGCTTTCTTGTTTTTTTTTATCATCTTTCTATTTTATTTATACTAAAGTTGTAACTGGAAGATTCTTTTCCTATTCTCTTTGGCAAAATATCATAAAGTGTTGCACATTACTAAGTTTTCATTTGGTCATTGCTCGATGAAATATTTATCAGTCACCACTGCTTACCTACTTTTAGAAATAGCTGACAATGGGGTCGGCATCTTGATCTCATCATTGAATATGATCTTTATCAACTCCATTTGTGTTTTGCCGGATTGCACCCTTCAGCTTTCATGAGATTACAGAGATGTGCTTTAAGGATACATTTGTTATGTAGATAGCTTCCTGTATTTGTTCGACATGTCTCCTTTAAGCCCATTGTTGTTTTCTTGTTCATGATGCTGAATGCTGTATTTGAGCCGGTATCAAGTGCGCTAATTCTAGTAGCTAGCTGTTTAGTAGATCCCATTTCCCCAACAATCTTCAGTTTTTTCCCAACTATGGCTCATGGAACTATTACGGTATAGACAATTTACATCCACCAAGACTCAAAGTTGTGTTCGTCAAACCAACCGATCTTGATTTTTTTTCTTTCATTGACTTTGATTTCTTTTGGAACATTTTGCTTTGATATTAGCTATTGGAAACACCATCAGTATAAATTTTGATACCAATTGATACGGTCAAAGTGTCCTCTAGCTATATCTAGCACCAATGCCTTTGGTATCTCTTGATGATATCTATTGCTGTGGAAGTACAAAAAGGAACACTGCCTAAGATGGGATACGTGATACATTTTCATGAAGACATTTGTTGCCATGTATTTTGCAATGCCTAAGGCATGATTCACAACATGGATGGGATCAACTAGTCTTTGATATAATTCATTAGACTTTGATTCTTGGGTGTAGTTGTCACGGCTGAATGAACGTTGATTTCAAATGGTGGCTATAATATTAACCATTAAAATGTACACAATTGGGATGAGTTTTGAGGTTCTTAAATTATTTTTTATTGACCTACTCAATTTTTAAGATAAATATGGGTGTCAACCACTTAAACAAACTTCCTTTCTCTTGAAAATTACAATATTGTTTGCTCATTTTTTTCTTTTTGATCAACACAAATGCTATTGCTACCATGAAGTTTTTCTCATGTTTTGTCCGTTTTCTTTAGTAATTCTAAGTATGGCGTTTTCTTTAGTAATTCTAAGCATGGCATTTTTTGTTTCTTCTTGGAAAATGCTTGTGCACTGCTATTATTCTAAAGCCAAAATTAGTTAAAATAGGGCTGTTTGATTTTCTTATTTTAGTTGTCCAATTAAAATGTATTTCTTCTAACTGTCTTCTATTTAAAATCTGCAACACATAATTTAGGCTACTGCTTGATTCCTTAGTATTAAATTTTGATTTATTCTATTTACATCTTTGCACTTATACACCGCCAATAAACACATGCCAATGCCCAACACTTGGGTTTTTTGTGTTTTTTTTTTTATTAATCATTATGGATTATGTGCCAATTTTTAACATTCAAGCTATAGTACAAATACACAACAATTTTTTATTAAAATTTATACAGAGGTTCTTGGTGCTGTATTATGAGACGAGCTTTCATTTTTCAAATTTTTTTTCTTGAGAAATGCACACAACTTAACAAACATTGGTTCTCTTTATTTTTGGGGTAATTTAATATATACCAATAAAATATTTTCTAAATTCTATTTACACCCAAACTTTAATGTATACAAAACCCACAAATTTTCATTATCCATCAAAACTACTGCCTTGTTTAGGCTTAGCCTATCATTGCAAGTGGATGAGAATCTCTAAGTGTATGATTTTGTGGTAGTCTCAGACAACAACAACTACACTAAACCTTAGTCTCATTTGTTAGGATGGCTACATAAATACTTTTTTTTTTTGAAATTAATCAGCTTTATTTGAAGCAAATATGTGGCCGGTGAGATTTGATCCTAGTACCTGAGATAACAAAGCATGAAGCTCAACCATTGAGCAGCAATCATTCACTGGCTACTTGAATACTTTGTTTTCATTGTGCATGTTAAAAAAGAAACCCCTCTCAGTTTCAAATAAAAATAGTTCTTTCTAATGGTTTCTACTATGTTTTTTTAATCTTTCTCTAACTCTTTTAGCATGGGCAAAATTCGTATATTCAATTTTTCTAACGGGGGCATCAAACTGTTTATGCTTAATATGCCCAAACAATCTCAAGACATTATTCTCTAATCTTATATTATTGGAGCCACTGTAACCTTTCGGCGCTCATTCTATCATTTAAAGTATATCCACTTTGTTCTCCTTAGCAACCTCATCTCTATAACATTGATTTTATGACTTGTGGTATAGTTTGTAAAATTAAAAATTTTGTGGTTATATCTGTATCTATTCTTTTTTATACTTTTTTTTCATTCCAATTGTTTGTGATGGAAATCATGTCTTCCCTTTGCAACAGCACTGGCTAATTCTGAAAATTTTCTTACTGGGAAATAAATTTTGGGATGACTATTAGTGTTCCAACACCAAATTTTTTGATCCTTGATTTCAGCTCTTCAACACCTAAATTGCATCCTAATCTCTCAACTTGTTACATTATTGCATAAATTATGGCTAATTGATTCAAATTACAACGGGGCTAGGACTAAATGAGTAGGCTATCTAGAGTATGATGAGTATGAGCGGTGTTGATGACTAACTATGTATAACTTTTTGGTTGTGTTTGTTGGAATGCTATGATAAAATTATCAAAGACAAGATATGATGTACTTATAGAAAACATGAAAAAATATATTTTTGTTCTTCACAATATACAAACAATTGATAATAGTTGTTAGTTGCTTTTTAACTTACATACAAATTATAAATTATAGACCAGATTTTCTTAACTTAACGGTTGTTCAATCCAGAGAAAAGCTTCTAAAGCATTACATTTAAAACTAAAACATAAAAATAGTGAAAACAGTAGTTATAGGAAAAGAATAATTTAGTGAGTTTCTCATATACAGAAAAAGATGAGCCTCAATATCAAAAAGGAGATCACAAAGTAATTTCAAATTGATAAGAAAGACATGAAACAAGAATGAAAAAAATAACTAAATCACTAAACTTAGGTCAATACTTAAATATAAGTGTGCTGATGGCTAGGTTTAAATGAGTAGGCTATCTAGAGTGAACTGGGAATGAGGGTGCATGTGACAAATTATGCGGATTGTGTTTGTATGACTGCTATGATAAAACTCAAAAAACAAGATATGATATATTTTTAGAAAAAATCAAAAATAATTTTGGCTCTTTACAATATACAAACAATTGATAGTAGTTTTTAGTCTCAATTTAACTTAAATACAAATTATAAATTGTAGACTTTGTTTTTAACTTAAAGGTTGTGTCATCTAAAGAAAAACCTTCTTTAAAATTAAAATATAAAATTAGTAAATGCAGTAGTTATAGGAAAAGAATGTTTCATTGTGTTTCCCACATACAGAAAAAGATGTGCCTCATTATTAGAAGGAGATCACAAAGTGATTTCAAATTGATAAGATAGACATGAAACAAGAAGGAAAAAAACTATTAAAGCAAGACCGAAAAAGCAACTGAATCACAAAACTTAGGTAAATACTTAAATATAAGCATGCTAGTGGCTAGGTTATCTAGAGTATGCTGGGTATGAGCGTGTTGGTACTAACTATGCATAACTATTTTGGATGTGTTTGTGTGACTGCTATAATAAAACTATTAAAAACAAGATATGATGTACTCTTATAAAACATGCAAAAACAATTTTGACTCTTCACAATATAAACCATTGATAATAGTTTTTTTGTCGTAGTTTAACTTAAATATAAATTATAAATTATAAACTAGATTTTTAACTTAAAGATTGTCATCCAGAGAAAAAGCTTTCTAAAGAATTATATTTAAAACTTAAGCCTAAAAATAGTGAAAATAGAGTTATAGGAAAAGAATGATTCATTGAGTTTCCCACATACAGAAAAAGATGAGCCTCAATTTAAAAGGAGATCACAATGATTTCAAATTGATAGGATAGACATGAAACAAGAATGAAAAAAATTACTCATGCAAGAACGAAAAAACAATTGAATCACAAAACTTAGGTAAATACTTGAATATAAATAAAAAATTTTACCCCTAGTCCATGGTACCAAAAACCACGCACAGTTCTTTTAAGATAAAAGAAGACGGAGCTGCGGGGAGTGCACCTCAAGACAAAAGGAAAAACAATCAATGAAAAAAAGAAAAGAGAAGAAGAAATACAACAATGGGGATATAAAAGGAAAACAATATCTTCAAAGTGCTCTAAGACATGATACTACAACTAGTTCATAATTTGACAGATGATGCGTGGACACTCTTAAGTCTTCAAAGTTTCAACATCTTGGTAGATGAGTTTAGTGGCCACATTCAACTACCATAAACAAAGGAATCAAGATACCCATAAAGAAAATGAAAGAAATAACATAAATTATAGTCATAAATCTGAAAGTTCTAAATCAGCAACAAGGTTAACTAGGAGAATAGAAAATGCTACCACTGTCTTATATTCTAAGTTCAGCAACAAAATCTGCTCACTGCTCAACAAAGCTACCACTGAGTTAGACTTAATCAGGCAAACCTAAAAAGCCTGTGGCAGAAGATCAGGTGGACACAGGAAAAGCTTAATGAATCAACACCAGAAGAAACACCACACAAGCAAACGGAGTTACAATTAAACAGACAAGCCAGCCAATAAAGGGAGGAAGACCAAACTTAACTCAGTGAACATGACTGAGCCCCAAAAAATTTAATGATGTGAGCAACACAGACAGTAAAAGTCTATTATCAGGGAGATGCAATTTATCAAGAATACATTCACTTCTTAGCTGAGAAAGCAAGTCACCTGGCTGCAGAATGTTAATCAAATCACTTTCAATGCTTCTATTAGCAAGCCAATCAACCGTTTGATTGACTTCTCTCAAAATATAAGATATCATAAAATTAATATTATTCAGCTGCTTATATATTTTCTTAATAATATAATACGACTGCCAATCATTAAGGGCATCACACTCAATCCAAATATTTCTAATCTCTCTATTCTTGCAAATTTCGAGACCGTACATAAGAGTTTTTGCCTCAATAATGTAGATTAGATTGAGAGCACAAGGTATAAAATGTTAAAGCTAGCAAGTTACCACCAGCGCCAGTTGACAGTGATGTTGCTAGTATTTGTCATTTCTTTTTTGTAGGATCTAGTATATGCCTTTAGAAGACCACCTAAGTGGCTTTGTTACTAAGTCATGATGGATAAATTGTTGTGGATCTGGTATGGTGTCTGTTGTTGGTTTGGGGCGCTGAATGTGGTTGGAGGAGGTAGGAAAGGAATCACGAGTAAGGTTGGGTGATGTTTGAACTACATATTACTATTTTCAATGCATAAAACAGCGGGAGTGCTGTCTTAACTGCAGAAAACAGCTGTGTTTCAGGTTTGTTATGGTTGTAGGCTTACAATTGCTGTGCAAGAATACTTAGCCTTCTATTTTTGGATATTGGGCACTTTTTGTTTTTTCTTCTTCTTATTATTTTTTTGGTTTAAGACTGCAAGGTTGCTGCTTAGAGAAGAGTTTGATAGTGAGACATGGTAGATTGAAAGGGCTTTCAGAGGTGACAAAGAGTAAGTGGAAAATGACTGATACTGCCACCAAGTAAACACCCTACTACTGGCACTACCAAGATATCCAAGTTAAATTTCTGCACTAAAGAAAATAAGAAATTTCATTAATATCTTAAAACTTCATCTCTTGTACAACTCAATTCTACAATTTATAAGAAAAATATATAACCTTAATAAAATCCTGATTTGAATCAGGAGGATGGAAATCATTGACCTTTTTTCTGAGTTCATGCCTCTTTTAAGGCACATAATTCTTCCATGATGTGAGCTAATCAGCATAGTAAATTAATTACTTTAATGATAATATCATCTGCTGCTGTTTGTCCTTTATGGAGTCTTGTGCTGATGTATGCCTGTTGTGGAAACAACATTTTTAGAAATCATTAATTTTAATGTTTGATGCCGTGTAAATATATGAATCCAATAATCGATCAAAATGTGTGGGCTCTTTTTAAATATAGCAAGGTGATCTTCATATTTAATAGTGAATCTTCGCATTTGGCCCAACATTGTCCTTGTTGTGTTTGGCCCAATAAAACCTTACTTTATATTTATGTCTTCAAATAACTTTTTTGATGGAGTATTCAATCATAAAAGCTCAAATTTTAACTTTAATCTGTAACAAAATAATGCTTTCTTTCATTATTGTTTTTAATAACCTCTCCAAGTTTACTAGCTGTTTTGATTTCTTGATTTTTTGAAGAACGTGATGTATCACAGCAGAAAAATGGCAATTTATTTGCGTTGAACCAACGAAATTCTTGTCTATATCATTCATTGAATCTTCTGGCATATGATTTTTCTAAAGATAATTACATGCATGGCACCTAAATTTTTGTGTTTTACACATCTAGACTCAAATTTTTTTATTTACAAAATCAACATTTATCATATTCCATATATGGAGTTTTATCTGTTGCAGTGATTGATAGATGCCAAGTGGGGGTAGTGTTTTGGATGTAATAGTATAGATTTTGTAAATGTTAAAAAACAGTAGTATGTGAATAAGAAATATTTGAGCGTATGTATGAAATTCTCCCTTTCTTTTGTGTTGCGTAACATATTTTTTCATCTGTTGTAATGTCTTAAAATGTGCAACTTCCTTTAGAAAAGACTCTTTTTAATGTTCTTGTTTATACATCGCTAAGGTTTTACCGTGTTTCTAACTGAAGGCTCAAAACCTAAGACAAAGATTTTTTCATTCAATTGCTCCTGGTGGGCTTGCTGGAGATAGACGTGGTGTTGTTCCTGCATCAGGATTTTCTTTTAGTGCAGAACAAATTTGGAAAGTTATAAAGGAGAATAAGGACCTTGACTTACCCGCTCATAAGGTGATGGGTTATATTTTATTAGTTTGTGATTGGAGATTCACCTTTTTGCTTTAATATTGCAATACATAGTCTGTTGCTATCCTATTTTAGGTTATGGTGGCTACTGTTCGCTGTGAAGAAATTGCGAATGAGAAATTTGCCTCTTTTTCTGATAATGAGGTAATTGGCTAATTGTTTCTTACTTATCTAGTTTCTAGCTTGTGGACATGTTTCTAATATTATTTTACTTATTTGAGCATCATGGCAGGAGTGGCACAGTCTTGAGGAGGCTGTACAAAATGGTGTTGCTCCAGGTTTTGGTAAGCAACTCAGCTCTATGTTGGAGACTTGTTTAAACGGGTAAGGAAAAGATTCGTTGTTTTATCAATGTAATAAATGTTATTTGCTTGCTTATATTGTGAATTGTGACTAAGATAAACGATATGAATACCATCCTATATGTTTGATGTTTTTTGCTAGTTGGTTTAAGGTTTAACTTGGTTTTTAGGCAAGTAATGGCACCTTAAAGGATTAACGTAATTTTAAATATCACCAAGGAGCTGTTTGATTACTGGATATTAGGTGTAAAGTAAAGTTTTGATAAATTTGGAACCCCAGTAGCACTGTTTCCATGCAAAACTTTTATGCCCAAATTGGGAGACTTAAGAATTAAATAGATGCCTCCTGGCTCTATAGACTGGGCTTTCGATGCGAAACGTTGGCTTGGATTAGCTTGCCTGGACATTACTGCCTATTGTTGGTCGTTGTTGGCATAGCCATACCAGATTGCGATTCCTTGTGCATAGACTTGGGTCTAGCCAGCCTTTGTCATGCTCTCGCTGGCGTAGTCGACCTTTGTCGACCACTTGTTGGTCCTAGTCAGCCTTTGCTAGCTTTCACCAAAACAGGATTTTTTTTTTTGGGTCGAGCTTGGCCGACGTACGTCATGGTCTCGTGTACACAGCTGATCTTTGTCAGAATCACTGACTGTCCCCCTCTCCAGAATCTAGCTGCTTGTGGATCTAGTCGGCCTTGTTGTTGCTGTCCTTTACCAGGCTTTTTTTCTTCTTCTATTTATATATATATATATATATATAATATTATCTTTTTATTTTAACCTAAAAATATCAAAAATCAGTTACACCATAAATTTGCGAACTTACCAAAAGGGTTTTTCACTTTATTTATTTTATCACAAGAATACTTTTTATTGAATTTTTTAGCTTTTTTTATCTCGAATCGAGCATCCCCTAAATATTTATAAGAGTTGATATTTTTGTCATGGAGGGTTGATACTTTTTGTAAATAAATTCTTCTAAAAAATTGAGAATAGATTTGATGTAATTTCCTGTCTGTGCTTCCAAATTATGAATATAAAACTTTTGTAATATCATATTTTCTTGTGCAAGTATAAACTAAATCATTCCTCTATAATGTGGGTCAATATCAGCATATTATATAACACAAGTCTTTTACAGTCCGGGATGATTAAGCATGTGTTTTAAGCCTTAGGAATAGTGAGGTGGTTATCTATAGTGAACTTTCTACTGATGACTTCCATAAAACAAATGGTTACTTTTTGTTATACTCATAAGGAGTATTCAGGAACTCAGGCTCATACCTACTGTTATTGTATCCTTTTTTGGCCTAATTGTTTGGCTCTAAATTTCTAACTGATTGATTGCTTTGCTTTGCACATATTGTTTTCTTCACAATAATTCCAGAGATGCTGCTAAAAAGTTTATTTGCTTTGCAGTTATGACATGGAAGCTGCATATTTTGATGATAGTGTCAGAACCTCAAAGAGACAGCAATTGGAATCGAAGCTTTTGCAGGTACTATCACTAAAAATGTTTTGAGTGAACGCATACCTTCATTGTAATTTGCATTCAAGCGTTGAAAAGGGGGGCTTTCTCCGCTCTGAAATTAAATGGCCAAACCATTGGTTGAATGAGCATAATCTTTCCTAGATGCGCTAGTGTCTTTTGTTTCTTAATATAAGTCTTTTTCTTTTTTATAATGTTTAAAATAATTTAGAAAGGCACTACACCCTCTTAGTTTAAAATAAAACATGGAAGTATGGTCATATTTTGTTGAATGAACTTTTAGTTATACAAGACCGCAGATGAGTTTGAAAATATATATGAGAAATTTGTATGGAGCTCTTTTTATTGGCACAGACAATTGTGCCCTCGATTTTTTGGAACCTCTATGCTAGTCCACCAACATGCCAGAAGCTACTTGATTCACTTATGCAGTTACAACAATAGCTCGAAAGTTAGCTCTATTGGAATTCACTATGATTTGGAGTTTAGTTTGGGAAAAGTTGAGTTGAAAATTTTGAGTTTAGGCCAGACACAACTAGGTTGAACATGACTTGTTATCAGCTTTTTTTTTTTTAACCAAAAAGGAAAAAAAATGGAAAAATAATGAAAGTTAGTTAAATGAACTTTTTTTATTGGGGCACGTATTAAGGGTGTTACTAGAAGGGTTTATATATGTTAAAAAGAGAGTTACAAATATGAAAAAAGGTGAGAGAAATAGATGAAAATTTCCATGTTCTCATTGTTCAATAATGGGGAATGTTTGTGTGCACCACAAAAATAATATTCAAATTATTCTATAAATTGACAGTTGTTTACTAATGTGAATTTTCAATGGGATGGAATTATGTTTAAACCTTAGTCAAGATGTGGCATGGAACCACTAATATTGTTTGAGATCTGCTACCATTAAACTAATATTGTTTCAACAGGATGGGTATTGTCTAGGTGTTTGAGACGTTACTACCACTAATGTTTTGATTTTTACAATAAATGAAATGCAAGCTCAATTATGCTTTTGTCTAGCCCACAAGATTTCTATCATTTTATGCTGTCAAGTGTTTTAAATACAAAATTGCAAGTACGATTTTCTAGTATAAATAAGAGAAGATGTTGCTTGACCTTTTAGGGAATTTGATTTTGATCCAATATTAAGTGTAACAGCCTAAACTCTTAAGCACCAAGGTATTGTCCACTTTGGCCTGAAAGGCCTCACGGTTTTGCCCACAGAAGATAACTTTTTAGCAGGTCACCCATCTTGGGAGTGCTCCCACCTGAGCATGCTTAACTTTGGAGTTCTTATCAGGAACTCCATCGTTATCTGAAAATGTGCCTCGATGTTTAAGAGTTTCACTTATTACTGCTTAAGTGGGTCATCACAATCTCCCAAACTTAAGTAACTGACGTCCTCATCAGTATCCACACACAGATCCAAGAACCATCCATTGGGTAGATAGGACTAGAGGTGACCCCTACAGGCACAAGAGGTACCCACAACCATGTAGCACCTTAACCATCATGGGTTCAAGAGATTGCTCACATGAAGTGGTACTTTGCCCTGTATGGCACTTAGCTCCTATCTGACACCCTATGGTCTGGTCTAATACCATTTGTAACAGCCCAAACTCTTAAGCACCAAGGTATTGTCCGTTTTGGCCTGAAAGGCTTCACGGTTTTGCCCTTAGAAGATAACTTTCCAGCAGGTCACACATCCTGGGAGTGCTCCTACCTGAGCACGCTTAACTTTGGAGTTCTTATCAGGAACTCACCGTTATCTGAAAAGGCGCCTCGATGTTTAAGAGTTTCACTTATTACTGCTTAAGTGGGTCATCACATTAAGCTTATAGCAGATTTGGAATGTTAGCATGGGTTTGAGATATTTTAACAAAAGTAGCCACATTTTTTATCTTGAGCTCACTCAAAAGAATTTTTAAGGATTTTAGTCAATTCTTAAACTTCTTTTCCAAACTTAACATTGAAACTAACCCTAATCTCTTGACTTTTGTTAAGAACAACATTTAAAAGAGCTTTTCTAGAAGGTAACCTGGAAATTCATGATAAATAGAATAGCTTCACTACTGGAACTTGTGAACTAGAGAGAATACAAAACCAATAGATCCAACTACGGTGGAATCTCGGAATCATGTGTTTCCAGTGGCATTCACTACTTATGGCGATCAAGTCTTCTAAAGTTGTGAATGAATATATGATAATGACTTAACTCTTCCTAAAATTAAAATTAGGTTTGCATATGTGGATCCATGGAGAGACAATAAACCAGTGCAAGATAGATTTAATCTTTGGAGCTGAATCTAAATTATTAGCAAGCGGAGGAAGAGATCAATGCTGTCACAATAGACAAGTCAAACTGTGATGTTGTAAAGGGAAATTGCATGTCAATTCGCTTTATTTCGGCATGAATACAAAAGACTAATGGGATTATTCCATGATTGTGTCCCTAGGATCTGATGAATCTCATTCCTATTTTATAGTAGAGACTCTTCATGGCATATTGACATGCCTACTAGATCTGAATACATCACACAGGAATTTTTTTTATGGCATTTTGCAGAACATTTTGGAGCGAAACTGCCAGCTTAGAGTGAAGTACAAATTGAGACCTTTTTCAATGGTGCACTATTGTGATAGTTTAAAGATCATACAGAAACTTTAATGAGATGTTCCAGATGAAATCAGTAAAGCTGTGATCAAAACATGGGGAAATGACCAGTAACTTGAAGATGTATTGGGCCCAATCTGAACTCTTTATAAAAAATTATGACAGCCTTTGTCACGTTAACAATAATAAATATTGCGCTTACCACGTAGTTAGAAAATTTTGAAAGCTAGACCAACATTGCCATATGGATACGCCAATGAAAGAGAACTGTAAATATGATATGGATGCCATAAAGTTACCACAATTTTTTTTTGAAAATTTTATCTAGTATTGCAATATGGATACATCTATGAAAGAGACAATCTTAATATGATCCCAACTGAAGATCACAATAGACTAAATTATCAAATTTGGAGAATAGTTAGTATCCTTGGACTCAAATTCTACTAATATCTTTGCAAAGATGAAAATGGAGTACTCTGAATTGATTGCTTTACAAGCATTTTGATTGGATATATTATGATGGAAGCTTATTGAAATGAGAAAATTATAGTTTTTAGTTTTATGTGATTCACATGTTTGTGAAGCTTGCACTTAAGAAATTTATTGCAAGTTGAATAGCCTATAAAGATGCATGATTAGGAAAACAAATCTATAAAGAGGCAAGATTATTGGGATTTTAGAGTACGGCATCGCAGGGGAGCTCACTAAATGAATATTTTAGAAAATTTGTACTATTGCAATAATTATAATTAGCGTTATCATCTATAATATTATGGCAACACTTGTTGACAATTATTTATCTATGCGATGATCTATTGCATTTAAGTGGATGATACTTTTAAATGATTTTGGTTATTCAATATTTGTTTTAAATATTCATCAAGTACAAAAAATAAATTCTTGTCAACCGATTAGATAAGTTGTAAAATGTTTTAATAAAGAAATATCTTGTTGCCAACAATCCATATAAACTTTATCTTAGTTTAAGTTGTTAAACTAAAACTTGATTTAATAGACAAGTGAGAGAATTTGATTGAGAATAGTGATCATTTTAATTTCCGCACTATAAAATATGTAAAATCCATTGAATAACTACTATCATATTTTTTTTCTTCTTTTTTTTTGACAAAACTTGAAATCAGTGATACAATGGTGAATCCTACTTTGAAAATGAAATCATTTAGAGAATTCTTGAAAATTCATGGATTATCCTAGCTGTTTAATGTGGCCAAGGGAATGAAAATAAATTTGTAGATGAAGTTCTAAAGGTACAAGAGGTTGGCAAGTGAGTCAATGTGATTTATCAGGTCAATGATGCTTTTATAATGCTTCAAATTGGAAAGTTTGAACTTTAGTTATAGCTGAGCTGTGATGATCCTGTCTTAAATCTCTCTTAATTAGTCATAATGGTGATGTAGATGACAATGATGATTTTTATTGGAAGAAAATGTAGATCGGAACCTCCTAACTCACCTTGAAGGGAGAGATTAGGATTAAAAAAAAAGGATTTATCATAACTTAAGGATCTATGGTGCTAATGATTTTGGTTTTGTGAGTGGCCTTTTGTCTATAATTGATTTATTTAACATTTTAGGATTGGATATTGTGTTTTTGCATGTATTTTATTTTATTATGATGATCTATGTTTGTGATGTCACCAACAAGTTTGAAGTCTTGATTCAAATTATGAGGATGGGTGATGTGATAGACTCTCATGAGGACATTTGCTACCATGTCCTCTGCAATGCCTAAGGCATGATTCACAACATGGATGAGATCAACTAGCCTTTGCAGTAACTCATTAGACTTTGACTATTGTTGGGTGTGGTTGTCATGGCTGAATGAGTGTTGCCCTCAAATTGTGGCTATAATGTTAGTTGTAAAAATTTACATAATTGGGATGAGTTTTGAGGTTCTTAAGAATTGTTTATATTGACATACTTAGTTTGTAAGATAAATATGGGTGTCACCTAAACAACCCTCATTTCTCATCCAAGATTTGATGACAACTGCAGTATTGTTTGCTCTTATTCTATTTACATATTTGTACTTACACACCACTGATAAACACATTGGACTTGATATGTGATTCTTAAGTATAAAATATTTCTTTATTCTCTTTATATCTTTGTACTTATTCACCGTAGATTAACAGATGCCAATGCCCAACATTTAGGTTTTTTGTGCTTGGTTTTATTTTTTTTTTATTAATCATTATGGATTATGTGCCAGCTTTTAACATTCAACTTGTAGTACAAATACACAATAATTTTGTTTATTAAAATTTATACGAAGACTTTGGTGTTGTAACAAGAGACAAGCTTTCATTTTTCTTATTTTTTTTATCTTTTATTTTTGGGAAATGCACACAACTCAAGAAACACCGGTTCCATTTATTTTTGTGGTAATTTAATAAATACCAGAAAAATAATTTCTGATTTCTATTTATCACTAACTTTAATATGCAAAACTCTCAAATTTTCATTATCCATCAAAACTGCCAACTTGTTTTGGCTCATCCTATCATTGCAAATAGATGAGATTCTACAGTGTATATAATTTTGTCGTAGTCTCAACAACAACACCAAGCCTTAGTTCCACTAGCTATGTTAGCTACATGAATTTTATTTGTTTTCATTGTGCACAATCAAATAGAAATCCTCCCCTCTTTAGGCTCCAAATAAAGATGACCCTTTTTGATGGTTTCTATTGTCTTTGTTGATCTTTCTCTATCTCTTTTAACATGGGCAAAATTCATATATTCAATTTATTAACAGGGGCATCGAACGATTTTTGCCTAACATGACGAAACAATCTAAGATATCATTTTCTAATCCTATCTACTATTGGAGCTACTCTAACCTTTCTACGAGTGGACTCATTTCGCATACTATCATTTCAAGTGTGCCCACTTGTTCTCCTTAGTACTCTTATCTCTATAACGCAAATTTTATATTTTGTGATAATTTGTAAAAATAAACAATTTTGTTGGTTGTTATATTTGTATCTATTCCTTTTTCTATTTATTTTTTTCTTTTTTCATTCCTATCGTTTGTGATGGAAATCGTGTCTTCCCTTCGCAATAGAACTGACTAATTTTGAAAAATGCTGTATTGGGAAGTAAATTATATATAATCTCACATTTATCAATTTATATATTTGGGTCAAACTGTATGATGGCTAGAGTAGTAGTTTTGTTCTTTCGTTTAATGACATGGTTCAATAAAGCTTCAAGATGTTCCAAGTCCAAAGCCCAACTTTGCATCTGCAGCCACCGGAGCACCAACCAACTTTTTTTCTTTGTGATGAGGATGTTTGTATCTCTGCTTGTTTTTTCTCATAGCCATCTCTTGATCCTTATATTCACGACCTCCTTTTTACACAACCACACATCAAGATCGACTATTTACATGTTATGTGTACTTTCAATTCATGCCATTGTCAAGGAATCAAAGACCATCAGCGCATCTAGGATTTGACCCATGCACCTTTAGAAGTTTAATCCATGTTAGTTTTTAGTGGTCAGGATGTTCCGCCGTGACAAAATTTCAAGGCTTATTTTGATTTAGGAAATGTGTATTATCCTCATCAGTTTGTAAATAGGCCGCGTTTACAATGTAATTGTTTGTCTGTTCAATAATTATTATTTTCCTCCCAACTGTCTATTCGACTATGAAGGTGCGTTATCGATTGTTGTGTCAGGCAACAAAACTTCGTGCAAGTCTTCTTCCTTTTGAATTCTAATGACGTCTTAAAACAATGTATGTTGGTGCTGTTGCTGCGGAACCCTCTTTAGGGGATTCATAGTTGGGAGTGTTTTGGGTGTAAAGAAAAGATGCTAGGATTTTGTTTTCATTTTTTATTCAGTTCAATAATTGGGATATATTACGGGTATTCTGAATTCACCCAGCTAAATTGCCGTTAGTTAGAATGATAGGGATAATCTAGTTCTATGATTTTATTAGCCAAAGCAGCCAAAACGGATGGTCCCATTTCTTCTGATTTGAATTGTTCTTGTTTCATCACCTAAATTTAGCAGTACAATATTGATTTTCCTTGTGATGTCAATTCTGTCTTGGAAAACTTGTATGTTGATTCTGTGCTGTAATATCAAACCGTCATTGTTGTATAACTCCTTAAAGTTCTGTGCCTGCAGTTTGTTCAGCCTACTTACCATTTGGTGTTGGGGCACCTTAGATCCAGAACTTTAGAAGATTTTAAAGATAGATTCGAGAAGGCTCTGAAAAATGGTGATGGATTTGCGGCTGCTGCTCTTGATTGCACCCAGTCTTTTATGTCCATATTCATTGAAGGCTGCAAAGGTTACTGGCGAGAAATTTTTATTCAATTTCTTTTTACTCTCTGTTCTTTATCACATCAGATTGTCTTGCTGCGTTTTAACGAGTCTTCCTTTCATTACTTTTATATACCTTTTTGTTCTATTGATAATTGACAACTTCTGATAATGTTGTGGAGGATAAAAACAGATGCAGCCATTGAACAAGCAAATTGGGACTCCTCAAAAGCACGCGATAAGCTTCGGCGTGATATCGATGCTCACATTGCTTCTGTTCGCACGACAAAACTATCTGAGCTCACATCATTGTATGAGGTGCATCCAAAGTCATATGAACACGTTTTTTTTTTTATTTACAAATATAATACTCATATCCCTGGTAAATTCATATAATTCTATACATATGTATTATTCAAAAATAGTTGTTATTTTATTTTCATAGTGAACAACAAAATTCATGAAAGTTAACATATACATTTTTCATGTATTATTAAAAAATGCTCTTAAGCATACATTGTTTTGGCATGATAAAATTTATAATAATTAATATAATAATTTAATTGTAATTTATGTAATATTTATTTTTTAGTCCGAGTAATAAAATAAAAATGTATAATTCACATACATATGAATATTGATTGTATATTTGTCCTATATATTGATAATTCTATCAAATTTAGCACCCATCTTGTATCTTTTCTAATAATTATAAGTTATGCATTGTTAAATATGCGCATTATTAAGTTTAGCCTGCCATGCTAGTAAATAATCCTTCATTATCAAATGAGCTCCTTGTCCATAAAAAGTATGCTTATTAGTGATTTAATTGCTATTCAGGAAAAGCTCAACAAGGCTTTGTCTGAGCCTGTGGAAGCTCTTCTTGATGCTGCTAGTGATGTTACGTGGCCTGCAATCAGAAAACTTCTTCAACGGGAGACAAAGGCAGCTGTATCTGCTTTTGAGTTCGCCCTCTCTTCATTTGATATTGATCAAGAAACTGTGGAAAAATTGGTGGAAAAACTAGAAGAATATGCTAGAAGCGTTGTTGAATCCAAGGCAAGGGAAGAAGCTGGGAGGGTCTTGATGCATATGAAGGACAGGTGATGGCTGTTTTCTTTAACAGCAACCCATCTTCATTTGTTGATTTAATTAGTTTTATGAATATTGTTTCACAGGTTTTCATCTTTATTTAACCGTGACTCTGATTCAATGCCAAGAATGTGGACTGGAAAGGAAGACATTAAAGCAATCACCAAAGTGGCTCGTGTAGCAGTACGTCCTGAAATTTTGTCTCATTTGTTGTTATTTTCATGCACATTATTTATTCTTATTTATATGTTGAACTTTTTCTTAATTTAAAATTTATATTTGCAGTCATTGAAGTTACTTTCTGTTATGGTTGCAATTCGTTTAGATGAGGACAAGGATAATGTTGAGAATACCCTTCAACTTACCTTGGTGGATGCTCCTAGCAATTCAACTTTGACTAGGAGCATTCAGTCATTGGATCCATTGGCTTCCAGTTCATGGGAAGATGTAAGGCCATAATATCTGAAATTTTTTTGTCATATTCACTTTTTATTTAAATTATTCTTAAGTTAAAACTTTGATTTCCGTCAATGGAAGTTATGTGTGAAAAAATTTTGTTCTAAAGCATTTATGCCTGATGCTTAAGCTTCGTTTGAGCAAAATGGGAAAAACAATTTTTTTTATAAGCTAAACAGTAGGAAGCAGCTAGCTGTGGGGCTGCTTTATCTATATAAAACAGAAAACATGTACCCTAACAACAAAATCAGATAGAAATTTATATAAAACAATAGCTAGATAACAGTTCCTAAACCGAGCTTAGTTTTGCTCGGTTTCTTTGCTGTTGCAAACTATCTAGCAGACTTGTCTTTGTTCCAGTGGAGTTTATTTGCGTAGTCATGCTCTTTTTTAATAACGAATCTGATTGTGTAATTTCTTAGGTTCCATCAACAAGGACATTAATTACGCCAGTTCAGTGCAAGTCTTTATGGAGGCAGTTTAAGTCGGAAACAGAGTACACTGTGACACAGGCCATTGCTGCTCAGGCATGTGTTTGAACGTTGACTTGTACTGGCATGCACATTTCTTTAATATCTTTATGAAAATTATGAACTATTTCCTCTGTTTTTTGTTAGTTATATGATTGAAAATGTCTTGCATTTACTCTGATATTTCAAAAGATAGAGAATAGCAATTTAAACCCTAAAACCTTAAACCGGACTCTTTGAGGTAGCTGAAAGACCAGGGAGAACGACCCCTGTAGTTATTACTCTTGGGTGTTAGAATAAAAATTCCTAATATTCAAGAAGGCCAAAATTGTACATGTGCCTGCATACTTATCTCGAGCGGTCATTTTCTACGCGTCTATTTATGAAGCCCTCGCCCATTAAAATCTTTAATAATGCAATGCTTGACATCCTTTATTTCAGGAAGCCAACAGGAGGAACAACAACTGGCTGCCTCCTCCGTGGGCCATTGCCGCTATGCTCATATTGGGTTTCAACGAGTTTATGACACTTCTAAGGTACGACGAATACATGATCGGCAATGGTTTACTTTTTCTCAGGTTCCAACAAATCATTCTTTCGTTTTCTTCTGCACCCTTAGAAATCCTTTCTACCTCGGCCTCCTCTTTATCGCTTTCCTTCTGTGCAAGGCCCTCTGGGTCCAGCTTGGCATCTCCACCGCATTTCAAAATGGAGTTGTGAGTATTCAGATAACTTTTCTATCCTGAGCGCATCCTACTATCTTTGTACTGATAATGTTTTAAATGGTATGGTCTTCTTCAATGCAGCTTCCTGGGCTCCTTTCGTTATCTGCTAACTTTCTTCCTACGGTGATGAACTTGCTGAAGAAATTAGCGGATGAGGGGCAGAGGCCTCCAGCCCCAGATTCCCGAAGGAACCCTGAGCTTGGATCTAGGATTATTACGAACGGTATAAGCAGTAACTCAACATCGTCAGCCGGGTCGTCTAATGTAACTTCTTCCGACAGTGGGGTGGAGTTTTCGAGCCCGGTAAAGCAGCGGATGGACGAACATAGTAGCTAATTCAGCAACAAGAGTATTCGCATGTCATATATGGCAGAGATTTTTTTGTCTTCCCATAAGCCATTATAAAGGACCACTGCTTTCCCACAGAGCTCTTCATCTAGCTAAGGCTTCGGAACTCGCCGGATTTGAGGTGCTAAAATAGTGTAATTGATAGGCATAACACGTATTGTTTTGGTTGTGCCTGCATTTGTTACTGAAGTTGTGTCGAGTTATCAATCTTGTTGTAAAGAGCTTTACTTTTTATAGTGTTGTAAGTTTACTCCTTCACATTTCGTTTGCTCTCAATACGCTGATGCATACATCACTGTTTATCGGAAAAAAGGATTTTATATGTAATATCCATCCAAGATTATCATATTGCTTTTGGGACAATTTTTAGGAAGTGTCATAACGCTCTAGCAATACATTTATTAATAGAGGAATACTTTGTGAATAATGTTGTAACTTAGTAGTTGAGGTTCAGATTTTGTTCTCTCAGATCTTGAGTTCAAATCTTGTTGATCACGCATTTGCTTCATATTTGATGTGGTCTCAAATGTTTCTAGTGTTGTTTTTATTTATCCAATTGCTTCTTTGTTCAAATCCAGTAGTGATAACATCTCCATCCAATTGATGGATTGGGATTTGGATGAGGATGATGATTTGATCAACCATGGCACTAAGGCATCATAATTTGATCATTAGAGCTGAAGTATAATCTGATGAAAATACAAAAGAATGTCTAATGTTCAAGTTATCTTAAAGCATTTAATTGTATGATGAGAAGAGAGATCTTTACAACCTTTCAGGATGATCTATCATTATAGTATTTTTTTTCTATCTTGCACACCTTTACAAGCCCCTCATTTTTTTAATATGTAGAATCCTTTATATTCAATAATTATTTAATATATGTATAAATACATATTATGTGTTTATATGCATGTGTATAATTTATAAAATGATAAAAAATACATTGATATTGTATTATTTAAAAGCATATTTCTTTGATATTATTTAATTTTACCAATTGAATATGAAGCTAAAATATGAAGTGATTTATTTTAATTTGAAAAATTATCATTTACTTTCTTAAATAGTTTATAAAAATAATGGATGATTAGTATATTTATTTAAATATAAAATTTTTAATGGGTTTCACATTTGAAAGTGCATATGCCCTTAATTTTTTATAAGAAAAAATATATATTTGAGAATTATTTGAAATTGTGTCTACAAAGTCTTTTCTAAAAAAACTCTTAGCATTCAACACTACTCATTTTATATTATTTAATAATGTACGAATGTAAGATTTGATTTAAGAGCATGCTCTTGAGATTCATGTTGTACTATAAAACATTTTGTTTAGTGGCTTAAATTTTGATTTATTATTGTTTCACAAACAAAAGTTAGCAAAATACTTTTTTTAGTATATAAAGGGTAAATATAGATGAGCTGAATTGGAGGGTTGAGCGTATAAAGTATAATTTGTTTATTTTTATATGCAATTATATATAATATTGGGGTCAGATGTGCAAAAATGTTTCACTACGACAATTTTTGGCCTCGTTATTGCCTATATAACCATTGACCCTCTCCAATCCTCTCATCTTCTCTTTCTGTATTTCTTTCTCCCACCTCTCTTGAATCGCGATTACTTTATAGTCTGCGCCTTTCACTGAGGTAAGATTCCCCCACTTGCATCGGAGACTAATTAGTATTTTGGTTTAATTTTTCTTCAATTATCCCACTTCTTGCGATCTATAAGTTCGATCGATATGGGAGTGCCCAATTTAAGTGGGGACGTGATCTGCATTTCTTATAAATTGTCTTCACGAAAAAGGTTTCTCTTTAAGCGGATTTTTATTGGAAAGAATAAGGGATTTTGCTTCTAGGGTTTTAAATTTGAAGGTCTAAAGAGGAGCATAATGCATCCTATTCTTTTCTTTATTTTTGTTCTCTCATTGTGTCTCAATTGTTTGTTTAGTTATTGTGTAATTTAGGAATTGTTCTTTTGCATTGTGAACCGTGAAAATTTTGGGCTTCCTCAAAGGCAAGAAAGGATTTTAATTATATGTGTCTGTTAATGAGATGGGGAAGCGCGAAAAACCATTATTCGATCTTAGCGAGCCACTTGTTGAGGAGGAGGTTGACGTACCCATAGGAGTCCTCCCTAATAATGAGGTTGAGGGAGATAATAGGGCATAGGAACCACACATACTGATGAGGAGTTTTTGTTTGCCTTGAGCAACAAAGAGTCTTTCCATCAATTTTATTCATTTAAGATGAATATCTACTAAGACTATAACAACTCAACCAGAGCATTGATCTTCTCCAGAAGAACTATTGGATGCAACGAAAGTGGAAGGTGACTGTCCAAGATTCATTTCCACTGGATTCGAAAATAATAATGTGTAGAATTTGAGAATGAATTCAAAATGTCATTAAATTGTATTAATCATAAAAAGGTAGAATGCAACTTTAACGAGGCAAAGAAGATAAAATTTAGAACATGGAAGAAACTACTGACAAAATCTATCCTATACATTTTGCAACAAAAGTGAGACTGAAGATAGTGTAGGTAACATCACAATGTTCTCTTTTATATTTTCTAGTGAGTTCCCAAGAAGTAGTATTCCACTAGGCTACCACTTCATCTTGTAGAAGTAAAGTTACTAGTAAAACATGAATGTTATCAGGGCACTCAATTGCATCTAAGATAAATTCTACACACTTTAGCCATTCCTTATTCAAATGGGAAAATCCAATCTTCTTAACATGGTGTGCTGAAGAAGTCTGTCCATTACATGGATTCTCCTTTCTGAAACTCCTTCAATGAATCTTCCATCTCTTTAGCCTGCTCGGTAGTCAAATACTTAATATGATTCAAACTTTTTAGTATAGATGTCATGACTTATTAATTCACTTTCCTTGGTCCTATAGATTTTAAATTAGTTAACTAATTATTACTCTTAAGTTCATTCTTGCTTAAGTTTTTATTATCTATGGAAGTATTTTTCATTCATGCCTTTTATTCTGAGCATATGAATATGGTAATATGGATGTCTTTCAAGTATTCATTTAGTGCCTGTATGATAGAAGAACAATCCATTAGGTAGATAGAAATGCAAATTCTAATCTGACACTTTATGGTGTTCTCTGATACCAACTATGGAGGCCACCCCTTAATCAATTAGGATTAAGTGGTGGTCGTCTTGGGGCAATCTCTCACTTAGTACTATATTAGAAATAAGCATTCTTAATCCAATTACAACGGAAGGATATGCCCTAAGTAAAGTAAATGAGACATTCACTAAATGAGTATAGCATAATATCAGAGTGCGGAAGAAAAAGAGTGTCAAATATTAACATCCATGCATCCATAATATAAAATGAAATGACATTCAACTCAGAATAAAGTAGTAGCAAAGGAAAATAAAAGAGTACTTGTATTATTACAAAGCACTAAAAATATAACAGAAAAGAAAGATAAACACTTAGCATCACAAGCAAGAATAAAATAAAACTAATGATGCGATTTTATTTCAATATTGCTTGTGCTTGGATAATTTCATCTATTACTTGGTAACCCATCAACGGTATTCCATCCTCGTTCGCAATGCTTCAACCGCGTGCTCTGATAATTAGCTACCTTTGCCACTTTTAGACAAATCCTCCACTGGGCTAATTCGGTTTGGTCTTTCCATTGCTGCCAACAGGGAGGCTACTCCTTGTATTAGGCCCGACGGCCGTGGCCCAACCTTTTTGGTCATCCCCAACCTATTTAAAGGCTATCTAAAGCCTCGACGAGCTTCTTTGCTCTCTGAGAAGGCTTCAGGTTTCCTTAAGAGATCTAACCATTGGATTTAAAATAATTTTATAGTTTACTGTTAATTAGATCTTCTTGATCAAAATGGTATATTAGAAGACCTAATTTGAGGCTCAGTTGACCAAGTTATGGTCAATTGAAGATCTAAGGTTAATTAGGGTAATTAGGGATAGGTCATAAAAGTGATTAAGCACATACTAATCCAAATAGAGAATTAAACACTACTAAGTTGTTCTAAAGGTTCTACTGATCATTTTAAGACCATATTGAGTATGTTTGGGTAAACACACACAAAGTTATGGCACAATGAAGTTTTGTGGCATTTAGGGTAATTATGGGGGATTCTAAATGTCACTATGTTAAATATTAATCCTACTAAAAATTTGATAGTGCTAATGTGATCCTTATATTTTTTTGATTCTAATGGTATATAATTTTGCTATGATTGGATTTATATTTTGCAAGATATGAATGCTTAAAGTTTGGAGATTAATTGAATATATTTAATTTCATAATTATTACAATTGCTGTTTAATTAATTAATCAATTTGATTAATTAACTTATCTATTATTATATTTATATTATTGATTAATAATATTCAATTTATGTTTGAATATATATAATAAATATACATATATGCAGATTATTAATATTATAATTATAATTAATTTTATTTAACTCTGCATGTGGGACCCACGTAGCTGGTGACACTGACGACAGTGGGACCCACTGCTTTATGTGCCGCTCTCTCATTGACTACATGAGGCAGAGGCGGGGCCCACAAGATGTCAGCCGATGTAACGGCGGGACCCGCCTCCAGCTGCCGATAAGACGACCGCGAGGCCCGCCACAGCACACGCGACGAGCACCAAGGAGGACAACTCAGCATGTCGAGCCCCACTGTGTCCACGCGGATGGGTTTGAAGGGAATGGACAGGTCGAGTGCGACCCGAACAGTCTGCCCGAGACGCTTTAGCTTCCCTCTCGCACGATGTGGTGGCCGCCCCTTAATCATTCGTATTAAGAGGTGGTCATCAACGGACAAACCCTCACTTAGCATTCAGATTAAGGAATAGGCATTCTTAATCAAATTCCAAGGGAAGATGTGCCCTAAAGAGAAAGAGCAAAGGAGAGACAATCACTGAATGAGCATACTATAATATATCAGAGTGCGGAAGAAAGACAAGTAATAACATCCATACAATCCAGATAAGTACTATACAACTCAGAATACATAAGCGTGAAAATAAAGTAGTTTATACTTGTATTATTACAAAACAACATTTAAGTTTAAGCAGTAAAGGTAAAGTAAAATCACTCCATCCTCACAAAGTAAAAGAAAGAACTAAGCGTCTTCTCCTGCACGCTCCTCCTCTTGAACCAGATCTTCAGAAGGTTCCACAACCCAAAAATCTCAGAATCTACTATTGTCGGTTTCACAATAATAGGGCCCCAGCCAACAAAAAAAAATCTAATTAGACAAAATTTCTAAGTACATTTTATGTTGTAACTTATTAATTTAAATGATATCACAACATCAAAGCAAAAATAGGAGCAGTAAAGCATCAAAGAAAGGTGACAAAGTTATAATTAACATAATTATAACTCATACAAGGTGTGAGGTAAGCACATACCTCAACTAAAGCTGTAGAAAATGGTTGAGTAATACATAATGAAATCTACTAAGCACAAGGAAATTCCTAAGTAGTATGATCAACTTAAGACATGTTGGTTATAATATAAAAATGAAAGTACTGAACTGAAAGTAAAGTTCTAATATCCTAATATGCCATAAAGTAAAAGTGAACTGCTGAAAAGTACAATGTACATGGAAAGCTGTAAGTACTAAAGTAACTGCTGTATATAAGTATGTTGAACTGTAATACAAAAGATATGCCAGAACTGTAAAGTAATGATAAAGTAAATGTAAAGTAACGGTATAAAGTAAAATGTGGAGATACTCCTATTTAGTCCTCCCAAAAAGTAGGTCCATCTGATCATCTAGGAAAGTGTCCTAGATTAAAGTTATTCCATCTGAAAGTACCTGCTGAGCATCTAGGAAAGAGTCCCAGATTAAAGTTTGCAGCACTAGGAAATTGTTCTAGGCAAAAGTATCATACACTAGGAAAGTGTTATAGGCAAAAGTATCACGCACTAGGAAAGTGTCCTATGCAAAAGTAACATGCACTAGGAAAGTGTCCTAGGCAAAAGTTGTCTCAAAAGTAAAGTTATACTAGAAGGTAGACTAAATAAGACATAACTCGCACAGTTAATAAAGTTATTTCCATCAAATTTCATCATTAAGTTATGAAAATACTATATGAATGTATTCAAAGTTTAACATAGAATATCAAATTCTATGTTCAATATAATATGTCTAATTATATAATGAAGTTCAAAACAAGGAAGGCATAGCATACAATTTTCAATGAATAAAATAGCACTAATAACTTTGTGATATCACTTTATTTTCTAATTAAGTTGTTCTAACTACTCTAAGTTACATAAGATTTAGAATCATCAATTCTTACACTATCTGTAACTTAGAATCACGATCCTATGAGTTGAACATAATTAGGACTAGCTAGGTTCTAATTATAACTGAATCAATGTCATCTATATATTTATATAAGTAAGTAAACCATCCTAATTTATTATTTTAAATAATCCAAACTAAATCTTGATTAGCCAAATCAAGATTGAAAGGATTAAGAATTTAACTCCAAAAAATAGGGTTCAATTCTTAATCACAAGGTTATCCTAAGGACTAGGATTAATCACATCTCACTAATTAAATGTAAGGCAAATCCTATTGAGTAAAGTCAAACTCAATAAAATAGATCTCTAATCCAAATTCTAAGATTAAAATATTAAATAATCATTTAATAAACTATGAAAATCTATAAATTATTAAAATCAAAGTTTCACCTAATGAGTAACCCACTTTACTCATTAAATGAATTCTAACCTACACTCTACTCCTAATACTAGGAATTAATGCTCTTAAATACTAAGAGTAGCACTCAGACATATATCCTAACTAATAATATAAGACCTATGGGTGAACTAAGAAGTTCAAAGGCAAGAAAAGAACTCACATATTTACATAGATTTTTACTTAAGATCAAAATTAGGAATTTTCTTAAATTTCTAATTTAAGACTTAGAACTATCTAAATTAAAGTCTAAATTACTTGAATTACTGATTATAATGTTTAGATAATGATTTTAGGGCTGAAAAGTGTTTAACCCTAAATTTGGGCAAAATGACTATTTTGCCCATACTTAAGGGTCAAAAAGATCAACTTTTGATCTTGTGGCGATCGGGGATCGAAGTTCGAGTCTTTAAAGAATAATTCATCTCAAATGAAAATATATACATTTTTATAACTAAAAAAGAACATAATAAAATAATATAATCTACAGTCCTTTTATACATAGAGCCAAAATATATATGAAAAGTTACAATAGTTTAATTTTACAAAATATGAAATAAAATATCTACATTCTTCTGCTTCTTTAAATTCTTCTTCTTTTAATTTGGTAGATCTTCTAAGTCTTTTTAATTATTAAATCCTAAAAAATTCAGTTTACCAATCAGGTAGGAGTACGCAAATTGTTCTTAAGAATAAATCTAGCATCCTATAATAGGTATGAATCACATATGAAAATGATTGAAAATCTGCATGTAAATAAAGTAATTGCTAAATTTAATTTATACCCTGTAAAATAGCTGTGAAAATCAACATATATAAAATAAATTTTATCAAAAGCATTTGTAACAATAAGTCGAGTTCGGAGACCCCTAAGCCCAAATGGGTAAACCCATAGGCATAAATCTGTAGGAAGCTTATCTCGCCACCCGTCGGTAGCTTACTAAAATTAGGAACTGATGGTGTGTCTTTCCTCTGGATTTGCCTACTTCCTACAAGAGGCTAAATCCCTCCATATAACTCCCAGGGGCTGCCAGCAGGCCCAATCTGTACAGATTCTCAGTGTTGCGTTCCACCCTCCAAAGACAAACACCACAAAAAATATATATATATTCTTTTTGTTACATGCTTTTTGATATAATTCTTGTGCATATTAAAATGCGGTAAGTAGTACAAATAGTACTCAAATGGAAGATGGCTCAAACAAGAATACTGAAATAAGACTTATAAGTAAATTTGCGTACTTGACTGTTTTGACTCAAAATCAATCAAATTTAATTTTTTTGATCTGCCAAAATAATGAAATTTATCAATTTTATGTTTTTATCATGATTTGTAAGATTATGTTTATTTTGATTTATTTGAATTATTTTTATTAAGTTATTTATGCCTTATAAGGTCAAATTGGGAATTTGACCTTATAAGGGCATTTCAGTAATTCTACCATTAATAAAATATAAAATTTATGCTAGTTTATTGTAGATTATGTTTTAAGGTTTTCATAGAACCTAAAATTATTCAATTCTAATATGAATTGGCTAAGTTATAACTAATCTAATTTTTATGGTTAATAATTAGGGTTAAATATGATTAGTGAGTGATTAGTGAATTTAGTCATAAAATTATTAAACTAATTATATATTTAGATTTTAATATACTTTATGAGTTATTTAAAATTGAAATTACTTAATTTGGATTATTATATTTACTAATATTCACTAATCAGTTTTTAGAGTAATTAGGGTTAATTAGGAGATCTAACTGTTGGATCCTAAACATTTTTGCAGTTTACTGAAATTTAGTTTCTTCTAATCTAAATAAATATTTGGATCACCTAATTTGGAGCTAAAATGGCTAACTTATGGCCATTTAAAGTTTATAGGGTTAAAGGCTTAATTAAGGTTAGGTCCTAATTATGATTAGTTTAATTTTAATCCAAACAGCAAAAATTAATACTTGTAAATATTCCTTAGGTTTTTTTGGTTAATTTAGTATATTAAATTGTATAATTTGGTTAAGTATTTTAGGAGTTATGGATTTTTAAAGTTTTATGATTTTATTTAATTTAATGTATTTATTAATATTTAATTTAGTTAATTTGTTCTAATTAATTCAGAAATATTTATTTTCTATTATTATTAAAATATATTTTATTATTATGTGATTTGATTTATCTTACTATTTTATTATTTATTATATTTTCCTAATTTATTATTTATTAATAAAATGTTAATTATATTTTATATTAATGTTTTTATTTAATTATTTATTATGTTTAATTAATATATTTAAATTTTCTGTTTATCCATTTACTGTATATAATATTATAAGAAATTAAATTAATTAAATGTATTATTTTTATTTATCTATTTTTATTTATTTTATTAATTAATTTATTATTTTATATTAATTAATTTTTTATCTATTTAATCTATTCATATATATATATATACGTATATATTATCATTTATTTAAATATATTATTTTAATTAATCTGTTTTAATTATTAATTATTTTTATTTTTAATTAATTTATTATTCATTAAATAACTTTATATTTTCTTGTAACTTATATTTTAATATTTATAGTTTTAAGTTTATTAATATATATAATTTTAGACATATTCATATATATATTATTAATATTAATATTTCTTATTTTCTAATTTGTAAACATATTTATGTTATTGTTTTGTATATTTAATTGATTTGATTTATGTGTTTTAATATATTATGAATTATCTTAATAGATACTTATATATTTTCTGTATATTGATTTTATAATTAATTAAAGTGTTCTAATGTTACTATTTCATAATTTTATTACTTATTATTTATATTTATCTGTGTATACTTGCATCCCTAAAGTTTAAACATAATTATTAAAAAGTATATTATTATAATATTTATTTAAATTATTCTGTTTGATTTAAATGGTGGGGCCCATTGGCTATCATTTTTAATGCAGCGGGCCCACCATTACACGTGTCGCAACCGTATTGGTTGTTGGAAAGGAAGTGGGTCCCACAGGCTAAATGCACCGACTTCGAGACGAGCGGGTCGGGCCTGACCCGATTGGCCCGACCCGAGGTCTCTTCATCTTCCCGAACAAAAATTGCGATAAAAAATCGGGACTTTAGGGTTTTGCTAATCGCAACCCTAATGATATCCCAGAGGTTTGATCGAATGCAGAACCATCCTAGATTGAATCACAGAGTATAATACAATTTATGGTGAGGAATTAGAGTGCTAAAAAAATTTAGAAAAGAATTAAAGTATTCGATATTAGGATCGTACCCTAGATCGCGCGTCGAGGGTTTTAGCTTCCAGACTCTCTTCGAAGATGTTGAGGTGTTGTGGGTGAAAACCGAGCAGACTTAATGGATAAGGGGTCTTAAAGGATCCTTACCAGTGGTGGATGGGGACGCAGGAGTTCCATCTGGCGAGCGGCTCTTCTTCGCGAAGCAGTGCTCAACGCGTATCCTGCGCGTGGCATTCATTGGCAGAGGCGAATAGGCTACCGTCTGATCTTAGATCGGACGGTCGAAACGAACCGTTAATTGCAACTTAAACCTACAGATGGCGTTATTAATGCTAACGGTGTTGTTTAAAATATAATTAAATAATAATTATTTTAATCAATTAATTAATTAAACTTAATTTAATAAATATTTTTCAAAATTTTTTAAAAATATCAATCCTAGCTAATTGAGGGCTTCTGAACACAATAGCATACTCAGATTTTTGATCCGACAAGTATTTAATTATTCGAATTTTCAGGTATTTAAATAATATTAAAATATTCATCAAAATTTCAATAACTTCCAAATATGTTCAAAACTTCACCCCTAGCTAATTTGAGGGTGGTGAACGCAATGGTGAGGTTAGATTTTCAATTTGAAGTCAAAATTATTTAAATATTAATAAATAATTGAGAATAAAATTTTGGTATTTTACATTCTCTCCAACTTAGAAGAGATGTCGCCCCGACATCAATCTAAATTTTAAAGAGATTTACAAGATTTAGAATCACTTACTAGTGGAATAGATGAGGATAAGATTTCTTCATACTTGATTCTTCTTCCCATGTGGCTTCTTCTTTACGATAATTTTTCCATCTAACCTTTATCATGGGAATGGATTTACTTCTTAACTTCCTTTTATCTCGATCTAAAATCTCTTCTGATTCGATCACATAGCTTAGATTTGGTTGCAAATTGATATCTTCTACTTCCACTCTCATTGAATGTTCAGATAAACATTTCCTTAAGGAGGAGATATGAAACACATCGTGCATCAGACTCAGATGTGCTGGAAGTTTGATTTGATATGCCACCTGGCCTACTTTCTTCAAGACTTCAAAAGGTTCAATAAATCTTAGACTTAATTTTTCAGAAACTCCAAATCTGGAAACTCCTCTGAATGGCTTCACTTTCAAATATACAAAATCTCCAACAGAAAATTCAACATGATGATGATGAGCATCAAAATACTGCTTCTGCCTGTCTTGAGCTGCTTTCATTCGATGCTGAATTATTTTTATCTTTTTTGTTGCTTGAAGAATCAAATTTGATTTTAAAATTCTGTTTTCTCCAATACTGTTCCAGGATAAAGGAGTGATACACTTCCTTCCATAAAGGGCTTTATAAGGAGCCATTCCAATACTTGCTTAAAAATTGTTGTTATAAGAGAACTCTATTAATGGAAGGTGATCATCCCAACTTCCTCCAAAATCTAAGACACAAAGGCGAAGAAGATCTTCTAGAGTTTGATTCACTCTTTCAGTTTGTCCATCAGTCTGTGGATGAAAAGCTGTACTCATACAGAGCTGTGAACCAAGATCTTGATGAACTGCTTTCCAGAACTTTGAAGTGAATCTACTATCTCTATCAGAAATGATGGTTTTTGGAATACCATGTAACCTTACTATCTCTTTTAGATAGATTCTTACCAATTTGTCTACTGAATCTGTTTACTTAATGGGTAAAAAGTGTGATGATTTTGTAAGCCTATCCACAATTACCCAAATAGAATTATTATTGGATTTTGAACGAGGAAATCCAGTGATAAAATCCATGGAAATATTTCCCATTTCCATTGAGGTATAGCTAGAGGTTGAAGTAATCCACCTGGTTTCTGATGTCCTGCTTTTACCAGGTTACAGGCTTCACATTTTGATATGAACTCAGCTATATTTCTTTTCATTCCTGGCCACCAAAAATGTGATTTTAAGTCTTGATACATCTTATTATTTCCAGGATGAATTGATTATTTAGACTGGTGAGCTTCTTTTAATACTTTAGTTCTTAGCTCATCTTTATTTGGTATCCATATTCTGGATCCACACCAAATATTCTTATTTGAATCTAAATTCAGTTCTAAGTGCTTTCCTAATTGAATGGATGTAGATAAGGAACTATATTCTTCATCAAGATGTTGAGCTTCTTTAATCTCATTCATTAATGAACATTCAATAGTCATCTGAAATAACTTAGCATTTGATGGAAATTTGACTTCTAACTGAAGATCTTCTATTTCCTTGAGTAATATAGGATTAGAAGTCAAAATATGCAAATGTGAAACTGCCGTTTGACTTAGTGCGTCTGCTACTACATTTGCCTTGCCAGGATGATACTGAATTGATAAATCATAGTCTTTGATTAATTCTAACCATCTTCGCTGTCTTAAATTGATCTCTTTCTGAGTAAATATATACTTCAGACTTTGATGATCTGTGAAGACTTCACATCTTACTCCATACAAATAGTGTCTCTAGATCTTTAGTGCAAATACTATTACAGCTAACTCCAGGTCATGAACTGGATAATTTTTCTCATGGATTTTAAGCTGTCTAGATGCAAAAGCTATCACTTTTCCTTCTTGCATGAGAACACAGCCTAATCCAATACCAGAAGCATCACAATAAATCTGATATTCTTTTCCTTCAACTGGTAGAACTAAGATAGGAGCTGAGGTTAGACATTCTTTTAATTTCTTGAATGCTGATTCACAAGATGAGTCCCAAACATAAGGTACATCTTTTTGGGTGAGACGAGTAAGAGGGACTGTAATCTGAGAAAAGTTCTTAACAAATTTGCAATAATACCCAGCTAATCCCAAGAAACTTCGTATCTTAGTTACTGAAGTAGGATGGGGCCAATCTTGAATTGCACTTATTTTGCTGGGATCGACTGATATTCCTTCCTTGCTAATTATATGGCCTAAGAAGGCGACTGAGTGAAGCCAAAATTCATATTTTGAGAATTTGGCATACAGTTGATGTTGCCTTAGCAGGTTCAAGGTGATTCTAAGATGCTCTTCATGTTCCTTAGCATTCTTAGAATAGATCAATATATCATCAATAAAGACGATGATAAAGGAATCCAGATAGGGTTTCATTATTCGCTGCATCAGATCCATAAAATAGGATGGGGCATTTGTTAACCCAAAAGGCATCACTAAAAATTCATAATGCCCATATCTTATTCTGAATGCAGATTTAGGAATATCTTCATCTTTGATACGAGTTGGTGATAACCAGATCTCAGATCAATTTTTGAAAATATGAAAGCACCAACTAACTGGTCAAATAAATCATCTATTCTTGGCAATGGGTATTTGTTCTTAATAGTAACCTTATTCAATTCTCGGTAATCGATAAATAATCGCATACTTCAATCTTTCTTTTTAACAAATAAAACTGGGGCTCCCCAAGGAGAATTACTTGGTCTTATAAATCCTTTTTCAGCCAACTCTTGAAGTTGATTCTTAAGTTCTTCTAATTCTTTGGATGCCATTCTGTATGGAGCTTTAGATAAAGGGTTTGTTCCTTGACTCAAGTCAATACTAAACTCCACTTCTCTTTGAGGTGGCAAACCTGGAAGTTCATCTGGAAATACATCTGCATACTCTTTTACTATAGGAGTCTCTTCTAAAGTTGTAGTTTTAACTTCAGAACTTGAGAGTAGGGTTAGGGATATGGGATACTTCTTTCTAATGATTTTCTCAATCTTGTTTGCTGGGATAAGACTAATAATTGCACTTCTTTGACCAATAAAGGTTACTCTCTTATCTTCATTATAAATGTATACCCTCTTCTTTGCACAATCAATTAATGCCTTATTCCGACTCATCTAATCCATCCCAAGGATAATATCAAAACTAGTTATAGGGATGACTGTGAGTTTAGCTTCACAAGAATTTCTATTTATAACTAACTTGCAATTACGAAGATGTTTGTTTCTAAGAACTCTCCTGATGGTAGATTAACTTTAAGAGCTGATGAAAGTTGTTATACTGGTAATGAATATTATTGGACTATTTTTGATGCAATAAAAGAATACGTAGCTCCAGAATCAAAAAGGATTGAACATGGGTACTGAAATAATAAAATGGTATCTGTGACCACGTCAGGTTCTTCTTTTGCCTCTTCTTGAGATATGTTGAATATTCTGGCTTGGGCTTGATTGTTTCTTGGATTACTGGAAGATGCCATATTATTTCCTTAGTTTACTGGTGGTCTTCCTGGATTCTTCATAACTGCTTTTCCTTGATTTGGAATTTGATATCCATTGATTGTATAGGTGGCACGGTAGAATTTTATGGGATGATTTGTTCTTCCACATCAGTGGCATTGACCCTCACCAGTAAAACATTTATCTGTACTATTAATTCTTCCACAAAACTTGCAAATGTTTGATGTTCTTGGAGCAGGTCTACTTGAGTTGCCTTGAATATTATATACTTTTCCTTGAGATCTGGAGAATTGCTGCCTCTTGGATTGAAAATGAGGGGAGAATGCTAGTCTTTTCATCCTGGAAGAATACTGCTCTTCTTGAGCTTCCATAAGTTTAGCTTTCTCTACTAGTTGGGCAAAGTTTAAAATCTGAAGAGGTGTCAAAATATGTTGAAAGTTATTCCTTAATCCATTAAGGAATAAATGGCATCTGACTTCTTCAGTAGTAACCATCTCTGGAGCAAAGCTGGCTAGATAAGTGAACTCTTCCTCATACTCTGTCACTGTGTGACTTCCTTGCTTTAGGTTTAATAGCTCTTTTCTCATCGTCTTCCTAGCAGATTGAGGCACATATTTGCCTAAGAACATTTTCACAAATTCTTCCCATTGTATATCTTCTTCTAATCTATTCTGGAATGTGGTGTTCTTGGTCATCTTCCACCACTTCTTAGCAGTTTCTATCAGAAGATAAGTAGCTAGAGATACCTTCTGGTCTTCAGAGCTCTTAGCACATCTAAACTCTTTTTCTATCCTTTGAATCCACTCCTCATCTTGGTAGGGAGTTGCTTTGCCATTGAATCTGGGAGGCTGAAGTTTAAGGAAAATATGCATGTCTTCATTTACTGCTTTTTTCTGAATAGGATGAGGGTTCTGGATTTGTTGACTGTTCATGAATTGACTCATCATATTCATGAACTGGAGCATCTGATTTGCTCCACTTTGATCAAAGGGATAGACTGCTTCAACATTAGGTGAAATAGTCTCGTTGTGACTAGGAGTGTTTTGAGGAACATTTTCCTCCTGTGATTGATTGTTGTTGTTGTTGTTGTTGTTGTTTTGACTATCCATAATCTGGGAAATAATAAACTATACTTAGTTGGCTCTCCAACTTAAAATCTAACTTCTAATAACTCAGTAACTGTATTCATATAGTTGGCTCTTCAAATGAATTATTCCTTGAATTGTCTCAAACTTTGCTTTGATACCAATTTCTGTGGCGATCGGAGATCGAAGTTCGAGAGTCTTTAAAGAACAATTCATCTCAAATGAAAATATATATATTTTTATAATTTAAAAAGGACATAATAAAATAATATAATCCACAGTCCTTTTATACATAGAGCCAAAACATATATGAAAAGTTACAACAGTTTAATTTTACAAAATATGAAATAAAATATCTACATTCTTCTACTTCTTTAAATTCTTCTTCTTTTAATTTGGTAGATCTTCTAAGTCTTTTTAATTATCAAATCCTGAAAAATTCAGTTTACCAGTCAGGTAGGAGTACGCAAATTATTCTTAAGAATAAATCTAGCATCCTATAATGGGTATGAATCACATATGAAAATGATTGAAAATCTGCATGTAAATAAAATAATTGCTAAATTCAATTTATACCCTGTAAAATAGCTGTGAAAATCAACATATATGAAATAAATTTTATCAAAAGCATTTGTAACAATAAGTCGAGTCCGGAGACCCCTAAGCCCAAATGGGTAAACCCATAGGCATAAATCTGTAGGAAGCTTATCTCGCCACCCGTCGGTAGCTTACTAAAATTAGGAACTGATGGTGTGTCTTTCCTCTGGATTTGCCTACTTCCTACAAGAGGCTAAATCCCTCCATATAACTCCCAAGGGCTGCCAGCAGGCCCAATCTGTACAGATTCTCAGTGTTGCGTTCCACCCTCCAAAGACAAACACCACAAAAAATATATATATATTCTTTTTGTTACATGCTTTTTGATATAATTCTTGTGCATATTAAAATGCGGTAAGTAGTACAAATAATACTCAAATGGAAGATGGCTCAAACAAGAATACTGAAATAAGACTTATAAGTAAATTTGCGTACTTGACTATTTTGACTCAAAATCAATCAAATTTAATTTTTTTGATCTGCCAAAATAATGAAATTTATCAATTTAATGTTTTTATTATGATTTGTAATATTATGTTTATTTTGATTTATTTGAATTATTTTTATTAAGTTATTTATGCCTTATAAGGTCAAATTGGGAATTTGACCTTATAAGGGCATTTTAGTAATTCTACCATTAATAAAATATAAAATTTATGCTAGTTTATTGTAGATTATATTTTAAGGTTTTCATAGAACCTGAAATTATTCAATTCTGATATGAATTGGCTAAGTTATAGCTAATCTAATTTTTAGGGTTAATAATTAGGGTTAAATGTGATTAGTGAGTGATTAGTGAATTTAGTCATAAAATTATTAAACTAATTATATGTTTAGATTCTAATATACTTTATGAGTTATTTAAAGTTGAAATTACATAATTTGGATTATTATATTTGCTAATATTCACTAATCAATTTTTAGAGTAATTAGGGTTAATTAGGAGATCTAATCGTTGGATCCTAAACATTTTTGCAGTTTACTAAAATTTAGTTTCTTTTGATCTAAATAGATATTTGGATCACCTAATTTAGAGCTAAAATGGCTAACTTATGGCTATTTGAAGTTTCTAGGGTTAAAGACTTAATTAAGGTTATGTCCTAATTATGATTAGTTTAAATTTAATCCAAACAGCAAAAATTAATACTTCTAAAATATTTCTTAGGTTTTTTTGGTTACTTTAGTAATTAAATTGTATAATTTGGTTAAGTATTTTAGGAGTTATGGATTCTAAAAGTTTTATGATTTTATTTAATTTAATGTATTTATTAATATTTAATTTAGTTAATTTGTTCTAATTAATTCAAAAATATTTATTTTCTGTTATTATTAAAATATATTTTATTATTATCTGATTTGATTTATCTTATTATTTTATTATTTATTATATTTTCCTAATTTATTATTTATTAATAAAATGTTAATTATATTTTATATTAATGTTTTTATTTAATTATTTATTATGTTTAATTAATATATTTAAATTTTCTGTTTATCCATTTACTGTATATAATATTATAAGAAATTAAATTAATTAAATGTATTATTTTTATTTATCTGTTTTTATTTATTTTATTAATTAATTTATTATTTTATATTAATTAATTTTCTATCTATTTAATCTATTCATATATATATATATATATATATATATACGTATATATTATTATTTATTTAAATATATTATTTTAATTAATCTATTTTAATTATTAATTATTTTTGTTTTTAATTAATTTATTATTCATTAAATAATTTTATATTTTCTTATAACTTATATTTTAATATGTATAGTTTTAAGTTTATTAATATATATAATTTTAGATATATTCATATATATATATATTATTAATATTAATATTTCTTATTTTTTGATTTGTAAACATATTTATGTTACTGTTTTGTATATTTAATTGATTTGATATTATGTGTTTTAATATATTATTAATTATCTTAATAGATACTTATATATTTTATGTATATTGATTTTATAATTAACTAAAGTGTTCTAATGTTACTGTTTCATAATTTTATTACTTATTATTTATATTTATCTGTGTATACTTGCATCCCTAAAGTTTAAACATAATTAGTAAAAAGTATATTATTATAATATTTATTTAAATTATTCTGTTTGATTTAAATGGTGGGGCCAATTGGCTGTCATTTTTAATGACAGCGAGCCCACCATTACACGTGTCGCAACCGTATTGGTTGCTGGAAAGGAAGCGGGTCCCGCATGCTAAACACGCCGACTTCGAGATGAGCGGGTCGGGCCTGACCCGATTGGCCCGACCCGAGGTCTCTTCATCTTCCCGAACAAAAACTGCGAAAAAAATCGGGACTTTAGGGTTTCGCTAATGCAACCCTAATGATATCCCGGAGGTTTGATCGAACGCAGAACCATCCTAGATCGAATCACAGAGTATAATACAATTTATGGTGAGGAATTAGGGTGCTAAAAATATTTAGAAAAGAATTAAAGGATTCGATATTAGGATCGTACCCTAGATCGCGCATTGAGGGTTTTAGCTTCCAGACTTTCTTCGAAGATGCTGAGGTGTTGTGGGTGAAAACTGAGCAGACTTAATGGATTAGGGGTCTTAAAGGATCCTTACTAGCGGTGGATGGGGACGCAGGAGTTCCATCTGGCGAGCGGCTCTTCTTCGCGAAGCAGCGCTTGACGCGTATCCTGCGCGTGGCATTCATTGGCAGAGGCGAATAGGCTACCGTCCGATCTTAGATCGGACGGTCAAAACGAACCGTTAATTGCAACTTAAACCTACAGATGGCGTTATTAATGCTAACGGTGCTGTTTAAAATATAATTAAATAATAATTATTTTAACCAATTAATTAATTAAACTTAATTTAATAAATATTTTTTAAATTTTTTTAAAAATATCAATCCTAGCTAATTGAGGGCTTCTGAACACAATGACGTACTCAGATTTTTGTTCTATCGAGTATTTAATTATTCAAATTTTCAGGTATTTAAATAATATTAAAATATTCATCAAAATTTCAATAACTTCCAAATATGTTCAAAACTTCACCCTTAGCTAATTTGGGGGTGGTGAACTCTATGGTGATGTCAGATTTTTAATCTGAAGTCAAAATTATTTAAATATTAATAAACAATTGAGAATGAAATTTTGGTATTTTATAGATCTAGTGTTTCAAATTTGAAATTTTTAGTGGCAAAGTATTTCTTACTGTCTAATATAAGATTAGATAGTGATTACATTAATTTTGGATAATTAATAAGCCTCATGAGATCAAATTAATAAATTTGACTCATAGGGGTATGTTGGTAATTTGGTCAAATGGAATCTAAATTTTCTATCAGTTTATTGTTGCTTACTATCTAAGGTTTCCATAAAACTTAAAATTATTGAATTCTGATAACTATTGGCTAAGTTATAGCCAATACAAGCTTAAGGGTAAAAGAGTAATTTAGGGTTTCTTAATTAAGGGTCAAATTCTTAACTTTTCCAATTGATGTCCAAATTGAGTAAAATTAGTGGATGTAGATCAAAAATGACCCACTGATCATATTGACTAGTGGTAGACTCAATTTGGACTCTAATTGGCTAAGTTACGGCCTAATTAGGGTTTAAGGTGATTAGTGAGTGATTAGTGAAATTAATCACAGAATCACTAATCCAACTTTATGACTAAGTTTTGTTCTACTCTAGGAGTATTCAGAAACACAAATTTTTAAATTTGGATTATTAATTATGCTAATATTTACTAATCAAGTTTTAGGGTGATTAAAGCTAATTAAGAGATCTAACCATTGGATCTAAAATATTTTTGTATTTTACTGTTAATTAGGTCTCCTTCATCAAAATAGTACATTGGAAGATATAATTTGGAGTTCAATTGACTAAGTTACAGTCAATTGAAGTTCTAGGGTTAATTATGGTAATTAGGGTTAGGTCCTAAAAGTGATTAGGCAAATATTAATCCAAATAGAAAAATGAACCCTACTAGGTTGTTCTAGAGGTCTTACTGATCACTTTAAGACCCATATTAATTAGGTTTGGACTAGTGGTTACAAAGTTATGAGCTTAGGAGCATTAGGGTTTAGGTCCAAAAGTGATTAGTCAAATTATGTCTCAAATAGCAAAATGAACACTACTAAATTAATCCTTAGGCTTTGCTAATTACTTTGAGACCCATATTAGGTATATTTAGATGAGTGTGCACAAACTTATGATCAAATGAAGTTTTGGGTCATTTAGGACTTAATTTAGGGATCCTAAATGTCACTATGCTAAATATAGGTCCAATTGCAAAATTAATAATGCCAAAATGTTCCTCTTTTTTTGTTGATCACAATGGTATATTTATTTGATATATTTGAGTGTATGGATGTAAAGTCATAAGCTCTTGAATTTCTGCAATTATTCAATTAATTAAATCATATTCTTTATTAATAGATATATATATATATATCTAATTATGTGTATTATATATTTAAGTATTTAATTAACATGGCCGATTAACAGCGATGGGGCCAATGTCCTGATGTGACGATAGGAGATGTGGACGGCGAAGCTCGCGTCAACACGACGAGTCAATTACGGGGCCCACCACATCAATAAATTGCGCTTGACCTAGCTCGCGCCCAGAAATTAGGTCACCCTCTTCGCTCAGACAACATGCTGGATCACTGAAATAAGGCAAGAAATCGACCGACGAAACATCATCGTGGAGGGTTGAATCACACGGTGATGGAAAGTACTCGTCGAGGGCTTCCCTACCAAGGACGGAACGAGGAATGAGGTGACACAAATCACCCGTTACATCTAACCCTAGGGATCGGCCACGAACGACATGCCGAGGGATCGCGAGTGTGAATCGATCCATAATTTAAATAGTAAAGCACTATAATTGATTTGCCATTTGAGTAAAGCCACAAATGAAATAAAGATCTGTATTATGATTGAAGCATATACTATTAGGTAATAGGTACAGAATGAGTACCTTCGATGGCAGCTCTTTGGAGGATAGGATGCGATCAGGAAGCTTTCTTCAAAAACCCTCTAGCCCAGAGCATGAGAATGCTAATGAGGGGCTATTAGGGGCCTTAATTGAGCCCCTAGCAGGTCTTGCCAGGTGGGGGAGGGATTCACACGCGAACGGCCTCTGCCGCATGTGCGACATGCGAAAGCCCTGAGTCACGCGCGGGGACGATGGTCCTTTGCTGTCTGATCAAACTATTAGACGGTTCAGGATATGCCGCTAAGCATAACGGCAAGGAAAGAAAAATAAAATAGGGAAGCGGCATTTACTCATACTAACAGGTGCCGTTAAGTTTACTTAAATAATATTATTAATATTATATTAGTTATTTCAATCTTATTAATTAAATTTAAATGATTAAACGCGTTCTAAAATTTCCCAATAAATCACTCTTAGCTAAATAAGGGGTGAGGAATGCAACGGTGCAATCAGATTTTTGATTTGATGAATATTTAATTCTTTGATTTTTCAGGGGATTTAAATAATATTAAAATATTCGACAAAAATCCAATAACTTCCAAATGCCTTCAAAACTTCACCCCTAGCTAATTTGGGAATTGGGAACGCAATGGCGAAGTTTGATTTTCAATTTGAGGTCAAATTAAATATGTCAATTTCTAAGTTTTCTAGAATTTCCCAAAATCAGGATTTGATCCATTTGATATCTGATTTGAACTAGTTCTTAGAGATGAGTTTCTAATGACTTAATTAAGGCACTAGAACCATAATTAGGATGTGGATTTGTCCTAATTGACCTAAGTAACAACCTGGTTTATTACACACGGTTAGGGTTTACGAGGAGATGGACCCAAATCAGGCTCACGAGGTGCGATCGACGGCCATATAAGTTCGAATTCACAATAATTAAGAATACAAAATGCTTGATTTATGGAATCAAATGAGTTTAAGGAGTAGGAAAGTACCTGGGCGATGGTTTAGTCAACTTAGGGTTTCGGGATCGAGTAGCACAGCCTCCCTAGATCTTAACTTTTTCTTTCAAATGTGAAAACCGAGGCTTAAAGCCCTCGATGCATTTTAAAGAGGAAGATGAGCGGCTACGAGCGGCGGGGACAGGCCATGCGGCGAAGATAGTGTTGCGTGCCTGCCCAAGAGACACGCGCAGAGATCTCCCTCATCGTCGAGGGAGACGAAATCCTGACTGTCCGATCCTTCGATCAGATGGATCGAATGCACCGTTACGATTGACAGCAGAATTAAATTTTTAAGTAACGGCTTCACCTTTAAGTGGACGACACCGTTAACTATATAAAAATTATATTATTATTTAAATAAATTTTAACTAATTTTTATTAATTAAAATTTAATAATTAAATGCATCCAAAAAATTTTCGATAAGTCACCCCTAACTAAATGAGGGGTGAGGAATGCAACGGCGCACTCAGATTTTTGTTTCGACGAGTATTTAATTATTTGATTTTCTGAGGTATTTAAATAATATTAAAAATATTCAACGAAAATTCAACGACTTCAAAATGCCTCCAAAACTTCACCCCTAGCAAATTTGGGGGTGATGAACGCAATGGCAAAGTCAGATTTTTGATTTGAGTTCAAAATAAAAAGGTTAATTTCTAATGTTTCTGGAAATTCCCAAAATCAGAATTTGATCCATTTAATCTCTGATTTAGACTGGATCTTAGAGGTGAGCTTCTAATGACTTAATTAAGGCACTAAAACCATAATTAGGTTTTGAATTAGTCATAATTGACCTAAGTAACATCCTGGGTTATTACACGCTGCTGGGGCCGTTCAATCTGAATGGCCCGATCGAACGATGCTAGATGCACCGTTCGGGCCAACGGGTCTAACTCGTTAAAAGCCAGTGGGTCCCACCCAGTAAATTCTTAAATAAAATTATTTTAATTTAATTTCATTTTATTTACTTAATTATATAAAATTTCCTAATTAATTTGGACTATAAATTAGCCTTAGAAAAATTTCAATAAATCACCCCTAACTAGTTGAAGGGTGAGGAACACAACGACGAAGTCGGATTTCAATTTTGACGGTACTTAATTTTCCTAATTTATGAGGTATTTTAAATATATTAAAATTTTTGCTGAAAATCCAACGTCTTCTAAATGCTTCCAAAACCAACCCTTGCTAATTTGGGGGTGATGAGCACAATAACAAAGTTGGATTTTTAATTTGTGGTAAATTAAGATAGGTCTATTTTCTAATTATCGAAATTTCCAGATTTAGGGTTTTCATCCCAATGACATCTGATTTGGACCAAAATATTAGAGTGATCTCCTAATAACATATTAAGAGTGTTAGAACTAAGATCAAAACTTGGTTAAATCCTGATTAGCTAAGGTAACAACATTGGGTTGTTAAAATGTACACTAGTGTGCAAACACATATTGTATATTTTCTGTTTGTCACACGCCATAGCACCAAACGAACTGAAAGTGTGATGATATAGCGCACTGTAAAGCTATCTTGGAAACCTGCTCCAATTCAGTATTGGGATAACCAAAATACTTAAAATTGTCCATTTTCCCATAATAAGAATTAATGACAAGTATTAATGTGGCACCCCAGCTCCATCGTGGTCCTGTTAACTCATAAGTTAACATGATTATGATGAAGTGGTCACCAAATGACAAGTTCCTCATTTATAACTAGATTATACATATATTCTAATCCAACATAATTAAGAAACTTGTCATTGACAAGAGAACCTCACTAAATAATAAATACAAGAAAGGTAAACAGAGTACGGAAGCAACATATAACATCCATTCCATCACAATACAGTAAAAAGAAATATACAACTCAGAATAAGTGTAGTAAAAGAAAATACAAAGTAAACCTGTATTATTATAACAATTAAGAGATAAAAGCTAAAATGAAATGAACACTCATCCTCACAAGCAGCAGAAATAAAAGAACTAGGAATCTTCAGCAGCTTGATCCTCTCCTTGAATCCAGTCTTCAGAAGGCTCCACAACTTCAAATAGCTCAGAGCATATCATTATTAGTTTCATAATAATAGGGCCCCAGTAAACAAAAGAAAAATATTATTAGACAAAAATATCTAAGTACATTTTAAGCTGATTAATTATTAAGTTATTTAGATATCACCATTACAACTCAATATACAAGCAAGTGTAGGAGCAGGAAAGTATATGAAAATAAAAGGAAGCTATAAACAATAAGTTTATAACTTAAATAAAAATGGAAGTAATCACATACCTCCAAGTCAGTGCGATAACAACGTTAGGTAATAAAAGAAAAGTAAATACTAATAACTAAAATGAAACTCATCCTAAACATGCTTATGATCAAAAGAAACTCATGTTGATTTTTACATAACATAATGAATCATAAAATAAGTAACTTAGAAACATATCTAGCATCCTATATAATAAAATATATAAGTCTAATAATCTATAAATAAATAAAACTAACATCTTATATATGTGTAAATAAGCAAACTAGCATCCTATAAATATGCACACTAGTAAATGTAATAAGACTACAAGAGAATGACTACATATTGTGACATACACCTTCTATGTCATTAGAGATTCAGACTGTACCCACTTTCAAATACTGAATAAACTTCTTGAAAGAAGTGCTGAGGATTGGTGGAAACATACTTACATAGAGATGGTCAAGGAAGGTAGGAGACATCTTTATCCACCTACTTTCATAGATATTTATCTTATTTTCTTTGCTAGATATTGCAATTGAGTGTACTCTTTGCATTTCAAGCAAACTATAGCATTTCTTATTCATTTCAAAGTATTATATGCTATACTCAAAATAAACTAATTAATAGGACTATCATTTCCCTGTTCTTCAAATTGTTTTATTCTTTTTTACAAAGATAAATTCTTAATCAAAATCCCTCATATATGTTGTGTTATGGAGATCATTTAGTACATCATGGAAATACTAGTGGTGCTCTGGTGAGCTTACATTAGGTTCCGAGGTGATTTGGGGAAATAAGTGAAGTCCATAAACAACATAGGCGCTGTAGCGCTCCGCAGCGCTCTTTGGCGATTCCAAATCGAGATGTAGGTGTTATCACGCACCTCAGCGATCGGCAGATAGAGAAGTAGGTGCTGCATCACACTGCAGCGGATCCAACGAAAGGCATGGGCTCAATCGTGCACCGCAGCGGGCACCAACCCGAGATGCGGGAGCTCTGGCGCACCACAGCGGATCCAAACCCGAGAGTTAGGCGCTACGGTGTGCTACGACGTAGCGCCTGGCAGAAATTTGCTTTAGTCCAAGTTTCTTCCTAAGAAAATTGGAGGTCATTTTGGACCTTTTAGGGCCTAAATTTCAGCTGGGTACTTATGCAAAGAAGTTAGGAGGAGTTCCAGAGGCTGGCATTTCAGTTTGGAGGCTAAGTCTTACTGTGAGGAGGAGATTCCAAGGAAAAGCCCTAAGGAAGATGTTGTGCAAGATATCCCTTGCATGTTGGAGGAGAGACTCCTAGTCGTGGTTGCTTCTTCTCCTCTCTATATTAAAGTAAGAGCTAGTGTATTTCAGCTAAGGAGATAAGCTCTTTGAAACTCTGTAAACTTCAAGTTCTTATTGTGGGTTTTTCTGTGGTGTGGCTCCATGGTTTTTCTTATTCTTAGGTTTTCCACATAATCTTTGGTGTTTGGATGTTTTAGGTGTTGTAATCTCTTGCATGCATGTGCTGCAATTTTGTTATTGTAGTTTTGTGAATTTTGCTTGGTAACTGTCAACACAATCCTAATCCTCAATCGAGAGAGCACACTCTATCATATCGCTTCCGCTGTGAATATTGTGTGCTAAAAGTTCTTTAGTTCAAATCACCAACATTATACTCAGTTAAGATGATAGTAACATCAGAACCCTCATCCACTATTGCTGAGAATAGGACACTTATGGAATTGGTTAAAGTTTTGTAGAGACATAAACTCAAGCATTTTTGAACCCACATAATCCACAAATCATTCAAGTCAATTCTAATGCAACACATGGACCTATTATAGATGGATTCCTACATGTATTCCTTTACTTAAATTCTCCATTATTTAATGGATCTATCACTCTTATTGAGGCAATCAACTTGTTGAGGATAGTAGAAAATAACTTGCTGAGTATAAAGTGCTCTGATAGGGAAGAAGTTCATTTGACCACTCATCTGCTGACTGAAGAAGTTGAATTATAGTAGGAGAGTGAGTTAAACTCTCGTTTCACTGGTCAAGGTATTGAAGACATCTCGTGGGAAGAATTTGAAGAGGCATTTAGAGAAGAATTTATCACACCATCTGCTAAAATTATTACAGAGGATGAATTAATCCAAATGACTCAAGGGGATAAGTTCGTGTTGACTTATGATAGAGTTCAAGAGACTATCTATGTTTACTCTAAACTTGGTTAGAACATAAACATCAAGGTGCAACCATTTCTTAAGGGGATTGAGAGACTCAATTAAGGACTACTTAATCTCTCAACAACATGATTATTTTGCAAAACTACTAGAAGGAGCACAACTAGTAGAGCATCACTTGCAACAAAAAGAACAAAGGAATAGGTCATCTCTAGCACCAGCTAGAGTTGATGAAAACAAGAGTAGCAGAACATCAACACCAAATGCTTGCTAAATAACACATTAGTAGCAAACAGAATAGGCACCTAGATGCCAAAGGCCCCACCCTATGGAAAATATTACCACCAGGAGAATAAATGTTACACTTGTCAGAGATCTGTGTATAGATTCTGGGAGTATCAGTCCCATTGTACCATAGATAGGGTGAAGATCAATCACCCCTCTGCTTTAAATAATCCCTTACTTGTCAAATCCCAAGCACCAGTACTAGCCATTATGTCTCTGCCTGTAGCTAGAATAACTTTAAATTAGAGAAACACGCCTCAAACTACTCAGAGGTACTCGAACACAGCTACAAAGAATTATAAAAAATGGAGAGTTAATAGTTAACCTGCTGCTATGACAAGGGTGTACTCTTTAGTACCAATAGTGGCATTTGAGGACAATGAAATAGTGTTGGGTATGAATTTAATTACATATTATTTATTTTGTATTATACACATTCTTTCACAATTACTCTTAAGTAGTAAGACTATTTAAATTGTCCAACTAGGAACACTATATTAATAGCCAATTATGCTACACATTATTTGATACTAGTGCAAGCCACTCATTTATATCCGAGAATTATGCTAAATTATTAAATCTCCAATATTATAGACTAGGAAAATCTATGCATGTGTTAATGCCATCAGAAGCTAAGATGATGATAAATACCTTTTCTAAATTAGACATCTCAATTGGCAAACAAACCTTTGAGGCAATACTCATAGTTATGTCAATCATTAATTTTGACGTGATATTGGGAATGAATTGGTTAAGTCAGTTTAATGCTACAATTGACTGCAATAAGAAGAAAGTCATAATCAAGATGGGAAAGGAGTCTAAAGCTTTCATTGGAAGACTAGGCCTAACTGCATCTATGATTAGTGCTATAGAGGCTATGACATTATTAAATTGAGGTTGCAATGTGTATTTGGTGACCATGATCGAAAAAGATAAGGAAAAGTGTAGCATCCCATCTCGTCATTGTGTATAACAGAGAGATTTAAGAAATAGATACTTTAACAGTTGGCAGTGGAACAGTGTGTTACATGGGAAGGATTTCTAAACCTCCCGACATACTGCTATTAAAAATTCTACCCAACGTAGAGCTAAATACTAACCCTTAAGATAAGTAGTATTCTTATCTTAAGTATTAGCTAAAATACTTATACACATTGAACTTATTAAAACAATAAGAGTATTTCTAATGTATATGAGTACTTTATATAAGCATTTGTTGTTGATCGCATCACAATACTAATTATAAGCAGAGGAAAAATAATCAAAGTGTGGAAGCTATAAGCATTAATCCTAACATTCATCATAGAACTAAAGAAAAGCATTCACCTCAGAAAAGAAAGAAAAGAAAATATATTCAAATTAATTATTATAAACCACTACTTGAATAAAAAGAGCAGTAATTAAAAGGTCTCTCAAAATACAACTAAAAGTAAGCTAAATAAGTGAGTAAAAATCATGTCTTCTACAGCTCCTTCGGGTTATCTTAGATCTCTTGGATAGTCTCCACTGCTGGCTCTTCAAACTGCTTAGGATTTAACATATTGTTGGATCCACAATGCCAGCACTCGGCCAAAAAAAGAAAGAAAAGAAAGACATCGTGTTAGACAATAAGTCTAACACATACTTAGGATGCAACATTACTTTCTTACAGTTTAAGGAATCTTTACTTAACATTAAATAAAATAGAAATATACTTTAGAAAAATGAAATAAATTGAAGCTAAAAATAAGTACTGAAATCTAAAAGTAAATTATGACAGTAACTGAAAGAAGGTGCTAAAACAAGCCAACTGTAAAGACTAAAAAGTAAATAAAATACTGAAAAAAAGCCATGTAGTATGCCATTATAAATGCATCTGAATATGTCACTGAAACGCAATGAATTTGTAGTTTGATGCTATATTGCATCTAAAAGAAATCTTGATATCTTAATGTTTGCTGCATCCCGTACAGTTTATTCTCTCAAACTAAACTGTTCAATCATCTACTTATAAACATGACTTAAAGTGTTTTAATAAAGGTAACTTAAAACACTTAGTTTGTTTAACTGCACTTATCAATGCGCACAAAGATAATAGGATGAAACCCTTTTATAGTTTATTCTCTCAAACTAAGATGTTTAATCCCCTCCTTAAGAACACACATTTTAGAAATGGGAAATTTATCCTAAATTGAACTTCTCTATTCATCTAAGATAAGACTAGAACTCTACAATTCCATTTAGGATGAATTAATCAATTCCATATCTTTGCTGAAACAAATCAATTTTATGGATACACACTACAATCTCCATATGATAATACTAATATTATTATCACTTATAGTTCTACACTGACTAATTAGTAAATAAGAAATTTTAAATAATTGAATCCATTCTCCATTGTAGTAAGTTATGATTAATTGGTTCCAAGAAGGTGACATATAAGTCATTCAAATTAGGTGAACTACCACAATTGAATAAGTTCAATCTATGGTTTATTAAGTTATTACTACCATAAGACAAAAAATCAATTATCTAGAGTTCATGAGGTTCATCTGAGGGACTACCTCAAAGCATACTTAATAAGGCATTTCCTACCTCAAAGTTCTCTTAAGTATAATTATAATATTTATTAACATATAGTTTAATTTTAAAGATATCTAAAGTTTTTATTACTTACCTTTATAATCTAAAGTCCTTAAGGATTAATTCAATAATCAAGATAGGTATAATTAGTACATGAGGGTTTACAAGTTCAATCACTTAATCAAAATGAAAGAAATTAAGTATGTTAATCTTTTAGATTCTATCTTAACTCCAAGTACTCAAGCTATGGGATAAAGTCATAAAATTCAATGGAATTTGTTGTTTGTAAACCAATCATATTTTATTGGATTATTGAAGATTCATTCCTGCTAATCCTCATACTTTATGAGAATATCAAAAGAGTCTAATGTTTTGATAAAGATAATAAATCATATTAACCAACATAAGTTTTAATTTTTTGATTTCCTAAGTAATTACTTTACTAATTTAAGTGAAATAATAGATTTCTAGGACTTAAGGTGTGGTGCCCCACCCCCTAATCCACAAGATTAGACTTAAGGGGTGGTGTGCCACTATGGCAAATCCTTCAGTTATCATTAGCTTAAGTAAGATCCACAATCCACTAATAAGGGAAGGGTGTGCACAGAATGAATACATGATATCAGTCACTAAATCAATACAAGTACAGAGTGCGGAAGCATATAAAATAAAATAATACATCAATTTCACCATACATCAAATAAGAAACAATAAGGAAAAGTAGCTCAGAAATAATAATACAAAAAGTAAGCACAGTCACAAGGTACTTATTTATTATAGCATTTAATAAATAGTTTAAAAGACTGAAATAAAGGGAAAGTCTATCATCCTCACAATATACAGAAAGAAAAATTAAACAACTTCTGAATCACTCGACTGATGCTCCCCTTTAATAAATGGCTCTTCCTCTTCAGCAACCAGCTCCTCAAACATATCTGAATCTGACACTATCAGTTTCACAATGCCAGGGCCCCAGCCAATAAAAGAAAAATCTTATTAGATAATTGTCTAAGTACATTTTAGGATAAATATTTTACATGAATTATTAATGCCACCATTTTACTTATACCAACAAAAGTGAACTAACTAGCATAGCAGCAGTAAGCATATAAGAAACATGATAAGTTATAAATACAACATTTATAACTAAGCAAGAATTGAGACAAAAAGGCACACCTCAAGCAAATGAAGCAAGGAATAAGCATGTATATATAATGCAATAAGTAAAAATACTAAAAGAAAAGTCTAATCCTAAACATACTGATGATCACATGACATATGTTGATTTAAAATAGAAATCTAAAAGTTGTACATATAGTAAGCAGTAAAATCTAACATCTTATAAATATGTATAAGTGAGCAGGTAAGTAAAGAAATACAGCTAACTGGAATAACATGCATCAATAATATTATAAACAGTAGACTGAAACTGAAATGGGTATGTATAATTGCCATATCAGAAATAATTGGCCAATCAAGCCCAGCATAATTCCCAAAGCCTTTTTGGGCTAGGGCAGAAAGAAATTTCCAAAGCCTTTCCAGGCTATGGCAGACATAACAGAATAGAAGAACTAAAGAGATAGTAAATACAAGTGCAAAATATTTTAGTTATTTTACTTTTGTTTCTACGGACACATCCAGAAACAGTTGAGGAGTCAAGCACATCTACATGACTATATGGGTTCCAAGCTTAACACACACTCCTCAATGAGTAATGTTAAGCATCCTTATTTCTCCTTACCCATGTCCAGTGGAGTAAAGTGCGCCAGATCACCAAGTAATTGAACCCAATACAAATGTTATCTTAATATTCTATGTTTTCATTTTCATATAATAATAATCTTGTATGACATGTCCAAGGATTTAAAGCACAATTTAAGGAATGCATAAGCAACAAAATTCAAGTAGTGAGTAAGAGACTCAACTAAACATGGTGACACTATTATTATCTAATTAAACCATTCTAACTATTATAAGTTATACAAGTTCAGGATCTCTAATTCATACTATCAAGTATAATTTAGAAATATGGCATTATAGGTTACAAAATATTACGACAAGCTAGGTCCTAATATGATTAAATTGATATCGACTATGAGTTAAATAACAAATTATCATGACCTAATTAATGATTTTAGATGTTCTATATTAAGTGATAAATCCATAATTTATATCCTAAATAAAGGAAAGTTTCATTCATTTTTCATATTAAAATTGCTTCCTTAATCTAATTTTGCCTTTTTTTTTAGGAAAAATGCTTATCCAATAATTTCTGAACATTTCTGGATAATTTTCCAAATTTTCTGGAAAAAATTCGCTGCCGTGCGCTGCAGCGGTCCATCTTACAAAGCGCTGGTCTACAGGGTGCTGCAGCGGAGCATTTTACAAAGCGCTGGCGCTCCAGCGTGCTGCAGCGGAACAAATTGCAATGTGCTGGCTCTACAGCGCATTGCAGCAGAGCATTTTGCGAAGCAATGGCACTATAATGCGCTGCAGTAGAGTAAGTTGCAAAGCGCTGGCACTATAGCGCGCTGCAGCGAAGCATTTTGCTAAATGCAGGCACTATAGTGAGCTACCGTGAAGCAATTTGTGAAATGCTAGCGCTCCAGCACGCTGCAGTGAAGCATCTTACAAAATGCTAGCGCTAGAGCGCGCTGCAGCGGACCATTTTGCAAAATGCTGGTGCAACAGCACGCTGCAGCGGAGCAATTTGTAAAGCACTGTCACTACAACGTGCTGCAGTGGAGCAATTTGCAAAATGCTGGCGCTAGGCACTACAGCGCGTTGTAGCGGATCATCAATTTACAAACCAGAACGCCACAGCGCGCGACTACGGGCCATTTTGCGAAAGCTTTCTGCCATTGCGCGCTACAGCGCGCCACAGCATGCTGCAGCAGCCCGCCAAAAATTTGTCTGAGCAGAGCGTTAAATACGGCTGGGACAAGACCCCCAACCAGCTCCTTATCTCCAGCCATCATTCCTTTGGTAGCAGATTTGTTTTTAAGGGGAAAATTGACATTTTGAGGTGATGTCGAGATTAAACAATGAAAAAGTGGAAATCACTTCACCCCTCAAGTTGAATTGGCCATCATGCTAGTAGAAATTTAAAAGCAAAAGTAGAATTTGAATGAGAAGATGAAGAGTGCAGCCCATCTCTATAAGTACCACCCTTCTTTACTTAAGGAGGGTTCCCAACTTGGTTCACTACAACCTAAGTAAGGAGAGGGCTGCGTAGAAGAGCATGAGAACTCTCCAAAGGTGGAAGGACTCCTCTTGCTAAAGAGAAGAAGGAGAAAGGCAGCACTACGGACCTTTGAGAAGCAACCACAAGCAAGAAGAGGAGAAGTCCGGAGAACTTCCCAAAGGAATGTTCCTAATATTTTCTAAACTCTTGTATTGTGTTTTTCTTAATTGATCATAAAAAGGTCTTTATCCATGTATGTGTTCTTTTTCATCTCTTTTGTAATGGAGAACTAAACCTCCCTTGGGGAGGGTTGGGGCAATCCCACATGTAATGAAAGACACTATAATGTATGAAATTTTACTCAAGCTTTAATAATATTTGTAAGCTCAATAACTTATTAAAGAAATGTAAATAATTATTGTGGACTTGAATGAGGACCAAAGAATAAAGGACTAAATGAATTTAAGGACTAAAAAGTCTTATGCTCCATTGCTCACCTTGGTTATTGATGCTGGATTCATGAGTGCATGAGAGATTAGAACTATGTGAGAAAGTTCTTGAGCTTAGTACACCTTGATCTATGCTCAACTAAAGAGTTGAAGTATGTGATGCTAAGACCCACTAATTGGGCTCTATTGCTCAACATATTTGAGGGAGGGTATGAATTCATTGAGTGCTTATAAATGAGGTGACATAGTCATTGAGCATAATGAAATTATTCCCTCATATAAACTATGCATGATGCACGTTACGCTCTTAGTAAAATTAATGCTTGTAAGATCTCAACTACATAACCATCATCTCCATGATCAAGAGATGAGAGGAAAACTAAAAATCTAAAATCTCATAAGGGTCTTTGTGCTGAAATAGAGCTGACTGTGTGTTCATTTTATGCACGAGATTTGAACTTGTAAATCTTTGAGTTAAAACTCTAACAAGGACAATGTGCGCTTGATTAAAAACTAAGTAAAGAAAAGATGAATGCTTGAGGAATCGTCATTCATAAGTTATCTATCATATCATGTGGGAGAAACCAAACTCTCCTCTTCCTTTTTATCAGAATTATTTTCTACTCAGAGTTGTCGTGCTTATTTAGGAACCAAATTCAACAATACACGTATAGCTTAAACATTAGTGATCATAGATATACCTTAGTAACATAAAAAATAACAAGAATCTAGAATAGAATGAGCCGATTCGATCGCGCTGTTAGCGTTAGATCCAGAATCGGTGCCGTTAGCGTTGGATTCACTAAACCAACATAAAAAACAACAAGAATCTGGAATAGAATGAGCCTTCCACTAGTTGAAACTAAAACCTTCATGCACAAAACTGAGCAAATTATAGGTGTAACAACTCTAGTGTTGTTACTTGTCAATTAGCGACTTAATTGACTATAATCCTTTTCCATTAGTTTTATATTGGTATTAGGAGTCTCCATTTCAAATTTTGTGCACTTTGAAGATCATTTGGCAATTTCCAATATTTCCTGGTTTTCTGATAATTCTGAGAATGCATAATTTATTTAGACCTTAGAATTAAAAATGGAGTCCACCATTCAACTCACCACACCCAAATTTGCTAAGGGCGGTATTTTGGAAGTGTTTGGAAGTTATCGAATTTTCCCCGAATATTTTAATGATATTTAAATACTCACAAAATTAAGATAATTAAATTGACCTCTGATCAAAAATCTGATTGTATTTTTGAGTTCCCTACACCTCAATTAAGTAAGGGTGAATTTTTGGGATTTTTCAGAATGCGTTTGGTTATTTATTTTGGATTAATGAAATGTGTATATTAATTAAAATTAATTAAATTGACTTAATTATTATATATTATAAGTTATTTAAATTAAATTAAATTAATTTTTATCATCGCAGAAATCCCGTGTAGGACCCCAAACACGGGACAGCTGCGCGATCGGATCTGGCCCATTGGATGCTTCTGGATCCTAATCTAACGGCACTGATTCAATTGAGCAGATCCAGCCATTGGATCATCGCCTCGATCCAACGGCGCGGATCAATCCACTGTACGTCTCCTCTGCGGCCTTTGATCGTGCACCTGCAAATACAGGCAGGTGTACACCCAGCCTATGCATAGCCCGGTTGAGCTCCCTCATATTCTCACCTTTTGCTCTATCTTCATCTGATAGCTATTATGAGAGATGGAGTGCTGCTGCCGTCATGTGGAGCCTTCTTCCTTCTAACCCTAATTTTAGCCATCGGTGTTGATTGAGGAGCTTTGAAAGGTACTCTTCCTCTCTACTCCTTGTCCTCATAACAATTTCAATGTTTGTTCTAAAGCCTTGAGCAAATTAATTAATAATGATTTAGGCTGAATTAGATCATATCAAGTCAAAAATAAAAGATCAATATGCACTCATATTTATTTCTTCTTCCATTGCCATTTTTGTTTAACCTAGGCTAACTAGGGTTAAGATTTTTTTGCTAAGGGACTAATCACTGGTCTCATTTTAGGTACCATTCGATAGACCTCTTCGAGATCTATCGAATGGCATGTGGGTCGTGTCCTAGAGTGGTCGGAATCGCCGTTCTCGCCTAAGCCCTAATTCCGGCCATCGAGTAAAGCTGCGACCCAAATTTTGGGTCGGGTCGTCAAGTCCCGATCATCTTATTTTGGGCCGGAGTCCTCATGACCAGTGATTTGCGAGCTGGACCGATGTCACGGCCGCCGCACGAATTCCCTCATGCCTGAATTCCGTGCCCTCATTTTCTATGCCATTATAAAACTTTGTGCTAATGCTTATTAAATGATTAGGAATTTATTTCTTAATGATTAATTACTTAAATTTCATTTAATTATAACTTTAAAAATAATACTCTAAATAATATAATATTATTTACTATTTTGATCAGAAAAATATGTAGATTAATAATATGTAATTTAATTTCTATTTTGATAAATATTTTAATTAGTCAATATTTAAGATTAATTAATTAATTATAATTTAACTTCATCATTTCATATGACATAATTTGATCATTTAATGTCCAAATTAAATGATCAAATAGTCCATTTCACTTACAAAAATGTGAGAACAATAATATGAAATCAAAATTAACATTTGAACCCTAATTCTCTTAATCAATTTTTAACCCTAATTAGGAGTCCTAAAAACCCTAAAGTTCAAACGTTGTCCAAATTTGACATACTTAGTGTCATTTTTCTCCTTATGAAATAAGGATTTCAATAATATGTAAATTATTTCCATTGGATAATAATTAGTGATTTTAGGTTAATTAACTCTTAATTAAGTGTTATTGTGATAATTCTTTTTTTCCTAGATAGTATGTTTTAGGTATTATAAAACCCTAGGATAGTTAATTTGTCACATTTATTATTCCCCAAGTCAAATTTGATTTCTTTTATTTGAGCTTAGTTCTCATCTTCTAAATGTGTGAATCAATTGCAAATTTATTTGATTCACCTTTCAACCTTAAGGTAGAAACCCTAGGATTAATTTAAACTTAAATTATAGTTGATCTCTAGCATCTATTAGTTACACCTATTAAGAGTAGTTAACATTAATGCCTTATAATTAGAGATCATTGAATCAACTAAATTTAGCTTTAATGATTAGATTAGAACATAGTTCATTCATCTTAATCCCTACAGCCTTCTCTTGATTATTTTAAGATCTAGTAAATGAATCCCTAACCTACTTAGATTAGCTTAAGAATCCTATTGAATTCCTTAAACATCAACTATTAGAATACTTAGACCTTGTAATTCTTAAGTCCTATCAATTACTTACCTTAAACATTTCATTTTATTATAACCTAGCTAGATTAGTACTTGATTGGTTAGATCTTTCAAACTATAACCTAGTTAGTGAACTTTAGTGAATTTACTTTAACTTTCAATTTTCTTAAGTTAGAAATTTTCCCTATCTTAATCTCTTCTTACTAGACACCTAAACCTTAATTTAATTATATAATTGAATCTTATAGTTTAGGATGTGAATAAGAACTAGTTTATAATATTATCAATTATACTTATAAATTATTTTGTCATATCATACTAATTTAATTGAATATACTACTTCAAAACCCCAACTACTATTATACATATAATTAACTTGAGATCAATATCTCAAAGTTAATTGGGAGCTCTACTAGCTCCAATCATTAAGTAGATCATTAAAATTAGATAACTTTGGATATCACTTAGTTGCAATTATTGACCTTTCTTGAATACTTGCTTAGTTTTGAGCCTTATTCATTGAATCATTCATATAAAATATTGTGCATCAATAAAACTTTCACATTAAAATTAATAGAGGCTTATAAGGAGACCTCACATTCTCAGAGGGTGAATGTGAGTATTTTAAGTTTTGACTCTGCTTTTCTTTAGTTATTAAATAGACGTGTTTAGCTCCTCTCTTCATTCTGAATATGCCCATAGAATGAGTACAGATTAAAATAACTTCAATTAATTAACATGTGAGATCTTCTTCAATCTTATAGATTGTTAAGACTCATCATAGCTTTTAGCTATGTTACTTTCTATAGTTATAGACTATGTGAATCTTAGACTAATAGTCTAAGATATTCCATCAATTTATATACTATGCATTTTCTATGATTTAGTACTATACTTTACTTATTTACAGTCTACTTAGATTTTAGTGAATATTGTTAAAATTATATTTAAATGCTTCACTGTTTCTTTTCCTTAGCATAAGTTCATTTGAACATATACATATTTTACTTTATTTACTTTCATATGCACATTAGTTTCTTTCTAGCCTATTTAGGATGCTTTTACCCTTATTTTATTTGTAGGCTAGGATGTATACTTAAGTGAGTATTCTAACTCACTTTGCCTTTTTCTTTTCCTTTCATACTTTTCCACATTTGTATGCTTACCCTTTTGCACCCATGCTTGTGCTTATTTTATAACTAGTAGTGATATCCAATTAAAACAATAATATGCTTAGCCAATCTTAAAAATGAACTTAGATTATTTAGTCTAACCAAATTTTCTATTTTCTTGACTTTACCCTATCACATTTAAATGCCAAAATGTGATAGATCAGGTGCATTTGAAGGCTAGTGGAGCTGGACCAAGTGCTAAAAGCTAGCTGATTCTGCTTATCATATAATAAAAATATATAGTTTAAAATTAATTGCATGTGAGCTTTCATTTCTTTCTTTCTTTTATGTTTACTATTAGTTTGTAATTAATGTTATTTACTTTACTTTTACTACACTTGTGTTGGAGCTTAGTTTATATTTAAATACTTGTGAAGAATGAATGGATGGATATAAATAAATGAATAGATGTAAATAAATATTAATTAAGTCATTTAGTTGCATATCTAAATTGTATGTTGATTAGAATTAGAGGATTATTAAATTGCTTATAGAATTGGAGAATAATTTCATTCAAATTTTAAATGAGAATTTCTTCTTATCTACATGCATGTAATGAATGTTGTGAATTGAGCTTACCTTAGGGTAGATAATTGTTACACATGTGTTTTCCTCACTTTGAACTTTTAGAATTATAAATGAGCAATCCCATGTAACGGATTGGCTTTATTTTAGAATTGGAGATAAGCAATCCTATATAACAGATTAGCTTTATTTTAGAATTGGAGATAAACAATCCTATGGAATGGATTAGCTTTACTTTAGAATTGGAAATAAGCAATCCCATGTAATGGATTGACTTATATTAGAATTGTAAATGAGCAATCCTATATAATGGATTGACTCTACTTTAGAACTAGAACTAAACAATCTTATGTAATGGATTGATTACATATTAGTTTTAAATTGTCTTTTCTTTCAAGTATAACTTCCAGTGGAATGGAAGTCTTGTATGTCTGCCTTGCAAATGTTTCTATAGCCATTTATAGTAGAAACACTGTCAAAATTTTTAAGAAAATAATAACTTAGAATAATTTTGGCAAAAATGTAGACTTAAGTTTCACATATTAAATACTTAGAATTTCGTATCTAGACTTGCAAGAATTCACATCAATTATTTTAATTTACATTCTATTATGTCTTTATATGTATTGCATCTCCATATATAAATTACATAACACATCTCATAAATTCCCTTCCATTTTAACTTAAGACCCTCTTCTAAATTCTTGGCCAAACACAGTATCTAATGATTTGGATTAGCTTCATTTTAATATAGTATTAGATATTGTGGTGATGTATCAATGTTGAGTTAAGTGATTCTCAATATTGGGGTCATCATAATAAGTAGTCATGAATATTCAATATATAGAATTGAAACATCTCTTCGTAATATAGAAGTCCAACTGGGATAAATCTCCCAACAATTAACTAATAAAAAACAAGGAACACTCCCTAGTACCACAGAAATAAATTTGAGGTAAACAATGTGCACCATTACTGAGGATTTGGAATGATATTTGGTGATAATTAATAAAATAGAAAAATTGAACCCTTTACTATTGTACTCCCAAAAAATTCTTGTAACAAAAATGGGGAAAAGGAGAGTTTTAAAAATCAAGTTACAATAGATAAAAGTTTAGTGACTTTGAAAAGGAGAGATCTAGGGAGATTGAACATCCATTGTGTGATTGACGGACAAGTCTTTTTAGATCCCTTGTGTGATTGATGGACAAGTCTTTTTAGATCCCTTGTGAAATCTAGGGGCCTTAGTGAATGTAATGTCTTGCCATATTTACAGACAACTGGGGATGAGGGAAATGGAGGATACCCCTGTCATTTTAGAATTTGCCAACCTTGATTCAATGACACCAATAGCTATTTTGAAGAATGTTTTAGTAAATTTGGAAAATTTCATGATCCCTACGGATTTTATTAATTACAAATGGGATAGCTGGAATGAAAATTCCACCATCATTTTTGGAAGACAATACTTTGCGACTACTCATGCCATAATTGATGTTAAAAGGGATTAATGCCACATTCACACAGCTCTTGGAAGTATGATTACAAATTGAAGTTTAAATGGTGGTTCTGGAGACACTGTTCTTCCACCACCACCAAGACTTGAACCAACAACTATTTCTTGGCCAGAGTTTGAGAAAGAAGAAGAAGAAGAAGATGATGATGATGATGATAAAAAATAATCAGGTTATTGATTTTCTTTTATTTAGTTTATTTGTTGTCTATTTCTTTTCCTTAAATATTTTATTTTTTTGTCTCATCCCACTATAACCTCTTGCAAAATTTTAATAAAATCCATGTGATCTTTTTGAGGATCTATATTTCATTACAAAATTAAGCTCTTGAATTTTATTGATATGTTAGAAAGTCTTTATCAATTTAGTATTTAAACAATTATGTGATTAAGAAAGTGAGTAATAATCAAATGTATAGATTTTAGTGCATCAGCTCAAAATTAATACCTCAAATCTTTTATCAAAAATATATTCTTTTTACTAAATAAAAAAATATCTCTCCTATACAAAACTAAAAAAGAAACCATATCAAGATGAAAAATAATATCTGTAACAAACCAAATTTATTACCCTAGTCAATTAGGACTTAACCAAGTCCTGATCATGATTCTAACACTCTTAATAAGTCATTAGGAGCACACCCAGAAGTTTTGGTTCAAATGAGAAGTCATTTTAAACAAAACCCTAATTCTAGAAATTCTGATAATTTGGAAAATATCATACATAAATTGACCTCAAATCAAAATTTTAATTTTTTCATTGCGCTCATCACCCCAAGATTAGCTATGAGTGATGTTTTGGAAGCATTTGGAAGCCGTTGGATTTTCATCAAATATTTTAATATATTTAAAATACCCCGAAAAATAGAAAAATTAAATTCTCGTTGAAATCAAAATTCTACTTTGCCGTTGCATTCCTCACTCTTCAATTAACTAGGGGTGAATTATTGAATATTTTTGGAAACCAATTAATCAGTAAATTTTAATTAAGGAAATTAATTATAATTAATTTACTAATATTTTTAATAAATTTCATTAATGGCTCCATTTCATTCCTTTTGCGTCGTCTCTTCTAATTCCATCTTCTTTTCCTTTTGAACAGCACAAGCAACACTGTTCCACAGAATCGTCTGATCAGACGGTCCGAAGCTATCATCCATGTCGCGATGGCATGCGGCGCAGCACGAAGGCACACGGTCGAAGCCACGTGCAGATGGCCCACTCCACTGTCTTAAACCGCTCTGTTAACACAATTTCCTACCTCCAGTCAAGATTTCACCTTCCTGATTATTCCTTGAGGCGAAGATTTGTGCAAAGCATTCCATATCGTCATCACGATCAAACCAAGAGCTCCCAGCCATCGAAGTTAAGGTACTCGATCCTCCTCATCCGTTTATGTGTTTACTTTTGTTTGAATTCGATTACCCATTTTGTAATCTTTTAGTTATTTTAATGAGCTCCATTGGACAAATTTATCGGATCATTCATAGTATCACACGGTACCACTCAGACTTTACCTGCACCTAGTCATCTAGGGCTAGCTTACGTCAGCAACTCAGGCAACCTCCGCTCTTAGTTCAATCGCCATTGGGAAAATATCGTCAAGCTATACTCGTTGTCATGTGGGCTAGCCTCTAATGAGGCCAAATCGACCTCTATTTCACATGCCCTAGGTGAATCCCTCGGTTCCAAACGCGTGCCTTCCTTAGAAGTCAAGGCGATGGGACCTGCCGACATGCTGGCACCTACTGATGTGAGCTGTGGGACCCACCACTGTCAGTTAAGGGAATTAATCTGAAATGCTAATTTATTTAGTTAAGCTGCTATTAATTGATTTAATTAGTTAAATACAGAACTTAGACATGCATAACTTTTAATCCATTAATCCAAACATAACAAATATATATCTCATTTTGCTCAGAAAATTATAAAAATTTTTATGGTGGTATCCAATTTGCTGTTAGATCAGTATTTAGACTAATGACTTTTAGGATCTTCTCTAATTACTCTATTAAACCCTAGATTTTAGATTTGTCATAACTTAGTAATTTAAGCTCCAAATTGAGCTATCTAATATACCATTATGTTCAGGAGAATGTATTGATCAGTAAACTGCAAAATTATTTAGGATTTGGTAATTAGTTTTCCTAAATAGCCATAATCTCCCCAAATCTTGATTAATGAGGATTAGCCTCACTAATTACCCAAATTAAGAAATTAAAGTTGCAGGTAGCTCCTAGAGTAGGATAGAACTCAGTGGTAAAGTTTTTATTGTGATTAATTTCACTAATCACCTTAAACCCTAAATAGGGCCTAGCTTAGTCAAATGGAGTCCAAATTGAGTGAACTCATAGTCATTGTACTCAGTGTGCTATAGGGAATCCATAGCCACTGAGTTCATTGAATTTGGACACCAAATAAAGAAATTTTTTTTGACCTATCCCTTAATCTCCTAAATTACATATTTAAACCCTAATCTTGTTTTCGCCATAACTAGGTTAAATGATCTGAGAATTTAGTAATCTTTGATTTTATGGAATACTTAAGCAATAAACAACATAAGTATAATGAAAATTATATATTTTCCTAAGTAGAATTTTTATCAACCCTTAATAAGTTAAAACCCTAATTTGAGCTCATTAGCCTTAATCCTTAGCTAATTTGAGTGTACTTACTATCTATCTTCATAATAGACAGTAAATAGCTATTTGGCATTGATAAATTTTAGTTTGGAATCATAATTCATAAAGTTGCATTTTATACTCTTAAGTATGAGCAAAATGGTTATTTTGCCTAAAATTAGAATTTAAGTATTCTTAAGCCTTAGAAACTTGAAATACTCCTTATAATTAGTAAATTAAGTGATTAGGAATCAATATTATATCTTTTGGACTTATTAAAACAAATTCCAAGACAAGCCTTAATCTTTCCTTTAAGAAATTCTTAAGTAACTAATAAGCTTCATAATGTGGAATCTAGTCCACATTATGTCATCCCTAAGTTCTTAGAATCAATAAACATGTATAGTAAAGAGATAAATAACATTAATGCTTAACAATTAAATTATTCCCTAAGTCCTTTCTTTAAAAGACTTACTTAATTAAGTTTACTTCCTTAAGCCTTTAGGAATGTTCCTTAGGAATTAGTTTTAGATTTAGGTTAGAATTCATTCACTAGATAAATGGGTTACCCAATTGATGAAACTTTGGTTTTATTAGTTTTTAGATTTCATCCCTTATTATAATTATTTTGTATTTAAACTTTAGCTTAAGACTAGAGATTCATCTTACTAAGTTTGATTATGCTTAATAAGATAACCTTAATACGTAGTCCATGAGAGTTGGGATTAACCTTACCCTTAGTCCTTAGCACCTATTGATTTGATATGTTAAATCCCCACATTTTGGAGTTTAACTCTTAATCCCTCAAGCTCAATTTATCTTAATCAAGATTGGTTTGGGTTAACTAAAAACATTATTTAAGATGGTTGATTCATTATTGAACTTATATAAGCACCACTGATTGAATTATATTAGAACTTAATTAGTTCTAATTGCTTTAAGCTTTATAGGACCGTAGTTCTGAGTTCTTACTTGATAATTGAATATTGGAGATCATTAGATACTATTATCTCAAAATTAATAGAACAACAACAAATATCACATATATTTAGTGGAGTTTCTTGCTTACTTTGAATTTGTTGCTTTGCACACCTTGTGTTTGAACCTTTTTCCTTAGACATACTAGTTGGACATACGAAATTTAATGAGTATCCTATATTAGGTTTAAAAATGCATAAACATGATTTAACTTTAATCAGTATGTTCAATTCTTCAGTTATCAGTTCATTAGAGTGTGTTCTAATTTAATCTACCTATTCAGTTCAATTTTTTTTATATAGAATCGACTCGGATCCACCCATGTTATGGCTTAGATGATATATATTTGATTTTATAGTCCAGCTCGGATCCACCTATGTTAAAGAATGGATGATACATGTTGAACTTTCTGTTCAATGACCCTGTTAGGCCCATTTTTGTTATGGCAATACTAATTTAGGCACACATCTACTTTCAGTTTAATGGTTTGTTTAGCCATATTTTTCTGTTATGCTTTCTTCTTTCTGCCTGCTTTTACATATCAGTATTTTTCAGTTTAGTTTTGCTCATTTCTTGCAAGTAGTAGGATGCTAGTTTTACTTCAGTTTGTTTTTTTATTTAAGTTCAGATTATTTTCTATAGATCAGCATATATTTATTTGATCATAAGCATGTTAGGATGAGTTTACTTTTAGCACTTTCAGTTATTTACATATTTACTACTTAACCTTATTATAGCTTCTAGTTGAGGTATGTTATTCAAATACTTTGTTTATTTAGTTATAAATATTTTATTTATAACTATTATATTTATTTATCACTTGTTGCACCTCTTTAAATGCTTACACATTTAGTAAAATATGATATCTTAAAATATGTAATTTTATATAACAGACTAAAATGTACATAGATAATTGTCTAGCTGTAAGTTTTCTTTTCATAGTTGGGGACCTGGCATTGTGATACCGACAATGTTAGATTCAGAGTCATTTGTGGAGGTATTTTTAGAAGAGGAGCTTAGTCAGCAAAAGGACCTTCCTACTACTGTTGAGGCTTAGTTAGACTTTTCTTTTCTGCATGTAAGGATGAGTGTGCCTTTTTCATTTAACTCTGTTTGTAATACTTAAATATTTTAGATGTATTTACTTTTATGTACTTTCATACTGAGTTAAGTTATTATTTCTATTCTTATGCTATGGATGTGGATGTTATATTTACTTTGCTTTTGTGCTTTCATATGTTGATGCATGACTTACAATTTTTAGGAGACCAGTCTTTCAGCTAAGATGAGTTGGGTTGATTCATAACTTGACTATAGTAGGGAGATTTGCCTCAGTTGGTGACCGTCTTCACTGTAATCATGTTAATATTAGTATTAGCATGACCACGGCAGGTACGGGGCGCTATAGTTTGTATCAGAGAACACCATAATGTGTTATATTAGAATTTGCATGTCTATATGCCTTATGGACCATTCTTATATAATGTAGTCATCAAACATAACATCCATAGCATAATAATCTCAAATAACTCAATATGAAAGTATAAATTAGAAATATCCATATGAAAATGATTAAATCAATCTTAAAGTAATCTAAGAACTTACAAATTCTTCTAGTAACCAAATAGACTGTGGAAGATCTGACTTGAGCTACTACTCAACCACATTCAAAGCTGTATGGGATTATGACTACCAGCTTGGTCAAGAAGGAGGAAGAACCATAGACAAAGTGCCAGCCAAAAGAGCCCTAGTTTTGGACAATATTCTTTGCCAACCAATCTTTAGAGGACTCGACTTTCCAATTATGGCCAGAGAATGGTTAAATCATGTAGAGTCAATTTTAGACCACATAGAGTGTCTGGATTTCATCCGCGTTGATCTTATGACATTGCTACTTCAAGATACTGCAAAGGATTGGTGGACCGTCACCAATTGGAAGTTAGAAAATAAATGCAAGAGGAAGCACCATGCTGTGACCTTCACAAACTTTCGTCTTGCATTCTGTGCCAAGTTCATCAAATAGATTTAGTGCCCAGTATATAGTTGTTAAAATAATAATAGTTCTCTATCATTTCATATCTTAGTATTTATATGGGTTATCATTTCATCTTAATGCTTATGTAATCTTCACATTGAGTAAAGAAACTTTATGATTCGAGATATAATGTCAAACTTTGTCTCATTTCTTTAAATTCATTCTGAAGTGAAGATTTGTCTTGCTGCAACATGATGAATCCAGAATCACCTCTGTCGACTACACCCATTAAGACTGCAATAGCTTCTAGCAATACTTCTAATGAAGCTTCCCATCTGTGGGGAATGGTGGCTACAATGCTGGAAAACTGAACCCAGCAAGCCTTGGCGATTTAAAAGTTAATCGCCATCCATCCTTTGCCTGCTGCAGCTAATAGTCCAGCACCAACAGCATCTGCATAGTATACACCTCATTTGTCCCATCATTCTGCCGATGGACTTTTTCACAGCTTTTTGATGTTGAGACCCTCATCCTTCAGTGAGAACTTATCTCTATGGATACAACTAGTTGGCTAAAAATGGCTAAGAAAAACTTAATCAGCCTCAAGTGCCAGTCTCACGACCCATCTATTCCATAAAGAAGCAGAATATTGGTGGGATAATATTCGAAATGCACAGTTTATCGATTTCAACATCGAGCACATCCCTTTGGATGATTTCATAGAAGCTTTTAAATACGAGTTCATTCCCCCATATGCACAAAAGATCATTGAATACATGATTCTACAGATAAAACATGGTAGTCATCCCATCGCATTATATGAGATGGAATTTAGAAGGCTAACACACTTTGCTCCAGAACTTATCCGATCTGAATTTGCCATATGTCACCAGTTCCGGAGCATCTTGAATGATTCTATTAAAGATCATGTAGTCCTGCTCCATCTCACTAAGTTCTCACAGCTTGTGGAAACAGTAAGGGTGGTGGAGCACCACCAGTTTGAAAGGGAACTAAAGCGAAAGATCCATGCAGCATCAAACCGTCACAAGGAATTCAAGAGGCACAGGACTCCTTCTAATACAGTGTACCAACTTGAGGCTGCTTTGCCCTCAGAGCCAACTCTGAACTACAACCAACCTCATCTATATGGCAAGTGTTATCACTTTGGCCATATGTGCTACACATGTGGTCGTCAAGGCCATCTTTTCTACCAATACACACACCAAGAAATTGTGGATGGAGTTCGTATCAACCATCCACATCGTATCCAGGCCTTCTATGCTACACCATTTAACAAATGAGATTTGAGAATGGCAATAATGCCAGCTCCTTCTGCAGAAGTATCAGAACCAGCGAGGGAGCAAGCTGCCACTCCTAGATTTCAAAACCAGATAATTTTAAAATGCAGGCTACTAATCGTCTTGCTGATTCTGCATGTGTTTATGTCTTAAATCCACTGAAAGCTGTAGAAGACAATAACATGGATTCATGTACAAGCCTATGAACTTCCTTTTGCATATTTCTTGCATTTTTGAATATTATAATGAGTTAATGCAAGCAATTAAATAGTTTTATGAACGCTCTATTTTAATGACAAATACTGCAATATTATATTCGACACCAGGGCCAATCATTTATTTATCTCTAAACATTTTGTCAAAACTCTTAACTATCCTACATATAAATTAGCAAAGTAATTGAGTGTTAGACTTCCATCCGGAGCCCAACTCAGTGCTTACAAGTTCTGCGATGTTAAAATCCTGCTAAATAATCAAGCTTTTGATTCCAAGCCATTCGTCCTGCTTCTAGCCAATTTTGATGTTATTCCTAAGATGAATTGGCTTAGCAATCACAACACAGTAATAAATTGCTTCAAGAAGAAAGTCACTCTTCATTCTCATGGTAAGCCTGAAACTTTCATAGGGAATATTAGTACTCAGCTATCCTCTAATAAATGCTATTTGGGCCAAGAAATTAATCAGTAAGGAATGTGATACTTTTCTTGTTACTATGATAGGTGAAGTTAAAGTGAGTATTTCTCTCTCTAATTATAAAGTAGTAAAATATTTTGCTGATGTATTCCCTAAGGATCTACCAGGAGTACCTTTTGCTAGAGAAGTAGAATTCTCTATCGAGTTAGTTCCCGAACTCGGTCAATATCTAAAGCTCCTTACATAATGGCACTTAAGGACCTATAAGAGCTTAATGAATAGTTACAAGAGTTCTTAAGCAAAATCCTCATAAGTATGTCTCCTTGAAGAGTGCCAGATCTGCTTGTAAAGAAGAAAGATTGATCTATGCGAATGTGCATAGATAATCGGGAGTTGAATAAAGTCACCATAAAGAATAAATGATTTTTTTCCCAAGATCAACAATTTTTTTGATCAACTATCAGGTGCCATTATATCTCTAAAATTGACTTAAGATTATGATATCATCAGTTGCAAGTAAAGAATGTTGAAGTCAAGAAGACATCTTTTCGCACTCACTATGGTCGCTTTGAATTTCTTGTGATTACTTTTGGACTCACTAATGCACCATTGATATTCATGGACTTGAAGCAGCGAGTCCTTAATCCATACTTAGACAAATTTGTGATTATCTTTATCGACGATATTCTTATCTATCTCAAACTCAGAAGGATCATGAAGATCACTTAAAAGATGTATTGAAAATCTTACATGATCACCAGTTGTATGCCAAATTCTCTAAATGTGAAGTTTGACTAATATCTGTAGCATTCTTGGGTCATGTAGTCGATGTCCAAGGTATTTGAGTAGATCAACAGAAGGTAAGCGCCATTCAAGATTGGGTACAACTCAAGTCAGTAACAGATATTAGAAGCTTTTTGGGTTTTGCTGGATACTACATAAAGTTTGTTAAAGGCTTCTCTCAGATCACTGCACACTAACTAGACTGACATAGAAAGTCGTACCTTTTATTTGGAGTCCTGAATACAAAGAAACATTTCAAAACTTGAAGGATGCACTCTCTACTGCTCCAATGCTAGTCCTACCTAAGGAAGGCCTAAGCTATCAGGTTTATACCGATGCATATGGAACTGTTTTAGGATGCATATAAATGCAAGAGGGTAAAGTAATTTTTGCGTTAAAAATCTGACGTCATTATTTGTACGGAGTTCAATGCTCTATTTTCACCGATCATCAGAGTCTGAAGTATAATTATACTCAGTATGAATTAAATTGTTGACAATAAAGGTGGTTAAGGTTAATTAGTGATTATAATTTAACTATTCAGTATCATCCTGGAAAAGAAAATTTCATAGCCGATGCTCTTAGTCGACGTGCTATGTTATCTGCCATGATTATTGAAAGTTCTTTGGAGGAAGAATTCCACAAACTTGAGATTGTACCTGATCATGATGATATGCTAAGTGAAATGCTATATTTGCGTACCATATAGCCAACCTTCCACAGAGATGTCTTTATCTCCCAAACTAAGGATGAAGACTATCTAAATTTCAAGGCCACAATTAAAAGTGGTCGTCGCCTTATTTGCAATTGCATAATGGTGTTATCTATCAAAATAATAATCTCTGGATTCCTAAGTTCATGCACCAAGAATTTCTTATCCAAAGCCATTATTTTGGATACAGTGTCCATCCTAGATGTACAAAGATGTATCAACACTTGAATCAGTCCTTCTGGTGGCTTGGTATGAAGAAAAGCGTAGCTGATTTCATGGCTAAATGTCATGCTTGTAATATGGTGAAGGCCAAGCACCAAAGGCCTAGTCATCTTTTGCATCCACTAAAAATTCCTGAGTGGAAATGGTTGATATTTTGATGGATTTTGTTATGGGATTGCCTTGTACTGGATTTGGTGTCGATGCAATTTGGGTTATTATGGATCGATTAACTAAATTAGCGCATTTCATTCATATCCATTATACCGACTCTATAGAAAGACTCGCAAAGCTTTATATTAAAGAAATTATTAGGCTGCATGGCATTCCTAAATCAATAGTATCCAACAGAGATAGTGGGTTCACTTCTAAGTTTTGGCAAGCTGTGCACCAAGATCTAAGAACTACCCTAGCTATGAGCATGGCCTTTCATCCTCAAACGGATGGTCAAACTGAAACATTGAATCATGTTCTTGAAGATCTGCTTAGGCTCAGTATTATTGATTTTGCCAGTTTCTGAGAAGACCACATTCCGTTAGTCAAGTTTGCATACAAAAATAGCTTTCAAGCTAGTATCAAAATGGCTCCTTATGAAGCCTATAGAGCAGAAATTGTAGTACTCATCTGGCATGGTCAGAAATATGAAGTGTTCAGCTTTACAGATTTGAATTGATTGAAGAAACTAACAAAAGATTCAGTTAATTCAGCAGATAATTCGTTCAGTTCAAGATCATCAAAGCAAAAACCATGATGCTCATCATCATCCTATAGAATTTAGTGTTGGATATTGTGCCTTTTTAAAAGTTAGCCTGATGAAAGATGTCTATATATTTGGCATAGTAAGGAAACTCAGTCCCTGTCATGTCAAACCTTTTGAGATATTAGCCAAAGTAAGATCAACAGCCTGCAGGTTAAATCTTCCTGATGATTTTACAATAGCTTACAATGTGTTCCATGTATCATCATTAAGAAGATGTCTCAGATACCCTTCTCTTCTAGTTCAGCTTTCAACAGTGGAAATCCAACTTGATCTCTCTTATGCCGAAGAACCTATTAAAATATTAGATCATGATCAAATGCAACTAAGGAATTTCTCTATTCCAATGGTTAAGGTTCTATGGAAGAATTATTCACTGGAAGAATCTATTTGGGAAAAGAAAGCGAATATGCATCATAAATGTCCAAAGTTCTTTGAAAGCCTGAGTAATTCTCCTATTCCTTCCTTTTTAGTTACTTAATATATATTTTTGCTTTCATGATACTTTCTTCACTCGAATGATATTGAAAATGACATTATACTTAAGTGAGGGAGTTTGTAACAGCCCAAAGTTGTTACCATAGTCAATCAGGACTTAACTAAGTCCTAATTTTGATTCTATCACTCTTAAAAAGTCATTTAGAATACACCCTGAAGGTTTGGTTCAAATCAGAAGTCGTTTGGATCAAAACCCTAATTCTAGAAATTTTGATAATTTGGAAAATGACCTACCTAAAGTGACCTCAAATCAAAAGGCTAACCTTGCCATTGCACTCCTCACCCCTAAATTAGCTATGGATGATGTTTTGGAAGTATTTTGAAGTCGTTTGATTTTCGTCAAATATTTTAATATATTTAAAATACCCTAAAAATTAGGAAATTAAATACTCATCGAAATCGAAATTCAACTTTGCCATTGTGTTCCTCACCCTTCAATTAGCTATGGGTGAATTATTGGAAATTTATGGAAGCTAATTAATCAATAAATTTTAATTAAGGAAATTATTTATGATTATTGAATAATATTTTAATAAATTCCATTATCGGTTCTGTTTCTTTCCTTTCGTGCCATTGGTTCTTATTCTATTTCCATTTCCTTTTGCATGATGCGAGCAGCACCATTCGATCGGACCATCTAACCGGACTGTTCGAATCGATCATCCCTATCACGATGGCACGCGGTCGAACCCGCATGCAGATGGCCCTCTCCACCACCTTAAACCCTCTTTTAACACAATTTTCTACCTATAGTCAAGATTTCACCTTCTTGAGTAATTCCTGTGCCAAATATTCATGCACTGCATTCCATATAGTCGTCCTGATTGAATGAAGAGCTCCCAGCCATGGAAGTTAAGGTACTCGATCCTCCTCATCCATTTATGTGCTTACTTCCATTTGAATTTGATTACATATTTTGTAATCTTGATTGCAATGTGATCGAGTCTAATCGAGCTCAAATGAGCTCGATCGGACGAATTTACAGTAACACACAATGCCACTCAGACTTCTCCCACACCTAATCATCTAGGGCTAGCTTACGTCAACAACTGAGGCCACCTCCACTCTTGGTTCAATCGCCATTGGAAAGAGCTTTTCAAGCCCTACTCATTGCCATGTGGGCCGACCTCTGGCGAGGCCAGACCGGCCTCTATTTTGCGTGCCTTAGGCCAACCCTTTGGTTCCCATCGTGTGCCTTCACCCGCGATTAAGATGAAGGAGTAGGCCCCACTGCATGTGCGCGTGTCTTCTTCAGAAGTCGAGATGGTGGGACCCACTGACATGCTGGCATCTGCTGGTGTGAGCTGTGGGACCCACCACTGTCAGCTAAAGGAATTAATTTGAAATGCTAATTTATTTACTTAAGCTGCTATTAATTGATTTAATTAGTTAAATATAGAATTCTAGACATGCATAACTTTTAATTCATTAATCCAAACATAGCAAATATATATCTCATTTTGCTTAGAAAGTTATGAAGAATTTTATGGTGGTATTTAATTTGTTGTTAGACCAGTATTTAGAATAATGACTTTAGGACCCTAATTACTCTATTAAACCCTAGATTTTTAATTACTCATAAGTTAGTCATTTTAGCTTCAAATTGAGTGATCCAATATACCATTATGATTAGGAGAACGTGTAGATCAGTAAACTGCAAAAATATTTAGGATTTGATACTTAGTTTTCTTAATTAGCCCTAATCCCTCCAAATCATAATTAGTGAGGATTAACATCACTAATTACCCAAATTGAGAAATTAAAGTTGTTAATAGCTTTTAGAGTAGGAAAGAATCAATGATGAAATTAGTTTTATGATTTTGTGATTAATTTTACTAATCACTCACTAATCACCTTAAACCCTAATTAGGGCCTAGCTTAGTTTAATGGAGTCCAAATTGGGTGAACTCACAATCATTGTACTCAGTGTGCTATATATAATCTATAGCCACTGAGTTTTTTAAATTTGGACACCAAATAAATAATTTAGCTTTTTAGACACATCCCTTAAATCTCCTAAATTACATTTTTAAATCATAATCTTGTTTTGACCATAACTTGGCCAAATGATCTCAAAATTTAGTGATAGACTCTATGGAATCCTTAAGCGATAAACAACATAAGTATAACAAAAATTCTATATTTCCCTAAGCAAAATTTCTAATCAACCCTTAATGAGGTAAAACCCTAATTTGAGCTCATTAGCTTTAATCCTTGACTAATTTGAGTGTACTTACTATCTATCTTCATATTAAGTAGTAAATAACCATTTGATTTTGACAAATGTTAGCTTGGAACCATAATTCATAAAGCTTCATTTTACTCAGTGTGCTATATATAATCTATAGCCATTGAGTTTTTTAAATTTGGACACCAAATAAATAATTTAGCTTTTTAGACATATCCCTTAAATCTCCTAAATTACATATTTAAATCCTAATCTTGTTTTGACCATAACTTGGCCAAATGATCTCAAAATTTAGTGATAGACTCTATGGAATCCTTAAGCGGTAAACAACATAAGTATAACAAAAATTCTATATTTCCCTAAGCAAAATTTCTAATCAACCCTTAATGAGGTAAAACCCTAATTTGAGCTCATTAGCTTTAATCCTTGACTAATTTGAGTGTACTTATTATCTATCTTCATATTAAGTAGTAAATAACCATTTGATTTTGACAAATGTTAGCTTGGAACCATAATTCATAAAGCTTCATTTTAGACCTTTATGTAGGGGCAAAATTATTATTTTGCCTAAAATTAGGTTTAAGTATTCTTAAGCCTTAGAAACCTGAAATATTTGTTATAATCAATAAATTAAGTGATTAAGAATCAATATTAGATCTTTTGGACTTATTAAATTAAATTCCATGACAAACCTTAATATTTCCCTTAAGAGCTTCATAATGTGGAATCTAGTCCACATTATGTCATCCCTAAGTTCTTAGAATCAGTAAACATGTATAGTAAGAGATAAATAACTTTAATGCTTAATAATTGAACTATTCACTAAGTTAATTATTTAAAAAACTTCCTTAATTAAGTTTCCTTCCTTAGGCCTTTAGGAATCTTTCTTAGGGATTAGTTATGGATTTATATTAGAATTCATTAATTGGGTAAATGGGTTACTCAATTGATAAAACCTTGGCTTTATTAGGTATTATATTTCATCCCTTATTATGATTATTTTGTATTTAAACTTTATCTTAATACTAGAGATTCATCTTGTTAAGTTTGACTATGATTAATAAGATAATTTTAATATATAGTTTGTAAGAGTTGGGCTTAACCTTACACCCTTAGTCCTTAGCACTTATTGGATTGAGATGTTAAACCCCAGCATTTTGGAGTTCAATTCTTGATCCCTCAATCTCAATTTATCTTAATTAAAATATGTTTGGGTTAATTAAAATCATTATTTAAGATGGTTGATTCATTATTTAACTTATATAAGCGCCATTGATTGAATTATACTAGAACTTAATTAGTTCTAATTGCTTTAAACCTTATAAGATAATAGTTCTGAGTTCTTACTGAATAATTGAATATTGGAGATCCTAAGCTAGTACTATCTCAGAATAGATAGAATAAATTAACATTAGAAAATAATATATATCACATATGTTTAGTGAAGTTTTTTGCTTACTTCAAATTTATTACTTCGCATACCTTGTCTTTGAGTCTTTTTCCTTAAACATACTAGTTGGACATAGGATGTTTGATGAGTATCCTATGTTAGGTTTGAAAATGCATAAACATGATTTAACTTTAATCAATACATTCAGTTCTTTAGTTATCAGTTTAGTATAGTGTGTTCTAATTTAATCTACCTCTTCAGTTCAGTTCTTTTGATATATAATCGACTCGGATCCACCAATGATGGCTTGGATGATACATATCTGATTTTATAGTTTGACTCAGAATCACCCATGTTAGGGCTTGGATGATACATGTTTGAATTTCTATTCAATGGCCCTGTTAGGCTCATTTCTATTATGGCAATAGTAATTTAAACACACTTCTACTTTCAATTCAGTGGTTTATTTAGCCATATTTTTCTGTTATGCTTTCTGCATGTTTTTATAGTTCATTTCAGTTCGGTATTTTTTCAATTTAGTTTTACACAGTTCTTGCATATATTGGGATGATATTTTTACTTCAGTTTGCTTTCTTATTTTAGTTCCGATTATTTTATATAGATCATCATGTATTTATTTAATCATAAGCATATTATGATGAGTTTACTTTCAGCACTTTCAATTATTTACATATTTACTGCCTAACCTTGTTACAGCTACTAGTTGAGGTATATTATTCACATACTTTATTTGTTTAGTTATAAATATTTTATTTATAGCTATCATATTCTTTTGTCACTTGTTGCACCTCTTTAAATGCTTGTATGTTTAGTAAAATGTGATATCTTAAAGCATGTAATTTTATGCAATCAAACTAAAATATACTTAAATAATTGTTTAACTGTAATTTTTTCTTTTATTGGCTGGGGTCCTGGTATTGTGATACTGACAAGTCAGATTCAGAGCCGTTCATAGAGGTAGCTTCGGGAGGAGCTTACTCAAGAGGAGGACCTTTCTGTTGCTGTTGAGGCTTAGTTAGACTTTATTTTCTGCATATGAGGATGAGTTCCTTTTTCATTTAATTTAGTTTGTAATAACTAAATATTCAGGATGTATTTACTTTTCTGTACTTTCATATTGAGTTGAGTTATTATTTATGTTATTATGCTATGAATTTGGATGTTATGTTTACCTTGCTTCCATGTTTTGATATGTTGATGTATGGCTTATAGTTTTTAAGAGATAAGCTTTTCAGCTAAGATAGGTTGGGTTGATTCTTAACTCGACTATAGTTGGGAGATTTGCATTAGTTAGTGATCATCTTCACTATAATCATGTTAATATTAGTATACGCATGACCATGATGGGGACGGGGCGCCACAATACCTCTCCCTAAAATTAGTAAGCATTGCATTCCATAAGAAGAAGCATAAATAACACAAAAAAAATTCCTAAGAATACCATCTTTAAAATTTTACTTAGCAAGCTAAAATGTTCCCCAAATCACCCTTTTATGAAGTCATACGATGTTCTAAAAAAATAGGAAGGGCAGTAGAAAGAGCCAAATACTGAACCAAAGATAAATGAAGGTTACTCATGATCAATCCTTTTATTGTTAAATGAATTTTAACCTTCAAAATATATTCATAACTATTCTAAGTCAGATCAAGATTATGTAATTCTCAAAAACTTTAAAAAGATATTTATTGCTTACTCGATGATAAGCAAAACATTAAGTGTGGAGGTATGATGAATCCAATAAATATAGGTAATTTAGTGTTAGGAATGATGATTTATATAAAATTTGTTGTACATTGATGTGTGTTTTTGCTACATTTCGAGAAGAAGAGCTCCATTCTAAAAAATATATAAAAATGAGCAAAGAGTGGCGCTACAGCGCCCCACGGCGCGCTCAAAATGCGCAATGGTGGACACAGCAAGAGAGCAAGGCACCGCAGCGTGCTTTAAGTGGACACAAATAGAGAGCCAGGTGTTATAGCATGTCGTGGTGGATCATTCTTAAGAACCGAACACCACAGCACGCCCTGACAGATATAAACCTGAGAGTTCGACACTACAACATGCCATGACGAGTAATTTCCTGAAGGCCAAACGCTACAGCGTGCCTTGGCGGATGATTTTCTGAGAGCGATACACTACAATGCGCCCTAGCAAATATAGACTCAAGAGATCGGCACTACATCTAGCTACAAGAGTGCCACAAATAGACCTAACCCGACAGCCATGTGCCACAACTGCTGTCGCGCCAGACAAGCCGAAAACCTGGCACCACAGTGCGTTGTAGCGCCCACCATATTTCTACTCTAGAATAAGCATCCTAGTCAGCCTTGGGAAAGGAAATAAACTTAACTTTTCCCCTTCCCATAATATGTATTGATTGTAAATATTTAAAACTCCTCATTATTAATGGAACAAGAGAATAAAACTTAAATAAAAATTTAATTCCTAAGGAGGAGGTAGGGCTGGCTACTTCGATTGCAAAGAAAGCTGAAGGAAAGGTTATATAAAAGAACATTGAAGACTTAGAGAAGCTTCCAAATTTCAATTTATGAGTTCTTGATTCTAAGTGCTACTGGAAGAACAATTAAGGAGAGTCCCATACCCATGGGAGGAGGAAGGTGCAACCAATGGAAGAGGAGAAGCACAGAGAGCAAGGAGCTAAGGAAATTCAATGAAGTGAGATCCAGGTGAACACGCTAATTGTTCCCTAGTATTGTACTCTTACTTTACACCTTTTGTTTTCTTGTAAAAGCCATGCAATAGCTTAGTTTCTCTTATTTCTTTCTTTGCACTTTTAATTTAATGGCAGCCTAAACCTTCCTTGTGGAGGGTTGGGCATGAGCATATAATAACATATTGATATAATGTAATGTACTCTTCATTTCAATGAATGTTATTTAAATCTTGAATATTTGTATGTGTGTAAATGAAAGAATTGGACTATGATAATTCCTTATATAAAGTTATTGATTATGTATTTTCATTATAAGAATCTCATAGATCTCATTAATCATCTTATTCTAATGTTGTGCATGCTTGAGCGTTAACACTGCGATTGTCCGTAACAATATTCATCGTGCGAAAATAGCCCACGCACAACCTTGGACAAGTGCTTGATCATTTGTGCCATGAGGGATGTTAATATTCTTTGAGCTCCATAGCTCACTCCTGCTTAAGCAAGGTGTTGTTATGCATTAAGCTATGAGCCATGTGACAAACTCATTTAGTTTTGTAGAAAATTATTTTGACTAAATTAATACTAGATGTTGTTGTGTTATGGAGACCATTTAGTCCATCATGGAGATGCTAATGGTGCTCTAGTGTGCCTCTAGGAGGTACCGAGGCGATTCAAAACAGGGAGTGAAGTCCAACAACAGCACAAACACTACGACATGCCACAGTGGAAATCGGCGTTACAGCGTGCCGCAGCGGGTCCATCCCAAGATGCTGTCAATTCGAAAGGCAAGCGCTACCGCGCGCCATAGTGGCATATAACTCAAAAGGTGGGCGCTACTGCATGCCCTAGCGGTAGAAAATTCGAGACATGGGTGCTACCACGCGTAGTAGTGGGTTCTATCCTGAGACACGGGTGTTATTGCACGCCGCAACAGGTTCCAATTCGAAATACGGGCGCTATTGCGCGTTGTATTGCATGGAGGATTTCTGCTCTATTTTAGGTTACACTCTAAGTAAATTGGAGACCATTTTGGACCTTTTGGGGTCCGAAAATGTGCTGGGTACTTAGTAAACAAGTTGGGAGGAGTTTATAATATTGGCCTTCTAAGTTTGGAGGCTAATGATGATGTGAGGAGGAGATCCCAATGCGAAGCCCTAAGGAAGTTGCAGTGCAAGAAACCTCATATATGTTGAAGAAGATACTCCAGGTGGTAGCTGCTTCCTCTGCTTTCCATATTAGAGTAAGAACTTATATATTTTCAATCAAAGAATAAGCTCTTTGTAACTTTCTAATCTTCAAGTTTTTATACTGATATTTTCTATAGTGTGGCTTTATAGCTTTTCCCTTTCTTGGGTTGTCCACATAATCTTTTGTGTTTGGATATTTGTGTGCTTGTGCTTATCTTGCATGCATGTGCAGTGTGATTTTCTAATTGTGGTTTTATGATTTTTGATTTGCTTAGTAACCGTCAATGCAACCACGATCCTCAATCGAGTGCTCTTGCTAAATCGCTATCGCTACGGAGAGAGTGTGCTATGTGGTGTTCATATTTTTTATATTTTATTCCAACAAGTGGTATCAGAGAGAGGTTACCTTGTTGGTTCAAGGGTTTGCTATTTGAGTGGGAGCAATGGCTAATGAGATGAGGTACAAGATATAAAAAATCAATGAAATGCAGATGGTGGATCTGCTTTTCCAAAATAGGTTATATCTTCCATTTGAAGGAGCCAATAGAAAACCTGCAACTATGACTAACGAAGAGTAGGAAGTTCTCAATATAACTGTATTGGGTTTGTGTTTTTTATCATTATCTTTTTTTGCTGCTTTTAACATTGTTAATTAGAAAACTACTATAGATTTCATGGATGTCCTAATGAAAATGTATGAGAAGCCATCAACTTCAAATAAAGTTTTCTTGATGAAAAGATTGTTTAACTTGAAGATGATAGATGGCTATTCAATGACTAACCACCTCAATGGGTTCAGCACGGTGACAGGCTAGTTAAGTTCAGTGGGCATCATTTTTGATGATGAGGTCTGAGCTTTGTTGTTCCTCTCTTCATTGCCGGACAGTTGGGATGGGCTGGTTACAACCATCAGCAATTCATCAGGAAATACATCATTGAGATTTGACGACATTGTCAAGCTTGTACTGAATGAGGAGGTGCAGAAAAAATCTCATGAGGAGGCATCCACCTCAGCACTGAATGCTGAAAGTAGGGGAAGACATACTGAAAGGAGACATAACAAAAATAGGCCAATGTATCGATGAGGAAAATTAAGACCCAGAAAAGCGAAGTCTGATTGCTGGAACTGTGGGAAGACATGTCACTTCAAGAAGGATTGCCTTACCTTGAAGAAGCAAAGTGATGGAGGTAAAATGATAAACCCCATTATGAATGTTTTAGCTGAGGAGGATTAAGATGTATTGATTCTCTCACTTGTGAACACAGTGTCCTGGGTAGCAAACTCGAGCGCATCCTTTCATGCGACTCTATCGAGGAGTGCCTTCAAGAACTACACCAATGGTAACTTGGGAAAGGGAAATCTTAGAAATGATAAGGCATGCAGCATCATTGGCAGAGGTGATGTGGATATTCAGCTACTAAGCGGCGTAGTTTGGAATATCAAGGATGTTAGACATGTGCCATGTCTAAAGAGAAATCTAATTTTTGTGAGCCAACTAGCTAGAGAGGGTTACATCACTTATTTCACTAGAGACTTATGGAAAGTCACCAAGGGTGCACTTGTTATTGCATGAGGCAATATAGAAGGTACATTTTACCTGATCAATAAAGTGTGATTCTATTATAGCTGTAGAAGAGATAGATATAGATCTATGGCACCGGAGACTTGGCCATATGAGCGAGAGAGAATTGAAATCCCTACAGACAAAGAGAAAGCTCCAAGGACTGAGGTCAGTATACTTGAATTTCTATAAAGATAATGTGCTGGGAAAATAGATGAAGGTTTCATTCCCTAAAGTTAGAAGAGAGCTAAAAAGCAAGAAGCATGAGTTGGTGCATATAGGTGTGTGGAGGCTAGCTCCTACTTCTTCCATAAATGGAGTCACATATTTTGTCACCTTCATTGATGGCCATATAATGAAGGTATGGGTTTACTTTCTAAAACATAAATATAAAATTTTTGATATGTTTAAAAAGTGGTTAGCTTTGGTGGAGAATGAGATAGAATTAAAGCTTAAGTACTTGAGGTTCGGTAATGGCGGTGAGTATAGTGCTGTGGCGACCCTGCCCCGCTGTGGTTCTGTTAACTCTTAAGTTAACATGATTATGGAAGAGGGGTCACCAAATGATAAGATCCTTACTTATGAATAGATTAGGCACACATCCTAACTTATTATAATTAAGTAGTTTTCCATTTAAGAACTATTTCACTAAATGAAAAGTACATGAAAGCAAAGTGCAGAAGAAAAAATAGTAACATATATTCCATCACAATACAGTAATAAGAACATATAACTCAGAATAATAGTAGTAAAAGAAAATACAATTTAAACCATTATTATTACAACATTTTAAGTAAAAGCTAAAATAAAAAGAACAACACTCAACCTCACAAGCAACAAAAGAAAAGAACTAAAGAAACTAAGGGTCTTCAATAGATCGAACCTCCTCCTAAATCCAGTCTTCAAAAGGCTCCACAATCTCAAATAGCTCAGAGTCTACCATTGTCGGTTTCACAATAATAGGGCCCCAGACAATAAAAGAAAAATCTATTAGGCAAAATGTCTAAGTACATTTTAGGCTACAATTTTATTATGTTAATTTAGATATCACCATATACTATACATTTAAAACAAGCAGTAAATGAGCAGAATGCATGTGAAAGAGAAAGGCAGTTATAACCAATAATTCTATAACTTAACAAAATATGAAGTAAGCACATACCTACAAGTATAGCTGTAACAAGGTTAATTATAAAATAAAGACTAAATACTAATATAACAATAAGGAAACTCAACCTAAACATGCTTATGATCAATATAAACTCATGCTAATTGACATAAAGTAAAAGCACATATGAAATAATTAAGTAATTAAAAGTGAGACTAACATCCTATGAATGTAAACAATAAGTAAAACTAGCATCCTATAAGTAGAAGTAAAGCTAGTAAATGCAGAAGACAGTAAGTAAGAAAGTGCTGAAATGTAGACTAAAATAGAAAGTATGAAACTGAGACTGCTATGACTAAATCAAGACAATCAGACTTAAAGTATAAATGCACCTAAATTAGTATTACCAATAAGGGAAAAAAGGATATAAAGTCTAACGAATAACATCCTAGCCGGTCATAGGTCTAGGCTTGGTTAGACTTACTTTAGGCAGAGGAATACCATTCTAACCGGTTATAGGTCTAGGTCTAGGCTTGGCCTGTACTAAGGTATAAGTATGAAAAAGGCATACTATTTAGGCTACATTTTAAATAACCATAAATTCATTAAACCACACATTAATAAAGAAATATGCCAATGCTATTATGCAAATCAAGTTTGACATGAGATACTTTTCAAATGACTTATGCTTAATACATGTGACCAAGGTATAAAGCTCAAAATAAGGTAAGCAAAGCATCAAATATCAAAGTGAGCAAGAGACTCTACTAAGACACATGTGATATCTAATATTATCTAATTTATTTGTTCTATCTACTCTAAGTTATACAAGTTCAGGATCTCCAATTCCTACTATCGAGTGTAACTCAAATTTATAATCTTATAGATTGAAAATAATTAGGATTAACTAGGTCCTAATTATAAATAAATCAATGTCGGCTATATAAGTCTAAATAAATCAATCAACCTAATCTGTTTACTTAAGCAACCCCAACCTATCTTGATTAAGACCAAATCAAGATGGAAGGATTAAGAATTAAACTCCATATATTGGGGTTTAATTACTTAATCCAAAGGTGATCCTAAAGGACTAAGGTTTAAAACCCAATCTCACGGATTAAGATTTAAGGCAAATCCTATTAAGTAAAGTCACACTTAATAAGATAGATTTCTATTCTAAATTCTAAGGTTAAAAGATCAAATAATTATAAATAAACTATAAAAATCTATAAACTATCAGAACCAAGGCTTCAACTATTAAGTAGCTCAATTTACACAATAGATGAAATCTATCATAAGGGCTAATCCTAACTACTAAGGAAAATCTTAAGAAACTAAGATGAACACTCAAGCTCTGATCCTAACTAATATTATAAGCAAGATTAATGATAGATTAAGGAGGTTCAAAAATGAGGTATGATGTGAGATGAATCTCACATTATATAATTAAATATACTTATGATTTCTTTAAGGAAGAAAATTAGAGTTTCGATTTAAAACTAAAATTATGGCTTAAATTAATAAAAATTCATTCTTAATTACTTTACTTATTGATTTTAGAGATTAAAACATGAATCTAGGGTTTAAGAATACTTAAACTTAAATTGGGGCAAAATGACTATTTTGCCCCTCCTTAAGGGTCTAAAAAATTTGCTTTTTATTTAAGGCTCTAAATTAGAAATTTTTAGTGGCAAATGATTACTTACTATATAATATGAAGATAGACAATAGGTACATCAAATTTGGATAATTATTAAGCCTTATGAGATCAAATTAAGGAATTTGACTCATATGGGTAATTTGATAATTTTACTTAATAAAATTCAATTTTTCTATCACTTTATTAAAGCTTACTGTCTAAGAGTTTCATAAAACCTAAAATCACTAAATTTTGATAAGTATTGGCTAAGTTATAGCCAAAATAAGTTTATGGTTAATTATGAAAATTAGGGTTTCATAAATGGGGTCAAAAACTTAACTTTTTCATTTGATATTAAAAATAAATAAATTTGGTTGCTATAGCTTTCCTATAACCCACTGATTACTTTAACTAATAGTAGACCCAATTTGGACTTCATTTGGTCAAGTTATGACTTAATTTTGGTTAATAGTGATTAGTGAGTGATTAGTGAAATTAATCACATAATCACTAAATCAATCATACCACTAAGTTCTAATATACTCTAGTAACTATTAAAAACTTGAATCACTCAATTTGGATCCCTAATTTTATAAATCTTCACTTATCAAGATTTAGGGTGATTAGTGAATGATTAGTAAAATTAATAAAAAAAAATTATAAAATTAATTTCACCACTGTATTCTACACTACACTAAGAACTATCAGCAATTTAAAATTCTAATTTTGAATAATTAAGGAGCTTAATTTTTACTAATTCATTTTTTAGAGTAATTAGGCAAAATTAAGAAATACAATTATAGAAATTAAACTTTTCTTGCAGATTAGTATTCAACATATTCTCTTAATCAAAATGATATATTGGATCATATTATTTGAAGCTAAATTAACTAAGTTATGAATTAATTAAATTTTAGGATTAAGAGATTTAATTAGTTTAAATGATAATTAATGAAATTAATCTCCAAATAGAAAAATTAATTGCATAATATTAATCCTTGCATTTTTCTAATGAAAATGGTATATTAGATCACTATATTTGGAATTGTAATACAATGTTATTAAGTTTTAAAAATTTAAAATAAATTGAATAAGCAAAAATTTAAGAACAAAAGGAAAAAATAAAAATTCTAAGATGATTTCTTTAGCCACTCAAATGTTAAAAAAAAACTAAAATTTTAGGATCAAATTTTTCCCTGCATAGATCTCCTCAGGAGATATACCATATATTAATAGAAAGCTCTCATCAAGATATTTCTATTAATACCAAATATGTCTCCTAATTTTATAGATAAATTAATAAATTATAAGCCCTAATTTAAGCTTAAAGAAAAATAGAGGGTACTTTTATAGTTCGTTTTGGAGTTTAAATGAAAAAAATGAAGTTGCTACTCTGCTCTATGATAGATCCAAATGATGTAAACCAGACTTGATGTAGAAATAGAGTTAAAAACATGATATTTTTGAGATCCTAAAGCGGTGGCAAAGCCACCTCATCCATCGCGTGTTGTAAAGAAGAAGCTGTGGAAAAATCTATTTTGTTTTCTTTTTTTTTAATAATTAATAATTAATTAATTATTAAATACATTTTAATTATTCAAAATTAAATAATTAAACAAGCTCTGAAAAATTCCAAAAATTCACCTCTAGCTAATTTGGGGGTGAGGAACGCAACGACGAAGTCGAATTTTGATTTCAATGAGAATTTATTTTCATATTTTTCTAATTAGTTTTCTAATTATTTAAATATATTAAAATATTCGAGAAAATTTGACGACTTCCAAAATTTTACCTTTATCTAATTCGAGGGTGAGGAACGCAACGGCGAAGTTGGATTTTTTATCAGAGGTCAAATTAAATAGGTCAAATTTTAAGGTTCTTGAAATTTTCAAAATCAGGATTTGATCCATTTGACTCTTGATTTGGACTAGATCTTTGTGGTGAACTCCTAATGACTTAATTAGAGTACTAGAATCGCAATTAAGACTTAATTTAGTCTTAATTACCTAAGTAACAACTTGGGTTGTTACAGACTCTCCTACATAAGAACGATGTCATCCTCGACATCACGCAAGTGGAAAAACTATTATAAAAATTGGAATGAATATCAGGTGATGCAATAGAATTAGAAGAAGTATTAAGATTATAAATTGGCTTTTCATGCTCAGATCAAGTGACTAATTTTAATCCTTACACAGGCTTTTGACAAGCTTTTTAATCAATGATAGATTTGATAGACTTCATGCTATATAAAATGGATAATAAGATGATGAGGTTTATGAGAATATTAAGCTACTCTCATTTGGGGATTATTAGAATATGAAGAAGATCTACTAGCACATGAAGTCCTGTAATGATTAAACTGAAATCATGGCACCTCACCATAAATTTTGAAAATGCATTCCTTAGCAGATTGCATTTTCTTTAGAAATTGAAGATTTGATCGATGATTACTTCCTATAATTGATATTAATATCAAGAATATGAAATTATCCAAGAGAATTAAGACTTAGGAGTATTTGAAGGAAAAAGGATTTTCTATTTAGAATACAATCTCAAATTTAATATTTTAAGGTTGGATATTCACAATCTTATCTTACAGGTAATACTAGGGAAGGCTATAAAAGAAATAAATGTTAACATTCAACTAAGTTGAATGGGACCTTAAAGGATCAAAGATAATTCCCTAAGACATATCACATGACTTAACTCTTTTTGGTTAGTCTACTACTTAGCAAGGGACATTTCCTGCTAAGCACTGGATAATTTAAGGATCAAAGATCCTAAAGGTCCTACACTTAAGTGATATTCACCACTTAAGAAAGCTTAGGCAACTAGTTAAACCACTATAATATTTAACAAAGATTACAGGATATCGATAATTCTAATTTAATGAATTAGAATATGAAGGCTTGACATCAAAGAACAAGAGTTCTTTGACAACTTATTCTACTAGCATCTAAGATCAAAAACTAGCTAAAGGACCATTATTAAACTAAATCTAATAATGAAGCTAGAGGGTTGGTTGCTAAGCTCTACTCAAAGATTAAGATTAGGATGAACTTACTATATGAATTAGTCCATACTAGGTTTGAATTAATAAAGAGACATTCATCTCTTACGAAAAGGTTCTATTCAGGCAAGTAGGATCAATATCCATTTAGGATACATAGTCTCAAGGTTAAGGGAAATTTTAAGATTTTAAGTCTCACAATATGACTTAATATCAAAGGTTTGAAGATTACAAAAGACTATTAACACAAGTCATAAACTTTGACTAGGTTACGATAAAGAACTCGCTTATCCATATGGATAAGTACTAGGAAACTTAATAAGAAGCTAAGACTATTATCATAAGCCATAATATATGGATTATGCCCAAGGTTCTAGAACTAGATGTTAATATCTAAGTCACAAAATGTGACCTAAATCATTAATAATCTAAGGGTTAAACTTAACTTATCTTGAATGTGAACTCTTTCCAAGGGAATAATTAATATATGCTCAAGTTATATCATGACCTAGGCATACATTTAATGGTTGAACTTAAACTACTTGGGAGAGAAGATTTTCTTATTCAAAGATAATAAGATTTTCTATAAATAAGCTATTTACTTAAGTGACATTCATCACTTAGCGAATATTAAAATAAAGGAAAGAGAATTTCTATCCAATCAAGTTGGACAAGGGAAGGTACAAGATTAACTTATTAAGTTACCATAAGTAACTTAACTAAAAAGGTGTTTCCAAGGGATTAACTATAAATTCTAACCCAAAAATTAGAATTCAAAATGCTTTATAACTTAAAGGAAGGTTTAATCTTCAAAGTACAAAGATTCTTTGACTTATAATGGGTTCTATGTTTAAAACTAAATAGAACATCATCATTAGGCTAGGACTATGAATGAAACAGGGTTCACTAGAGCTAAAATTATGAGCGTGCACTTACAGGTTAGAATAATCTAATCATTATGTAACCCATATTAAGGAATGTAGGGTGAACTAATCATAAAATTAATTCACTCTAAGGTTTTATTATTAACCAATTATTCATCCTTGGTTAAGGAATGTTACTTAGATAAAGAGGGTGATTATCAAACTTGGATATTTAATTTCATGGAAGAGGGAAGCTTATTTCATCCAATCACATAAGGTGACCTGATACATTAAAATTGTAAGAGTCAACAAAATAAATTAAGATAATAGATTGCTTATTATTTGGGATAAGATATAATCATAGGCTACTATTAAGAGTCATAATTATGACTTAGTTAACTAAGGTCCTACGGTTATAATTATCCATTCTAAAGGATATAGATACACTCATCCCAAAGGAGTGAGATGCTTAGAATCTAAGGGATAAGCTAGGCTAATATTTTAAATCACAATTATGACTTACTCGACCATAGATTCAAAGATATGAATCAATCTAATCTAAGAAACTAGAAGTTATTCACCCAAATTAGGTAAGTCACTTCTCAGAAGAAAAATTATTTTTATAAGTTACAAAGGTATGCTTTTGCCAAAAGAATCTAATGTTTGATTGATCAAGTTAAAGAAGAGGAAATTGCTTAATCAAGAATAAGACACTTTAAGCACTAGACTAGGCTTACAAATAGTATTTTCAACATATCCATAGCTAGGGATTTATCCTACCAAGAAAGGTAGAATTATCTACATTATAATATTTAGGTTCAGTAAAGCTGACCCAACAACAAAGCTTATAAATGATTAAGGTAGTATGAATTAAAAACTAAATTATAGGAACTAGTTTTACTTTAGTCTAAAGGGTGAAATGGTCCTCAAAACATAGAAGTATGTTTGAATTGCATGGCTCCAAATTTAAAGGTTACGTACCAATCATAGTTTAAGACTATTTACAGAATTATGAATATTATTGTATTTTGAGATTCTATAAGTTCTTCTGAGATTGCTAAGCCTAGCATTTAAAGCCAAACTCCAACCAGATCTTAAGAGGGTTAATATCTTCAATTTATTAGAAGAAGAGTTTGTGTTCTTAATTGGGATCCCTACAGCTGTGTAGCAATTTATCAATGAACTGGTGATAAGATTTGGGAAAATTAATAGGGCATGAAGTTACAGACATTTGTGAAGAATAGTTTTGGTTACATTAAGCAAAGAATGGTCTTTCCATTATTCTATTTACTTTAATTCATGCCATAATAGCTTAACTAGAGCTTTAATCTCTCCAGCAAAACTGTTAGATGTAACAGGAGTAGAAGATGATTGTCCATGGTTTATTTCTACATAAATCTAAAAATAACACTTTGGAACTTAGAGAAGGAATTCAAAATGTCATTGAATGTTATTAATCATGAATGGGAGAATATGATAGTATTACGATATGAAATATACAATTTAGATTATGTAATAATCTATTATAAAGGATAGAAAATCTATCATATGCATCTTATAACTAGACCAAGTCTAAAGTTAGTGTATGTAACACAAAAATGTTTTCTTCTACAATTCTAGAGGAGTTTCTAAGAAGTAGTATTCCATTAGTTTCTCACTTCATCTTATAGAAGAGAAGCTACAAGTGCAACAAAGATGTGATCGAGATACTCAATTTCCTCTAAGATGAATTCTATGCACTTTAAGTCACATTTTAGTCAAATGAGAAAGATTTAATCTTCTAAAGATAAGATGGTATACTGAAGAGTTTGTCTACCACACAATCTTGAATTGCTATATCTTTGATCTATTGACATTAGAATCCTTAACATTAACTCAAATATTTTAGTGTAAGGGTCAAGGTTTGGCAATTCAGTTTCCTTAATACTATATGTCTTATCAATATTTCTCTAAGTTATTAAACTATTTTTCGCTTTCTAATTTAATCCGTACTTAAGTTTCACTATTTATGGAAGTATTTTCCATCTCATTCCTTTCATTTTGAGTGTTTGATTATGATAATATAGATGTTATTTCAAGTATTCATTTAATGACTATATAGCATAAGAACAATCCATTAGGTAGAGAGGAATACAAATTCTAATATGACACCATATGGAATTCTTTGATACCAACTGTGGCCCCATCCACCGTAATCATGTTAAGAGTTAATAGGACCACAATGGGGTAGGGCCGCCACAGGTGATAAGGAGTTCAAGGAGTTCTGTGCCTTGAGAGGTATCAAGAGGTAGTTTACAGTCCCAAGAGAACCACAGCAAAATGGTGCTGCACAATAGATAAACAAAAAAATCACAGAAAGAGCTAGGATCATGAGATTGCATGCGGAACTCCCAAAGCAATTCCGAGTTGAAGTTGTCAACACAGCTATTTACTTGATAAATTGGAGACTTTATGTACCTTTAAATGAAGGAAATCCTGAGGAAGCTTGGATCAGAAAAGAGGTGAAATTAAACCACCTTAAGGATCCAGGAGCAAACGTGATGCTAAATCAATCAAGTGCACATTCGTTATATATGACACAGGCGAGTTCGATTACAAATTTTGGGACAATCAAAACCAGGGATGTTACTTTTAATGAAAGTGAAATGTACAAGGATTGTATTGGAGTCTAGACTGATTCCAAGGATGCTTAAAATGTTGAGTGCTGGCACATAGAAATTGATGACCGTGAGCCAGATGTTGGAGTACATGAAGAAGCTCAGGAGGGTGTCAATATTGAACCATAAATACCTATGTTAAGTAGATCCACAAAAGTCACAAGACCGCCACAGAGGTACATATCTTCCTTATTTTATCTATTACTAATGGATGGTGGTGAACTAGAAAGCTTGGAAGAGGTACTACAGGTTGAAGATTCAATCAAGTGGGAGGCTGTCATGAATGATGAAATGGCATCACTGATGTCAAATGGGACATGCTGGCACCCCTACCATTTGGGAAGAAGGCGCTTCAAAACAAGTGGGTTTACCAGGTGAACGAAGAACCAAATGGGAGCAAGTGCTACAAGGCAAGACTAGTAATAAAGGGCTTCCAATAATGGCATGGGGTTAACTACAGTGAGATCTTCACCTTAGTTGTGAAGATGATAACCATCAGGGTTGTACTAAATATTGTTGCAGTTGAGAATTTATATCTGGAGCAAATTGATGTTAAAATTGCATTTCTTCATGGAGAGTTGGAGGAGGAGCTATACATGCAACGACCTGAAGAGTACAAGGCTCAAGAGAAGGGAAAAGTAGAGCTAGTGTGCAAGCTTAAAAAGAGTCTTTATGACTTGAAGCGAGCGCCAAGGCAGTGGTATAAGAGATTTGATAGGTTCATGCCATAATTGGGGTACAAGAGATGTCATGTGGGGCCCCCATACTGATAATAAGGAAGTACGGTGCTCCAACTGTGGCAAATCCCCAACTTATGTAAAGTTAGGTGAACCCAACCTGCCATAAGCCAAGGACTTGTCACCAGGTGCTATAACATTCATCAATACAAATATCAAAGTGGCGGAAGCAATACAAAATAGAGTAACATCCATAAGCATACATAGTAGGAAAAGAGAATGCAGTATAGTAACTCATCACAATGTAGAAATAAAATACATCCAGAATTAATTATTACAAACTGAAGTTTAAAGAGAAAAAAGTATCTCTCAATCTTACTGAAATAAAAAGGCAACATCTAACTAAACAGCAGCAGCACGATCCTCCTGAATCTGCTCCTCTTCTGCGACACTGCCCACGAAAACGTCTGAATCTGACATTTGTCGGTATCACAAATGCCAGGGCCCCAGCCAATAAAACAAAAAGGTTACAGTTAGACAATTGTCTAAGTACATTTTAGGCTATTTAAATGAACTGAATATTTGAAAGATATCACATTTAAACTATTTCTAACATGCAAGTAATTATGGGGTGCAACAAGCTATACAAGAAGTGGATTACTATAAACTATCCATTTATAGCAAGCAACATGTATGTGAAGTAACATACAAAACATCAAATAAATAAGGTGAGGCTAAAAGAAAAATAACTGCAACTATTGAAATAAATATGATCATAACATAATTATGATCGCAATAAAACATGCTGAGTATAAAGGAACACAAGTACTGAACATGATAAAATTCTAGCATCCTAAACATACCCCCTACATATATCTAAGCCATAAAAGTATACATACAACATGCAGATTAATATGAAAAAGAAAGGTGACTGAGATATGTGGCAAAAGCAAAGTAATATATGAAATGTAAGGCCATTAAGGCATGTGGCAAAGCGAGCAGAAACTGAAAATAAGGCCACTGAAGCATGTGGCAAAGCAAATCAGAAAGCAATACAATTCGGCTAAGTAGCAATAAGCCTAAGACATAGTACTGCCATACCAGCCAATAAGCCATACAGGGCCTCCAATATTCATCAATTAATCCCCAGCCCAGCCATCCAAATATGCTAGGTCTGAGTCCAGTCTATACAATACTACTACTGAAGAGGCGGACTAAGCTAGGACATATTCTACTAATTGTAAACAAAACAAAACTGAATGATATGCAATTTCAATACTAGCTTAGGATGTATCATCCATATACTAAGTTTTTCCTATTATGCTCAAGGAATAAGGCTCAATATCCAAGGTATGCTCAGCAAATCTAATCAACATAAGCAAGAGACTCAATCTAGACTTATGTGATATCTATTGTTATTTAATTTCCAAATCTAACTATTCTGAGAAGGTACAAGTTTAGGATCTCCAATATCCAGCTATCGAGTAGGATCTCAGATTTATGTCCTTAAAGTCAAATATTAGAACTTAACAAGTTCTAATCCAATAATCATGTGATGACTATATAGTTTAAGTAAGCAAATCAACGACCTAATTTATGAATATTTTACTCTCTTACCCAAATCTTGACTAAATAAATCAAGATTTAAGAATTTATAACTCAAACCCTATGTTGAGTTCAAATTCTTAATCCTAGGTAATATCTTAGTAAGGATCTAGGGTTCATACATAACATCCCAAATTAAAGGTGAAGAGTCCTATAAGCTGTAGGATTCAGGAACTAAGAACTTAGTGAAAGATTATTCTACTGCTTATAAGATAAAATAATCAATTAAGAACTTGACAATCTAAGATCTATATTCAACCTTTAAGATAATCTCATTATCTTATTGATTGAATCTTCCTATACCCACATGGAAGGTTTCAAAAGTTTAAATAATCAATCATTAAAGAATTTCAATTGGAGGTGGTTTAATTCAAATTGAAGATCTAAGCCTAAGATCTAAAGATCTAAAGATCTGAAGTTTGATCACTAAACCGATATTGACCTTCTTAGGTTACTTTAGATCTTAAGCTAAGATTTTACTTAGATATTTCCAATTACTTTTCTTTTAGCACTTAATTCTTAAGTTATCTTAACTGAACTTATTAATGAGATAATTGACCAATTCAATTATTAGATTTAAATTTTAATGCCATATGATCTTTATATGTGAAACTTAAGATATAAGTATCTTAATTTAGGATTTAATGAAGATCTCATGGATTCATGTACACATTAGCACTATTATTATTCTAAGATTTTAGAGAACATTTACAAGCTACCTCAGGATAATTTACTAAAATTTTCAATTTTTAGGGAACACTAAATCACATTTTAGTCAAAATGACCAAAATGCCCCTCTTAAGGCTAAAATTAGGATTTTAGGGTCTATTTACCCAAATTTGTTCTAGTCTATTTTAATGTGTTTCATATTACTTAATGAAGTGGGAAACACCTTTAATTTAGGTTTTGATGACCTAAATGATCTTAATTAGCACTAATCACTTAATTAAGCCACTTATAGTGATTAGTGAAATTAGGGCATTTTAGGGCAATCCAACCTTACAATTAAGTTCTTCCAAACTTAATATGAGGTTAAGAATAATCCCCACCCAAATCAGAGGCTTAATTATGGTTAAATTCTCTAATCCTTGATTAGGGTGATTAAGGAGTGATTAAGGAATTAATTATCCAAAATTCATTTTAAGGGTCTAGAATTGTTCCTTAGGGTATAAGGAGCAATCAGAGCCCTTAAACTCATAAATTGGACAATTAAATGATTTTATATGATTTAATTAAGAATAGAGAGGGTTTGGCAAATAATTTTTAATCCAACCATTGGATCTAAGATTTTATTTTAAATTTAGGTTCCTTGAATTTTTTTGATTCAAATGGTATATTGGATCATACCATTTGGATCTGCATAACTAAAGTTATTTAAATAATTTATTCTGAATGTTTATTTAAATTAGCACTTCATGTTTTGATTAATTAAATTCAGAATCATTAAAAATGCATTCCTAAAATTATTCAATAAACGCGGCCCAAATTCCAAACCATGCGGGTCGGGGCTCAGCCCGGCCCAAAATCACCGTCTTCCTCCTTCGACAAACACCCGACGCTGAGCGCCCTAGGGTTAGCTTCCGACCCAAAATTCGCCACGCACAAATCACGCCAGGCCCTGATCTCAATGGCTACACAATCCTTGACCATAGACGCGTCGATTAAACCTCAAAGCCCTAATTGGGAGGTACTGGATCGCCGGATGATTGCTCGGTCGAAACCTCTCAGAATGCGCACCTGTGAGGAGTTAATTCTCCTCACAGAGTCCACGAGTCGCCGCTATTTTGAACCCTACACATTCAGGGATTGAGGAGGGAGTGATATGGCGAAACGAGGAGCTCTGGGGTGGTCTGGATCCTTGGGGTCCTACTCGGCATTTTCTGCCGTCTAGACTCGTGACTGGATCGATCGATTCGAATCGAATCGATCAATTTGGTCGAACTCAACCATCGATACCTACTTGCAACTATTGCCGAGGGGTATCGATGCTAAATGGAGGCCCAATTGCTCGAGGGAATGCCAAGATTGAGCAAAAGTGGCCCGGCTGGCAGTGTGCTTTCAGACGGTGCTTATGCCGTCTGGCGCACTGCCAGAGCTCACTAGAAGTCCTAGACGACCGCTAGGAGCTAAGGAAGGGACCTAACGCAGCATCTTTGGCTTGAGCGAGAGGAGTCAAGCTGAATCTAGCTCGATAGAGAAGATATGAATGGCTGTACCTCGGGTCGAAGAATCGCAGCGATGAAGGCAATGCAGGATGACTTGATGGCACTAGAGGTTGCAAGAACTTGACAAGGGGTCAGAACTCCATACCACACCCTCTATCAGCTGTACGCAGCAGTCCAGACGCCGAGTATGCCAAGAGCTCCAATCGCTTTAGCCGGGAGATGGAGGAAATCACAGTGAGCAAAGGAGCTCACCGTGAGGCTTGGAAGGTATTTATAAGCTCTAGGAGGGCTTAGGCATGGAGGCCGGGGCTCGGGCTTGGAAATTGGCTCGGCCCGAGGCTCCTCCCTGGATTCCCAAAATTGGGAAGGTCCAGGCCTTCTGGCTCAGCCGGCTAGGCTCGGCCACTTACGGGAAGGTGCCAACGGTCGAGCTGACCTGGCGAGGGGAGTGGCAGACAGGGATTACGTGGCGAATTTCTGCAAATTTTTCCTGTCGAGACGGGATCCTCTGGGGACAAAGATGAACAGTAGCGGGGTCGCCAGGGCTGTCTGATGGTTCGTTAGTTGACGCGGGACGGCTCTGATCACCCGACATCTAACAGTCGCACTTGGGATTGGAACGGCCGTCAAATCTGATCCGGGGATCGAACGGGCGATCGGGTTTACTTAGGCAGATGGATTAAGAGCCGTCAGATCAGATCTTAGAACTGTGGAATGGTCGAGATCTAACGGATCTGATCGAAGGCGCGAGCCATTGGATCGAAACGCGCTGAGATGCGTGCTAGCGATCCTACGGGCGCAAAGCCGTGCGCCGCTGTCGGGACCCCACAGCGGATCTGCCGCGGTCCCGACAGCAAATCCCAGGAATTAATTAATTTAATTTAAATTAATTTTAATTTAAATAAATCTAATTAAATAATATATAATTATCTTAAATTATCTAAATCCAATTTATGACCAAATGAGCTCCAAAAATTCCCAAAAATTCATTCTTAGCTAATTAGGGTATGAGGAATTCAAAAATGAAATCAGATTTCAATTTGAAGATCAAAATAATTTAGGTATTTTTCAGGGCTTAAAAATAGCCAAAAATATCAAATTTTTCAATTTAGCTTCGATTAATTTCAAACTTCTAGGTTTAGGTTTAAATGACCCATTGAACCTAATGGAATCAAAATCAAATCTTGGTTTAGCTTAATTAATCTAATTTTAGCTAGGGTCACAACATAGGGTTGTTACATGTCAGGCGGATCACTATTACTACATAAAATAGTGTAAGACCTCCTATATCATTATATTATTGTATATGGATGATATGTTGATCACAGGATTATATATGGAGGAGATAAGGATGCTGAAAGAACTGATATCAAAAGAGTTTAACATGAAGGATTTGGGGTCACCAAGCAGATTCTTGGAATGATAATTAATAGGGAAAGAAGTGCAAGAAGTCTAAAATTGTCTCAAAAAAATATGTTGAAAATGTGCTGAAAAGATTCAACATAAGTGAGGCGAAGTTAGTGGACACTCCCTTATCAAGTCACTTCAGCTTATCAAAGGAGTAGATGTCGAAGTCTGAAGAAGAGAAGGAGTATATGCTAAAAGTTTCTTATGCTTCAACAGTTGGGAACTTGATGTATGCGATGATCTACACGAGACCGAATATTGCACATGCAATGGGAGTGGTTAGCAGGTTCATGGAAAACCTAGGGAAGCACCATTGGGACACGATCAAGTGAATCCTAAGATATCTGAAAGGCACATCGAGCAAAGCTTTATGCTTTAGAAGATCTGACATTATTTTACAAGGCTATGTAGACTAAGATCTTACGGGAGATGTTGTGTAATATACGTTTATTTCAAATATAATTAACTAAAATTAATTATTAAATAATATTTGAATTATATATACTTTACTATTTTATTATAATAATGTTAAAAATGAATTTAGAGAATATTTGATAAATTTTAAAAAATTAATTTACTTCATAATTTTTTATGGTTATTTTAATAAGAATTTAAATTAAAATAATTATTAAAAATGTTTAAGTGTCAGAATTGAAAATTTTTGACATTTTTGGATTCAGGACGTTGATGTAAGCTAAGGGAGAAATTTTCAAATTTTAAAACTATTTTGAAAAAAAAATTTTAATTTCTGAGTCAAATTGTTGCTTAATCATTTATCCAACTTTGACATTTTTGGTATCGTTGCAATCGTATCGACGAGACATTTCATTTGATACCTTAAAATTTAATTTTCGTTAAATTTTGATTTTTTGAATTTGTAAGAAAATTAAATTTTCATTTATTTATTTAAATTTTGTTATTTGTAATTTTTATATTTTCTTAAAATTTATCTTTGCAAATATACAGACCTCTTATGAATATTCTTATCCTATTTTTATTCCAAATAAAGATAAAATCCATCTCTTAATCTAAACTATTCATTCTTATTTTGACTTATTTATACTTTTAGATTTAAATCATACTTTATTTAATTCATTTTATTGTATTTATATGGCTAGTTGAGGAGTGATGATTTCATAATTTTCCTAAAGCTATTAAATCTTTCTTATCTCCTCTCATCATCTTCTTCTTGTTTAAAAAAAAAAGGCATCTCCTTATCCCCTCTCCCACCATCTCTAATCTTATTCTTCTCCATCTTCCCAAATTCCTCTTTATCCCTTAAGGTTTCTAAAGAATCAAAGGTGAATAGTTGAAGCTTGCAAAAGATTAAAATTTTCTTCTTCTTCATCTCTTTCAAAGATAATATTCATTAAGAAATATATTTCTTTTAATTCAAAATTTTTCTTTTAACTTAATTTTATTAATGAAATCAAATATGCATACAAAATTTCTTTTACTATTTTAGATATCTTCATATTAAGTCAAGATCTAATACATAATTATTTTAGTTTTTTATAAATTTCTAAGGTTTTACTTTCTTTCAAATATTTCTCATGCTTAAGAAATATATTTATGTTAACTTTGTATATCTATATCTTTTAGATTTATCATATTTAGAACTTGAAATCTCCTATAATATGTTCTCCTATATATTGGTTGCATATTATTAGAAGAAATTATTTAATAATTTTGCTTCTATGCTAATTAAAATTAATCCCAATGTATAATCAAATTTTTGAAATTTTACTTAGAAAAATTTCTAGATTTTCTAAAATTTTAAGATTTTAGTAATACTTTAAAACTTTATATCTTTTTGGTTACCAAGAATATAAAGTTGTAATCTTGCATGTAGATTCCTCTATATATTGGGAAGAACTTCACTTAGGACATCCCAAAATTTTGGGCACTTTAAAGTTAATATTTAAGTGCTCAAAGTTCAATAAGAACTCTAAAAAGTTTCAAATTTAAAAATAGATTTTTCTGAAATTTTATTGATGTTTAGCTTAGTATAATTTTTACTCCAAGCACATTTAGATGTTGATCTTTGGAAAACATCATCTTGGTTATATTATGAGCTATTTCTCTGTTAATCCCGTGAGTTGATTATGTCATTAAGAAGGTCATTTAAGTACTTATAGTTTGCTAAACAAATCACAAATTCGAACTTTGATAAAATTTTTGGAATTTCAGAAAACTTTCCAAAGTTTGAAATGATATAATTTTCAAAATATAGAAAATCCAAATGTGATTTTTGGCATGCATATTCTCTGATATATAAAAAACAATTTATGTTTAAACTTCAACAGAAAGTAAGCACTCTAAGAACACCTATTGGTTGACACAAAATTAGCTAAAAACTTAAAAATTTCTTAGCCAAAATTAGGAAAATTTTATAAAAAATGAAATATTTATTTTAAATGATATATAATTAATTTACAAACTTTATAATTATTATAAAAACATAAATTTTGATATTTATGAATAATTTAAGTAATAAATTTGATTTTTGGAATATTTATAAATATAATTTCTCATAATAATAATATTATGAATTAAATAAATAATTTAAAGTGAATTAAGATAGTTGATTAATAAATTTAGATATTGATTTAATAGATTAAATCAACAAAATTAAGAAAATTATTCTTCAAGTCATGTACGAAATTATTCTTAAGTTTTATTTCAAGTATCTTATTTCTTAGCTTATTTCCATTTGAATATTGATTATTCATTTTATTATGCAAACTGCTTTATTAAATTGAAATATTTTCATATAAAAGTTTGTGACAAAAAGTAAAAAAAAATTCTTACCGGTGTTTATCTTTGAAGAAAGAAATGAAAATGTAACCTGTACAGGTAGAGCTTACTAGTAGCTCACAATAAAATAAGGAGAAATCTAGCCCTTATGGAAGTGGGCAAAAGATCCAGATGAAAGATACACCATTTTTACATTTATAAGATGAGGCACTACTGACGAGTTGTGATAAGTTTTCATAGCCAATAGGTTTTATCTGTTGGATGATGAGTCACAGGACTCAGCTTTGTGTCACAATTTACTTTTAATTGAAAATTTTTCACTTAATGCTTTTCAAATATTTAATTTCATATCTAACATGTAGGGCAAGCTTAGTAAAGTTTACAATATTTATTTTATTACACATCAATATGAAATTTTAATTTTTTGTCATTATTTGATTTACACCAATTTTAGAATTCTAGAAAATAATTCTTAATGGATAATTTTCATACTCCTGCCTGACTGGCTTTACTGATGATTATTTCAGATTTTGAATACTAAAGCTTAAGAAGATACTCACTTAGGAAGAGCTTATAAGAAGAACTGAGATTCGAGTGAATATATTTTATCTTGTTATGTGTTGTAATAATAATTAAACTTATATAATTTTATAAGATTGGCTCTGTGATGAATAAATAATTTATAATTTTATTATCTTATTCTTTATATTTCAAATGATGAGTTTATTATTTAGAAATTCTCAAACTTGATCACTCTGTCATCACATGTTTATAGCAGAAGAAGCACTACAGGTTATGTGTATATATTAGGAAGTAAATTGGAGGATATTTTGAACCTTTTGGGGTCTAAAAATGAGTCGAGTACTTAAGTAAACAAGTTTGGAGGAGTTTATGATATTGGCATTTATGGTTTTTTCCTTTCTTAGGTTTTCCACGTAATCTTTTGTGTTTGTATATTTGTGTGCTCGTGCTTACCTTGCATGCATGTGTGTGTGATTTTCTACTTATGGTTTTGTGATTTCTGATTTGCTTGATAATTGTCAACACAACCTCGTTCCTCAATCGAGTGCTCTTCCAAACCATTTCCATTGCAGAGAGATTGTGCTTGGCGGTATTCATATTTTTTAGATTTTATACCAATAGGCACATGTGAGCCAAGAACCACTAATTGAGATCCATAGCTCACCCTAATTTTACGCGATGTTCTAGAGCGCTAAGTGCTATGGGTGATATGACATAAACTCATTTAGCCTAATAGCTCATTTCTTTAGCTAATTCAAGAGTTGATGCATGTGAGCCATTAGTGGAATCAAGTTAATCTAATACTCAACCTAAAATATGGATTTCATAACTTAGACTTAGAAATGAACTCATAAGATAATGATCACATGAATGTCTATGTGTCAAAATTGAACATTCTAGTGTTCATTTAAGAGCACTAAATAATATTTAGTACATTCAATAAATTTATTAAAGAAGATAAAATCTCATGAATATGAAATATGAAATTAATCTAATTCATTTAATATGAATTTAAGAAGAAGAGTGATTGCATATTGACTTGCATGTTAAATCTCAACTCTCCCTAATTTTTCCAAAAGTAATTTCAAATCAAGAAACTTTGAAATTATCATTTCTGACTAAAACCACAATTTGATACTTAAACATTATTGAAATTAAGTAAATTACAGTAACAAAACTAAACATCGTTTTTAGAGGACGATAAATCTCTGTATCTTACCATCCCATATTACTTTGGATCACGCACTTACGTGCAAGCACAGACTATATACTTACAGTTTGTCAACTTCTCCAAAGCCATTCCAAAGCCTCTAAATGATCACTATTTGTTCAAAATCACTCTAAAATGCAAGTCTTCACCATCATTCTAGCTTTCACTTATTTTGATGTGCCATTATATGTGTCAAAGCCACCCCATTTGGTCTCACTTTCTTGTGTTGCACTTGAGGCTTTACAAAAAAAATAGATGCACCATCTAAGTTCACCCATGAGCTCACTTAAGTTAGAAAGAACCACCTCAATATATGGGTAGTCTAGCACTTAAAAGAAAAATCAAGAGAATTAACTTATAAAATACTTGAGTGGATTTGACCCTTAAGATAACTTTAAAATTTGCACTTATAAGCTCAATGGAAAACTCATGCATAAGAAGCTACATAATTCAGAGGACTAAAGCTTGATTAAGAGAAGGATAATAATGAACCAAAGAGAATAAGTTAATCAGTAAAGAAGTTATTAATATTATTAAAAAAATATTAATAACTTTAATAAAAAATAATGTACATATTTGCAAGATATTTAAATCTCATAGCACTATTTTACTTTAGGAGAAAATAAGTATGCATTTATATTCAAAGATTCGTTAAATATTTTAATAAAAAAGCATTCATCTAGACATATGATCACATGATACTTATTTTTGCACAGCCTTTTCCAATACCTTTATGTCAATATTCTCTATTAGCCATGCAAAAAAGTTGAATAGTACTCTGTGATAAGCTTGGAGGTACTCATGATCATCCTTTATTCTTGGTAGTACTATATGGCTAGCCTCGAGCTTAGAAGTAGTTATGACTAGCTTATGAGTTCATAATGTATAATTTTAATCAATAGATGCACTAAGAAGTTTTATAGGAAATGTGAATAGTAAAAATTATTGCTAAACTTGGGCTTCAAAATATATACAATCATTGTCCCACATATAGTTATTCTATATTTTAAATATCTAATTTTGACTATAACATTTAGTACTTAGAGCACTTTAACCAAATTCAATTCCTGTCCATTTTGTGTTAGGCTTCAAAGCTTAGGAGCAAATTAAACCTGACAAGGCGCAAAACCATGGAACCCTTGCTAATCATATGTGTCTTCAATGACTAATAATGTCCATCAATGTTATAATTTGAGTCTTATTGTTCATCATGAGCAATACCATTATGACATTAAATGCCACTGTAACTTGAGGATATGTCATCTTCCTTAATGGCCATTCATCTAATAGTTGTGCAAGCATGCTTGCATTTTTTAATTAACTAATAGTTCAATGCCATATTATGTTTGTTCTTATTACTCTCCAATCATCGTGTACTTTAAATACTCTTATTCTCATAATAAGAGAGATTTTTTTTTATCATTAAGCATTTAAAGCTTAATGGCTATAAATTTACAATGCTCAAAGCCTTAAAGTTAAGTCATTAGCCTGAGTTCAATGCCTTCCTCGAGTTTATCCCTTTTTCAATTACTTAGTGAAGCCTAAAAATTTGTTATAACCCTCAATGCTTGCATATTCCATAACTAAGTCAAAGTCTCTAATCAACCACTAAGAAACCCTTAAAATGGATGTGGCCAATTTATAAACTAAACTATTATAAACTTCGTGTTTCTTTTTCTATTTTTATTTTTGCGTTTGCTCTCGCATGATTTACTAATGCATAAATTTACTCATTATAACTTAATCTTATAAACACAATTGATTCAATATGTTAACTAACTTATATGTATTGGATAACAATATTTAGGCAGCATTGCAAGAAGATCTCTTGAGCAAGAAATTGCACTCTATGAGATAGAAAAAGATTATACACAACTATTTATTTTCCCCCAGTGCAACGATTACCAAAGGAACATATATGTAACTGTTGGATCACATTGCTTGTGTAGCTTAACCATAAAATAATAACAAAGTTAACTCACTTATCAGGAAGTTTGATTAGTGTAATTTCAAAAGCTTTATTATTTGAACACCAAGATTCGTGACACACTTCCACCAAAGAATTGACTAACCAATTTGATGGTATTAACTTGATTAAAGATAGTGCAATCACTTTACTAATTGACCCACCAATTCTCCTCTAAATAATATGTCAACCATTTATGCCAACCCACTAAACTCTCCTTGAGTGTCAAGCCAAGTATATCTTGTGAAAAATTGCACTAATGATGCAATGACATTCTCATAATCTAGCTCAAATAAGAGCATGATTAATGAACTGAAACAAATTGAATATCTTGTAAATATCACACCTCTATTAGAAGACCAATAATAAGAAAATACACATTCCCCATGGTTTTAGGAGATCCATAGTACCACAATCCATGGAAGAGTTTTAATAATAACAAAGGTTATTTTAAATCCAAGTTTTAAGACTATGATTCGCTTTATAGCATGATCAATTATAACAATCCAATGTTGCTACCCAACTTAATTTTAGCTTAACAATATCTTAATTACGTTCATCTAGCCATTAGAACCAAACCTTGAAGATTTGGAGCAATTTAAAGCTCGATCAATACTTTGGAATATTTTAATATTTAATTAATTAGAAAATTGAGATATTTAATTTGACCTAAAACTCAAAATCTGACTTCGCCGTTGTGATCATCACCCCCAAATTAAATAGGGGTGATGTTTTGGACGCATTTAGAAGTCGTCGGATTTTCACAAATATTTTAATATAATTAAAGGCACTGAAAAATAGAATAATTAAATAATCGTCGGAATCAAAATTCGACTTTGCCGTTGAATTCCTCACTCCCAAATTAGCTAGGGGTGAATTTTTGGGAATTTTCGGAGTACGTTTCAAAAATCTAAATTTTTAAATAATTAAGGAAAATAAATAAGTAATTATTCAGTCCATAAATTGTAATTTTTCCTATTTTGCTAATTTCCTATTTGGCTGATAGCCCCCTCCATTTTCGGCGCCTCCATGCCCCTTAGGCAAGCATGATGACCTCTCCTCCTCCCATGCCTCTTCTCTCCCTAAGCTCATGATGGCCTATCCCCCTCACATTTCCTTCTCCTCCCTCTTTAAAGAGAAGCTCAACCCCTCCTTTTCTTCTTTATTGCAAAATCTGAAGGTTCTTCCTCCTCCCTTGTGATGAAAGAAGAAGCTCCTCTCTAAGGCTTTTGAAAAAAATAGAGTTTCCTCTCCCTCTTCCAAAGGATAAGGTACTAATTTGCTCTTCTTACTTGATCATTTCATTTCTCTATATGCTCATTTGTATCTTTAGAAGCCCATGTTTGAGTATGGAAGCCATGAAAGTTCATTAAGGTATCAATTTTCCTTGCAAAATAAATGCTCTATTTTCCTCCATTTTTGTATACCCGAATGTTTATCTCCATTGTTCATATAGTTAGGATGATTCATTTTTACCAATTTTGGTATCAATGAAAAGGTCTCAAAAAGACATTTCCATCGGTATATGGCACCACTTGTGAGATGCCCAAAATCAGGAGTATTTGGGTTTAAAAGTAGGCCCTTTATGGGTTTCACACTGGCGAAATCACTGTCTGGATCTGCAGCACGCTGCAGTACCCGAGTTACAGAAACTTGTTCGCTATAACGCGTCGTAGCGCGCTGTAGCGCAATACCGCGTGCCACAGCGCCTTAATCATTCGCAATGTGTAATAAAAATACATTTTTGATGAAAACAATGCAAATCCGCCATAGCGCGCTATCGCGCCATAGCGACCGCCGTAGCGCGCCGCAGCACCTGAAAGCACTGCCATGCACCACCGCCCTAAACCTGCTGTAGCACGCCACAGCGCCCAAGTTTCGAACTTGGTCCGCTGCAGCGCGCCACACCACCCAAGTTTCGAACTTGATCTGTTGTCGCGCGCCGCAGTGCGCTACAGTGCCCAAAAACGCTGCAGCGCGCTATAGCAACCTGTCTTTCGAACAAAATGCGCTACAGCGCTCTGTAGCGACCAAAAAATTTCAGAATTGCCCAGAAATGGCCGAAACTTCACTGTTTTTGCATTTTAAGGTCCCTAAGATCTTAGTGGGACTGAATTATATCAAATTTGAGCCTATTTTAGTTAAAATTGAGCATTGTATAAAATTCTATGTTGAAATTAAGTTTAAAACTTTGCTATTTTTATCAAGTGCTCAAAACTGATTATGTATCTTAAATGTATTGTGTCAATTGCTAAATAATGGAATCCTTAAAAGCTTGTATTCAATAGGTATATCTTAACAATTAAATAGCATGAAATTTAAGTCTTTTAAATTTGTAATCAAGTGCTAACTCTTTTGGTTTGATTTATAATTTAGTTAGCCTTAATTACCTATTATTTTATGTCAAATTTGCATTTCTATACTTTTATAAATTTAGAATGTATATTAGAGAACCTTAATATTTATTTGGACACTTAAATGTGCTTAGTTGACATTAAATTATAATTGAACATAAAAATCTTGATAACTTGATTAAGTAGATGATACTTAATTTAAACTTAAAATTGTCATCAATAATACACTAATAACACATTGATTTGTCATTGACCTTTAAATTAACCTTTGGCTTTAATAGTAGAAAGGTTAGGGGTTAAACCCTAACTTGTCTTGATTAAGATCTAAGTCTTAATCACTTAATAAATTAATTTAATTGAAATATAATTTAATTGACATTATTCTAATAATGCATTTAATTTAGTATTGATCTTAAATTATTGAATTAGAAGTGTTAAGGTTAATATTAAATCTGTGTGATTGAATTATCTGAATCTAAACTTTGAATATTTGATTTTCTCTTATATAAGACTATTGGCATAAGATAGAAAATAAAATTATAATGATTTATGAAATGATCTAACTCTAATAATACATTTGATTTCATCCCGTGATTGTAGAATAGAGTAAGATCAGATGGATTTTATTCATCTAATCTAATCACTTTAATCTAAGTCTAATAAGTAAACCTTGAATGTTAACTTAAGAAATGGAAAAGTGAGATCTCAAGGATCTTGCTTTAGGATCATGCTTGAAATGTTTAAAGACCTTAATTATTGATATATTGAGGTAGGAAGAACTTTTGTAACTTATTGAGGTAGGAATCTTAGTTAATCACTTATAACTTTAAAGGCTGATCTTGACACCTTATTGTAGGTGCTACCTAAAGCGTCTATAATAGAACTTCTCACTTATGGTAAGAATCAATATTGAGTGATCTTTTGATCACATCCTTGGAGTCTTGTATAGGACTCACCCATTTAGAGTAAGGATTAGTAGCCTTGATAAATCCTTATTGATTAAATACAATTTTCTGAACCCAAATTATTGGTTGGGTGTAGTAGAGTATGCCCATAGTATTGGGTTATTTTAGTAGTATTCAGGATTGGTTGATTCACTCCAATATGGACTTATGACCAGGTGCTATCCAGAGGGATTGGACGAATACAATCCCATTATAGTAAATCTTTCTAAACTAAGAGTGTTATAATTAGTGAACAAGAGTTTTAGTTTAAGATGTAAATTGCAACCGAGTTCTGCCTCCTATCATAGTGTGCTTCGATAAGTGCAGTTTAAGAAAACTAAGTATCTCAAGTCACTTTGCGTAGAACACTAAATATACTTGTAAATAGGTTATTTAACGGCTTAGCTTGAGATATAAACTGTGACCGGGTTCTGCCTCCTACCGAAGTGCGCTTCGATAGGTGCAGTTTAAAACAAGCTAAGGGTTAAATCCACCATTCCTGGAAACATGCTAAATATGTGTATACAACCTTCCCAACTGATGATTTTTAAGTAAACTTTCAACCATAACCAATTATCAAACTAGAATATAAGAGTTAGAATCCTTTATTTTAATAGAATTCTGCATAATGGAGACCTTGAATTCATTATCAAATTTCAAGGAAATTTCTAGATTTTTGGATTTACCTAATGTAGCTTAGAAGCATGAGCATAAGCATAAGTATAATGTTGAGTATCAGTAATGATATATGAGTATCAGTGATGATTTATGGATTATGAAATATTGTATACATTGACTGGGGAATTTCAGGATGCATCGGCATCGCCGTTCTCAACTGGAAGCATGCATATACTGGACCGTACGACTCATAGCAGTTCAGTGATATTTTGGTTGTATATCAGTAGCATACAGTATTGTGGCATATTTAGATGCACAGTTTCAGTGGCATACAGTATAGTTTATATGCTATTACTCAGTTTCAGATCCATTATTATTTTTGGTTTACTTTTAATATTCAGTTTACAATTTATTTTACTTTATTTTACTTCAGTTTCGTACAATTTTATTCAGTTTTATATTTTCAGTTACCTTTACAGTTTTTCTGCAGATTTACTTATATTATGTAAATGTTAAATGAATAATTAAAACTATTTAGATTAGTTTTGATGTGTTAAACTTATTGTCTAATACGGGGTACTTTGGGATCTAATAATTTGCTAGATCTTGAGCAGTATATTGAGCTAGGTTAGGAGGACACACAGGAGATCTAGGAGAAGCCAGTGGAGCACTAGTAGACTCTTCTTCAACTTTATTTTCTACGTAATTTTATTTCAGTTCAGTACATAACCTTTATTCTGTATTTCAGTAAACCGTTTGTAATAATTCTGGATATATTTTTTTTTCTTTTTTGAGACGAATATTTTATTCAACTTCCATGATGAATGTTTCTAGATATTTGCTTTAGCTTCCGCACTCTGCTTATACACTACTTATACTTAGTATTATGATGTGATCTGTACCAGAAATGCTGATAACTTATACATATATTGGATTCCTCATGTGTTTTATATCCAATGTATGTAATAGTCTAATACTGAGGATAAGAATACTACTCTTATCTTAAGTATTAGCTCTCAACCTTCTTTGAGGTTGAGTCAGCAGCCCTCCAAATGGGTTTGGTTTTCAGCTATTCGGGGAGACGGGATATTCCTCCCCGAGTGGCGCGCTACTCCACCGCCAAATTATGATTTTATCTCTTTGCGCGCGACGACGGGATGGGGCGCTACATCAATACAATGAAGCATAAGATTTTCATGACAAAATTTAAGAAAATTGCTCATTGATGGCTTAACTCATTACCCTTTAAGAGTTAACGAGTTTTACCCAATTAACTAACTCTTTTGCTTGTCATTTTTTCAACATCCATAAACTTACCCATATCTTTTATGAACCATGCTTTTGATAAGTAGGAAGAAGAGGAAATCCTTTAGTAAGTAATGAAGTTTAGCTAAGCCTTGTAAAATGTGTTGGATTAGGACAAGTCCATGGTGTAGGTATTGTTCATTCATGGCTTAAGAAAGTTATGATTCTAGTCTTATGTGATGAAAAAGTCACATACAATTATTATAAATATACTAAAATGTGTACTAAATACAATACTGCTTAGCAAAAGGACAGTGACAATAAAATTTTTGAGACATAAACATGATAAATTTTTTTGAAGAAGTTATGACAAAGTGGTATGCTAGTCAAACAAAAAAATAGCAACTCCACCAGATGAGTGAATGAGCTCCCATGCATGCGAGGTAGGAGAAACACATTCAACTAGGGCACCTATGCAAAAATCCACCTTATGGATGAACTCTTAGCTATTACTTGGAGTCTACCTAATTTTGTGGGGAAATTTAAGTTCAAATTATGCTACCGACCCCACACAATAAAGAAAGAAACTTGACAATGATGCCTCCAAGTTTAGTCTATATCACAATACTTTGAATTGCTATGCTCTATAAGGATTTTTAAGCAAGATCAAAGATGGACATTTTAAAGAATTCATGCTTAAGAGGTAGGAGAGCACTCAAAATAGGTGTATTACAAAAAATAGGAAGTAGCAACACAAGCAAGGACATAGAAAACGAGGCTTGCCTCAGTTCCAAATAATGTGAATGTGACCATTAAATTGCTCATTGGGGTCCTAAGTTTATTGTTAAACAACATACGATGCTTCTCTCATCATCTTCAAGAGTACATACCCAAAGATAGAGAGAATGGAATGCCTATAAAGGCTTAAGTATGGAAGGGTGTGTCCATTGAGATCCCGGGAAATCAACCGGCTTAGTATGGCTTAGTATTTCAGACATCGCACCACCTCCTTTCATGGCCAAACTTTCTGTCGTCAATCTCTCCGTCGCCGCGGTTGCGAGCGCCGCTCTTTCCCTCGCGCTTGCCTTCATCTCTGGTAACTTCTATTCTTCGACACCTCTATTATCAAATGCCCTCGAGAAAAAAATTCAAAACTCTAAACCCTTGCGAAATTCCAGCTTCCATCTGTAGGAGAAAATCCAGACTTATGTCTTTCCGAATTAAAGAACTAGAAGCATCTCTCGAAGCTTCTTCGGATATTGCAGCCTCAGAGCGGCGCGGTAGAATTAAAGCCCAGCAGGTAAAGAGTTTGCCGCGGGATCCTTGTAATGCAAGATGCAGATTAGGGTTTTCACTGATTGCGAATCCTTTCTATTTTAGGCGCTGCGATTGGCTTTGGTTCAGCAGAGTTTTGATGGCTTGAGGATACCGAGTTTAAATTCAGCTGCTTCGTACCCTATGGTTCCCATTGCTTTCGTACGATCCTGCTTCTCTGCTAGGTTATTCATTAGAACCTGTTGCTTGAATCGGAGTTCTCTAAGGACTGTTTGTTTTCTGGCTGTCTTGTTATATCTTCTAATAACATGAAGATGGCAACACTTTAATTCTCTGAAATTCGTTGAAACGCAAAATTCCATGAATATTGTTATTAAGATATTATTTAAATTTGCTTTGCAGCTTCATGTCGGGTATTGTGAATCCCCAAGTATAGTTAAGCAAAACTCTTAAATGTTGATGTGCCTTTTGATATAATTGTGGAGTTTCTTATAAACATTTCAAAATTAAGCATGCTTAAGTGGGAGCACTTTAAGAATAAGTGACCTGTTTGGAAGTTATTTTATGAGGATAAAACTGTGATGCAATTAATTTAAGTTCCATACAAGACTAAATATCACTCTATAAGAGTAATCTTTTGAATCCATAATGGGATATGGTGTTGCATGCTGGGTGGCATTTCTTGAGCCTGTTGGGGCTACCTCTAGTCTTATCTACGCGATCAATAGTTCTTGAATATGTGTATGGATACTGATGAGGATGCCAATCACTTAAGTTCGAGATATTATGAAATTCCCTTAAGTATAGTTAAGTAGAACTTTTAAAATTGAGTATCTTTTAAGATAACAATGGAGTTTTTGATAAAATTTTAATGTTATGAGTGCTTAAGTAGGAGCATTTTTAAAATGAGTGATTTGTGAGAAGTTATCTTCTAAGAGCATAATTGTAAGACAATTAAGGGCAAAATAATTAATATTTTAGTGCTTAAAAGTTTAGGTTGATATAAATGACATTAGAGCAGGACATTGGATTTTAAATGGGAGTTCATGCAAGACAAAATATCATTTTATGGGAGCAATCTCTTGAGCTCAAGATGGGATAAGGTGCTAAATGATGGGGGTACCTCTTGAACATGTAGGAGTTGTTGGCTATAAAAGCCAATGACACTACATAAAGGACGGATGGTGAATTGGGTTTTGATTCAAAATTTTTGAAAAGTAAAACCTTGAATAGTATTTGAGATTTAAAAGTTTAATAATTATAGAACAAATTGTAAAAAGACAATGGAAATCATATCACAACATAAAATAAAAAAAATACGAACAAATGACTCTAGGACTGCTCTTAGGAGGTTTACCTCTTCCCAAAATCTACTCCAACGAGTACTTTTTTGCAGGCGAAGAAGCTTTCCCTTCTTCGCAAAAACTTGGCCACGAAGCAGCAAACCAATCCTTCCTTCCATGTCTTTTGTTAGGCAGTGATGCTTAAAATTTTCTTGCTCTAGCATAGGCTCAAATAGAGTTGGGTAATAAAGGAACTTAAAAGTATAAAAACAAAAACAAAACTTATAAAATGTTCTGAGAAGAATTCACAAAAGGCTTTTCTAAGCTTGAGATTTAAGAATGAGAATTTTTTGAAAGAGAGCTTTTTTACTTTTAATTTTTTTTCTTAAATGACTAAAGAATTTTAAGAGAAGATTGAAGACATTGAGTGATTTGGGACATGGCCTGAGATCCTTGTTTATAGTGGTGAGGTTCGGGTTCAAAATTTTACAACGGTTATATTTTAGAAATCTGGAGATGCGTTTGAATACGTATAAATACATATGGATGTATTTTTTTAATTTCTAGATCCGATTGTTTCATTGTAAGGGAAGCTTTAGAGAGTTAAAGAGCCTTAGTTTCCTATAAATAGTATAAATACATCTTTGAGAAAATTATCAAAATGGTCTATTGACTTTTGCAAACTGTTCAAATTGATCATTAACTCTTGTAAATGCTTTTGCTAGTCCCTTGGTAACCCAGAACTTCCCTTAAATCTTCTTTTTATTCTTTTGATATCGAGGACGACATCGTTTTTAAGTAGGGGAGTTTGTAACGACCCAAAGTCGTTTTGCAAATTAGGTCAGAATCCCGCCTTAGGAATCAGGATCCCGGGGAATTTCACTTTAGGGCAAACAAAACTACCAATAGGTAGAAACAACTTTAAAGATCAAAGATCCCTAATTCGGGAAAAATACGAAAGACGGAAGCTCCCGTTCTACCATTGAAATTTCTAAATTCTAAAAAAAATCAAAAACACTGAAATACGTGTCTGAATTCATCATTTTCAGTGTCGACGTGTTAAGTATATTATTTAAAAGCTGCTCGAGAAGTTTCATCAAATTCTGAGCGTCTATTTGATCGTGACAAATTTTCGTAATTTTAAACCCCTAAAATTAAAATAAAATAAAATTTTGCTCCGAATCGAAAATTTTTGGCGCGAGGGTGTTCGTCATGTTGTAACACACCTCGGTGTCAAGTTTCGTTGTATTCGGATGTCGCACGACGGAAAATTGAGAAGATTTTAAATTTAAGTTTTTTTTTTATTTTTTTCCCATGTTCTTCCTCTGCTCCTTACGCTCGCCCCCCCCTTCGCCAATCGCATCTGGCGACGCGATCGCAGGCTCTGTCGCGAGACAGAGCTTGCAGCGGAAGGTTCCGCCTGCCTGTGCCGATTTTGGCGCAGGCTGTCGGCCCTTAGGGCCGACCCCGACCCCTTCCGTCTGCGTGGAGGGCCTGCCTGCGCCGAATCTGGCGCAGGATGCGATCGGCCCTCCCGCTCGCCTCGCGCGCTCCCCCAGCTGCGCTTATTTAAGCGCAGCCCCCTCCCCCTTCTCTTCCCACGATCATCACAGTAGCCCTCCCTCCAAGCAGCCGGCCAGCCCTCTCAGCCAGCTCCATCCCCTTGCTCTGCAGCCGGCCAACCTTCCAGCAGCCCCCATCTTCCTCCTTTCAGCTTCCGGCAGCCTCTCCTCAGCCCTGCCAACCTCCGGCATCCCATGGCAGCCCCCTCCAGCAAGCCTCCCAGCCAGCAGCAGCCTTCGACAGCAAGCCTTACTCCTTCTCAGCCAGCCAGCCCCCTCTCCGGCAACTTCCAGCAGCCCCCGGCAGCCCGGTAGTCCCCACAGCGGCTCCAGCAACCTCCGACAGCCCTCTGCCAGCCCCCGGCCATCCTTCGGCCATCCCGTTCCAGCTTCTTTTCGTGTGCTGGCGATCCTAAATCTAAGGTAAGGGAAAGAAATTTGAAGAACGCATTCGCTTTCTTTTAATCTGATTACTCTCTTTATAACTATCAAATTTATAGCTAGTCATGCACAATAAAATTATCCTCATTAATTAATAATGAGAACGATTCAAAGTGTTATAAATGACTACTATTTTTTATTTGCCAATTCAATCGATTATTCTGACTTTTTCGTCATACATTAGTATGATAATCATAAAGACACCTTAACAAATACTTTAACAGCAACTTAATTCAATTGAACTTCAAAGGCAGCAGAAGAAGAACAGAATGAAAGAATAAATTAAACTCTTAAATCATTAAAAAGCTAACTTAAAAATATCGAGAACTTAAATGCAGATTGAGCGAACTGTCACTCATTCGAGTTGTTGAACTGCTGAACTTAAAGATTAAAGGTACCCAGTACATGACATGTATTACATTTTGCATTTTTATTACTGCTTTGCTTCGCTTAAATTGCTTCGAGCCAAATTTCGTTTTGAAGCTTGGTTGATTGTCCGGAACCAACGTAATATCATTCGGGGTTGTTACCGGAAAATGACATTGGTATCATTCGGGGTTGTTACTGGAAAATGACATCAGTAACATTCGGGGTTGTTGGAAAAATGACATCAGCAATATTCGAGGTTGTTATTGGAAAATGACATCAATAATATTCAGGGTTGTTACTGGAAAAATGACATCAGTAACATTCGGGGTTAGTTATTGGAAAATGACATCAATAACCGTTATTTTGTGATAACTACTTATTGCAGAATTTTGCTTGCTTATTTTGCGCAGTTGCCTTACCTATCTTGCATTTTTACCTCTGCTAAACGCGTTTTCGTAAATTAATTTGTTATTGTGTACTGCTGTACTTAGAGTATTTTCTAATTACTGGGAATTCAAATCCTGATATTGTTTTCTGTACAATACCAGGTCAGGTGCTCCTGGAAGAGGTTAAACAAGAATCTTAACTTTCAAAAGATCAACGACGGTGCTGAAATGCTTATTTTGTTTTTTTTTGTACGATGATAGAACTTGTAATAAGAACTTTTGATAAATGAAAAATATCATTCACTTTTATATGCGCATTCTTTTTCTCTCAAATTACTTGATATGATCCTGCGGTGAGCAGTTACCCAATGCCAGAACGGTTTCTACCGAACCGGCATCGGGCTCTCACAGTTGGTATCAGAGCAGGATTAAGCATATCTGAGAGGAAAAAATATACATATGGAAGTAAAGGTATATTCATTAAGCAAATTAGAAGATATATAACCTTCATGCATCATTGCGATCTGATTATGAAAATGCTAAAGTATCATGTACATGTTAATCTTTTTAGATGGATCCTTGTGATGATATGGTTGAGTACTACGAGGACTGGGAGATTGGCTGTAATCCCTCAGACTCCGAAATTACAGATATTAGCGTCAACATGAACACTCCTGCCGAAGAATCTAAAATTGATGTTCTAACAGAAAAGTTGAAGAATGTAGAAGAAATATTAGTCTGGTGGTTATCAAGATCCGGGAGCAGGATAAAGGATCTTGAGGTGGAGGTGCAAGAGCTGAAAGGGGCACTACAAGGGAGGATGACCGCTTTTGAATGGGAGGTTAAGAGAAATGATGACGTGAAAAATCGTCAGCTCATCCGGCTTCAGGATGAGCTTTATCAAGTTAGGAAACTCATAAAGTTTGACAACATGATTGCCACTACGTCTAGTGGAAAGGGGATAGTCAAGGACCTCGGGGAGTTCTCAAAAAGGAGGAAATGTAGTTCTGAATCATCCAATTAGTTAAAATAAGAAGTTAGATTTTTTTTTATCTTTTTGTTGCATTCAATAAGGAATAAGTCTTACTGTTAATGCAATCCTCTTTTTGTACAAATCTATTATTAGATAAAGTTTTGTTTGAAACTAAAAGATGAAATCTTATATATCATGATTAATTGTTTGTGTATTCGGCAAGTTTCAAACCGCCCATAAAACTCAAACTTTATCACTCCAAACAGATGGATTCCGATGAAGGCTTCCTCGCAGTACCCACCGAAAACCCAGTTAAAACCACGATCTCCTCATCTGCAGCGGACAACAGGACAGATCGTCTACTAGAAGCTGTCTTACAAGCTCTCTCCAATCAAGGCAAAGTCTCCACCTCCCTGCTCTCAGCAGAAGCCCCTCAAGAGCAAAGAGTGCGAGTGGACAATGCCATCCAGGCCTTCCTCAAACTCAACCCTCCTACTTTTAACGGCTCGGCCAGACCCATGGAGGCCGAAGACTGGATCCAAGCCGTAGAGAGCAAGCTAGACAGCTTGAAGTGTTCATCTAGCGAGGAAGTTAGACTAGCAAAATACTTGCTAGAGGGTGAAGCGGAGAGATGGTGGAGGATCACGTTCGAGACAACCTTTAAAGGCTTCAGTCTTGAGGACGTGTCGTGGGCGGAGTTCACAACCGCTTTCAGAAGTCGCTATATTCCCCATTCCGCCCAGAGAATACTAGAAAGCCAATTTATAAGGGTAGCTCAGGGTGATCGATCTGTAGCAGCCTACGAGACGGAGTTTACGAAACTCTCTCGTTATGCACCGAAGCTGGTGGACTACGAAGCTCCGAGGTGCAATAGATTTTTGGAAGGTCTAAAAGACAGCATTCACACTAACTTGATTTCTTTGAGGCATACAAATTTTGCTGATCTTTTGGACTGTGCGACAATGCTGGAGCACAACGAGCATGTGATTGCGGAATGACAAGGGAAGAGACCAATCACCTCTAATGTGAACCAAGAGACTTTCAAACGTCCCCGCTACCCTCCTCCAGCAAGGGCATACCAAATGTCTGCAGAAACTCCCAAGACCACCGAAGGCGGAGCATGTGATCGACCTCACCCTGGTGGGAGATGCTATCACGGGCAGAACTGCTGCTTTATTTGCGGACGCACCGGCCATGGTTACCGTTTTTATATCGCCAAAAGGACGGTAGATGGTGATATTATCCATGGGGCAAGATCCGCCCCAAGCCAGAATTCAGCACCAACAACCTCCCCCGCCAATAATCGTCGAAGGGGAACTGCTCCCAGGCAAATCGCTTCGACAGCAGCACCTACCCAAAGGAATGGTCAGGCCCCTCGAGCCACCGTTCCAGCAAGGATATACACTCTTACCCCTTTCATAGCACCCAACGACAGTAACGTGGTGTCAGGTACACTTTTCTTTATTTCGTCATCACGCTTGTTTAAACTTTTTGTGATAGTTATATCCTTTTTAATTAGGCACCATACAAATTAATAGCGAACCTTTTAGTGTTTTGTTCGATACGGGAGCAAGCCACTCCTTTATTTCAAAAAATTGCATTAAGACCCTGAATATTCCGTGTTGCAATCTAACCAACACCCTCAATATTGGATTGCCTTTCGGTGCCACCATGAGCGTTCAATAGGTTTGTATTTGCAACATCCCTATTAATAATGTAGTTTATGAGGCTACTATACAAGTCCTTCCTATAAAGAATTTCGATATTATTTTGGGGATCGATTGGTTAAGTATGCATGAAGCAGTCATTGATTGTCAGAAGAAGAAAATTACTTTTAAGAAAGAAAAGAAACTAGAAGTATTCTTAGGCAGATTAAGTGTTAACGCTTCTCTAATCAGTGCGCTTAAGGCCGAGAAGTCAATCCACAAGGGGTGCGAGGCCTACCTAGTCTATTTGATAAATAAGCCGGGAGAAGACATCTCTTTATTAGAAACCAATGTTGTAAAAGATTTTCCTGACGTTTTTCCTGATGAACTATCTGGTCTACCTCCAATAAGGGAAGTAGATTTTCCTATTGAATTAGTACCTGGGTCGCAGCCTCTGTCGAAAGCACCTTACCGTCTAGCCCCAAAAGAACTGCATGAACTTCACGAGCAATTGCAGGACCTAATTGAAAAATGTCTTATTAAGCCCAGCACGTCACCATGGGGAGCTACAGTTCTTTTTGTAAAGAAAAAGATGGGTCAATGCGGATGTGCATCGACTACCGGAAATTGAACAAAACAACCATAAAAAATAAGTATCCGCTTCCTCGAATCGATGATCTATTCGATCAACATGCCGGGGCTGAAGTCTTCTCAAAAATAGACTTACGATCAGGTTGTCACCAAGTTCGAATACGAGAGGAAGATGTTCCGAAAACTGCATTCAGAACTCGTTACGGGCATTTCGAGTTTTTGGTGATGTCGTTTGGACTAACCAATGCTCCCTCAGTTTTCATGGACCTAATGCAACGAGTTCTCAGACCATTTCTGGACAAATTTGTGATCGTATTTATCGACGACATTCTTATTTTCTCGAAAAGTAAGAAGATCATGAAAATCACTCAAGGCTTGTGTTAAGCACATTAAGGGAGTATCAATTGTTTGCAAAATACACAAAATGTGAATTTTGGCTTAAATCTGTTGCCTTTCTTGGCCATGTGATCAGTGCTGAAGGGATACAAGTTGATCATAATAAGATAAGTGTCATTCAGGATTGGCCGCAACCCTCTTCGGTGACTGAGATTCATAGATTTTTGGGTTTAGCAGGCTATTATCAAAAATTTGTTAAGGGGTTTTCGCTATTAGCCTCACCTCTTTCAAGGTTAACTCAAAAGGCGGTACCCTTTGAGTGGAGTCAAGATTGCGAGCAAGCATTCCAGAAGTTGAAGGAATTATTGACTGCCGCACCAGTCCTGATCTTACCTCAAGAAGGGATTAATTTTCAAGTATACACTGATGCATCCAACGTTGGCTTAGGATGCGTCCTAATGCAAGAAGGAAAAGTGATTGCCTACGCCTCAAGGCAATTAAAGAAGCATGAAAAAAATTACCCAGTTCACGATCTAGAGTTAGCATCAGTTGTTTTTGCCTTAAATATATGGAGACACTACTTGTATGGGGTAAGATGCGAAATTTTTACCGACCACCAAAGCCTAAAATATATTTTTACCCAGAAACATCTAAACTGTAGGCAAAGAAGATGGCTTGAATTAATTTGTGATTATGATCTTAGTATCTCATATCACCCCGGTACAGCCAATGTTGTTGCTGACGCCCTCAGCAGGAAGGTATCTCTAAATGAATTAATCACAGAAAGTCCCTTGATGGAAGAATTTATGAAGCTTGAGATAATGCCCACTTCCAGCAAACAATTAAACGATCTACTTCAGCTAAGTACCACCGAACCTACGCTCCTACAACAAATATTTATCGCTCAAGGTCATGACCCAATGTATTCAAAGCTAAAGAAGGACATAGAAAATGGACGTCAATCAGACTTGCAACTTCAGCAAGGGAATTATATTTACCACGGAAAAAGAGTGTGGGTCCCTAATATCGTACCCATTCGAAGCCAGATACTAAGTGAAGCTCACAATTCAGGATATTCAGTTCATCCCAGAAATAATAAGATGTATCAAGATTTAAAAAGAGTATTCTGGTGGCCAGAACTTAAAAGAAGTGTGGCTGAGTTTATTGCTAAGTGTCATGTGTGCTGCTTAGTAAAAGCTGAGCATCAGAAGTCAGGTGGACTTTTGCGTCCTTTAGAAATCCCGGAATGAAAATGGTCAGACATTTCTATGGACTTTGTCATGGGATTACCCCGAAGTCGTTCAGGAGCAGATACAATTTGGGTAATTGTAGACCGATTGACCAAATCAGCCCATTTTATTCCTATCAAGCAAACTAACACCGTTGAGAGATTAGCCAAACTCTATATTAAAGAAATAATCAGACTTCACGGGATTCCAAAAGTCATAGTCTCGGATCGAGATAGCAGATTTACATCCCGATTTTGGCAAGCGATACATCGCGATCTAGGAACCGCTCTAGCTCTAAGCACCGCCTTCCACCCGCAGACAGACGGGCAAACCGAAAGAGTTAATCAAATACTCGAAGATTTACTGCGGTTGAGTATTCTTGATTTTGGTGGTAGTTGGGAAAAGCATATACCATTAATCGAATTCGCGTATAATAATAGCCACCAAGCAAGTATTGGAATGACCTCTTATGAAATCCTTTATGGAAGAAAGTGCAGCACTCCACTAGCCTGGACTCAAGTTGGAGACGTTCAAATCTACGGTTTATATTTGATTGAAGAAACAAATGAAAAGATAAAGCAAATCAAGAGTCGAATTGCAGCAGCCCAGGACCGACAAAAGAAGTATCACGACGCTAGGCACCGGATGCTAGAATTTTGCATTGGTGATCGTGCCTATCTAAAGGTTAGCCCGATGAAAGTTATTCATCGCTTTGGAGTTACAGGTAAGTTGAGCCCCAGATATGTTGGACCATTCGAAGTAACCGCAAGAATTGGAAACTCAGCTTACAGACTCAAACTTCCTGAAATATTTTCCGCCATACACAACGTTTTTCATGTTTCTGCTTTTCGCAAATGCCTCCAGGAACCCTCTCAGCAAATTTCTGATTCAATAGTTGAAATTCAACCTGATCTGACTTATGTCGAAAAGCCACTTCAAATCATTGAAAGAGACCGCCGAAAACTAAGAAGCAGAACGATCCCGATGGTTAAAATACAGTGACAATCATACTGTAAAAGAAGTTACGTGGGAAAAAGAGGATATTATGCGAAGAAAGTATCCAGAGCTATTTTCTAGTTGAGGTAACCCAGAACTACCCTTAAATCTTCTTTTTGTTCTTTTAATGTCGAGGACGACATCGTTTTTAAGTAGGGGAGTTTGTAACGATCCAAAGTCATTTTGCAAATTAGGTCAGAATCCCGCCTTAGGAATCAGGATCCCGGAGAATTTCACTTTAGGGCAAACAAAACTACCAATAGGTAGAAACAACTTTAAAGATCAAAGAGCCCTAATTCGGGAAAAATCCGAAAGATGGAAGCTCCCATTCTACCTTTGAAATTTCTAAATTCTAAAAAAAAATCAAAAACACTGAAATACGTGTCGGAATTCATTGTTTTCAGTGTCGACGTGTTAATTATATTATTTAAAAGCTGCTCGAGAAGTTTCATCAAATTCTGAGCGTCAATTTGATCGTGTCAAATTTTCGAAGTTTTAAACCCCTAAAATTAAAATAAAATAAAATTTTGCTCTGAATCAAAAATTTTTGGCGCGAGGGTGTTCGTCATCTTGTAACACACCTCGGTGTCAAGTTTCGTTGTGTTTGGATGTCGAACGACGGAAAATTGAGAAGATTTTAAATTTAAATTTTTTTTTAATTTTTTTCCCCTGTTCTTCCCCTACTCCTTGCGCTCGCCCCCACCTTCGCCAATCGCGTCTGGCGACGCAATCGCAGGCTCTGTCGCGATACAAAGCCTGCAGCGGAAGGTTCCGCGTCTGCTTGCGCCGTTTTTGGCGCAGGCTGTCGGCCCTTAGGGCCGACCCCGACCCCTTCCGTCTGCGTGGAGGGCCCGCCTGCGCCGAATCTGGCGCAGGATGCGATCGGCCCTCCTGCTCGCCTCGTGCGCTCCCCCCAGCTGCGCTTATTTAAGCGCAGCCCCCTCCCCCTTCTCTTCCCACGATCACCACAGCAGCCCTCCCTCCAAGCAGCCGGCTAGCCCTCTCAGCCAGCTCCCTCCCCTTGCTCTGCAGCCTTCCAACCTTCCAGCAGCCCCCGTCTTCCTCCTTTCATCTTCTGGCAGCCTTTCCTCAGCCCTGCCAACCTCCGGCAGCCCCCTCCAGCAAGCCTACCAGCCAGCAGCAGCCTCTGACAGCAAGTCTTACTCTTCTCAGCCAGCCAGCCCCCTCTCCGGCAGCTTCTAGCAGCCCCCGGCAGCCCGACAGTCCCCACAGTGGCTCCAGCAACCTCCGATAGCCCTCTGCCAGCCCCCGGCCATCCTTCGGCCATCCCGTTCCAGCTTCTTTTCGTGTGCCGGCTATCCTAAATCTAAGATAAGGGAAAGAAATTTGAAGAACGCATTCGCTTTCTCTTAATCTGATTACTCTCTTTATAACTATCAAATTTATAGCTAGTCATGCATAATAGAATTATCCTCATTAATTAATAATGAGAACGATTCAAAGTATTATAAATGACTACTATTTTTTTATTTGCCAATTCAGTCGATTATTCTGACTTTTTCATCGTACATTAGTATGATAATCATAAAGACACCTTAGCAACTGCTTTAACAGCAGCTTAATTCAATTGAACTTCAAAGGCAGAAGAAGAAGAACAGAATGAAAGAATAAATTAAACTCCTAAATCATTAAAAAGCTAACTTAAAAATATCGGGAACTTAAATGCAGATTGAGCGAACTGTCACTCATTCGAGCTGTTGAACCGCTGAACTTAAAGATTAAAGGTACCCAGTACATGACATGTATTACATTTTGCATTTTTATTACTGCTTTGCTTCGCTTAAATTGCTTCGAGCCAAATTTCATTTTGAAGCTTGGTTGGTTGTCCGGAACCAACGTAATATCATTCGGGGTTGTTACCGGAAAATGATATCGGTATCATTCGGGGTTGTTACTGGAAAATGACATCAGTAACATTCGGTGTTGTTGCTGGAAAAATGACATCAGCAATATTCGGGGTTGTTATTGGAAAATGACATCAATAACATTCAGGGTTGTTACTGGAAAAATGACATCAATAATATTCGGGGTTAGTTACTGGAAAATGACATCAGTAACCGTTATTTTGTGATAACTACTCATTCCAGAATTTTGCTTGCTTATTTTGCGCAGTTGCCTTACCTATCTTGTATTTTTACCTCTGCTAAACGCGTTTTCGTAAATTAATTTGTTATTGTGTATTGCTGTACTTAGAGTATTTTCTAATTACTGGGAATTCAAATTCTGGTATTGTTTTCTGTACAATACCAGGTCAGGTACTCCTGGAAGAGGTTAAACAAGAACCTTAACTTTCAAAAGATCAATGACGGCGCTGAAATGCTTATTTTTTTTTTGTACGATGATGGAATTTGTAATAAGAACTTTTGATAAATGAAAAATATCATTCACTTTTATATGCGCATTCTTTTTCTCTCAAATTGCTTAATATGATCCTGCGGTGAGCAGTTACCCAATGTCAGAATGGTTTCTACCGAACCGGCATCGGGCCCTCACGGTGGTCCTTGCCGTTATTTGCTTTGTTACCATCCGTTCCTTCCTTTAAAATTCCCAAAGCACTTCTTCTTTGGCTCTGACTGCGATTTCTTGTCGCCGATTGCGATATAATTTTTTTCGAGCATTCTCACTGCGGCTTCTTCTCGTTGGTTGCGGCTAAGCTTGTTGAGCATTTGTCTCTCTACATTTGCAAGTTGTGTATAGGTCGTCGTCTCTCTGCATTATTACTGACGCTCAACGAGCCAGTGTCTAGTGTTTTTCCTCGACGTTCGTCTCTCTACATTTGCTGCATATGCTTTTTTCTTGACCGTTCGTCGAGCGTCGATGAGAACATAGAGTTCTGTGCTCAACCCTCAACGTTTGATGAGTGGCGGTAAGTGTTGAGAAACGACGACTTGTACACAAAAAAATTAGTTCGCAACAGGATAGAAGAAATTGCAGCCGGAGCTGGAGAAGAAGTGCTCTTGGAATTTTAACAGATGGGTCGGCGGGTAATTAAGCAAATAACGGCAGGGCCACATTGAACAGTTTGACAAAAATTAAGGGACAAAATAAAAATTTATAAGATTTAAGGATCAATTTAAACATTTTACAAGAATCAAATTTAATAATTTTCTTATACATTTTTGATCACTCATAAAATTAGTTTGGCTGAGGCATAGTCAGCCTGTCAAGTAGATATTTATAATAATTTGCATACATTTAGAAAGAACTAGACAATTGACGCTAAAAAAATGTATCTTTTCCACCCTAAAGGCCACCATTCAATGGGCACAATTAACAATTAACGCTTGATTTGGCATAGCACAACATAAATCAGGATTTGGAATGGCACAACATTAATCATACAGGATAAGCAGAGACACAGGATCTCACGATTATGCATGATTGATGACTAGATTTCTCTAGGGCTTTTTCCATAGTTGGTATGACAATAGAATCTGTTGAGTTTTGTTGTGATGCATATTGTAATATGACGGAGTCAGGCAAATTTTAAAAAAATTAATAGGAAATTGTGCAGGTATTTCATCAAAATTTAAGAAACGTAGTGTGGGTTATTGAGTTGGTTACTTGTATGAAACCTGATTGCTCTTGTACAAAAATAAATAAATCTAGAAGCATTTTTATTTTTGTATACACGCTTTTAATTTCAATCCTCTTGTAGGAATGGTACACCCAGGCAACCTTTAGTAGTGCCTCTCTCTAGAGCATGCTTAATGTTTGATTCTTGCCGAGTTCCAGCAGCAGCATTAGATGGACTTTCTGGATACTCCCATTGTTGGGTTTTATACATATTTCATCTCAATACCGATCTTGAGAAGTTGTGGAAACAAACATCCAGATCCAAATTCAAGGCAAAGGTTTGTTTTGTTGACAGCGTCATTCCTTCTAGCCAACCTAATGTTCTTGGGAAATACATCTAATCTAATTACTTATTTATATCTTGGGCAGGTGAGAGTTCCTAGACTTAATGGTGGTAAGATGGGAGTCCTTGCTACGAGATCACCCCACAGACCTTGTCCTATTGGCCTTTCTGTTGCAAAGGTAAGATTTTATGGTTGAGCCTTAGAATGAAGTTTGTCTGGTCAATGGAAACATATATACTATTATTGAGCTATGGATTTAAGCTTTTGATTTTGTTTTAATTCTAATTGAGAGCAATTGTTGGACATTATCAAATTTCTTATTTCAAATTCTACATCAGTACAGAGAGTAAACTCAAAATTTTCTTATATTTAATTACTAAAATTATGATATCGGAGCTCATTGTTTCTACTTAACAATTGCATTGCTAGCAAGAAGTTAAACCAAGGTTCCAAATTTTTTTTTTAATTAGCATTTTTGTTACTGATCCACTTGCATTCATTTGGAATAAATATCGTATGAAATCAATCTATATGCGCAGTGAAACATCCTGATTCATATTCACCTATTGCTTGTGACATATTTTAGTTTCATGCTTTGTTCTGATGTGCACCGTTGGATTGGTACTATTTTAATATCCTAATATTATAATAGTAATGTGTGCTTTATGTTCAATTGTTGAGATTGTGATTCGTGTGCTTTGTATCAATTAGCTGAGATTGTGATTTGTGTGCTTTGATCCAAAGGTTGAGATGGCCTTGTATGCTTGTATCTTATGTTCAACATCTAATTCTAATTGGAGCATATATGTTTTGAAGATCCAGTTTGCATCAAAGATTGAGGAATCAAAGAAGTCTCAGGGCTTTTGTAAAAATATTTACGAACTGTTTTTTACTAGAAACATGGAATGTGATTGACAAAAAATTATTAAATGATAATTTATTTCAATGTTTTTTGTTCTGTTATGAAAGATCGAGTTACTTGCAATATGATGATTGGTTGATTATTGCATTTGAGTATCATAGGTTGAGTGATGGGAAAGCCAATGTGTTTTACATGATTGTTTAACCATGCTTGTGTGTTGGGCCATAGCTCTATATCTAGTTTTTGTTCGAATCTAGTTGTGAAAAGATATTTTGTACTTCTCCATTAGACAAATTTTCCATAAAGAATTTTGAAGCTAATGTTTATCTTCAATTGATCTTGTAAAATTAGCATCTAAATAATCTTCAGTTTGTAAATTGTTTTTGATAATTAAAATTTTTTCTAATAATTTTTTTAATGATTTAAAATTTGTAGATTAACTTTTGCTATTTCTAGGGATTTTGCATATATTATTCAATATACCAACAAAAAATAATATTGGATTGAGCAATTATTAAACAAATAAGCTTCCATTACGACCTAGATAGTGAGAGGTGTGCAAAATTTTATCAATTTTGAAAATTTATGAAGTTTTTATAAAAGATTATTCTGGTTTGCCTCAAAAAAAGTTTGATTTTTTTTGAAGATTTTAAACATTTTTGTCAGAGATGCACCGTTAGTGCATGTAATATAGATCCTAAAAATTGTTTTAGCTGCCTTAGGATTTAATGCATTGTTACACATCCTTATCGAGGAACATATTGCTGACATTCTCATCAAAACATTATTTACTGCATCGTTCAACAAACATTGGCCCAAACTCACCACCTCAACTACATATGCTCGTTTGCGGGGATAATAATGAACATTTGTTATCTCCAATGTTCTTTCCAATCACGCTGCTACCATAACTTAGACGCCTATTCCATTACATTTATATATATCCATATATTGTCATAGTATTTGTATTATGTATTGTAATAATAATGTATCACGGTAACCTACACTAGCTAAATCGAGTTACAAAATGCCTTACATAAAATTAAAATATACCTCACACATTTTGTGACGAAACTTAAAAAATAACTACTCCATGCGCTCTCAACGGTCTGCTCAACTTAATTGTGGCGTTGTATCGTGCCTCAATACTTCATCAGGGTAATGGTAGTATTTTGGAAATATTAAAAAATTTCTTCTGTTTGGGGCTATTTATACAGTTTTTAGGGGCGTGTTTGGGTGCACCTAAATGCGTCCTGGAGCACTACTGTAGATACGGGCTAGTACGGGTCATTCAAAGTAATACATCATATGCTGATTTAAATTACATCTTGGAACCGTATGGATGCGGCACGCCTGGACTCGTTTTGACGTGTCCGGGATCGTTACACTTTTGGATTGCCCGAGGAGTGTCTACACTCGCAATTAAATAAAATAATAATAATTTTTTTTTAAATTTTTTAATATATTTTTTGAAATTATAATGTTAATAATAATAATTATAATAGTAATTATCAATATTAATGATAATTAATATAATTTAAATTGATGAAATTTTTGAGATATTTTAATCTCTTAAATATAAAAAGAAATTTCAGTCATGACATTCGCTCTATATAAGAAGAAAATATAAATAATTTTTTTATAAAATTAACTAACCATAAAATTTTGGATATAAATAATTAAAAATAGATGTTATTGCTATTTTGCATAAATAGATGGGATACGCATACTGAATATCAATTTCTTTTTACAGCGTAGATTCTTCCATTTTGTCATTTCACCACTAGACCCGAACCATCAAAATCATCTTTTTCCTCGATTTCTTAACATTGGAAGCTAAAATTTTCTCAGGTACTTCATATATTATAATTGGTTGAAGAACTAAATCTCTTATTCTCTTATTGACACTTGTGGCGTCAGATTTGAAAGGCATTTGTGGAGTGAAATGTGGAATACATTGTAAATTGCTCTTAAACTAGAAGTCTATCAGCTTGTTAGCATTTCGTCCCACTTTATCCAATATTTCAAATGGATCAATAAATTAAGGATTGAGTTTTCTTGATATTCTATATTTGCTGATACCTTTAAGTGAACTTATCTTAACATAAACAAATTCCTCAATTTTAAAACTTAAATCCTGATGTTTAGAATCAAAATACTTATTCTATCTACCATGCATTTCTCTCAATCTATCTTGAATTAATTTGACTTTTGTTGTAATTACTTCTACCACATCTGATCCAAACAATTGATTCTCACCAACTTTTGTCCATTCAATAGGTGTTGTACATTTTCTCTTATACAAGGCTTTATAAGATGCCATACCAATTGTAGACTAGTAACTATTATTCTAAGTGAATTCGACAATGGCAAGTGAGTATTCTTCTAGTAGATGTAGTAGATTCACTTTTTAGTTTGTTCGTCTGTTTGGGGATGAAAGGCTGTGCTCATATACAATTTAGATCCAAATTTTCCAGAATAATGAGCTAAAATTTGGATGTAAATTGATTGTCTTTGTATGACACTATCATTTTAAGTATTCATGTTATCTAATTATTTTCTTTAAATATATTTTTGTTAACTTCTCAGCTATAACTTTATGAGGAATAAGGACAAAATGAGCTGACTAAATAAGATAATATACTATTACCAAATTAGAATCATTCCTATGTTGATTTATGAAAATCCTATTATGAAATTCATATAATTGGCTTCCCATTTTCATTATGGCATTAGGATTGATTGAAGTAATCTATCAGGTTTTTGGGCTTTTGGTATTTTGCTTTGACTAATTTTCAGATTTCACATTTTCTTAGCAGCATACCCACATCTCTTTTTAATTATGGCTACCAAATTAATCTCAAATCTTGGTTTTAGTACCTTCTGAGTGAATAGAATAATTTACATCATAAGCTTCCTATAGAAAACTTGCTGAAGGTCTGAATTTTCTGGCAACCACAATTGATTACCTTGAAATATGATATTATCTTTATTAAGTCAAAGATCTGATTGTTAGGATCTGTTCTATGAATCAAACTAAATTGTTCACACCACAAACATGCAAGAACATAAAAACATAGCACAAACACAAGATTTACGTAGTTTGGTGAAAAAACACCTATGTTCACGGGAAGAGAGGAGAAAAATTCACTATTTCAAGGAGAGCTTACAGTTTTTAGGATTACAATTCTTCCACAGAGACATACAACGAGATTCAAACCTTGTTCTTCTTCCACACACTACCAAACCCTAATCCTATTTCTAATTTTGGATGGGGCTGAGGAAAACGACAAGCGGATTAAACCCTAGCCTGCTGTTTTCAATTTTATAGGTCCCCAAAAATGGGTCCTGAAAACAGCGGGCGGCTGGGCGCCTAGGTTTCTGCCTACCGAGCGCCTGTGTGCATTTGAGCACTCGAGGCGTCTAGGCGTGCCTGAGCGTCTGCTATACCAAAAAAAAACCCTTAATTCAACACTGATCTGGTCCCTTTGTTAATATCAGCTACTAAAGATCATGTTCCTTGTTTTTCATATGCACTAACTTGATTTGTTCTTCTAAAGGAACCCTTAATGAAAGTTGGCTCAAAATGGTTTTGGTAGTTCCTTGAGTGACTAGTATTAGCTTTAATTTCTTTAATTATTGAATTAGTTCATCTACTGAAGTGAACTTAAGTAAACTACTTACAATTTTTTTTACTCAGCACATCAGCTACAATATTGTAGTACTATGATATTGAATATTAAGGCTGTAATTTTTTATAAGTTCTAACCATCTTCGTGTCTCAAATTTAATTCCTTATGAGTAAATATATTTTGTAGATTTTGATGGTCTGTGTAGATTTCACACCTTGTTTCATATAAATAGTATATTCAAATTTTAAGTGCAAAGATGATTGTTGCTATTTCCAACTTATATAATGGATAATTTTTCTCACGAGCTTTTAATTGTTTAGATGCATATACAATAATTCTATCTTGCATTAATGCTCATTCTAATCCATTAAGAAAAGCATCATTATAAATTTAATGTTCCTTCAACTGATGAAACAAGGACTGGCGCGGAGGTTAAGAAATCTTTTAGTTGCTGAAAAGCTGTTTCACCACAAAAAAGCATCCTTTCGAGTTAAGTGAGAAAAAGGTGCAGAAGTTTGTGCAAAATTTTTGTCAAACTTTCTTTAATGACTTACAAGGCCTAAAAAACTCGGAACTTCTGAAACTGTAGATGGTTGAAGCCAATTTTGAATAACGCTAATGTTGTTGTTATCCACTTTCATTTCTTCTTTATTAATGATATGCTCAAGAATGATAACATAATTTAATCAAAACTCACACTTAAGCTTTGCAAATAACTAGTTAATCCTCAAAGTATTCAAAGTAATTCTCATATGATCTTTATGCTCTTCTCTACTATTTTAGTTAATCAAAATATCATCTATAAATATAATGACAAATCAATCTAAGAATGATTTCAATATTCTCTGCATTAAGTCTAAAACACAAAAGCAACATTGGTTGGACTGAACATCATAACTAAAAACTCAAAATGACCATACATAATTTGGAATGCAGTCTTAAATATATCTTTTTCTTTTACTCTTATCTGGTGGTATTCATAATGTAGATTGATCTTTGAATATACTACTGCTCTAGCTAACTGATCAGTTAAATCATCAATTTTTAGGAGAGGGTACTTATTTTTAATCCCGACTCTTTTTTCCTGACAAATAAAACTAGTGCTCCATATGGTGATATAATTGGTCTTATAAATCAACGATCTAACAATTCTTGAATCTGTTTTTTTTTTTATTCTTGTAATTATTTAGGTGTTATACGGTAAATTGTTTTGGAATTAAGTTGAGTTTCAGGCAACAGATTTATTGTGAAATCAATTTCTCTCCTAAGAGGTAACCCAGGTAAATTTTTAGGAATCACATCTATAAACTCATTCACTACTTCTAATCATAATGTTTAGAGAAGACATGAGTTACTTGGATAATAGATGCTTGAAACACATGATAAGAGATCAAACAAATTTTGTAAGCTTGGGACTGAAGAGCAGAAAAGTGATTCCCATGGGTAACACTTCTAATCATCGGAACTATTGCTAAGAGCAGTTTTTTATATTTACAATTGTCTTTTAATAGATAATCTCAAATACAATTTATTTCTTTTAAGTCAATTGCATGATAAAAGATTTACCTTTTTTTCACACTTTTAATGTATCAATTAAATTCTAAAGTAAATTTTTAATTAAACTTATAGAGGATATATTATAGTGATATTGAATCAAATTGCAAATATAAAAATTCCTGTTGTTTAAAATTTTATAAAATGAATTTTATTTGTCGCATTATATGTTTTGTTATGCTAGCAAGCACATATTACATAAAATTTTGATATTAGAATTGCCAAATATAAAAATTCAAATTGTTTTAAATTTTATAAAATGAATCTTATTTGTGGCATAATATGTTTTGTTATGCTAGCAAGCACATATTACATCAAATTTTATTTTGATTTTCAACCAAAATTTCTAAATGTGAAAGTCTATATTGCATTCAGAAATTATTTAATTTTTTAGATTATTTACTTCACGTAAGCCATGACAGGTTTCTCTTTCTGATTTTATCAGGCTCTTTTAAAGGCTTCAAAAAGACTACGATTGAAATGTTTCTTTTATGAATTTATTATCCTCTTTTTTAGAAATTAAATCTGATTTTTTTGTACGAGTTTGTCTTCTGCAAGTTGGGACAGAGGTTTAATTAATCCATCCTTTTGATTATCTGTTTGTGCTAATAGCTCATTCGTGTCTATTATAGATTTATATTAGTTTCCTCTTAAATAATTTTTATGAATCAGAAGATTCAATAGACCTAATTTCTGAATTGTCAGTTGAATTTTCCAAAGAATTTAACATTATTTTCATCAAGGACTTTTTTTAATCCTTCACGTATGCTCTACTCATTTTGCTTCTGACCTTTCATCGATTGGCATAGTGATCAATTTTTTTAATATTTAAAATACTTAACGCCTTTTCTCCTTTATCTTTTTGGCCTTCTATGCTCACTTTGTGGGATAGAGCTCTTTTTATAATTTTTTCTTTTTCATTCCCATTCTTCTGTTTTTCTTAGAAGAATAGGAGGTAAAATATTTTAACTTTTCATAAAATTCTCCTAGTTATTTTTTTTCTATTAGCATCTCCATTTGAGCTGGTATTGAAGCTTAACATCATTTTAAAGTGCCAACCCTTCAGAGATGCAAGCATTGATAAGTTTTTCATATTATTCAAATTCATACGGTATAATTTTTGTTACTGAATCTCTTAAATTTTCTTACCTTTACTGCAAATAATTCTGGTAATGTTTCAATGTACTTTTGTTTTTCTTTGTATTGTTAGCTTCATTCAGTGTCGTATCTCAACTTATAAATACATTTTATACCATCTTAAATTTGTTAATGTTGATCACTTTAATTTCTGTAAAAGTGCTCTTATTTTTTCTCCTGTCTGAAACAGTTCCCATAACATTTTCCAAAATATTTAACCAAAGTGTATATACCGAGTCTTCAATATATTCGTTTCCTATTTGTTATTTGAAGTATAAATTTCAATTATATGTACTTCTTTCGTGTAAAATCATACACACAAGAAACCTAACTTACGATAATTAAAAGTTACAAAAATATGCATTGTTAAATATTTTTTTTGTATGATGGATTAAAATACATCTTGTTAATGTATGAAACATGAACACTTTAAAAAGCCTTTTGTTATATATTTGGGAACATTCCAGACACAAACACACTAACGAATGTCACACTAACGAATGTCACATGAGGATTGTGTCTGATGTTCTCTTTTCTAAAAGTTGAGTTTGGAAATCCCTCTGCAACATAAGCGTGACTTGCTGATACTACCAAGGCACGGTGGCAATATTTTTTTCAACGTGTTAGCTTTGAAAAGTACACTTTATCGATGATGGTGAATGAAAGCTCTACTTAAGACACCTTGGTGTGACTTGTGATGATGAAACACCGTGTCTTAGGTCAATTAGTAATATGTCTATATGCTGATATTATTATGATCTTTTAAAATTTTATTTTCTTTATGTTATTTTGTGAGGACTATTATTTGATATTGACAAAATCATCAGAGTGATTAATGCTTTTATGGATGTGTTGTTGAACATCAAGTTCAATTGATAACATATTAAATATGTTTTTTGTAGGTTAACCAATGATTGTTTTGGTTTTTTTGGGCCTTTGACCATTTTTTGATTTTTATAAGACTAGTTTATTTGTTTTATAGAAAATATTTGCATTTCGTATTTTATAATAAAAATTTATAATAGTTTTACGTGCATGGCGTGCCTATTTACAAATGTTGTATGTTCTTTGCGCCTTGTGTTCGCTGTGCCATATACTCAAGTTGTTCTTTTGAAATTTGTTCATTCAGTTTCAATTCTTTAAGCTGTTTTCAGATTGAGGCACTTGAAGGGCTTGCACTTCTGCTTTCTGGAGTAGATCTGGTAGATGGAACGGTAGGGACACTATCTTATAAATCAAACTTCTCAATTTGTTCTTCTAGAGGTTTTTCTCTTATAAACTTAATGTTGATTTGACATTTTTAATATGATCTTGATTTATGTCTTAGCTTTCCTTAACAGCCAGTCCTTGATGTCAAACCTTACTTGCCATACTCTGATAGCATTCAAGAAGCAACTATTCCCAAATGGTTAAAGGTAATTTCTAATTTAGTCTTTTGGTATGGCTGTTGTTATTCAAGATAATTTTTGTTTGTAAGTTTGCATAGCACTTTAAATACTATTATTTCATCTAGCTCTTATATTTTTGTCCAAACTTCTGTCTTTTATTGCCTAATATATGTTTTCTTGATCACAACAAGATATCATTTTTTGATGATAGAAGATGACATCACGCTTTAGTGTTTTAAGATTAAGAGTAGGATTTTGAAATATTGGCATTTGGATAGTTAAACTTATGGAGGTAATGGATTCTAAAATTAGTAGGAAAAAAATATTTTCATTAGGAACATTATGAGTAGGTGAGAATGCTAAAGCAATTATTAGCATATGCTTTAAGTTTTGATACTCGAATAAAAAAAGTTGACATAATAACATGAATATCATTTTGGATATGAATTTTCAAGATAAAGAAATCGAAGATAGGAGTGAGATAAAATTATTTCTTAAAAAGTATAATTGATGGGGTAATAATAATTTAAATGTCACATTTCTCAAATAAAATTAGATGTGAGTATAAAAAATTTACCTGAATTGGAAGAGTTAATTCAAGGCATGTCTCAAGTGAAAATATAATCTATCTGTTGAACCTGTGTGGCATATATTAATGTTATTAAATATATATATAATAGAGTTATAACATATGCTCGATTGCACAATGGTTTGCTTTATTATTTTCCTATTACTATTGAATTACATCAAAGTTATGCTCTCAATTCATATCTTTTTGTTTTGATTATGGATGCTCTTATTGAACTAAATCACTAGAACATTTCTTGGTGTATGTTATTTGCAGATATTCTCTTAATTAATAAGACTAAGGATGGAGTTAAAATAAAACTTTAGGTTATGGGAGGTTGCTATAGAATTTAAAATGTTTTGTCATAGTAATTCTAAAACATATATATGGAGTGTAAGTTTAATTTTAATAGAAACCATAATATTAAGCACAAGTATTGAGAACTATGTGATCAAGAACAGTGGGAGGGAATTGTTTTTTATTATTAGGGAATATATTAGAGATGTTAATTTTTCTCGAGAGAAGTATGTTGTAAAGTAATCATCAATTATTACTGCTAAAGTTGAAAGCGAATTTAGTATAGTGCGTGTTGATTTAAAAAGCGAGTGTAATTGTTATTCTTAAAAAAAATGACAAGTTTTATGTTGTAAAGTTGTATTTATTGGAACTAAAGAAACGTTCAATATGACATATACAAGATGGTTATTATCATGTCAAATGACAAGTTGTGTGTTTTTATATTATTTTATTAATTCTATTTACCAAGTTGTATTAAAAAGCTAACATTGCATTAACTATTTGATGATACATGATTTCTTATGTTATATTGCTACTGATTAGCATATATTGGTTCAATATTAATAATGTTTAGCAAAGACCAATAAAGTAGAGGTTAAGATAAATTGAACTTGGGGCCTCTTAAACCCAAAAATTTCAAGGAATACTTAAGATGGGCATAATTAAGTGTATTTTATGAAAGATACCCAGCCTAGGTCAAACAAAATAATTTTCTAATTATTCTTTATAAGCACAATATAATATTTTCCCATATATAATTACAACAAAATCTAAGAGAATTTGCTAGATTTAATTGTTGGGTTTTAGGAGATCCAGGTGACACTAGCCAAGAGGGGGATGAATTGGATTTTAACTTAAGGGGCTGTTTGGCATGAGAAAATATGAGAGGGCAAAATAACTTGATCACTGTGTAATCAGTTTATTTTACTATTATTTGAAAGTTTTATTAGAAATTTAGTGTTTTCCTGTTTTGAATGAAGTAATATGTGAGTGTGGTATTTTGACTAAAATGGGGGATAAAATCACCCTATAAATTTTTTTTAGGGTAAAAGAACGAACAAATCGTTCTATCAAATCGTCCGAACGATTCGTTCTATCGATTCGATCGAATGAATCGTTTGAACGAACAATTCGTTCGAACTTCGCCTTCGTTAGAGAAGACCCTGAATCTTGAGAAGAGCTCGTACAAATCGGACGATTCGCTTGTTCGAATGGATTGTTCAATTGATTTTTTGTTCGAACGAATTGTCATTCGAAATCGGTGAAGACACTCGATATCCTCGCTCTCGCTCTCGGCTACTCCACTTCTTCCTCGTCTCGGCGGCTTCGCGTAATTCTAAGTTATGGCCTATTCGGGCGTAACTCGAATCCTCAAATCGTATATATAGTAACACAAAATTGAATTACACTGTAAAAATTTTTCACTTGTTTTACTTCAAACAAAACACAGAATCTCACTTTACCCAAAAACATTTTACTTTACATTGGTTTTACTTCAAATCATATAGCCCTTAAAAAATTTTACTTTTCTCAATGAGACTAAGATATTTTTTATTTGACTTGAGGAATAATAAAAAAATTAAAGTACAAATAAAAGTTAAGAGTAAAAAATACACATAATATAGTGGTTTGAGTAATTTTGAGACCGTACATCAATCTTCGAAGGTTAACCGCTTCCATTTGAATAGTCACTCCTTAACTTTTCCCAAGTATGTGAAGAAGCCCGTGCATTTCCCTACTCGATTTGACCGCTAAGCTTCATAGTTCAACCTCTTTTCTAAAGCTATGCCGTGGCGCAACTGCTAAGATCCTCCTTCACATACTTTGGTCGTTGGGCTGTGGAGCTCGTTCTTCGTCCTAAAGGTATGTTTGGCTGGAGCTATCACGTTCCCTCATTCGCAAACTTTGGTCATGGAATTATGGAATTACCTTCCTTTTCAAAACTTTTGCTAGGTTCATTTTTTTTTGTACAAACCTTCACTACTAGGTTAAGAAATAAAAGAAAATTATAGAAAATAATAAAAAATAAAATACTTATAGCCTTGAGATGTTTCCAAGATCAAATCTTTCCTAAATTTTGAAAGAGAGCTTTGAACACCATAGAGTGATTTAGAATTTTTAGAAGTTTATTTGATTGCTTAGAATTGTTTAGGATGAGTAAGGAAATTAAAATAACCATTAGTTTTAGGTGTGAACTAAGGAATCAATATAAGAAGATTTAATATTTTTCATGGCAAGGTGTCTAAACACATGATAGTGATCCATTGGTCAGGTTCATTTTAATTTGGCCCGTTGAGGTGTGACTCTGTGTGGAGGCCCGATGCCGGTTCGGTAAAAACCGTTTTGGCATCAGGAGCTTACTTACTGCAGGATCATATAGAGAAATTTGAGAGAAAAAGAATACGCATATAAAAGTAAAATATATTTTCATTTATCAAAATTTATATTACAGGACCATTCATCGTACAAAACAAAAAAAAAGAAACAAAATAAGCAAAACGGCGCTGTCGTCGATCCATAGAAAATTAGGGTTCTTGTTTAACTTCTTCCAGGAGCACCTGATTTGGTATTGTACAGAAAATAATACCGGGATTGAAATTTCCAGTAATTAGAGAATACTCTAAGTACAGCAGTACACAATAACAAATTATTTTATAAAGATGTGTTAACAGAGGTAAGATGGAAATAAATGCAGGATAGGTAAGACAATCGCGCAAAATAAGCAAGCAATTTCCTGCAACAAGTATTTATCACAAAATAAAGGTTACTGATGTCATTTTCCAGTAACTAACCCTGAATGTTACTGATGTTATTTTTCCAGTAACAACCCTGAATGTTATTGATGTCATTTTCCAATAACAACTCTGAATGTTGTTGATATCATTTTTTCAGCAACAACCCCGAATGTTACTAATGTCATTTTACTAGTAACAACCCCGAATGATACCGATGTCATTTTCCGGTAACAACCCCGAATGATACCGATGTCATTTTCCGATAACAACCCCGAATGATATTACGTTAGTTCCGGACAACCAACCAAGCTTCAAATGAATTTGGCTCAAAGCAAATACGCGAAGCATAACAGTAATAAAAAAATGCAAGATGTAATATATGTCATGTACTGGATACCTTTAGTCTTTAAGTTCAGGAGTTCAAAAGTTCGGATGAGTGATAGTTCGCTCAATCTGCATTTAAGTCCCCGATATTTCTTTAAATTAGTCTCTTTTAAAAGTGATGCGATATTTTGTGATTTTTATCTTTTTTCTTTATTTTGTCCTTTTCCTCTATATAATGATTTAAGTCTGTATTTCATAATAATGTTACTATATTAAAAGAGTAACGATAAAAATGAAAAGAATTCTTAAAAAATAGAAATAGTAGTCATTTATAGCATTTTGAATTGTTCCCATTATTAATTAATGAGAATGATTAAAATGCGAATAACTAATAAAATTTGTATAACAATGCATATAAGGTTAGTAAGAAAGCGCTCTTTTCAATTTCTTCCATTTCCAACTTCTCATACCTTAGTTTTTAGGATTGCCAGAAAACAAAGGAAGATTGGAACGGGGTAGCCAGATGGCTGGCCTAGGTGGCAGCAGAAAGAGGCTGGCTAGCAGCGGGTACTAAGTGGTTTGGCGGCTTGATAGCTGGCTGTCGGAGGCTTGCTGGAAGGAAGGGGCTGGCTGTTTGCTAGCTGTCGGAGCTGCCGGAGGCTGCTGGTTCAGCTGGAGATGGAGCTGGTTGGCTGAGAAGAGGCTGGCTGTTTGTGAGGAGATGGGGAGGGGGGGCTGGGGGGTTCGGCCGAGGGGGCCGACCGCACCTTGCGCCAAAAACGGTGCAGGCGGGCCCTCTCCTGACAGGCGGAACCTTCCGCCTGCAACAGAGCCTGCGATTCGCAGGGTGTCGGGGCCTGGAGTCGGCGGATAGGGAAGGAGAAAAAAGAAAAAAATAAAAATAAAATAAATTACTTAAAGTTAAATTTTTTGTATTTTTCCGTCGTTCGGCGTCCAAATACAACGAAACTTGGCGCCAAGGTGTGTCACGACAAGATGAACACCCTCGTGCCAAATTTTTTTGATTTGGAATAATACTTTATTTTATGATAATTTTTGAGGTTTAAAAACTTCAAAAATTATCCACGATAAATTTGACGCTCAGAATTTGATAAAACTTCTTGAGCAGCCTTTAAATAATATACTTAACATAATGACACTGAGAACGATGAATTCAGACACATTTCAATGTTCTTGATTTTTTAATAATTTAAATAATTCAAAAACTAAAATGGGAGCTTCCGTTAATCAGATCTCTCGCAACTAGGGCACTTTGATCTAAAAATTATTTCTATCTATTGGTAATTTTGTTTGCCCTAAATTGAAATTTCTCGGGATCCTGATTCTTAAGGCGGGATTTTAACCTAATTTGCAAAATAACGACTTTGGGTCGTTACAAACTCCCCTATTTAAAAACGATGTCGTCCTCGACATCAAAAGAACAAAAAGAAGATTTAAGGGAAGTTCTGGGTTACCTCAACTAAGAAATAACTCTGGATACTTTCTTCGCATAACATCCTCTTTTTCCCACGTAACTTCTTTTACAGTATGATTGTGCCACTGTACTTTAACCATCGGGATCATTCTGCTTCTTACTTTTCGGCGGTCTTTTTCAGTGATTTGAAGTGACCTATCGACATAAGTCAAATCAGGTTGAATTTCAACTATCGAATCAGAAATATGTTGAGAGGGTTCCTGGAGGCATTTGTGAGGTGCAGAAATATGAAAAACGTTGTGTATGATAGAAAATCTTTCAGGAAGTTTAAGTCCGTAAGCGGAGCTTCCAATTCTTGTGGTTACTTCGAATGGTCCATATATCTGGGGCTTCACTTACCTGTAACTCCAAAGCGATGAATACCTTTCATCGGGCTAACCTTTAGATAGGCACGATCACCAACGTGAAATTCTAGCATCCGATATCTAGCCTCGTGATACTTCTTTTGTCGGTCCTAGGCTGCCGCAATTCTGCTTTTGATTTGTCTTATCTTTTGATTTGTTTCTTCAATCAACTCTGAGCCGTAAATTTGAACGTCTCCAACCTGTGTCCAGGCTAATGGGGTACTGCACTTTCTTTCATATAAAGTTTCATAAGGGGCCATTCCAATACTTGCTTGGTGGCTATAATTATACGCAAATTCGATCAAAGGTATATGCTTTTCCCAACTACCACCAAAATCAAGAATACTCAACCGCAGTAGATCTTCGAGTATTTGATTAACTTTTTCGGTCTGCCCATCTGTCAGAGGGTGGAAGGTGGTGCTTAGAGCTAGAACGGTTCCTAGATCGCGATGTACCGCTTGCCAAAATTGGGAGATAAATCTGCTATCTCGATCCGAAACTATTACTTTTGGAATCCCGTGTCTGATTATTTCCTTTATATAGAGCTTGGCTTACCTTTCAACGGTGTCGGTTTGCTTGATAGGAATAAAATGAGTTGATTTAGTTTATCCGTCCACTATTACCCAAATTGCATCTGCTCCTGAACGACTCCTGGGTAATCCTATGACAAAGTCCATAGAAATGTCTGACCATTTCTATTCTGGAATCTCAAGTGGGTACGAGAGTCCACATGGCTCTTGATGCTCAGCTTTTACTAAGCAGCACATGTGGCACTTAGCAATAAACTCAGCCACACTTCTTTTAAGTCCTGGCCACCAAAATACTTCCTTTAAATCCTGATACATTTTGTTATTTCCGGGATGAACTGAATATCCTGAGTTGTGAGCTTCACTTAGTATCTGGTTTCGAATGAAAGCGTTATTAGGAACCCAAACTCTTTTCCCGTGGTAAATGTAAATCCCTTGCTGAAGTTGTAAGTCTGATCGACGTCCATTTTCTATGTCCTTCTTTAGCTTTGAATACATCAGGTCTTACTCTTGAGTGATATAAATCTATTGCAAAAGCGTAGGTTCGGTGGTATTTATCTGAAGTAGATCGTTTAATTGTTTGCTGGAAGTGGGCATTATCTCAAGCTTCAAAAATTCTTCCATCAAGGGACTTTTTATGATTAATTCGTTTAGAGATACTTTTTTGCTGAGGGCATCAGCAACAACGTTGGTTTTACCGGGGTGATACGTAATACTAAGATCATAATCGCAGATCAATTCAAGCAATCTTTTTTGCCTGCAATTCAGTTGTTTCTGGGTAAAAGTATACTTTAGGTTTTGATGGTCGGTAAGGATTTCACATCTTACCCCATACAAGCAGTGTCTGCAGATTTTAAAGGAAAAAATGACCGATGCTAACTCCAGATCGTGAACTGGGTAATTCTTTTCATGCTTCTTTAATTGCCTTGAGGCGTAGGCAATCACTTTTCCTTCTTGCATTAGGACGCATCCCAAGCCAATGTTGGACGCATTCGTGAAGACTTGAAAATTAATCCCTTCTTGAGGTAAGATCAGGATTGGTGCGGCAGTCAACAATTCTTTCAATTTCTGGAATGCCTGATCGCAATCTTGACTCCACACAAAAGGTACTGCTTTTTGAGTTAACCATGAAAGAGGTGAGGCTAATAGCGAAAATCTCTTAACAAATTTTCGATAATAGCCTGCCAGACCCAAAAAACTACGAATCTCAGTTACTGGAGAGAGTTGCGACCAATCCTGAATGACGCTTATCTTATTCTGATCAACTTGTATCATTTCAGCACTGAACACATGGCCAAGAAAGGCAACAGATTTAAGCTAAAATTCACATTTTGTATATTTTGCAAACAATTGATGCTCTCCCTTAATGTGCCCAACACAAGTCTTAAGTGATTTTCGTGGTCTTCTTCACTTTTCGAGTAAATAAGAATGTCGTTGATAAATACGATCACAAATTTGTCCAGGAACTGTCTGAGAACTCGCTGCATTAGGTCCATGAAAACTGATGGAGCATTGGTTAATCCAAACGACATTATCAAAAATTCGAAATGCCCTTAACGAGTCATGAGCGCAGTTTTCGGAATATCTTCCTCTCGTATTCGAACTTGATGATAACTTAATCGCAAATCTAATTTTGAGAAGACTTCTGCCCTGGCGAGTTGATCGAATATATCGTCTATTCGAGGAAGTAGATACTTATTTTTTATGGTTATTTTGTTTAGCTCGCGGTAGTCGATGCACATCCGCATCGAGCCATCTTTCTTTTTCACAAAAAGTACTGGAGCTCCCCAAGGTGACATGCTAAGCTTAATTAGGCCTTTCTCCATTAATTATTGTAGTTGCTCATGAAGTTCTTGCAGCTTCTTTGGGGCTAAACGGTAAGGTGCTTTTGACAGAGACTATGACCCAGGTACTAATTCAATAGAAAAATCTACTTCATTTATTGGAGGTAGACCAGAAAGCTCGTCAGGGAAGACATTGGGGAATTCTCTGACTATTCTAATTTCTGCTAGAGGGATGCCCTTTTCTGAATTACTTAACATGGAGACAAGATAAGCCTCGCATCCCCAGTGAATCAGCTTTTTTGCTTTAAGCGCGTTAATTAATGAAGCGTTAATATCCAATCTGCCTATGAATACACCTAGTTTTCCTTTCTTTTTAAGGGTAACCTTCTTTTTTCGACAATCAATGACTGCTTCATGCATACTCAGTCAATCAATCCCTAAAATGATATCAAAGTTCATTATAGGGAGGATTTGTAGAGTAGCTTCATAAACCATATCATTGATTGGGATGTTGAAAATACAGAATTGTTGAGCGCTCATGGTGGCTCCGGAGGGCAATCCAATATTAAGGGTGTTGGTTAGATTCCAACAGGGAATATTTAGGGCTCTAACGCAAACTTCCGAAATAAAAGAGTGGCTCGCTCCAGTATCGAACAAAACGCTAAAAGGTTCACTATTAATTTGTATGGTGCCTAATTAAAAGGAAATAACTATCACATAAGTTTAAACAAGCGTGTTGACGAAATAATTAAAAAAAAGGTAGTGTACCTGACACCACGTTATTGTCGTCGGGTGCTATGAAAGGGGTAAGAGTGTATATCCTTGCTGGAACGGTGGCTTGAGGGGCCTGACCATTCCTTTGGGTAAGTGTTGCTGTTGAAGCGACTTGCCTGGGAGCAGCTCCCCTTCGATGATTGTTGGCGGGGGAGGCTGTTGGTGCTGAGTTTTGGCTCGGGGCAGATCTTGCCTCAGGGATAATATCACCATCTACCGTCCTTTGGCTATACAGAAACGGTAAGGCTGGTGCATCCGCAAATAAAGCAGCTGTTCTGCCCGTGGTAGCATCTCCCACCAGGGTGAGGTCGATCACATGCTCCGCCTTCGATGGTCTTGGGAGCTTCTACAGACATTTGGTATGCCCTTGCTGGTGGAGGGTAATGGGGACGTTTGAAAGTCTCCTGTTCACATTAGAGGTGATTGGTCTTTTCCCTTGTCGTTCTGCGATCACCTGTTCATTGTGCTCCAGCATTGTTGCACAGTTCAAAAGATTAACAAATTTTGTATGCTTCAGAGAAATCAGGTTAGTGCGAATGCTGTCTTTTAGACCTTCAAAAAATCTACTGCACCTTGAAGCTTCGCAGTCCACAAGCTTCGGTGCATAATGAGAGAGTTTTGTGAACTCCGTCTCGTAGGTTACCACTGATCGGTTACCCTGAGCTACCTTCATAAATTGGCTCTCAAGTATTCTCTGGGCGGAATGGGGAATTTAGCAACTTCTGAAAGCGGTCGTGAACTCTGCCCATGACACGTCCTCTAGACAGAAGCCCTTAAAGGTTGTCTCGAACGTGATCCTCCACCATCTCTCGGCTTCATCCTCTAGTAAATACTTTGCTAATCTAACCTCTTCGCTGGATGGACTTTTAAGCTGTCCAACTTGCTCTCTACGGCTTGGATCCAGTCTTCGGCCTTCATGGGTCTGGCCTATCCGTTAAAGGTGGGAGGGTTGAGTTTGAGGAAGGCCTGCAAGGCGTTATCTACTCGTACTTTTTGCTCTTGAGGGGCTTTTGATGAGAGCAGGGAGGTGGAGGTCGTCCTTTGGTTAGAGAGAGCCTGCAAATTTGCTTCTAATAAACAGTCTGTCTTATTGTCTGGTGCGGATGAGGAGATTGTGGTTTTAATTAGGGTTTCGGCGGGTACTGAAAGGAAGTCTTCATCGGAATCCTGTTTGGAGTGATAAAGTTTGAGATTTAGAAGTGGTTTGAAACTTGCCGAATACACAAACAATTAATAACGATAAATAAGATTTCATCGTTTAGTTTCAAGCAAAATTTCATCTAATAAAAGATTTATACAAAAAAGAAGTTGTATTAAGAGGACTTATTCCTTACTGGATGCAGCAAAAAGATAAAAATCTTACTCCTATTCTAACTTTTATGAATTGGAGGATTCAGAACTATATTTCCTCATTTTTGAAGACTCTCTGGGGTCCTTGGCTATCCCCTTTCCCTTTGACGTAGAGGCAATCATGTCGCCAGTCTTTTTGAGCTTCCTAACATGATAAAGCTCATCCTGAAGCCGGATGATCTGACAATTTTTCACGTCGTCATTTCTGTTAACCTCTCATTCAAGAGCAATCATCCTCCCATGTAGCGCCCCCTTTAGCTCTTGTACTTTCACTTCAAGATCCCTTATCTTGAGCCTGGATCTTGATAACCACCAGGCTAAGGTGTTTTCTACATCAGTCAGCTTCTCTGTCAAAATATGAATTTTGGATTCTTCGGGGAGGGTATTTATGTTGATGCTAATATCTGTAATTTCAGAATCTGCGAGGTTACGGTCGACCTCCCAGTCCTCACAGAACTCCTCCATATTATTACGAGGGTCCATCTACAAAAGAACAGCATAAACATGATGTTTTTAAGCATTTTCAAAATTAGATTTAAATGATGTAAGAAAGTTTATATTTCTCCTAATTTGTTTAGTATTAAATATACCCTTACTTTTGTACGTACATCCTTTCTCCTCAAATGTGCTCAATCCTGCTCTTATACCAACTGTGGAGGCCCGATGTCGGTTCGGCAGAAACCGTTCTGGCATCCGGTGCCTACTTACCGCAGGATCATATCGAGCAATTTGAGAGAAAAAGAATACGCATATAAAAGTAAAAGATATTTTCATTTATCAAATACATATTACAAGATCATCATCGTACAAAAAAAAAAAGAAACAAAATAAGCAAAACGGTGCCATTGTCGATCCATTGAAAATTAGGGTTCTTGTTTAACCTCTTTCAGGAGTACCTGACCTGATATTGTACAGAAAATAATACCGGGATTGGAATTCCTAATAATTAGAGAATACTCTAAGTACAACAGTACACAATAACAAATTATTTTATAAAGATGCGTTTAGCAGAGGTAAGATAGAAATAAAATACATGATAGGTAAGACAACCATGCAAAATAAGCAAGCAATTTCCTGTAACAAGTATTTATCACAAAATAAAGTTTATTGATGTCATTTTCCAGTAACTAACCCCGAATGTTACTGATGTCATTTTTCAATAACAACCCCGAATGTTATTGATGTCATTTTCCAATAACAATCCCGAATGTTGTTGATGTCATTTTTCCAGCAACAACCCCGAATGTTACTGATGTCATTTTTTCAGTAACAACCCCGAATGATGCCGATATCATTTTCCGGTAACAACCCCGGTTGATATTATGTTGGTTCCGGACAACCAACCAAGCTTTAAATGAATTTGACTCAAAGCAAATACGCAAAGCATAGCAGTAATAAAAAAATGCAAGAAGTAATACATGTCATGTACTGGGTACCTTTAGTCTTTAAGTTCAGGAGTTCAAAAGTTTGGATGAGTGACAGTTCTCTCAATCTGCATTTAAGTCCCCGATATTTCTTTAAATTAGTCTATTTTAAAAGTGATGCGATATTTCGTGATTTTTATCTTTATTCTTTATTTTGTCATTTTCCTCTATAATGATTTAAGTCTGTATTTCATAATAATGTTACTGTATTAAAAGAATAATGATAGAAATGAAAAGAATTCTTAAAAAAATAGAAATAGTAGTTATTTATAGCATTTTGAATTGTTCCCATTATTAATTAATGAGAATGATTAAAATGCGAATAACGAATAAAATCTGTATAACAATGCATATAAGGTTAGTAAGAAAGCGCTCTTTTCAATTTCTTCCATTTCCAACTTCTCATACCTTAGTTTTTAGGATTGCCGGAAAACAAAGAAAGATTGGAATGGGGTAGTCGGATGGCTGGCCGAGGTGGCAGCGGAAAGAGGCTGGCTAGCAGCGGCTACTGAGTGGTTTGGTGGCTTGATAGCTGGCTGTCGGGGGCTGTCGGAGGCTTGCCGGAAGGAAGGGGCTGGCTGTCGGAGCTGCTGGAGGCTGCTGGTTCAACTGGAGAGGGAGCTGGCTGGCTGAGAAGAGGCTGGTTGTTTGTGAGGACGAGATGGGGAGGGGAGGGCCTCTATTGAGGAAGGCTGGGGGGTTCGGCCGAGGGGGCCGACCGCACCTTGCGCCAAAAACAGCGCAAGCGGGCCCTCTCCTGGTAGGCGGAACCTTCCGCCTGCAAGACAGAGCCTGCGATTCGCAGGGTGTCGGGGGCTGGAGTCGGTTGATAGGGAAGGAGAAAAAAAGAAAAAAATAAAAATAAAATAAATTACTTAAAGTTAAATTTTTTGTATTTTTCCGTCGTTCGGCATCCAAATATAACGAAACTTGGCGCCAAGGTGTGTCACGACACGATGAACACCCTCGCGCCGAAAATTTTCGATTTGGAGTAATATTTTATTTTATGATAATTTTTGAGGTTTAAAGACTTTAAAAATTATCCACGATAAATCTGGCACTCAGAATTTGATGAAATTTCTCAAGCAGCCTTTAAATAATATACCTAACACAATGACACTGAGAACGATGAATTCGTACACGCATTTCAATGTTCTTGATTTTTTTTATAATTTAAATAATTCATAAAATAAAACGGGAGCTTCCGTTAATCGGATATCTCCCAATTATGGTACTTTGATCTAGAAATTATTTCTATCTATTGGTAATTTTGTTTGCCCTAATTGAAATTCCCCGGGATCCTGATTTCTAAGACAGGATTTTGACCTAATTTGCAAAATAATGACTTTGGGTTGTTATAGTCTGCCTGCCAAAAAACTATGTGCCAGGGCTTGAAACTCACACACTGCAGTGTGTACACGTGGACATGCAGATCAAATGTGTGGGTTTAGGTTATGTAATATATGTATATATATATATATATTTGCTCAGTTATCTCAAACTTTATTGACCAACTTAAGTCTAAACTAAATATAAAACTTTAAATCATAAATAGAATTACATTGTATAGAAAACTAAAGATAAATAAAATTTATTAGTCTAGGCAAGCATGTGGCTCAAGCTTGAGAATCTAAGTTGGATTATAAGGTTTAATCTCTTTGTAAAAGATGTTCTAAAACATGCACTAAATAAATTTATACTTTACAATAATCAAAATCAAATTTGAAGAGAAACAGATTTTAACGACATGTTGAACATTAATTTGCTAAAAATTGTATGGAGGCATGTAGATCTCTCAAATTTTGCCAAATTATTTGCAAAGGATCTTGTGTGTGTGTGTCCAAATTATTTGCAAAGTGTTTTGGGTGCAAAGACTTCAAGGTAATTAATCTTGTGCATTTGAGTGTACCCTCTTCTAATAGTGCCATTTGTGTTGTATTTGATAGTGAAAACTCATTTGCATCTTAATACTCGTTTTATTATTAAGTTTAAGCTACTTTGCAAAAATAATTTATTTCAATTTTCATATAAAGTTGACTTTACCCTCAATTCCTATTATATTCTAAAATTTCACTGTTAAACATATCTATATTACCCTTTGTAAAAATTTTATCATCTAATTTCTTGACATTTTTAAAATTTGGTATTACATTTTGTTACTTTATTTACAAATCTAATACTAATAATTGATATTGGATCAACAAACAATCATTTAGAATAATTGTACAATTCTTGCAATATAAACAATCTCTTTTTTCTAAGAGAAAATAATCAATCTGAATTTTAAAAGCTCAATTTTTATCGGTGATAATATAGTATTCTCCTTTCTTAAGATACAATGTATGAATCATAAAATCATAAGCTCAAGTAAATTCTAAAATCATTTTTTTATTTCTTCAAAATCAAAATTACCATGAATACCACTAATTTTGAGTCACTCTTTCTACGTGCCCATTTATATTTTCTCCTATAAATAATATTTTATCTTATAATATTTCATGAACTAACTCTTCTAAATTTTGTCATATTTTCTTACTCATATTCAATCATATTTGAGGAGCATAAACATCTGTAATATTAAAAATTATTTTATCAAGTATAGTTTTAAAAGATATAATTCTATCTAACAATCTCCTAACTTCCACTACATGGTACTAATGTAATTCTTTTGATGATTTTTATACGAATAACAAGGTTTAAAGCTTAAACTATCAATTTCATTTGATTTCTCTCCTGCCTTCTTCATTTCTTAAAGACAATTTTTATCCATCTCTTAATCATAATGTTTACCAACTCAAAAACTTACTAGTGAGTGTCAGTATTCTAACTTCCTTATTATAACTTCCTAAATGGACTAACTTTTTATTTCCTTTCATTCATAATGTGGCTTATTTGACATTACACATGATATCGATGTAATAACCTTTGCACAATTTCACTATTTTCAAGCGATGTAGTGCTCGTTTTTAAGGGATGACATAGCATTAACACAATTTCTTAAAGGATTCATGTCATAACAGATTCAATAAAATTATGTTGGCTATTGACTACCTAAAACACAACCTTCATCTTTTTTATTCGGGACTTGAGACCCGGTAATGGCGGAGTTAAATGCTAAACCAATAAATAATACTGAGTTAATTGTTTTTTGGAATAACCTTCTACTCTATGCAAAATAATCATTTTTTATTATTTGAAAATAATTAATCAAAGTTCTACCATTTTAAAAGGTGATGACATGCTCTTTTTTAATTGAACAATATATTACTATCATAAAATTAGAAGTTTAAAAAGATTTCTAAGATCTTTTTGCCTTCTTTATTTGTCACACCTAAACCAAAATCAACATGAAATCCTTGGAATTTTATTATGGAAAAAATATTGGGAAGAATGGTATTGACTTCAATTTTTTTTTATTGGTGAACCCAAATAGTGTGAGAGAACCCAAATAATGAGAGTACGATCATTAATTAAAATTGCAAACCTACTAACATCAAAAATACTTAAAACTGTAGGAGTCAGGGAGAAAGGGATAACACATCTTTTATTACTTGAAAATAAGGTTGTTTATATTAATTAGTTCACCTAAGTATCACAAGTTAGTTTGTTTATATCTATTTGCTCAAATTAGGAATTGGTAGTCATGGAGTGGTTTAAAGGTTTGTGGCTATTTCAAGATTCCTTCAGGGTATAGTAAAGACCATACTTCTTATTTGCATGCCCAATTGTCATCTATGTATTCCATTAATGAAATTCACGAATGTGGAAGTAAAACAACATTGCAACTAGAATCTGCAGTGATTTTGCGAACAAAGACATAATTAAAAAATTCTAAACATTATTAGGACATAATGAACAAACAATGATCAAATATAAAAATTGCACAAATCACCTCCCAAATGAACACATAATTTACATGAAAAACCTTAAATGAGAAAAATTCTATGCGAGGGAGAATTGGATTCTCAAGAGAAAAAGTAATAAAATCCAGTAAAATCAGATGCTTAAACCTCTTTACAAATATTATAGAGTTGTAATTATTCTTTCAAATAAAAGAATATCTATAAAATAATCTTACAGAATTCTTGTTCTAGGCACTCTGGCCTCTTGCCATTCGTGATTAACCTTGGCAAGTTCATCCTCTCCAGGGGCGTTTCCCTTGGAATTCCGATAACATGTGCAGAGAGCACACATAAACAAATAGGTTAAGTTGAATTTGTGGTGCCCAAATAATAGGCTTAAACTTTTTTACTGCAAGATTATATTTTATTAGAGCATCTCCTCATCTAGCAATCGTTGTAGTGGATCTATTTGCATTTATTGTTTATAATTTTTTCTTGCATAACACTGAAAACTTAATAGTAAACATATTTAGCACTTATACTTTAATATTTAAAAAAAAAAGCACTTTCATCTCTTGATTTCTAAAGTTCGTGGCACTTGATATCTATCGAATATAAATCTAGGTACTTGATATGTATAGTATAATGACTTTGGTCTTATGTTTGTAATGACTTGTGTTGTTCAGTTGCTCCAGAATCTGAAATCTACTGAGTTGATGGTTTTTAATTGGAAGTATTAAGAGAATTGGAGATAGGTGGTATAACTGTGCCAACAGACAAATACCTTGTGGAGGACTTTTTATGAGTTTTAAGAAAGAATCTTATTTCAATTTACTTTTCATTTGAGTTCAGTAGTGCTTGTCTATTCATTGGAATCATTGAAGATATGACAAAGATGGATCTGTTCTAATCTGTTTACCAGTGCCAGTTATAATCTTTGGATATGATAAAAAAATGTTGATGCTTTACTGGATATATGATAGTTACAAGAAATGTAATTTTTTAGTAATTTATTTGTCTGCTATAAAAGCTGGTTTCTTTTTTTTTTTACGATACTTTCGATCATGTCATTGTCAACTGGTTCAAAATTCTAGTGTCGCCTTGTTCATTTAAAGTAGTGGCTAATTAAGATTAAAATGATTTCCTGATAACTTCGGGACTTCATTGTTATGTTTATCTCAAATTATAATTGCTGCATTTGTAAATCCTAATCCTAAATAACCGCGCATTGTAGGCACAATTTGCATTGTAAAGGCTAAGTCAGTTGACATGATACTGAAAAATAAAGCCAATACATTTTTTTTTATTATTATCGATACATTTATCAGTATTTTCAATATCTGACCACATTAAGTTCCTATTTGGCAATGGTTTAAGCCCATTACAGGGAAAATATGACCAGGCTGCAGAGCCCCCTTGAGCTCATTAACAGTGAAAGCTTCTATAACTTTTTTTAATCATTTGAGGATCAATATACAAAAATCAACTTCTGATATTTTGACACTATTGTGAGGGGGAGAAATGAAGTGAGAATAATTTTTGAGAGCTTAATTTACCTGTATTGTGTCAATGTCCTTTTATTATTTGGACATGAACACTAGCAAAAGTTTTTTAAGAATGACTTTTTGAACATCTTGACAATATTTCACAAAATAATTTTAAATTGCGATCAAATATCTTAATATGTTATTTAATTAGTAGAATTAACATATGTTATTATAAATAGTTTATTAATAAATATAAATTATTGTATTAAATATTTCAAATTATATTGCTAATTTATATAAAATAATAATAACACTTACAAATTATAAAATTGTTAACATTATTATTATTTTTATAAATTAATACATTGATTAATATAAATTTTGTTTTAATATAATCTACATAATTTAAATATATATATATATATATATCAATTAATAAAATTAAGAAAGTTAATGTAGTTAGCTTAATTAAAATTAAGTTAATATAACTTAATCATTTTTAAAATTTGTGAAATTTAAGATATTCATATAAGTATATAATGCTATAGAAATGTTTATTAATTTTCCAATTGATTAATACGTTAACGTATAAAATAATCTTAAAAGCAACCAAACTGTTCATGCTTAACTGAATTTTTCTTCTGTCAGCCAAAACGTGTTTGTTCTCTTTGCTGTTTATTTCAGCTTAATTTGCCTTGCTAATCCTAATTCCCAACCAAACTGGGCATAAATGCATATATTCTTACATATTTTTCCATTCAAAACGTGCTCTTGCCAACACAGTAACAATGTACGTATTCTGAATTATTGTTTTTGTTTAAATTTAGGAAAATGCTATGATGCCAAAGGTTTATAAAAAGTAAAATAAAATTAATAAATGATTAAAACAAATAAACCCAATTTGCAGTTTTGTCATTGTAACAAAGTCCTTAAATATATATGCATTTAGCTGTTTTCCTTATGTATATTTCACTTGATTTCGAATAACTTATTTGTCATTTTACTAAACCTTTCAGGAAGAAAATGCATTAGTCACATCAACAGTTGGCTTTTCTGCGGGATTTAAGTCTACATTATCTGACTGCTGGTTAAAAAACGTAAGCTCATTTATCCACAGAAGTAATGATTTGGCGTTATATATAGTTTCTCAATCTCACAAAGGAATTTTCTTTTTTTTTTTTTTCTTTTTGAATAATGTGAGAGAAAAACTCAAAAAATTTAGTCTGTGTCTAATACAAATACAAGAAAATAAGGGGCTATTTCGTACGAAAAAATCTGAGAAACTTGAGTATAAAATAATCTGATTATAGTGTAATTTGATTGTATTGTAATGAGATTTTTGCTATATGGTAATTTCTTAGAAAATTTAAAATTTTTTTATTTGGGATGAAGTAATTTCATTCGATTCAAACGAAATTGAATGATTTCAAACGAAATCGAATGATTTCAAACGAAATCGAATGATTTCAAACGAAATCGAATGATTTCGAATGTGAATTGTTTGATTTGAACAGTTCACATTGGAATAGAACAAAATCGAATGCTTGATTTGAATGATTCCTCTTAACGAAATTCAAATTTGTTACTTCTTCCAACTCCGTCGCGTGCATCGTCTGCCGCACAGCCGCAGGAGGCAGAGATGAGGCCATGGGTTCAGCAAGGGGGTTGCAAGGATCGACATTTTAACAGGATCAAAGAAGCTCGATGCCATCGTCATTGGCCCTGGACTTGCCTCAACTGTCCCTTCACGGAAGAGGCTTTCCACCGTCGTCCTCGCCGGAATCAATATCGACGACCGGCTTACCTCCACCTCCGACGACACCTTCGTTCAGCTTGGAAGATGGCGAACTCAAGGTGAGAGGAGTTGAATGAGAATCGCCTTTTCTGTGAACAGACGAAGGAATCCTCTGCATGCCAAAAACGGCTGATTTGTTCGTAAAAATTTTACAGGCGTATTATTATATGGTGTAAACATTTTACACTGCTTTTACTGCATGACAAATGTCGTATTCCTCAATTTCTCGACTTTACACTAGTTTTACCTCATGCCAAACAGCCCCTAAATATTAGCAAGGGAAAAGAAGCAAAACTGCAAGGACCAATTAAAAACTTAGTAGGGATTTGGAAAAATCTTGAACTTAATTGGTGTGGGTTTGAAGTGCACCATGTGTGAAGTAGATCCCCTGGTTGTTGTGGTTTTCCTTGAGCATAAAAAGTGCCCAAGGGTCATCCAACAACGGCGGCAATCTTCCATTACCTTTCTTCCTCGTCCAATATCTTACAACTCTCAATCACCTATCCAAAAGACAACAGATCTACACAGACCCGGTACATAGTAGTAATAGCAGTCAAATTAACAAAAGCAGCCCCGACAAACACAAAATCATTCCTCAAGAGAAAGTGAAGAATTCAATTGTAGATAGTACGTGGAGGGGAGGAGATTTCAACTGCTCCCAATTTGAAAAATTTACCATGTGCAGTCATTTCCCAAGCTGAAATTTATACCTGACAACAAATTTTTTATTATTGCGCTCTGCCCATGTTTTGAATATAGCCACAGTTGCCGCAAGTAAGGAAGCTCTTTTGGTTCATTTTCTAAGCTTAAAGTTAGCATTTTCAAATACTTGATGACATGTTGGACGCATAAGAAATCCTATGCCTTTAGGAAAAAGTTTAATCAAAACAGAGAGACAGTAGGGGCATATTAAAAAAAGAGATGCAGGTGTGTTTCAAAGCAGTGAACATCTCTGATAACAATTAACTCCCTTAGAAAAGAGGATATTAGCAGTTTTATAGCTCAACTTAATAGCTTTCCAAACAGCACATGCAAATTTTAATCTGCACTTCGTGAACTATAGCAGAATGCCACCATAAATCAAGCAGCAGGTGAGTATAAGCTAGCATATTCCAGAAAAGCAAGCCTTTCCTCTCTAAACTGAGAGGATCAAAGTTTTGGAGTTCTACCATGTCACAATAAATGATTGGTTGAAAATTAATTTTCAATATAAAGCAATCTTGCAATTGAATTGTAACACCCTTTAGGCAATATGAGGCCCAGGCCCTCTTTATCTTTTTGGAGGGACAATAGAGTCCCAAGTCAAAATTTGTAATTTTCTATGCTGAGACCATGTTACTAAAAAGAGAGCAGGTGGAATTGATGTATTTGATAACACTAGCAAGTACACGCAATGCCTTGGACCTGTGAAGCATGATAGGAGGGCATATGGAGAATTTAAGAAGCTTTAGTTTTCTTGTAAGAGATAAAATTATAATAGTCCAACCGACTAGCCAACTCCTCATTTTATCAACCGAAGGGAGACAAGGGGCTGAGTAGTTTTAGAAAAGAATTTAGGCAAGCCCAAGTGCTTAAAAGACAAATGTTGAATAGTGAAACCCAAAATCTAGGAAGTTCCTCTTGATCTCTCACATTGTTTGAGAAGAGAATACCAGATTTCCTTACATTACATTTAAAGCCCAGGCTCCAAGGAGATTTGATAAAGGCAAGATTTAAGATTTGATAGTGTTTTCTCTAAACGCTTCCCCAAAAAAAATGATGGCATTTGCAAATAAGAGGTGAGAATAATTGAGTTTACCTTTGAAAATGGGGACAAAACGATGGTTTGAGAAAGTAGAGAAAGCCTCTGTAGTATATCTGACAGAAAGTAGAGAAAGCCCACTGCTTTTTGTCATCGCAATGAATGATCAAAAGCAGTGGGGATAAAGAGCATCCTTACCCAAACCATTATCGGAAGAAAAGTATTCAGACAAGCCCCATTAATGATATTGGAGAATTGCATGTTATATATATAAGCTTTGATCCATCTAATAAATTAATAGGAAAATTCATGAGTTGCAATTGATGTATGATATAATTCTTACTGATGGTGTCAAAATGTTTCCTCAAACTAACTTTAGCACAAAAAATCGACCCAGCTTGTTAGAATTAATGTGCACAAGGATTTTGTTGGTGCAGATAATGTGTACTTGCAGCATCTCTGCCTTTAACAAATGCAGCCTGGACCAGATTGATGAGGCGAGGCTAGTTGGTTGGCCAAGATTTTTAAGATAGCTTTGTATAAGGTGTTATATTGAGAGATTGGCTGATAGTCAAATATGCAATTAAGAACATTGCTCTTTGGTACAAGTGTAATGACTGAATGATTCAGCTACTTATGTGTATTGAATTATCTACTTTCGTGACATTTTTTTTTCTCTTTCATTCAATAGTTTTCACTTGATATACCCAAAATAGCCCTAAGTCAAGATGACCTGTAAGCTTGAGTTTAGGGGTAGCTTAGGGTTTAAGTTTAGTGTTGTGCGATACAATTTGCGCGGAGCCATATTCTGTCCTAAATTTCTCTATATTTTTCTTTTCTTGCATCAAGTTTTTTGTTATAAAGCAAGGGTACAATACAATTTCTCTTCCAATACCCTCCATCGAGTTTATATGATACAACTTGCGTGGAGCCATATTCTGTCCTTAATTTCTCTATATTTTTCATTTCTTGCATCAAGTTTTTTGTTATAAAGCAAGGGTACAATACCATTTCTCTTCCAATACTCTCCATCGAGTTTATATTAATCAATACTTAAGTAATGAGACTAGCATGAACAAGTGCAGTTATGCTTACAAAATTAGGGACCAGAAAATCTTGGATAATAACATTTTTACTTGGATAAAAGCGTCAATTTGATTTATAGATATTTTGTTATGATATATTTAAGTAACAATGCTCTGAATAATTTTGATTTTTCTTTCTTATTCATTTTGCTATGCTCTTGGCAAATTTACTATAAGAGCATATACCGAAATGAATGAATAAAAAGCATGCAAAAAAGAAGACCAATGATGCCACAAAGGTTTGACAATGGGTGCCAATTATGATAGCCGCAGAGGCTCTAAGCAGTCACTAAAAACCTCTACAATAGAGGCGAAAAGTGGTTCGTGTGATAGGAAAATGTAGTCCAAATTGGTGTGCCTCAATAGCTGACTACAGTTGCAATTTACTAAATATTTTGAAGGTTAGATAAGATGACAGGAACCAAACATTTGGTGTACGCTTGCTATTAGGAGATACATAGTATGATGTAGAAATAGATAGTGAAACAAATAGCCCCTTAACGTTTGCATTATCTTATTTGGCATTACATTTTTTTTTCCATTTGAAACCTAAAATTATTGTTATCAAGTTTTAGCCCCATCAATGCACTTTTTTCTCTACCACCTTGTATTGCCAACCAAAGATGCTCATCATTTCACATTTCATTAAATTATCATCCATTAAAATTATAATTATATAAGCATGCACGATTCAAAAATTGTGTATGTATTTGGGGCAGCTGTTTTGCTATTCAAAAACCTGCTGCATTTTTTTCTTAATTTTTTTCTTGGAACCGGTGAGGGCATAGCTCGATGTATTGAAAAAATAAATGAGTACAAGAATGCAAGTTTAGCAGAAAAATAAAAACAAACTAAGCTAATCTAATACTACCAGGACAAGAGAAAAGTAAAATAAAATAAAAGAGACTAGAACTCGACTCCTTTTGCGAAGCAAAACTAGATCCATGACCCTTTGGGGATTTTGTCCTCTAGTATCTGAAATTAGTATCGGGGATAAGAACAAGTGATGAAGCGTTTCATACCAAAAAATGTGAACCTAAAATCATCCTCATCCATCATCGTCTCAAAACCATAGCGCAAAAGATCAACAAAACTGATTTGAAAATTGAAATTATGCCTTATCCAACCAAGTCTGCATCCAGAGTTTAAAGACAAGCTTAGATTTAGAAAATTGCAGCAAAAGCACTTAGTATACCAAAGGTAACCTGAAAGCACTCCTAAATAGAGAAAACGATCCAAGAAACCAAATAGACCCAGCTAACACAACGAACCCGAGATCACTGTCCAGAGACATAATATTGAGCCATTAGAAGCTGACATGGCTGTGATATTGATGGCAGCAGTGCCGATTTTTAACGGCAGTCGATCTGAATCATAAGAGACCACAAAATACAACAGAAATAGCATTGAAAGTAGCAATATCCAGACCGCAATCCTGGATAGCAAAGAAAGCAGCTATCCTGACCAAACAACCACTACCCGTCCAAACGGCTACCAAAAACACCATCCCAAGGCAATCAGGCAAATCCAGCAGCACCTTATTACGTATTAATGATCCCCTCTTTCCATGTGATAAAGTAAACATACTTTACTCTATCCATGTCCCTTGGGCCTTTCCAATCTCTAATGATATTGGCAACATATGTAAATAAACAACCATGGTATTATGGCATCTAGGACGATTCTCAAAAAGTTTTGCTTTCTGTTCCAACCAGCAGCTATATATCACAACCCCTATGCAAATTAGTGAAGCTCTTGTTATCCATTTATCTAATCCCTCAAAATTTTCATGAAGCTGGAAGAGAATGGGTGGAAGAAGATAATGATTCGCATAAGGCAACACCTTATTCAAAATATATAAAGTGTAAGAACAAGAAAAGAAAAGGTGAACATGCTTTTCATTCTCAGAATTGCATAAAAGGCATATTTTATTGTATACATTACCTCTGCTATTAAAAATATCAACCTCTTTAAATCCGTTCATCAAAATATTTCAAATGATACATTTAAATTTCATCATATATCCCTTTGACCATATCATGTTTGCCCAACCAACCAAATCGAAATTAGAACTGACCAAATCATAAGCATCGATAAAAGTGAAAGCTGTGCGGCCCTTGAAAAAAGGAGTATGAAAAGGAGTGCTCTAAGTAATATGAGGCATCATGATCCCAAAGCTTTGGACTAGTTTTCTCCATAAAAAATAGTAGCGTGAAGTCTGAATCAGTGGGCTTTCTACTATTCAATGCGCAGAGAGGTATTGCACAAAAAGTACCAACAAGTAGATAATTTGCAACACATAATAAGTTTGCTAGGATTTATTAAACCAATTCCCCCATACTGAGTGGAAGCCGTCACTTTATCCCAAACTAGGATATGAAGCTTTTCAAAATTAGAACAATGATCTGAGAATCTAGCACAAAGACCATTAATTGTTTTTATGATGGCCAAAGGTATGTGAGAACACGGAACCAATGTAACTAAAAAGACCACAAAAATTTTTAAAAGTTGAAGTCGTTCTGCCAAAGGGATCTTATTCATTACCCAACCAAATGTTTAGGACCTAATTTTATCAGCAAGAGGGGAGCATTGAGCAGCATTGATTTTTTGAGGCTGAACCGGAAGTCCAAGGTATTTCATGGGAAATCCTTCCACATTTAAGCGCATGATTTGAGCTAGCTCCGATGCATTAGAGACCAATTTAGAGAAATAAATAGAAGATTTACTCTCATTATAAGATAACTTTGATGCTTCAAAGAATTCCTCCAAACAATGGTGAAACCCGCTAATATTGGTAGAAGTGTCTTCTCCAAAAAGGAGAATCTCATCTGCGAATAGGAGGTGAGAAAAGCTGAAAGAACTATGAATGTAAGGAATAATATTATTAGTAGTAATGACACAATCAAGAATTTTTGAAAGTGCATTCATTGTCTCACAATAATAAGAAGAGGGGAAGGGAACATCCCTGTCTTAGCCCAGAAGATGAAGGAAAGAACCCTTGAACAAATACATTTATATTAATAAAGAAGAACATCTTTTCAATAGAGAAGCCCTAATCCAATAAATCATAGTTGAAGGAAAATTAAGCTTCATAAGAGAATTCAGAATAAAATCCCTATTAATACTATCAAACACTTTCCTTAGATCAATTTTTGTACAGAAGAGTTTGTTATCACTCTAGCTGAAGGTTCTAAATAGTTCGCTAGCCAAAATAACATGATCGGATGAATTCCTTCCTTTTATAAATGCAGCTTGAGCTTTATTGATAATATTAGTCAAATGATTAGAGAGTCTCCTAGAAATAATTTTTGAAATGGTCTTATAAATTGTTCTACATAATGAGATGGGTCTAAAATCTTCAATAACTTTGCCATTTCTGCTTTTTAGAATCAAAGTGATCAAAAAACGGTTGAGCTATCTTGGCATTTTAGCGTGCTCAAAGAAGTGAAGAATTCCATTACAATAGGTAGAGTGGTTAACCCCCCAAGGTTTTAAAAGAAAATATGAATCGAAGCCATCAGGATGAGGGGCGGCATCATCCCTCTTATTGAGAATAGGGTCTTTTTGATCTTAACGTAGCTTATGGGTCTGCACATTTTAGAATTAACATTGGAATCCATTACAATAGAAGGGAAAATATAATTACCATGACCCAATTGCTTGTTCAGAAATTTGTGAAAAAATGTTTCCGTAGAAGAGAATAGGCTTGGACTATGATTCCAATTCATGTTCCTCCGTATAGTCATCTAGGTATAAAACATTTCAAGTTATCCTCACCCAAAGTTAGCCAGTGAGCTTTAGAACGTTGTTTAGCACAAGAGACCTCCTTGGCAATGGTAGCTTTCAAATCATTATTAAGATTCTGCAGATGCTGAAGAGCCACCAAATTTGATGCATCTCTATCCAAAGAAGAAAGAGTCGACGATTGGGCAAATCTAAGGCTTTCCACCTCATTAGTGTTCAGATTTTTCACCCAACTTTTAGCATTTTAAGAACTTTCATGTTTGAAAGAGCTTCTTTTTGAGAGAAAAGAGAGGATCTTCACCATAAGAATCAGCCTAGATTTCTTCCATCGTATTAGCAAATCCAACCAAATTAATCTAGTAATTTTGAAACAAAACCTAGCTGGTTTCTTACTAGGTGTTAACTCCATAGATATAAGCAATGGACTGTTGTCCGAGGTGGAAGAAAGGAGAACTTTGCAAGCCGAACTGGGAAAGGCAGTTACCCAAGCAGCATTACAAAGCACAGTCTAATTAGCTTTAATGGAAGCTTTAGTCCTGCAATTGTTCCAAGCGAAGGCCGCCATTTTCTGAAAGGAGGAAAGGCCTCCCCATTTTTCCTTTGCATACCTAATACAGTTGAAATCTCCCACAATGATCCATATGCCTCGGACGCCATTATGAATAGAATTGAGAGTGTCCCAGAGAGAGATCTTTCATTCTCAAGATTGGAGGCATAGATAAAGGATACCCTACCGACAAAATTAGAATTAACCAGTTTGCCATGAATACATTGCGAGGTGATGATACATGGAGGAAAATCCGCCCTATCTTTATTCCATTTGACCCAGATTTTTCCAATTGAAGAAGTACTAAAGTTGTTGTGACGATCTCCTTCAAAGATAAAAATTTTATATTTTGAGGAAGGAAAGACAGATTGCAAATCCCTAAACACCGAAAGCTTTAGCTCCAGAATAACCATAATACTAGGTTTAACACATTTAACATGGTGTTTCAAGTCATCAACCCGGATGTCAGAGTGTAAGTCCCTAACTTTTCAGGCTAAAATAGAGGGATGTAACTGATTCATAAGACCATACAAAGTGCAGCCCAGAACACCGAGGAGAAGGGAATCAGAAAATATTATTTTGGCCTTCCTCTAAGAAGATGGCTACGACCACTCACAGCATTAGAGGTATCTATCTATTTTACCGCTTCAAACGCCTTTAGACCTGCATTTGCCGGCAATAAAGGAATAGGGGAATCTGACGTGATAAAATCTGCCACAGGTAAGGTGGCATTACGTGGGGAATGAGGCCCGTATTTATGAATTCCAATTCCTGAATCAGTATCAAATCAAAAGTGTTGCGAACGGGAGAAGGGGAATCATCGACAGCTTCCGCAGCAAATGAAGAAATATAGAAGTGGGGGTTCCAGAGAAACAGGAGGAGCAATGGGGCTTTCCACAATTGTCGGGAGGATAGAAGGGGTGTCATTTTCCACCATAACTTTCAAAGAAGAAATTGATCTGAAAGGCCCTCTTTGCTTTCTAGATTTACTTCTTCCATTTTCATTTAGCTTATAGGGATTAACTTCCGACTTACATGAACACCTAGCATTAATAAAACAAGCACATGAGAGCAAAACTTGGGCACCCAATCATATTTCACCTGAGCAGTATATACTTTACCATTTGAATGCACTTCGACTGTTTCCGGAAGCACCGAAGATGGGGTAACCTTCACACAAACCTGAGCATAAGATAATTTAGATTTTCTGATTATAAGAGCATCAACCAATATGGGAACCCCAACTTGGCTAGCAACTTTCAAAACCACAGATTCAATCAAGAGATGCAATGGTAAGTTAAAATTTTTTATCCAAGCCAGTAACAACGAGAATGTTGTAGTTGACGGGATGATATCTTTTGTCCATGGCTTTACGAAAAGTGGCTATTAAAAAAAAACCAAGGTTCATCATGCAAGATTGTTTGGACATCTTCTTCCCAAGCAAGTTTGATGAGATAACAATTTTCAGACAAGGAGAATAAAGAGAATGAGCCCTTAAGCTTTCAGGCTTTTTGCGTAGCCTCCAATAGAGATTGATAAGTGTGTTTTTTTCAAGACTAAACCCAACCACACAGTTTACCCATTGTTTTTCACCTTCTGATACTTCCTCATAAGAGACTGTAATAATTTTGGAGGACGGAGGAATATAAGACAAAATGCTTAGTTCTCATTTCAGGCTGAAGAAAAAAAAAGATTTCTATGACATTATCTGTTGAAAGCGCAAAGCCAAGATGGGGAGGGAAAGGAGGGAGACCTAGTATTCCAGCTTGAGATCCAGGGATCTCTGGGAGGGTCGACCCCATGGGGGGCTAGCGGGAGTGGTGCACAGGGAACCCAAAATCGGTGCGGGGAGAGCCCTATAATCGGGGAATTGTCTTTATTCAAAAAAATGTTTGGGGAGCATATTTTTTGACTGACTTTTGATGCAGTTTTGAAACCTTACAGTAGTAATGTATTTTTTGAATTTTCAGGAAAAGCAAATTATCAGTAATTAATCATCTAAAATGTGTGTGTATATATATATATATATATAATTTTTTTTTGATATACTTTTTAATTTAAAAGGGATATTTACTAATGTAACACCCAAAAACTTGTGCTATGTATGTAAAGACCTCTTTGTAGAGTTTTAATTTGTTATACATCGCCACGACAGTCAAATTCCCATAAAATTTCAACAAAATATTCTTAAATAGTTTTTCTGCAATGACAAAAAAATCTTATAAAAAGTTATACAAAAACTTAACAATAAGAGAAATACAAGATTAATTTGATGCATTTTTGCTGGGTGTGTGCTTTTAGGAGAAGAAATCATTGTATGCATCCATGGATGAATTCCAAAGCTTGATAAGGGAGGTGCTCTCTTGGGACATCCGGTCCCTATCCCAACGGCGCCGGCCACACGACGTGATTGATTCCTCGTTCCGCCCCTCTTTCGGCGTCATTTATCACTTGGTTCTCGAAGGAATCGACATCTCATACCGAATTGATGACCGATCGAATGTCTTTGTCGAGAAAGCCGCTCCCGTTCCCGGCAACGGTCCCATTGCAGTAACCGAACATCACTGTTACGATTACTCCATCTGGAGAGAAAAGCTGGACAACAAAAAGCAAGTTGTGACTGCTTCGGCACTCAAATTTTGATCGACTGTTGGCCCTTCTTCTGGCACTCCATCTAATGGCTTTTTTTTTTTTTTTGAAGTTTAGTCTCAATAAATTAAATGTGTGATCAGTAAAATTTAAATCTTTAATATATCAAAAAATTAAATTATGTGGCTCTTACTACTTAAGCCACAATATCATTCATATAATATCCAAATGTTATTGCTACGTATTATTTCCCTCACTTGTTCTCTTTATGTATTGTCAGCCATCTTTAATCTTTAGCCAATTGGTCAAAGGTAATCTTGGCAGAGATTCAAACATTTTCTGCCCCTTTCCATCACAAAAGAATGGCACGTGTTGATTTTGGAATTTTTAAACTAACAAATTGATTGGAAAGTACTTGTTTATTGTGTTATTCTTTTTCTATTCTTTATTTTATTGTTTTTTAAATTATATATATATATATATATATATATATATATATATAGTAAAATGTGGCTAATGAAAAAATAAATTCATGCATTGGATAACAAAACTAAAACCCCAACAAGTGGGTTGTAATATTATTCACAATTATATTATTTTTGCTTGACACTCAAAACTTAGGCATTTGTATATCTGGCCTTCAAATTTAGATGTGTATAATTAACACTTTACTCAAAATTTAAGATTGGCTTGTAACTATTGATTTGAAAGAAGGTTGAAGTGGATTCAGATCAACAAAAAGAGTCACGGGGCTGGACAGAGCATTAGGTGCTCATGTTTGCTTAGGCGCCTGTGAAGCAGTTCCAAGTCCGAGTTATTTTAGGCTTGATTTCTGGAGCTTATAAATATGTTTGTTGCCATTTTAGGGCATCTCAAACCAAAAAGTCCCTAATTTTTTGGCATGTTAGGGTTTGGGTGAATGATTTGTGAACCTTTAGTTGTATTCGTCTTTCAGTATAGTGAGATTTCTCCTCCTCTCTCCCTGTGGACGTAAGTGTTTACGCTGGACCATATAATTCATGTGTTGTGCTTGCGCTTGAATTGCTTGTGGGATTTTCTCTTGTTTGATTTTTAATCTCAACAAGAGGTCATCGATCATAACAAGTTGTATGAGAGAGAGGTTGGCAAGTAAAATCATTGATAATAGAGTTGGAGGGGAAGCTTCCGGTTCTTCATTGTCATCGGTGGTGGAGAGAGCTTCCACCAAGTTGACACATCCAGTGAAGATCGACGTGGTCAAGTTTGATGGAAATAATAACTTAGGGATATGGAGATACGAAGTCATGGATGCACTTTGCGCATTGAACCTGGAGGATGTTCTTGACTGCGATGAAAAATCAAATGATATCAAAGAGAGATATGATTAGGATGAACTGTATCGCATGCGGCTTGATTCGAAATTGTTTGACCCAAGATATAAAGTACGTGGTGATGACAGAAATGTTGGTGTAGAAATTATGAATGTTCCATGAAAGCAAGTGTTTAACAAAGTGTGGAGAATCATTTCCACATCAAGCGGTGTTTGTACATATTTTAGATGCGATAGAGAATCTTTATTGATGAACACCTTAAAGAGTTCACCAAGTTATTGGCAGATTTATTGAATCCGGATGAAATAGTGGATGATGAAGAAAAGGCCTACTATTATTGAACTCGTTGTCGGATGAGTTTGAAAAGTTCACCAAGATGCTTATTCGTGGGGAGGATGTCTTGAGATATGAGGAAGTGACAACGACTCTACTGAACTATGAATTTCAGCGTAGGGATAAGGAAACAATGAAATCAGAGATTGTAGGGGCGTTGACCCTCCATTGGTGGCGAACAGAAAAGAAAAAAATAATGGCTAAAGAAGAATTTTGGGGATGCTTAGAAAAGAGGAAAATCCAGGGGTCGAAGCATTGGGTGTAATCAATGCGCATTTTGTCTGGAAAATGGACATTGGAAGAAGGACAACCCTAAGTTGAAAGAAAAACAATGGGCTAGTGGATCTTCAGATGCAAAGGTCAACGTAACTCAGAATGCAGTGGAGGGGTCAGACTCAAAAATCACTCTTGTTACAATTTATATGGGTTTGATAGCACACAGGTTTAGCTGGGTTGGACCTAAGTGCAACGTACCACATTTTCTCACAGAGGGATTGGTACAATCATTATGGGGAATGACATCACCTATTGGATTGCTAGCATTGGTAGTGTGCGGATCAGGACACATATAAGGACTATGCAATAGCTGAAAGAAGTCAAACACATGCTTGAGATCTGAAAGAATTTGTTGTCTGTTAAGGCCTTAGAAGCTAAGGACTTTGAGGTGGTGACTCAGGCTTAAGTTCTGAAAGTCAGCAAATGCTCGTTGATGTACCTATACGGAGTCAGACAGTGAAACCTCTAGTACCTTCAAGGAGCACGGTGACTAGATCAGTGGTAGTGGCAACGAATTTTGATGATTCCATGACGTTATGGCACGTGAGGTTTACAAATGCTGGAGAGCCTTCACTGAGACCATTGTAGAAGAATGAAATCATAGAATGTATAAATTCTTGAAAATTGTTTTTTTGTGAACATTATATTTTTGATAAGAAAACACACACATCCTTTGTGTTAGCCTCCACAACACCAAAGGCATCCTTAAGTATATACTCACATATGCTTTAGTACCAACAAAAACAACATCTTTTGGTTGTCGGAGATACAAAGTCTCTTTTATAAATGATTTATTTATATATGTATGGGTGTACACGATGAATAGCAAAGCCAATGTACTGGAGATATTCAAAAATTGGAAGAAGTGGGTGTCGACTAAACTAGCAAGAGAATTAAGAAGATTTGATCTAACAATGACATAGAGTACATTTCTGATTCTTTTGTGCAGTAGTGCTAAAGTTATGGGATTGAGGGCTACTTCACAATAAGAGAGATATCGCAATACGAGGTAGCAGAGATGTGGTGTGTTGTCCAATGTTGGGTTGAAGAGAGTCTATTGGGCGGAGGTCTTAGGCTATACCTGTTACTTGGTGAACCGTTTGCCCACTAGTGCAATCAACAATAAAACTCCAATGTAGTTATGGTATGGATGCCCTATTGCAGTCTGTCAATTAAAGATCTTTGGTAGCCCATCTTGCTATCATGTAAGAAGAATAAGTTGGAGCCGCGAGCGAGGAAAGCAATTTTCGTTGGTTTTCGATGCAAAGTAAAGGGCTACAAGTTGTATGATCAAGTAGACAGAAAGATAATTATTAGCAAAGATGTCATGTTTGATGAGGAGTTCTTTTTGAGGCATTGAAGTTCATCTGAGGTGGATGACATTACAAAGACTCATATAGATAGAAAGAAGGCGGGGTTTGAAGCATCCCCATTTGTCCATAGGATTCTTCCCATCATAATACAATTATTGGAGATACTCCCATGGTTGATGACCACATTGGTGATGAGGAAGAAGATGACGTCACTGTTGGTGAGGCTCTTGTTCATGAGTTAATTGCAAGAAACAGAACTCGATGATAAGTAGTTTAAAGATTGATTTGGCTAAAGGATTACGTCAGTTATACTTTGCCAGTATTAGAGGATGAGGTTCCCTCTCATTACAAGGAAGTAATGATGGGTTTAGAGTTAAATTTATGGATGAAGTGATGGAATCTCTTCAAAGAAGAGTGTACCAAGGTTGGAAAAGCTTCCTCCATGAAGAAAGATGATTTGGTGCAAACGAGTATATGTGAAAAAGGAAGGATCTCTTAGAGCTAATGTGAAATACAAAGTTAGATTTGTGGCAAAGGGCTTTGCGCAAAAGAAAGGTATTAATTATGATGAGGTGTTTTCATTAGTTGTTAAGCACTCATTGATCTATCTGATTCTTGCTTTGGTGGAATAGTTTGATCTACTATTGGAATAGCTCGGTGTTAAAATTGTGTTCTAACATAAAGAACTAGAAAATGATATCTATATGATGCATCCCTTATGGTAAGTTGATGCAGGAAAATGAGATTTAGTTTGAAAACTGGACAAGTCTCTTTATGGTTTAAAGCAGTCACCCAAGTAGTGATACAAAAATTGATTAGTTCATGCATAAAGATGAGTATAATAGAAGCCAGTTTGACCACTACGTGTATTTCAAAATATTACCACAAGATACTACTCATGTATGTTGACAACATGTTGGTGCCACTTTAGATCAATCTAAGATGAACCACCTGAAGGAATAACTTTCAAATAACTTTGAGATGGAGTTAGGGGAAGCAAGGAAAATTCTTGGGATGGAGATCTGTAGGGACGTCAAGGCAGGAAATCTTTGGCTTACCCAAAATGGGTATTTGGAGAAGGTGTTGAAAAGGTTTCGAGCGAACGAATTTACAAAGTAGCTGCGTATTTCGCTGGCACCGCACTTTCAAGTTTGAATATATAATGATCGAATAAATGGTTATTATATTATTAGTAGGTTCTAGGCGCATCCATAATAATATTTTAGGTTGCATAATTCATATATGCAATACATAAAATTCAAAAAAAAAAAGGAATTTTTTAGATTTATTTAAATATTTTTTTAATTTTTCATTCATACATGGTGTTACCATAATTATTGTTTTATTCAAAATTAGTTTATTTTCCACATATTCTCGTATGTACTGTTAGCAAATCACTAGAAGGCACTGCACCTTAATTTTGCCTCTTAGATATTCAAAAATCACTTCAATATTGGAAGAAGAAAACTTGCATTTTTATTTAAATTTTTTTCAAAATTTTTTGTTTTTTTGTCAAATTTAAAGAGTTGTAACTTTTCATCAACTTGAATTTGAGTGATGTAACTTTACATGTTTACTATTCTATATTTTGTGAATAATTTCACAGAAGACATTAGTGGTTCATTTAAAATCTAATATTATCTTTTAGACACTTAAATTTCAGTAAACATTTATTAAAATTTAGAAAATAATTTCACATATTTTAGAAATTTTTTTGCTATGTTATTGCTATAATAACTTTTAATCGAACTATTGAATTTAACTGATTTTTGACATTGTTACTCTCTGTTATATTAAGAACAATTTTACTGTTGAACACATAACCTAGTTTTGCCATTTAGGACCCCATATTTTTGTCAAAAGTTGAAAAATAATGTGATTGTTTCTTACTTAGACACTATTATTTCCATTCATATCAACTTATATTTTTGCTTTAAAATTATTTAAGCTGCTTGAGCATTACAAGTTAATTGTTCTTGAAATTAGCATAACCTTCAAATTATAATAATAGTATTTTCTTCACACTTGATTGCATTGATTTTGTAACCTATATAGCATGCTAGAAATTAATACTTTTTGGTGCTCTACATACTCTTGTCTGGTTGGCAATATTGATAATTAATACAAGTTGCAGAAGCATAAGCTAATTCGATTTCAAGAGCTAGAAAAGATTCTATTATAAAAAATGAGATGAAGACTGATTAATTAAATTTTTTATCATTTTTATTTATTTAAATTTCTAGGTCTGCGATGTATGGATATTAATTTATTTAGTAATTTTTGTGATGAATGTTTATTCTTGAATTATTACTTGAAATTTGCCGACCATAGTCTTCGGGTCATTACAGAACGATCGAACAAAATCTCTTCTTGTTCACTCGCTCGGCTGCAAGACTCGCATAATCTATTTACTATGATCTTATATATACTAACGCAAATTTGAATAACAATGTAAAAGTTTTTCACCTATTTTACTTTATAGTGCTTTTACCTTTAGGTTAAAGAGCCTCTAAAAGATAATTCATATATTATTAATTTGGGGAAGGGAAATGCTACAGTGCCCCGCTCAGTGCCCCCAAATTTTGTTGATGACGTGGTAATAGCTGCCACGTCATCAGCAATTCTAACTTAAATCGCAAGCCTCTTTCGCTTCTCCCGCATTCTAACCTAAATCCCCGATTCGCGAAAGCGCTTTTTCTTCTCCCGCATTCTAACCTAAATCCCCGATTCGTGAAAGCGTTTTTTCTTATCCCGCATTCTAACCTAAATCCCCGATTCGCTCAGCGCTTCTCCCTCTCGAGCCGACCCGTAACCTAAATCTTTCGAAGGCTTCTCTCTTTCAACCGCGAGCCGACCCCGTAGCCTTGCATCTTCGACGCATTTGCCCAAAAAAAAGTTCTTGGCTGCTTCTTCTGACAGTGGTGACCAAGCGAGCGTTGCTCGTCTTTCCTCCTCTTCTTCTGCTTTTGTGGTTCTTGTAAGTATTATTATTGTTTTATACTTCTGATGAAGAGATGCCTAAAGTATTATGATCTGATCGATCGTTCTTCCTTCCGCTCATTTTTCCTTGCGGTAACTTAATAATACTATTTTTTTAGGGTTTAGGGTTACTGCGGTGACCGATTGTTAGGTTTAGATAATACTTTGCGTTTTCGGTTTTCCTTCCGCTAACTTAATATGCATTACTGCGGTCACCGATTCATGTATGATGAAAAAAAGCTTAACAGATTTGTGGGTACCGAGCGGGGCACTGTAGCATTTCCCTAACTGAAAACTGATCATTTCAATGTTTCCTTTTGAAATGCTTGATGCCTTTGAATATGTAACTGAAAAGTGCAAGAAAACAAATGCTTGATGCGTTTCCTTTTGAGTATGTATTTCTCTTATTTCTGCATCCTTTCGAATATGTATTTCCCTTATTTCTGCAAGAAAACTGAAATGCGTGATGCGTTTGAATATGTATGCTTGATGAGTTTTCTTTCGAATATGTATTTCCCTTCTTTCTGCAAGAAAACTGAAATGCCTGCACATTTCTGAGTTATTATTTGAGCTAAGTTTCATAGATTTTGGGATTGGAGCAAGAAAACTTAAATATTTTTTTGGGCAATATGTAATTCTACATATTATATAATTTGCTATAATGAAAATCCTTGTCTTTTATCAAATCAGATAACTGAAAATTGAAATGCTTGATGTTTCCTTTTGAAATGCGTTTGAATATGTAACTGAAAAGTGCAAGAATATAAATGCTTGATGCGTAATGCGTTTGAAAATAAATGCTTGATGCGTTTCCTTTTAAATATGTATTTCCCTTCTTTCTGTAATAAAACTGAAATGCGTGATGCGTTTGAATCTGTTCAATGTACAAGTGGTTAATTTAGGGTTCCAAACTTCGATACTACATGGCAACAAAACTGAAATGCGTGATACGTTCCAAACTTCAAATTCTATTATAGCTAGGAGGCAATCTTAACAAAAATTTAATTAATCTATTGAAATAAAATGGTACTTTTGTAGAGACACTTCACTTGTGATGGTACTTTTGGTAAATTATCATATGAAGTGATGGGAGCTTTTGTTTTCAATTATATTTTGGGAGGTAAATGTTGGCATATTTTTTATTTGAGACAATGATGGATTGTGATACTATTTTAGACCACATTCGACGGTTTGGTGATTTCCTTTGGACCCATTGAACAGATTCTACACTTGAACAAATTCTACACTTGAATAGATTCTACACTTGAATATGATTGATGCCCCGTCGAGTCTTTGGTCTTCTGCGGGCCTCATTTGGAGGAGCTGAATCATAGTTTTCTACTTTTTTCTATATAATATCTGCAGTTTTATCATTGATTTATAAGCGTATATGTTATTTTATATTTAAATTTATTAAGTTTAATTTGTCTAATTTTTATCTTAGTTCGCAAATACATACAAATTGATGCTACAAACAGCAGGCCATATTTAATTGATGATGTTAGCAATTTTGAAGACCAAACATTGCCAATGATGACCGAATTGGACTTGGAAGATTGCTCTCAATCAAAAAAAGAAATGCTAGTAGATAACAACTCAGATTAATTATTTAGCATTTTCCTATTTTGTTATACCAAAATATTATATGATTACATTGTTATAGCATTGAATAGTGTTAATTATTTTAATGCAGACTTAGAGATTTTAAATAAATGTGCGAATGAAAATGATCTTCTATCTAAAACTAATGAAATTATTCTTAAGGTCCCTGAGATTGGAATGACATTTGGTTGTATTCAAGAAGCATTTATGTTTTACAAAACTTATGGGTACTATAGCGGTTTTGGAGTTAGAAAGCGTTCAAATCATAATTTTTATGGGCAAAAAACTTGATCTGTGTTTACTTGTTGTAAAGAGGGGAAGCCACATGCAACAACAAAAGCAACAAAACTACGCAGGAAACCGATAATAAGAACAGGCTGCAAGGCAAAATTTGTTATTGTAGATCGTTGTTTAAACTCTAATTGGGTAGTTGATGATATTTTCTTGGATCATAATCATGACTTGGAGCCTCAAATGGTTCGATTTATGCGATGCTATCGTGAGCTACCTTTGACTGTCGAAAGACAGTTGATAGTTAATGATAAGGCTGGAGTTCCACTAAATAAATCTATTAATGCAATGTTTACAGAAGGCGGGGGATTTGATAATTGTTTGTTTACTGAAAAGGATTGCAGAAATTTTGTGGCAAAACATAGAGCTTTGGATTTAGTTGCTGGGGATGTAGCTGCTTTAGTTAAATATTTTAAAAGATTGCAAAATGAGGACTCCAAATTTTTTTACAGTGTTGATGTGATAGATGATAATCGACTAAAGAATATTTTTTGGGCTAATTCGCGGTGCCAAATGACATATGATCATTTTGGTGATGTTGTCACGTTTGATACCACGAATCTCACAAATCGGTATGCCATGCCCTTTGCACCTTTTGTGGGTGTTAATCATCATGGAAACTCTATTATTTTCGATTGTGCATTATTATGTGATGAAACAAGTGAAACATTTTCGTGGTTGTTTAAGCGGATGTTAGCCTGCATGCATGGTAAACATCCAAATGGAATAATAACTGATCAATGCCGAGCTATGGAATCTGCAATTTTGGAGGTGTTTCCATCTACAAAGCACCGTCTTTGTTTGTGGCATATCATGCGAAAATTGCCAAAAAAAGTAGGCGGTAGACAAGATAAACAAGCGTTAATGTCTAAATTTTTATCGGTAGTTTATGACTCTTTGTCTGTGTATGAGTTTGAACACGGTTGGTTGGCGGTGATGATGAAATTCCAGCTTATTGAGAATGACTAGTTCACATCTCTTTATGAGAAAAGGGCGAACTGGGTACCCATTTTCTTGAAAGATTTTTTTTGGGCTGGAATGTCAACTACTCAACGAAGTGAAGGCGTAAATGCTTTTTTTGATGGGTATGTCAATTCAAAGACGAGTCTACGTTTATTTGTTGAGCAATATGAAAATGCTCTTAGAGACAAGTTGGAAAAACAAGCACAAGCTGATTTTAGATCATATATTTCCCAACCGCAACTTATTTCAGATCTAGTATACGAAGAACAATTATCTAAAATATATACTCTAAATATATTTTACAAATTCCAGGAAGACGTAAAGAAATTGATGAATTGTATTATCTCAGATGCACAGCTTAATGGGTCGTTTAAAATATATATGGTAACTGTGTGGGATGGAATGAGAATACTTGATTGTTTGTTCACACATACTCTGTGTTTTGCGTCAAGAAGGGAATGTTAGAATTCCTGAAAAATTAGTGAGCTCATGATGGAGAAAGGATAATAGACAATTAACTCAGTTATTAGATTCTTCAAGTCAAACTACCAATATCAGAAGAAGATTTGATGACTATTATGTTGAAAGCATACAACATGCCAACGAGATTATTAACATTGGGGGAGTAAATGATGAGGCTCGTGCATATACATTAACTGCCTTACAGGAGCTTAAAGAAAAGCTTAAAGATTTTTGTGATCATGCAGTGCCAAATGTAATAAAAGATCCTGCTCGCGCACACCCAAAGGGGCGCCCGCCAACCAAGAGACTTACAAGTCATCATGACAGAAAAGGGAAGAAAAAGCTCAAGACCTAAATACTTTGTACTTATTTTTCATGTAAGCATTTGATTAGTCAGCTCGAATTTGCTTTCTCATGGAAGAAAAATATGTTGTTAAATTGATGCTGCTGTTTCATTCACTTAAAACTACTATTTCATTCACTTAAAACTACTATTTCGTAAGTTACCAAACTGAAATCATTATCTTCATTGAATGCTGATTTATTTTTCTGAAAGTGGCAATTGGCAGCACTGATTTATAGTCTGAACTGATTTATAGCACTAATTTCATGGAAGAAAAATATTTTGTTCCACCAGCCAACATTATCCCCAATAGTAGTTCATAATCAAATATAGCCTGAACTGCCGTAAGAATGCATAATAAAATTATTCAGCTTTATAAAAACATCAATGTACCTTACAACTGAGCTGAACTCCTCTTTTCTAAGTTTGGCATCAATCATGAGCTGAAGAGAAGCTACCAAAAGCATTTGTTGCATAACACTAATACAAAATTAATCTAGAGTATATGTTGACTCATCTTAATAGAAAGCACTCTCTTCATTAAGAAGATATTATAACTGTGTGAGCTCTTAAACAAAATTCTCACAACATTACATATTGATAATTCAAAAATGGCTTGGCAAATGGCTGAAAAAAACATCACCCTTTTGAAACTTATAATATTTTGTTCCATCAGCTAAAATCATTCTCAACTCATCATGACCCAGCTTAGAATTTTCAAGGCATACAAAAAAGCTACAGTGGAAGTGGCAATTGGCAGCACTGATTTATTTTTCTCAAGTTCCAAAAGATTCACTGCTGATGATACTATTAAATACTCCTCAATTTGTTGGTTAGAATGCAGGAGAAGTGAAAGCGCTGAGCGAAGTGGCAATTGATGCTGCTGTTTCATTCACTTAAAGCTACTATTTCGTAAGTTACCAAACTGAAATCATTGTTTGATATTATCTTTTGTTTTTTTATTTGCTTAAGTTTTGAAAAATTTTGGTGAGAGCTAGCAAAATGGAAATTTTCTGGAAGTGGCAATTGGCTGCACTGATTTATTTTTCTCAAGTTTCAAAAGATTCACTGCTGATGATACTATTAAATACTTCTCAGTTTGCTGGTTTTTTTTCCTTAATTGAATAGCTCCAATACGTATTATTACTGTTATTTGAAAATATTGGTGGGAGATGTAATACGAGAGAAAAATAATATGCTCAGCTGCTTTGCCTTTTTAAAAATATTTTGTTCCACCAGCCAACATTATCCCCAATAGTATAAAAAAATCTGCTTTGTTATTTTTTGGGTGCCTACTGAATTGAATCATCTCCTCATTGAATTTTTTGGGATTTTTTATTTGAGACAAAGATAGATCGTGATGCTATTTTAGACCCTATTCGACGGTGTGGTGACTTCCTTTGGCCATATCCATTGAACAGATTCTACACTTAAACAGATTCTACACTGATTATAAGGGTTGATGCCCCGTCGGGTCTTTGGTCTTCTGCGGGCCTCATTCGGAGGAGCTGAATCTTAGTCTTCTATTTTTTTCTATATAATATATTCAGGTCATTATCATTTTGGATGCTTTTTGCTGAACGCATTTTCTTACAGTTTTAATTTTCATGATTACTGTAATTTGCTCTGATGGCTGACTAAAGTATTGATTTTCTTACAGTTTTAATTATCATTATTGGCGAGCGAACGCATTTTCTTACAGCATTTTGCTCATGGGTCTCTTCATTTTCTTACAGTTGGTTTTGTAGGCAAGCTGCATTGCTTAAATTGCTTAATTAAAAGATTTGTAAGGAGAATTTTCATGATTACTGTATTTTATTGTGTTGCTTTTGACGGATGATGCTACTTTTGAGGAAAAATTGTTTTGTTCTTCAAGAAGTATATTACTTTACAAAATAGAAGTTTATTATAAAATGTGTGCTGTAGTAAAAAAAAAATGCACATCTCTATTAGGGATGGTTTTGTTTACTCGAATTTTTGGGAGGATTCATGTTCATGTAGCCAACTGCATGTTGTGGGACTAGGCTTGAGGAACAACATGATGCCAACTGCATGTTTGACCTTGCTAGCAACTTGAAGAAGCAGGTATGGTCCAGTGAACTTTTTTCTTATGTTCTAAGCCCTTCACCACGAACTTGAAGAAAAGAAATGGTATAGGTTATATCTCCATCTTTCTCCCTATTATTACTTATGGGTCTCAAACTATTTTTATTTCATGCATACAAGTCTTGATTAATAAAGCATTATATTGTTGAAATGAATGTTGGATTTCATTTACAAAGAACAACTGAGGGATTAATTTTCATTGATGCGAAACCTTGGATTTAGCACACTTGTAAGGTACAAAGATTTTTTTTTTGTTGTTTGATTATTTATTCTGCATTTTATTGTTGATGTATTATGATTGCATCTTCATTGATTTTACAGCATCGACATCGTGCCCAGGCTTGAGGAACAACATGATGGGGTCGACCCGGATTATGACGTCGTCGTTCGTGGTATGCTGCGCGCTGCTGGCCTTCACGAGTACCATATCGAACGAGAAGCAGCTGCTATTTTTGATTAGAAACCTGATGCGTTTTACTCTTTTGGATTATAAAATTGCTATTATGTCTTATGAAGTAAAATAATTAGTATATTGCTATCGTTAATGCAGTTTGCTAATCAAACTTATATTTTGTGGCTGTTGTATTTTATAATTCTCAAGGAAACAAATGATATTGATTGGAAATTAGATTGGCAACATTTGTTATTAAGTATTTAAGTGGTGCTGTGTTGCTCAGTTTTTTGTTTTTTGTTTGATTAATGCAATTTTCAGTCTAGCAATTTATTTGGATTCGCCAATTTTTGTTCAATTGCAGCAAAGAAAACAAAGAGAAGCTCCAACGTTTCAAAGTAAGCAATTTATCTTTAAATTTAATTTTGGAGGAATAAAATTGGACAAACATTATATATCAAAATTCAAGGTACAAATAACACACTTATAATCTCCTTTTACATCAATGATTTCATCTACACAGAAAATAATAAGATAATGATTGAAAGCCTTAAGAAAGATATGGTGAATACATTTGAGATAACAATATTTTTTTCGGATACAAGAAAATAAAAACGAAGAGGTATTATTCATATCTCAAGAGATGCATACTGAAGGTTTTCTAAAGAAGTTTAAAATAATTGCTTGGCAGATATCCACTCTATTTGATAATAATATGATATTCATAAAAGGTGTTCCTCTTGAAGTCGATAAAATAGTTTATCAAAGTTTCACTGGAAGCCTACTTTTATTAACAATTGCAAGGCTACATGCTAGATATGTAACAAGTTATATATCACAATTTATGCAAACTTCATATCAAGACCGCCATGGAGTAGCAAAGAGAGTATTTAACTGTTTACAAAGGCCAAAGGATACAATGCCATATATTTATGCAGCAACTTTTCTATCAAAATTTATTTAAAACTATACATGCCAAGACAACCATTGAGAACATTAAAAAAATATACTAATTTTTTAATTATATTATCTTTTATATTATACAATATGATTACAATATAAATGCCAATAGACTCACTCTCAGCTCATAAGAAATCACAATTGGCACAGAAGCTCTCACTCAACACATTTACTCTCAAGAATAAAGACAATGTCTTCTTGAAATATACAATTTAGCCAAAAAAAAAACCATAATCCCTCCCCAAAATTGTTGGACAGTAGCACAAGAACCAGCAGCAGGTTGATGAATATCAGTAGCACGTTGATGGTCGGCAACAGATGCAACATGGGGATGAATAGCAAGATGATGGCCAGCAGCAACATTGTAGTTTGATGAACAATCAATAGTAAACTGTTGAAATAAGGAAAGTATTAAAAATAATAAGTTAAATCTAAAGTTAATAAAAGAAATGCTTAAGTAACAAAAAACTAGTTTCTGAAGAGAATTAGGGTCATCTCATATCGCCTGCAAATGACAGATTTAGATATAAACATATCTAAATGAAACATCACATATATTTAACCCTTTAATAAAATTTACTCACATTGGCATTAATCCATCTTACCGAATTCCAATTACTGAAGTTATGCAAATGACAGATTTTCTGGAAGTGGCAATTGGCAACACTGATTTATTTTTCTCAAGTTTCAAAAGATTCATTGCTGATGATACTATTAAATACTCCTCAGTTTTTTGGTTATTTTTCCCTTAATTGAAGAGCTCCATTAAGTATTATTACTATTATTTGAAAACATTGGTGGGAGATGTAATACGAGAGAAAAACAATATGCTCAGCTGCTTTGCCTTTTTGAAAATATTTTGTTCCACCAGCCAACATTATCCCCAATAGTAATTCATAATCAAATATAGTCTGAACTGCCGTAAGAATGCATAATAAAATTATTTAGATTTATAAAAACATCAATGTACCTTACAGCTAAGCTGAACTCCTCTTTTCTAAGTTTGGCATCAATCATGAGCTGAAGAGAAGCGACTAAAAGCATTTGTTGCATAACACCAATACAAAACTAATCCAGAGTATATGTTGACTGATCTTAATAGAAAGCACTCTCTTCATTAAGAAGATATTATAACTATGTGAGCTCTTAAACAAAATTCTAACAACATTACATATTGATAATTCAAAAACAGCTTGGCAAATGGTTGAAAAAAATATCACCCTTTTGAAACTTATAATATTTTGTTCCACCAGCCAAAATCATCCTCAACTTATCATGACCCAGCTTAGAATTTTCAAGGCATACAAAAAAAGCTGCAGCGGACATTGCCAACTTAATGATATACGGGCTTCAACGTTCACCAAATGAAATAGTAGGCAAAATAAGGTGCATTGCCAGCTTAATGAAACAGCAGCCACAATTACCATCAAATGATACAACAGCCAAAATTATCCAAACACTGGCATGCCCACTAAAAGAATTAACATTATTAGAAGGCATTGTACGCAAGCAGTTTCTATTCTATCCATAAGCTTATAAATCAATGCTAAAGCTTTAGATATTATATAGAAAAAAGATATTATATAGAAAAAACTAGAAGACTAGGACTCTGCTCCTCCAAATGAGGCCCGCAAAAAGATCAAAGACCTGACAATGCAATTAATCAATAGATAAAATACACAAAATGATATCAATGTAACTATATCCAATCTATTAACATTCAACACTACAATAATCCAACAAATAGGCACATCTGCATGATGCATCCCATTGATACCCATTCGTATGGCTAATACAAGTAACTGCAATTATTCAACAAAATTCATATAAGACTATAAATAGCAAACAACTACAGTAATCTAGCAAGTAGGCACATCTGCATGATGCATCTAATTGATACCCAAAGCTACAAGACGACATCTCATACCCAATTCCAAATGCAAATAAATAAATAATCACGACACGATACTTGATTTTATAAGCAAATTTTGAATTCATAAATTTTTCCATTAGAGACAGCAAAGAGATAATAAATTAAATTCAACCAATAAAAAGTCTTTCATTCATTAGTTAACGTCAATTTCCCCAAATGATAGAGACTAAAAAGCATTTGCATGTACACAATTAAACATGTAAAATGCTGATTTGCAGCTGATCTCAACCCAACTCTTCACACTACTTAATATAGAAAATGAACTTTAAAGGGGGATCAAAGCTCCACTAACCCCAGCCAAAAATAAAATCATACGCGAAAATACTTATGAGATAATATTAGAATAAAGTTAAAGGCAGCAGAATATGGTAAATGACACATAATTTCTTTATAAAAATTATTCTACAGATTATATAACTTGCTATACTGATAATCCTTGTCTTTTATCAAATCAGATAACTGAAAACTGAAATGCTTGATCTTTTTGAAATGCTTGATGCCTTTGAATATGTAACTAAAAAGTGCAATAAAATAAATGCTTGATTTATTTCTTTTGAATATGTATTGCCCTTATTTCTGCAAGAAAACTGAAATGCGTAATGCGTTTGAAAACAAATACTTGATTTTTTAATATGTATTTTCCTTCTTTCTGCAAGAAAACTGAAATTCTTGATGCGTTTGAATATAATTGAAAACTGAAATGCTTGATTTTTCCTTTTGAAATGATTGATGCGTTTGAATATGTAACTGAAAGTGCAAGAAAACAAATGCTTGACGCGTTTGAATATGTAACTGAAAGTGCAAGAAAATAAATACTTGATACGTTTCCTTTTGAATATGCATTTCCCTTATTTCTGCAAGAAAACTGAAATGCGTAATGCATTTGAAAACAAATGCTTGATTTTTGAATATGTATTTCCCTTCTTTCTGCAAGAAAACTGAAATGCTTGATGCGTTTGAATCTATTCAATGTGCAAATGGTTCATTTAGGGTTTCTCAAATCGGTACCCACAAATCTGTTAAGCTTTTCTTCATCATACACGAATCGGTGACCGCAGTAATGCATATTAGGTTAGCGAAAGGAAAACCGAAAACACAAAGTATTATCTAAACCTAACAATCGGTCACCGCAGTAACCCTAAACCCTAAAAAAATAGTATTATTAGGTTACCGGAAGAAAGAACAATCGATCTGATCATAATACTTTAGGCATCTCTTCATCAGAAGTATAAAACAACAATAATATTTACAAGAACCACAAACAAAAATGAAGCAGAAGAAGAGGAGGAAAGACGAGCAACGCTCGCTTGGTCACCGCTGTCAGAAGAAGCAGCCGAGAACTTTTTTTTGGGCGAATGCGTCGAAGATGCAAGGCTACGGGGTCGGCTCGCGGTCGAAAGAGAGAAGCCCTCGAGAGATTTAGGTTACGGGTCGGCTCGAGAGGGAGAAGCGCTGAGCGAATTGGGAATTTAGGTTAGAATGCGGGAGAAGAAAAAGCGCTTTCGCGAATCGGGGATTTAGGTTAGAATGCGGGAGTAGCGAAAGCGGCTTGCGATTTAGGTTAGAATTGCTGATGACGTGGCAGCTATTACCACGTCATCAGCAAAATTTGGGAGCACCGAGCGGGGCACTGTATGTAGCATTTCCCTTTGGGGGATATTAGAGGTGTGCTCAGACGCAACGCATAGTCAGGCAAACATTCGTTCAACCGCAACGAGTTAATTTGATATGACTATTGGCTGGTGCATAGGCGCGGAAAAGGAGCGCTAAACTTGTAATAGCTTTGCTCCTAGGTGCGTATAGTTTTCTTCCTAGGTACTCATGCTTGGCACAAGTGGCCATGGTTATCTCAAGATGCATGTGAGAGCTATTATTGCAAAAATTTGATTGATAAATGACTTTATTTTGAGTTGATGATGACAAATTTACAAATATTCTCATTTTTGCATAATATATTATTTTGAAGGTAGAGAACATAGTTTTTTTACGTAAATATTTTATCTTTAATTACATAATTTTTATATATTATAAAAAAAAGTATGAATAATTAAAATTTAATGATTTAAGTAGAATAAAAAATAATTATTAAATTTATTTTTATTTGTTAACTTATAAAAATATATATTTTAAATTATAAATTTTAATTATCTATATTTTTTAAAAAATATTAAAAAATTAAAATGATTTATGTACGAATTTTTGTGCGTGTTATTGCATAATTAATTGTACTTGAAATTTAAATTTTTATAGTTAAATAATATAAATTTTAGTTGAGAAAATCACTCAACAAAATTGAATTCTGCCTGTCAATTTTGCCGACTGATTAGACTGCGTCGCCATGGACTCCTACCTGCAAAATGCGACCGCAAAATTCGAAAACTCCAGTGTCGTTAAAAATGTCACTTGGATCTTAAATATTTAAAAAAAAAAGTATGGATAATTAAAATTTAAAATTTTAAAAATATATTTTAATAAGTCTTATAAATAAAAATGAATTTAATAAAAATTTTTTATTTCAGATTATCAATATATTTATGAATTATATAACAATACTCTTTTAGTAATTTCATGCTATTCCCACACTACCTTCAACCTTCGGCTTCTTTGGCCTTGTTTTCGCCGCACTTCATAATCTCAGAGTAAAACAAGGGATGGAGATCTAGTAGAGCAAATAGGAGAGAGAGAGAGAGAGAGAGAGGAGAGAGAGAGAGAGAGAGAGAGATGGGGGAGATGTCAACTCCAGCAGAGATGGAGGAGACGAGAGTGGCAACGAGGTCTTCAATCCTGGATGCGGTGAAGGGCTTAGGAGGGGCGGCTGCGGGGGTGCGGGTTGACATAGGGGAACTCAGGAGAAGGGTCTCGATTCCAGATGACCTAGCGGCGGCTATGCGGGAGGCGATCAAGTTGAAGGATCCAGAACTCGCATCGAATAAATACTCCGACGCGGCTGCCGGGAGGGCAATGCTGGAGCCTCCCGAAGCGCCGATGGTTGTTTTTGTGAACTCACGCAGCGGTGGGCGACGTGGCCCGGAGCTCATGGCTAGGTTGCAGGAGCTGATGGGACAGCATCAGGTTCGGATTCTGTTTTTCTTTCTATGAAGCAAAGTTCTGAAGTTCGGTGTCCATGGGAGTTGGCGTGATTGCTTTATTCTAAAGCTTTGATTTGGATTGAGCTGTTTTTGTAGTTCATTTTAGTGTACTGTTTCCTCTCTCTTTTTCATTTTGGGTTGAAACGTGCTGCAGGTGCTTGATCTATCTGAAGTGAAACCCTCCGATTTCGTGCACTATGCATTGTCATGCCTAGAAAGTTTGGCGGCATCCGGTGATGTAATTGCTAAAGCCACTCGAGAGAGGTTGAGGGTTATGGTACGCTTCTTTTATCTATAATAATAAACATTTTGAGACCAAAAATTGATGCAGTAAAGCATCCATGTCTTGTTTTGCTAAATCTGTGTGCATTCTTGCGTGGCAGGTCGCAGGAGGTGATGGTACTGTAGGTTGGGTATTAGGATGTCTAGGGGAGCTCTTTGTTGATTGCAGAGAGCCTGTTCCCCCAACTGCAATTATTCCACTTGGCACTGGGAATGATCTTTCAAGGAGTTTTGGTTGGGTAAGGAGCCTTGCCACTAAAAGTTCATCAGAGCTTATGAGCCAGTTGAATTGCTATTTAGATATGTATATATATATATATATATATATATATATATATATATATATATATATATATATATATATATATATATATATATATATATTTTACAATGCAGGGTGGCTCATTTCCATTTGCCTGGAGATCCGCTGTAAAGCGTTCGCTTCTTAAGGCTGCCATGGGTTCAATTTGTCGTCTAGATAGGTGACGCTTAATTTTTCTGTCTTTATCTTTAATTGTTCATGTTATATTAATAAATTTATTCAACATATTGTCCACACTTCAATGACTACTACTGCTTATGTGGCATTCAATGGATTTGTATCTTTATGTTGGGTAAGTTGCAACATTGACAATTGCTGGCATGAAATTTTTGCCTATATTTACTACCGTATGTTGCATATCTGTCATTCAGTTTTTGTAATGCTATTTAGAACATTAGTGCCAAAAGCACATATTCTAGCTTTTTTTCTCTTTGAAACCATCTATCACATTTTTATTGGTTTTTCAATTGAATGGTTCATGCATATATCTTTGTTTAAGGGCTGTTAGGCAAACAATAGGTGTAGCTCTAGTAAGATTCATGGGCTTTTTGACAGATTAGTATAAAGGGTTAAATGGAATTAAGCTAGGCTAAGCTACTTGGTTCTTTGATTGGTTTGCTGATCTAAATTGGATTATATTATTTAAGGAGGACTGAATTAATTTTATTTTATTTAGGATTAAGTATTATATTTAGTTTATTATAATTGAAATAAATAATTGTCTTGATTAATAAATTATGCTAATTAATTAAATCAAGTAAAAGTATATTTATCCATCAATTATATAATAATAACTATATTATAATCATATTATTTAAAAATGATTAATTATTTAATTATGTTAACTTTTTAATTACTTATAGGGTTAATTGTGCATGACATGCAAAACTTGTGAATTTACATATTTAACACCCGAATCTTAATATTTACAAGCTAACACTCTTTTTTTATTTTTAATAGTTAGAAGTTGCTAAGTGAGTTGGTATTTTTGATGCAATAATATAAATTCTAGTTGTAATTATGTAATGCTTAAGATTTAGGTATTAAATATGCAAATAAGAAAAACTTGTCGTATCTATAAATTTTTCTTTATTTATGTTATGTTAATTAATTAGAATTGTATTAATTAACTATATTTAATTACTCTTTATGTTTGTTTTATTATGTTGATTAATATTTTGTTAATTATTATTGGCAAATAATCATCATTTAACTATATTAAAATTATGCTATTCTAATTATTACATTTGCTTATATTTATTTATTTATTTGTTTATGCATACTATTATTTATTTCATTTATTTAATTAGCTTCAATATAAAATGGATCTAGCTAGACTAACTAGAATGCTTGATAAATTAAATAAATTAGAATGGTTCGATTCAAGCTTAAGTTGAGTAGCTAAGCCAGGTGGAGAAGTAAATAACTAACTTATTGGCACTAGCTAAACTAAGTTAAGTGCAAAATCATTTGCATCTTAGTAAATTTTCAAATATGGATTTGGAAAATTTTGAAGATGTTAAATATTGAAAATTATAAGCATAGAATTTAATAAATAATGCTAAATTCTAGCACAATATTTTGTTGAGGATTTATATGAATTTAAGAATTTAATTTGATAATATATTTAATCATATAAATATGCTTCTTAATCTTATATAGTAATCTTATCAACTGCTTAAAATATTTATTAGCACTACAAAATAATAGTTAGATTAAAAAGGTTAAATTAATAAAAATATTAATTAATGATGCTAATTAATTTAAAGTTTTGTTATGGTAATTATAGATAATAATAATTATTTAGTTTAGTAATTCATGACATTTATTTAATATAATTATTATTAATAGTAATAGATAATAATAATTATTTAGTTTAGTAATTCATGACATTTATTTGATATAATTATTATTAATAGTAATTAAACCAATAGTAATGCAAAATGTTAATAAATAAAAATATTAATTTTTACCATTAGTTAATTGTTAAATATATTGTTAAGTATTTTTTAACCATCTTTTTTGCTCTCTTTTTTGGCTTAGGTTTTTTTTTTTTTCTTTGAGAAATGTGTGATCTCCTTTGCCACAATGAACACCAATGCCATTTTTATTGCTACTTTGAAAATTGGCAAGGCCCTTGCAGTGATTTTTCTCCTTAAATATCATAGATCCGATTGTGAGCCTGATTTACAAAATATGGCATTTAATAAATGTATGTGATTTGAGGTGATCAATGGGATTTATTGGTTCATTAATTCTAATAGTGACTTATATTTGTTTTGCATAATTTAACAATTAGAGGCTTAATTCATTCTTAAATTCTTTTGTACTAGCAAACTGCCCTTATGTTTTGTTTTTAGGATTTAACATAATATTCAATTCTATTGAAGTAGTAAATATATCTTCTTTCTTACTATTTTTAAGATAAGTAACGGGAGAGAAAGTGAGATATTTTGAGAGTTGTAATGTGCACAAGTGTGTGTGAGGAAGGGAAAGAGGGAATGAAGAAAAAATGAAGTAATGCTAGAGTGAGTATGCAAAGCCAAGATTTTAATGCTTGAGTTATTTCATCCTTATAGTTGTTTTGACATAAACTGATGGTTGTCATGTTTTTATGTTGCAGTTGGCATGTCACCGTTGTAATGCCTGAAGGGGAAGAATTAGAACTGCCTCACTCTCTTAGATATAGAGATCAAAGCAGCTTAAGTCAGGTTTTCAACATAGTTTGAATCTTTATTGTCTTATTTCAAGCTAATGGGGCTTATTTTTTACTAGATCTTGCTACCATAAAATATTTAAACTATACGTTGATTGGTGTTTATTTAATTTATTGGAATATTCTTACTACTATTATGTTGTTTTTGACGATTGATCATTTTCATAGGACTTTGGAATCAATTGCAAGTTGCCAGACAAGGTTTCATGCTTCGAAGGGGTGTTTTATAACTATTTTAGTATTGGTAAGGTTAATGTACGACAAATTTTTTTTATTAATACATTTTCTCAATGCTGTGTTATTAAATTATTGTTACTCTTTAAAGTTGTTAGGTAGCTTAATATTTGTTTATCTGACATTTATTCACTCTGTTAATTAAAGTTCCTTACCTTTAAAGCATTGTTTTTGTTTTTTACTCCTTGGCCATTCACCATTTTTATTATTTTTGTAAAGAAGGAAGAATCTCTCTATGTTTTTGTAGACAAGCTATTATTATATTGGTATATTTGAGAGTGGAGCAATAAAAAAATTTCATGCGGTTTTCATAAATGGGACAAGAAAGAAAGGAAATTGTATATTACAAGAATACAATTATAATGATACTCAATATCTTTTCATTGCCAATAAAGTACCATTTCCACTTGCATCAAGCTTGCTCTGATCATTTGAATCAATGAATGTTTGCTTTGTCGAGAACTTGATACTTGAGCTTGTAACGACCAAATGTCGTTACTTTTCAAATTAGGTCAAAACCCGTCTCAGACATTAGGACCTCGGAGAATTTCAAATTAGGGCAAACAAAATTTCTATTAGATAGAAATAATTTTTAGATTAAAGTGCCCTAGTTTAAGAGAATTCGGATAACATAAACTCTCGCTTTATTTTTCTGAATTAATTAAATCCAATAAATCAAGAACATTGAAATACATGTCAAAATTTATCGATTTCAGTGTCATTGTGTTAAGTATATTATTTAAAGGCTGCTCGAAAAGTTTCATCAAATTCTGAGCGTTGGTTTGATCGTGGTTAATTTTCGAAATTTTAAACTTCAGAAATTAATTAAAAATAAAATATTTGTCCGAATTGAAATTTTTTTGCCCAAGGGTGTTCGTTACGTTGTAACACACATTGATGTCAAGTTTCGTTATTTTTGAACGTCAAACGGTAAAAAAATGCGAATAATTTAATTGTAAGTATTATTTAAGTTTTCCTTTTAAAGTTATTATATTTTACAATTTGAGATCTTGGTTTGCACTTAATTTACTAGCTTACTTCTGAAAACTTAGTTTAACTTAGTTTATCCAACATATATAGCTTAAATTAAAAATAAAATGCTACTAAAATTCAAATGTTACTTTTGAACATTTTAATAGCTTAGCTTTAACTTACTCCTATAATCTCAAAAGTTAAGTGTGAACCGAATGACCTAAAACTTTCTCGCTGTAGGCGCTATAATTGCACTGGTGTCAAGCTCAAATGCCCTTTTTTTTGTCTAGAATTGTGCTTTGGTATTATTACTAGGCTTATTGCACTTATTTAGCTTGTTTCACGATTAGCCTTCTCGATTCTAGATGGTTGCAGAAATTCATTGAATAAATGAAGAAATTGAGTATACTTCGGTTTATTGCTTTAGCTTGTTCAATATGGTATGATTCAGTTGTAACATTGTAAAATTGTATTTTCTAGTTTCATTCTGTTTTTTTCAAGTGTACTAATTTTTGTATTTTATTATGAAGGAATGGATGCTCAAATTGCTTATGGGTTTCATCATTTACGTGATAAAAATCCTAACCTGGCACGAGGTCCAATTTCTAATAAGGTGCTGTTTTTTTGTTATAATTATGTAGCAATTGAAGATCATGATTAGATCTTTTAAAATGAAGTTCTAATTTTTGTATTGAATTAAATTGCTTTGAAAGTATTATTTTCTACTCTAAACAAAAGTTGTTTGCTTGTTTACTTGGAACTTGACAATTTTATCATAAATTTTTTCTTGCTTGCATAATGGGTTATAGGATGTTAAAGAGATAGGCAATAAAACTTCATGTCTGTGCACAAGGATTCATTTTGTTATATTTTATGAAGCTTTGTGCTGATTTGGTTTTCTTATGGTTCAACATGCTGAATTAAATCCTCAAAAAAATTAGGAAACTGCTTGCCATTCACTTGTAAAAATAGTCAAGACTATTAATTTAGTTACATGGATCATTATTAGATTGTCCTCCTTCTGTACACAGGGATTGCCACGTACGTATAATTCTTTATAAGGATAAACTTTTCTATTTAAAAATAGATTATAGCACTTATCAATTTATTCAAATGACAGTATGAATACTCTCTTCCAATTCCTCTACTGCAGTATCAGAACAAGTGGTGTAATCTTTAATCTCAAAATTTTCTTTTTATGGCTTTTATTTTCTTACGAAGTGACTAGCAAATCTATCCCAAGATTGACTCCAATTTTTGTAAATCTCCACTATTCTTGCCGATCTCTGCACTAGTCGATCTTGCGAAGCTTTGTTGCTCATCATCTCAACTTATTGTCGGCATAACGTTATCCACTTCAAATCTTTAGCCTTTTACCCAAGTTTTTAGTAGTCATTAGCATATCATCCCTAACATTCTCGGTATTTTTCATTGTTGCCTGTTTAGTTATTTTGCAATTAATCCACCCAGGTCGATAATCTTCTCATTTAATGATCTTCTCTGATCAATCTATTTGGAGGGTATCAACCTCAATCAATCAGCTCCATTTAAAGTTAGAACATCTCACAAAGATTTAAATGCATATTACTGGTTCTATCTATGATAAGGTCTATCTGATATTTACATCTATGGATTTACCCCACATCAGTTTTGTTATTTTAGATAGATCTCTCTAGCTCCTATACTACTAATGGTTTTATTATTTTATCCCTATCAAAATTAAAGATGACCTTGTCTGGGATTACCGTTGGTGATCTTGTGAACTTACTAAATAGAATCTTTTTAATGACTCTTCATTAAAATTATTTTTCCTTTCAGGTATATTTGCTTGGCTTTTTGATTCTGCTAGCTACAATCATACAACCACTAATCTTATGCTTACTACAACTAATATATTCAAAATGCAATGCGCAATGTGAAGTGCAATGATCTTTTTTTGTTTTATTGCACTAAGCGAAAAAGATAAGGGTGGTGTTATGAACTAAGCACTTCATCTTACAATAATTGTTCTGACTAGTCTTTAGTCTTGATAAAACTAATAATCTCACAAAAATTATTCCTCCCTATAATGTATTAAAATAATAAGCCATGCAAATGTATCAGTAAGGTAAGCTCTCCAGGTGAGATCACCTGACTTGCTAAGAAGTTGTTGGCTTTGGCTATGTAAGATTAGTCACCTAGGCGAGTTCTTTGAGAGCATTCTTATTTGTCGAGGAAGGCCTTATGATTGGGTAAGTTTATCTGTCCACATGACAAGTTCTTTTGAGTGAGTTTGTGGAGACAAGTTAGGTTGTTCATAGGCACCTTTCGCATGCCCAAAATACCAAATTTATTTTAAACCTTTTAAACTTCAATAAAAAAATTTAGTTTTTTTTTCAAGTTTGTTTTAGTATATTATCATATTCACCATTAGAGGTGTAAAAGATTCAAGTCAAGATTGAGCCAACACTTGCATGAGCTTGTAACTATTTAAGAGTTCGGACCTGAACTTGAACTAAATTGTTAAGTTTGAGTTTGCTAACGGATTGGCTTGTTTAAGATAAAAAGAGAGCGGGTTAAGCAAATATTAATGTAAATTATTAAGAATGAGAATTTCTTAGAGCAATTACAAAATTAATTAAATGGAATATGAAAGTGGGAAAAGTTTTGAATATTTTAAAAATTAATACTATATTTTTTTGAATTCTATTATATTTTAAGCATATATTACTATTCCAATTTTTAAACGAGTCATCTAATGAGCTTACAATTTGAGTTGGGTATGGCTCTAACTTAGCTTACTAGGTCATCAATCTAAAGACTACAAGCCAATTATTGAGCTAAGCTTGACTCATCTCATGTATCGGCTTGGCTCATGTACACCACTATTCACAGCCATACTGAATGAAGTTAGCATGATTCTTATATTGCCTGGGATCCATACATACATGATCAAGTATAGGTCAAAATAAGCCCTCAACGCCATTCAAACTCTTTTCAAGAATTGAAATTGTTATATTAGAACGGTTGAGGTTTTACTTTGAAAAGCTTGGGACAAAATTTGACACATTGAAATTATTGGGGATCGTTTTTTTTCAAATTAATTGCCGAGTTGTGAATACCAGATGTCTTCTTGTACCTAAAATTTTAAAGCTAGGATAAGCATGACAATGGTGATTCTCTAGTGATCTGCTTACTTTGAAAAACTTGGGACAATGTGACTCTCTAGGAAATTAATTGTTTAGTTATGAATACCGAATATCTTCTTATACCTAAAATTTTAAAGCCAGGATAATCATGACAATGGTGATTCTCTAGGAAATTGTTATATACATACAGTGGTGATTCTCTAGTATAGGTCAAAATAAGCCCTCAATGTCATTCAAACTCATTGCAAGAATTGAAATTGTTATATTAGAACGGTTGAGGTTTTACTTTGAAAAACTTGGGACAAAATTTGAGACGTTGAAATTATTGGGGATCTTTTTTTTCAAATTAATTTTTGAGTTATGATACATTATGTCGTCTTATTCCTAAAATTTTAAAGCCAGGATAATCATGACAATGGTGATTCTCTAGTGATCTGCTTTTAGGCAAACTTTTTTTCACACCTTTAAAGAAGAGTCCGTCCTGAAATCTTGAATCACAAGTTCTAAATATCCCATACAATTGGTATGTATGCCCCTGCTTAACATAGTATAGCACTGTTGTTAAGCAAAGTCTACTTTACTACCAGCACCCAGTGAATGAGCATTCTGATGGACATGTTTAATGTTATATATATTTCATAAAACTTGCTGTATGTCCACTTCTTTCATCAGTATGCATATTATAGTGTAATAGTCTCATTTATATTTTTTAATGTATTTGCTTTATTTCATATTCTCCATTCCAGTTAATTTACTCTGGATATAGTTTGCACACAAGGATGGTTCTTTACGCCCTGCACAACTGATCCTAACTTGAGGTTCGATACTTGTTTGCTACATTAAAAGTGAGAATAACTTTAAATTTTCTTCAATTATGCAGCTTTGTCTCTTTTCTTGTTGTACTACTTAATAAGGCCCATTTTGAATATTACATTTAAAGAGCATTTGTATTGTTGTTTGTACCATAATGCAGTAGATTGATGCATTTTCTTCTGGGAATTGTTTTGCAATGTAACATGAATTAGAGTATAATTAATAGTCCAGAATTGTTTAAAAGGCAATAGGGTTTCTCTTCATAATTGTACATGGCCATCTATATCAGAATTTGGGTTTATTATTTGGTCATTGACATGCAACTTAAATGATTTACTTTTTGTTTTAAATTCGAAATGAAAAATATGGATTACATATTTTAAAATTAAATTTTTATTATAATAAAAAATGCACCAAAATGAGGCACAATTAGAACTTTTTTATAATGCGAGAATATGATAAGTAAAATTTGGTATTATATTATTTAAATATTTAAAGCTTTTGATTAACTATTTCAGTTTGATAAATATGGAAATGAAACTATTTTGAATAAAATATACATTCGAGTATAATGGGAGAATATAACTTGAGAATTTACCAAGTTCAGAATTATACATTTCATGGGACATGTACTGTTCTGTGCACAATATGATATACCGTCAAAGGTGAATGAGCCGTTGATCATGTCTTAGGAATTGTTTAAATTGAATCAAAATAGTGATGTGATAAAATAAAGGAACATGCTTGCATGACAAAATATTGGCATTTACATATCTAAATCCTAAGTTTCATTAGTTACAAAACTAACATCTAATCACACTCAATGATAGAATCTCATTAATTTGCAATGATTGTTAAGAGAAGAATGGTGGTTTTTGGTGTGATAATGTGAATTTGGATGATAATTATTCAAAAAAAGCTGTTTGATATGTAAAAAAGAATATTTGAGTGGTATGTAAGAATTCCCCCCTAAAAAAAAAACTCCAAACAACAGTGTTCTAAATCTTTTTCAATAAAAGAATTTTCTTCAAAAATAAATAATGTTTATGGTTCTCTTGATATTCAGCTCTTTTTTAAACACTTGACAGAAAACTCTGTTGCATATAATTCTCCAAAAATTTCAAGTGAAGATCAGATAATTAGCAGCTAATGTGAAAAAAAAAAATATTTTTCGTCTTTAACAGTGCTGCTATTTTGTCTTTCTTTATACATGATAACTAAACGCATTCGTGCAGATTTACTGATGACTTGTAACCCTTATTTTTTTATTGCAGGGGATTAAGGAACATTCTACGTATATATGTGAAAAAAGCAAATTGTTCAGAATGGGACAAAATTGTAATTCCCAAAAGGTAACTTATTTAATTTGCTTAAAGTATGAATTGGGATAAATAATTTTGGCTATTTGTGATTATGATGATTACACAGAATCTTGAATGATATTTTTTTCGGACTTTTTTTTTTGGAAAGTTTACTCATTCATACTGTATATTCTTATACGGGTATGAGTTTGGTATATTTTATCCTGCAAGTAATTCTCTCATTTATACCTTCTTCTTTTCCACATTATCTAGTATGGTTCTTTTGCTCTTCTTTTTCTCTCTCTAGAGGGTGAGGGTGCTATAAGTATTCATCTTTTTAACCTCTTTCTTTTCCACCCCCTTGCCATTCGCATAAATTCTTGGCATTCATCTATTTTGTGATATGAAGAACGAATTAGGGTTTCTAAAGAAGCATGTCTGATCAACTGATATAGAGGAAAGCTGCTGCTCTGTGTCATTCTAGAAATGTCATATTCAGGTGTTATATTGACAATGGAAGCTCTGGACATTTTAGTTTTTCTCATTTTTTTTGTCGAGTCATTTTGCTTGCACTAGTGTAAAATAATTGTCGAGTCAAATCTCTTTCATTTGTAGTAATTGTTTTTAGTGTTCCTTATGCATTCTTTTGTGTTAAGATTTCTCATACCTGTTTTTTTTTTCTTTGCAGTGTTAGGTCAGTAGTTTGCTTAAATCTTCACAGCTATGGAAGTGGGAGGAACCCTTGGGGACATCCCAAGCCTCAATATCTTGAAAAGGTGAAGAATTTTTTTTTTTTTTTTTTTTTTTTAAATTGTTACAATTCCCAGTGATATGACTTTCAATTATATTTGCATATAAATTTTAATAATCATAAGTTTAAATTTCTTCTTAACAGAGAGGCTTTGTCGAAGCCCATTTGGATGATGGCTTGCTTGAAATCTTTGGCCTTAAACAAGGTTGGCATGCTTCTGTTGTAATGGTCGAGCTTATTACCGCAAAGCACATAGCTCAGGTACTTCAGACATATTACTTGGGATAATTTTATACAAAGCACCCATCTACTTTATTTTTCCAATAATCACCCGCTTTGAAAAGTAACTAAAGGCTTGGTATAGTTGCATGTACTGCGGTCAGATTTTAGTGTATTTTACAAAATTGAAAAATACTGATTGAGGTTTTATCATTGTCTTCAAAATTAGGGTGATTCTGTTAAACAAGGGATGGATGGGTGCTTGTTTTGTAAATTCCATAAATATGGGTGCTTTCCAAGTAATTATTTCTTCAATATACTTATGAAGAATCTATACTTAATGAAATTTGGCTGCCTGTCTTTGTTTTTGCTTTGTGAAATGTGATTTTTAAATATTGGGCGCTATTTATGGAATGCTATGTTTTTGTTGTGAAGCATTGTTATCTTCTGTTTTTCAATAATGAAGTTGAAAAGGTTTTGAAAAATGCAAAATCATAATTTATTATCATAAGAGTGTTGCTCAAGATATATTTGTTAGAGCAGGATTGCATTAAGAGAGTTATTTGTGGAGACTCGAGTTATTTTGTGGAGACTCAAGTGTAGGTCCGAAGTGGTGGGATCGGGTTGGGTGCACTGATTCAGCTAGAAGGACGTCAATGCGAGCGGGAACTGGAGCGGTGTAGTCTCGAGTCCAGCATAATGGTTTTGAATTGGACTATGAATCAATTGCAGAGCTTGGAGTGACTTCGAGTTGCCAAAAATCAGCCGGGTGCAAGATGGACACAATTCAGATCGAGTGATTCTGAAGGGTGCTAAAGGAACTGGACTGAATAGTGGAGTCGGCGCTTAGGAGTGCTCAAGCGCTGAGGAGTTTGCTCTTGAACTTAGTTGGACAGAAGCGTGGGTGCTTTGGCGTGTTCTTGGAGTCAACAAAGAATTTGTGGCTTGGGTGCTTAGGCGTGCCCAAGCGTTGGAGGCATTTGATCAGAACAGTGGGCTGAACCTTGGACGCTTGGGCTGCTCAGGCGTTGACACTTCTTCGGATAGCGGGGCCAGAGATAGAAACCTAGCGCTCAGGCGTTAGCAAACCGATACAGCAGAATGCCAAAATGTTTAGGCGCGCCCTGACGCCTGTGTATTTCCAGTCACCCGAAGGAATCCGAAAGCTTGCTGCATAGGAACGCTTAGGTGCCAGATGGCAAATAAAATATTCTATGAAGAAAACTGGAATACTGAGATCGCCTGATTGGACATGTGGCGGGTCCAAATGATCATGGGGACACATAAACATGTGCAAAGATTTTGGGATCTAGTTGGGGATTGCTTTTTGTCCTTTTATTATGGAATATTATTGACATCTTTGCCTTTAATTATAAGATAAGGATAATCTGTGGAGATAAAAGGGCGTGGAGTGCTGCAAGTGGTATATATGTTGTAGGTTGGAGCTGGGGTGGTTGCCTGTTCTGAAAAAGGTGATGTTATAGGAGGGCTGGGAATAGCTTGATAACTTCTAAAATGTGATTTTTCCCTGGTTTGGAATTTTCCACATAAATTCTTGTGTTTGCTGTGAATGCTTTGTTTTTCTCATTGTTTTGTTGTGTTTTATTTTGTGCTCTCAAATGTGATGAAGCCAGAGGATCCCTCAAAGCTTTCACGACTTCCTCATATGTGCTTTACAAGGTGAGCTGCAGTGTGGTTTTGGCCAAGCAACTTTTTAAGTGGTGTACAAATAATATGTTGTCTCTTCATATATATATATTGTTTAATTAAAGGAATTTTAAGGAGAGAGACCTACTAAGACCCCACATAAACTACACCAAAAAAATGACAGGAAAACTTACGCCAGAACTCCTGCCATTACCGAGCAGCTTGACATCTAAACTCCGAATACTTATCATAAACTCTGATATATTTAATATATTTCTTTTTCCCTCTACATTTTCTCCAGATTTATTTGTTCTCAACGCACTGAGAGACAACATTGGAATTCTCCTAAGAGTGAGAATCCTCAATTCCATAATCGCACTCAGCTTGGTCATCAAGTGACTGCAGGAATATGCGGTCAAATAACTTTGAATGAGAATGATCTGGAGCAACACAGGTAGAGACACGAGCCAACCCAATAGAGGAGAGAGCTTCCCCATCGTGAATATCCACAGAAACCACCTTAGTGTTAGAAGAGTTAACATTACAAAGCAGCTCCGAACCCCAATATTAAGTGCTGGGAAGAAGAAGCAGGGATAGGGCAATTTTGACTATTGGTCTCGATTCTTGGGTATCAGCCCCATGATAAGATGGACCATAGAGGTCATGATGTAGACTAAAGCAAGATTTAGAATCATGACCTTTTGTGTAGTCAAGCAAGCAGCACTTTGTTAGAAACTGAAGAACATGTACTTCTTAGTAATTTCTAATTCCACTAAAATACTAGCCATTGATTGAGAAAGCTATGAATTTTACTCTTTATTTTGAGGTACTTTAGCTATATTGCTTGCTGATTATAATTTTTTTTTCGCATGTTTATCCTTCAGAGCTGCTGCAATCAGGCTGGAAATAAGAGGCGGGGAGTGGAGCAGAGCGTACATGCAGATGGATGGGGAGCCTTGGAAGCAGCCACTCCATCTGATCACTCAACAATAATTGACATCAAGAGAGTGCCTTATCAGTCTCTTATGATTGCTGGATGATTCCAGCGGGTATATCTCCTCTTTTGTTATGTCTAATTCTTCTAAATGCTATATATATTTATGCTGTAGAGCAATATATATGAGTATTTTTTTCCTTTTATGTATTTTTTTAATGATATATCTCTTGTACAATAGTTTTCAATATTTGTAGAGGAATTTATTCATTAGTTATTCAATAGATTGCATTCGATTTTAGTGTTCGGAAGAGCCGAAGTTTGGTCGGTACCTTTTGTGTAATGTTTGGATGTGTGTGCTAATTTTGTTAATGTAAAAGTTCGGGCTCTTTATGGGTGTGTATTATTTGAATTATTCTGAAAAATCGAACCGGATGGATGTCTTTGGGCGTGCTAATTATGTTTTAAGCTGAATTAATCAAGCTTAAATTGAATCATATAGCTCAGCATAATTAACTTTGGATTTAATCATTTCATTTCAGCTTTTTGGTTTTTTGCTTTGTTCTTTTTTTTTTTCTTAATGTCAAACTTATTCAGCTGCGTTACCTTTGTATCTTCTTGTCCATAGTAAATTAAGAGAAAATATTACACTTGTTTTATCATATACACCATCAATTAAACTTTTTTTTTCTTACCCATTGCATATACTTATACATGAGTTGTCACATCGTATGCATTTTATTATGTATATAATAGTGTAAGTGTACTTTGTTACAAAACATACATAAATAACTAAAACCCCATATCTCCTTGTGATTTTTCCTACTCAAAAGAGTATGAGCACTTTGTTCTGCTCTCTACTCTCTCACAACTCTTCTTCAAAAACCCCTTCAAAGTCTCTATTTGAGCTTATATGATGTCTGAGTTTGAGCTCCCTTTATATCATGATACTTATAAACTCTTTCGAACACTAAGTTTGTGCATTATAAATTGAAATCCCCATTTTATTTGTGCATTGAATTGCATGCACATATAACTTTTTTCATTTTTTTTTTGTACTTGTAACTTGGTTCGAATGATCTTAGAATTAGGTGTTAGGTTCAAGTTAATAAAAAAAGTGATAAAAGTAAATAAACTGAGTAAAAGATTAGAACTAAAAAAAAAAGCGCACACACACACACACACACACACACATATATATATATATATATATATATATATATATATATTATATATATATTATAATATATTATTATATAGTGATTTGGAATAACTTGAGATTCTATGTTTAGAGTTTGATGGTTTGCCATCTTCAAGCAGAGAAACATGTACAATCCCTCCTTCACCTGCTTTGACAATTGGGTAGTTGTGGAAACTTTCCTTCTTAAAGTTGTGCCTTAGTGGAGCACCATGATCTCTCGTTCGCAAGAATTCACGCTCCATAGAGTTTGGCCTGAGTAGAGTTGTGCAACCAACAATAGTTGGTTATAGATGAAAAGATGGTTTGGCACTATATTTTGGAGTGAATTATTCAAGTATTGAAAACTACTAAGCTACATAAACCTTGAGAAATAGCATTATAACTATTTTGGAGAGGCTAAACGAGAGTATTAAGGAAAATCTGAGAGCTTTTGGTGTAATTTAAGGTGTGTTAAAATGCCTATATTTAAAAATAGGAAGATGATGTTCATATGAAGCAATATGCTCAATTTGACGTATTTTAAGCACCTAGTCAAGCTCAAAAATATGCATGGGTTGGCTATTTTAGTGCTGAGAACAATGACATATTTTTTGCCATCTTTTGATGGGCGCTTGGGCATACAACCACTACATATTTGGGAGTCAACAAAAATCTGGGTCACCTAAGATCATAAGAAGACTATACTCTGAAAGGCCAACTCACCTATTGTAACCTATCACTCGTGGTGAGATGTTGGGGTTAAATTCACTTGATACTTTAGGCTCTACTTAAATTTTTCTGGAAAGGCAACTAAAGTATACTTCATCTTAACATTTGGACTAGTTTGGATCAAGTCTATAGACATTTGGATCACATAGAGCTAGTGTTAATTACTTGAGCATCTAAATATTTGATTGTCTGATCATTTTTTAAGACTTAGATAAGTCTAAGATGCATTCTTGAAATATAACATGATAAGAGATAATTAGATATACCAAAAAAAACAAACTTATATTTATGATTATAAAATTCAAATTATGAGATGTTAACAAACTGAAATTAAACAATGCAACAACATTAAACTTTTTCCCCTTTTTCAATTATTAAAAGAAAAAAAATAAAAATAAAAGGCAATACTTAATGTGATACTAATTCCATAAAATCACACCAAATTTTAACTGGTCATTAAAATAATCTTAACAAATAAAATTCACTAGAATGAGCCTTAATGACAATTGGAAATGAATATTTGGATGACATAGAAGTGCAAGTGCTGATTCGTATAGATTTATTGATTTACATATTTGATGTCAAAATGAAGACATGTTAATTTAATGCATAGTTGAGATAATCTTGATAAGACTTAATTAGGAGATTGAAACCGCATTGGCCATCAAAAAACATTTTTGGTGGTTACTGTTCATGGATGGCTCAATTGGTGGCGAAAACAGGGTGTTTTGGACAAATTGACTTTTCGAAATGGTCCAGAGCATCATGAAATTAAATTTTGAAATTGAAATTGAAATTGAAATTTTAAAAATAGAGGAACAGGTGAGACGGTACTTGTCGATGGAGTTTGACACACCAGTGGGGATTTGTCAGGAAATTGGGAGTTTTCCCGTTCTCTTCGCAGGTTCGGGACTTCTCCAACGATTAGAGCGCTTAACGAAAATATTTCCTTGTCAAACTCGCCTAATTTGGACAAGTGGGGCAAACAGGGCGGCCACCGGCGTTCGCGACGAACGCCGGTTCATTGCGTGGATCGGGCTGGCCCGGGCCATATCCCAGTCGTCGCATCTAGGTTCGGATCCGACAGCCTGGATCCGATTGAGCGCACATTCACCATCCGTCTTCGGATCATGAGATCATACGACACAGATATAGCGACCCGCCGCTAGGTCAGCATAGTTAATCTAGTGTTAGGTGCTCACTACCTAGGATCATATTGGAGTTTAGTATAACAGTGTATTTAGAGGCGTATAAAATACACACTTCCACATTCATTGCAACATTTAGAAATACTATAATAATAAAAGAAATATTTCATTACAAAGATAATAAATATTTTACAAAATCTATTGCACACAAAAAAATATTTAAATTTTAAAAAAATCAGCATCTAAGTTGTTCCATTATGCATCAGCTCTACGACAAAGATTTGATTTAGAGATTATTCCTGGATTGTCATATATATATGGCAGGGCGAACCAAGAAAAAGAAAATAAAATATTTAATTAGACAAAAAAGGTCTAAAGTAATATTTGTAGGATATCATAATTTGCATATAATATTAAACGACATGATTCTGCATGAGAATTATATACAAATAAAATGTGATATTTAAGTATGATATGATTGCAAAATTATCACGATTATGAATGCAATATACGTATTTAAAATATGTGCTCATTCTGAAAAAAAATGCATCAATATATAATATTTATTATGTTGGACAAAATTACAAAATAATCGATAAATTAGATGCATCTATCTAACTATCTGAGATGTGAGTTTTTGATTAATTATATATTTATCTTCAAAAGTTATGTGCAGTCTTTTTATTTATCTAGATATCAGTTTATCCTGGCCTAATGTATTGTCTGTACAATCATGAGATCAACCTGAATAAACCCATGATATTGATTTCTGATCATTTACTTCAAGTTATAAGTATAAAATCTTATATAAATATATCAAAGTGGGACAAAGCTTAATAGTAATACAAATACTGTAAATGAAAAGAATAATATTATTTATTTATTTTAGTAAGAATATTAATATTAATATTATCTTAATTATTTATCTTTATATATTAAAAATAATAATAATTTATTTTTTATTAAAAGTAATATATATATATATATAATCCTGCCCTTTGTCCCCCTTCCGCCCTCTCCCTCTCTCGCCTCCCCCTGCTCCCCTCCCCGTTTCCCGCCCTTCCGCCTCTCATCCCTCTCTAGTAAAAAGATAACAGAAATGAAAGTTGCAAAAATTAGTAAATATATAATATATCGAAAAAATTTGACAAAAATAAAATTGCAAAAATTAGGAAATATCTATATAGAAAATAAAAAAATGATAAAAATAAAGTTATAGAAATTAGAAAATACATACATATCTAAAAATGATATAAATGAAAATATAATATTAGTAATAATTTTAACATTAATTATAATATAATAACCTTATATTATAAAAGAAAAAAAAGAAATGAAAAAATATAAAATATTTCATTTATTTATCATTTCTTACTCTATATTGGTGTTGATGAGTTTTTCTAGAGGTCGGTAGGGGGAATCGGTGGTGGCTGAGGAAGAGAGGGAGGAAGTGGAGGGGAAAAGATGAGTTGGGAAGGGGAGTGGGGGAGGAAAAGGGAGTGGGAGGGGATGAGGAAATATGGGGGTGGGGTGTATTTATAAACTTTTTTAAGGAAATTAATTTATTAATAAAATTTTCTCTCTCCACCATTATTTAGATGTGAAAAAATTTGTCATCTTCTTCATAAATGCTTTAAGTGTTCAATTTGGCTTTCTCTTCCTTCTTCTTATATCTTCTTCCCTCTCATATTTCTCTCTACTTTCTCTTTCTTCCATTTCTTTTTCAGAAAATAATAAAACTTGATACAGATATGTATCTTGATTTTCATGCAAATTTTTTTTAATTTAGAGTAGTATTTTATTTTTTATTAATTTCTGAAAGTAAGAACTTCAAAAATTAATTACGATTAATCCGGAGCTCTAAATTCAGTAAAACTTTTTCTGTAGCATTTTTATGATATTCTTAATATAACATCACTAAAATTACTGAATTTGGACTTATTTTATTTTTTTTTAATTTACTAAATTTAAATAATTCAAAATTTAATTCATAAGTATTCGTTATCCAGATTGCTTCCATACTTGAGCATTATATTCATAAAATATACTATATCCAACAATATTTTAGTTTTCCCTAATTTTTAAGTCACTTGGAGTCCTAATTGTTTAGTCATAATTATGATATTAACGATTTGGGTCGTTACAAACTCCCCTACTTAAAAATGATGTTGTTCTCAACATCACACAAACAAACAAACTTATTTATGGGTGAGAATAATGCCTGACATATTGAACAGTGTTGAGTAATTCTTCTTCATAGAGTCTTCTTTTTTTCAAATTGTTTCTTCTTCTGATGAATTCTTCCATTGTACTCTTACCATTATGATGTGATGACTCCATAATTTTTTATATCTAAGCCCAATATTTTAAGTGGTTCTTCTTTGTAAGTTAAATTAGGTTGGAGGTTGATTGAATGGATAGACACTTGCTAAAATGGTTTTTGTAGACACCTTCGTAATGAAGAAATGTGGAATACACCGTGAACAGCAGAAAAATTGTCTAGTCCTTTAAGCTTATATACGACGTCTCCAATTTTGGCGATTATTTTGAAGGGTCCAACGTATCTTGGACTTAATTTCCCTGCTATGCCAAACCTATAAACTCGTCTTATTAGGCTTACCTTTAGATAAATATGATCTCCTACTTGAAATTCTAGCATTCAATATTTTGCATTATGATATTTTTTCGTCGATCTTGAGCTTTAGTAATCCTGCTCTTTATTAAATAAATTTTCTTATTAGTTTCCTCAACTAAATTAAGTCTGTATAACTGAACATCTCTTACTTCAGTCTAGGCCAATAGTGTGCTTCATTTTTTGCCATGCATAGCTTTGTATGGGGCCATTCTAATACATGACTGATAGCTGTTGTTGTATGTAAAATCCACTAATGGAAAGTAATCTTTCCAACTACCGTTAAAGTATATATGCTTAATCTAAGAAGACCTTCAAGTACTTGGTTTACTCTCTCGGTCTGACCATCTATTTGAGGGTAAAATCTTGTACTCATAGCCAATATCGTCCCCAAATCTTGATGTAATGCCTTCCAAAAATGGGAGGTAATCTGCCGTCACGATCCGAGATAGTATTTTTAAGGATTCCATAAAGTTTGATTATTTCTTAAATATATTACTTGAACAACTTTTTCACTGAATCTTTTTGCTTATCGAAAGGAAGTGTGATGATTTTGTTTAACAATCTACGATTATCCAAATCACATCTACTCCATTACAGCTTCTGGGAAATCCCATCATAAAGTCCATAGAAATATCTGACCATTTCTACTTTGGGATATCTAATGGATGTAATAGTCCATCTGGCTCTTGATGTTCTGCCTTTACTAAACTACAGACATAATATTTAGCAACATATTCAACTACGTCTTTCTTTACTCCAGCCCACCAAAAAATCCTTTTTAGATCCCTATATATTTTATTATTTCCAAGATGAATTATGTACCCTGGTTGTGAGCTTTAGTTAGAATTTGATTATGAATATATGAATCATTTGGAATTTAAATCCTTTTTCCATGATAAATATAAACTCTTTTTTGCAAATATAAATCTGTTGTGTGACCATTTTCGATGTTTGCTTTTAGCTTAAAATATCTATTATCATTCTCTTGGCGATTATTATACGCTATATGAACATAGGCTCTGTAGTATTATTTTCAAGTAAATTATTTAATTGCTTTTCATTAATATGTTTTATGCCTAACTTTTGAAATTTTCCATTAATGGACTTACCATTATAGTACTTAGGACTAATTTTTTGCTGAGGGCATCAGCTACAACATTAGCTTTACCAGGATGATATTGTATGTTTAAGTTGTAATCGCTGATCAATTCCAACCAATGCCTTTGTCGACAGTTCAACTCTTTCGGAGTAAAAATACATTTTAAATTTTGTTGATCAGTAAAAATTTCACATCTCACTCCATATAGGTAGTGCCTCCATATTTTTAAAGCAAATATTACTACTGCTAATTCTAAGTCATGCATTGGGTAGTTCCTTTCATAAATATTAAATTGCCTAGATGCATATGCTACTACCTTCTTCTCTTGCATGAGAATGCAACCAAGCCACTATGGATGCATCAGCATAAACTTGATAATTTCTTGTTTCTTGTGGTAGAGTTTGTACTGGGGCTGTTGTTAATGCTTATTTTAACTTTTAAAAAGATTCTTGCATTGCTAACTCTAAATGAATGGAACTGCTTTATGTGTTAATTTGGTTAAAGGTACAGCTATTTGCAAAAATTCTTTAACAAATTTACGACAATATCCAGCTAAACCGAAAAACCTGTGAATATCTGTCACGGTCTTAAGTTGGATCAATTCCTAAATGCGCTTATCTTTTTTTGATTGACCTTAATTCCTTCGACATCCACTACATATGTAACAACCCAAACTCTTAAGTACCAAGGTATTGTCTGCTTTGGCCAGAAAGGCCTCACAGTTTTTCTCTCAAAAGATAACTTCCCAGTAGATCACTCATCCTAAGAGTGCTCCCACCTGAACATGCTTAACTTTGGAGTTCTTATCAGGAACTCTACCGTTATCTGAAAAGGCACCTCGATATTTAAAAGTTTCACTTATTACTACTTAAATGGGTCTTTATAATCTTCCAACTTAAGTAACTGACATCCTTGTTAGTATCTACACACAGATCCAAGAACTATTCATTGGGTAGATAGGACTAGAGGTAACTCATATAAGCTCAAGAGGTACCTAGAATCATGTAGCACCTTAACCATCATGGGTTCAAGAGGCTACACACATGAAGTGGTACTTTGCCCTGTATAGCACATAGCTCCTATCTAACATCCTATGACATGCTCTGATATAGTTTGTAATAGCCCAAACTCTTAAGTATCAAGGTATTGTCCACTTTGGCCATAAAGGCCTCACAGTTTTGCCTTCAAAAGATAACTTCACAGTAGATCACTCATCCTGAGAGTGCTCTACATGAGCATGCTTAACTTTAGTGTTCTTATCAAGAACTCCACTGTTATCTGAAAAGGTGCATCAATATTTAAGAGTTTCACTTATTACTACTTAAGTGGGTCTTTACAACATGGTCTAAGAAAGCTACAGAATCCAGCCAAATTAATATTTAGAATATTTAGCATAAAGCTGATGATGCCTTAAAGTTTATATAATAGTTCTTAGATAATTTTCATGTTCTTCCTTACTCTCAAAATAAATTAGAATATCATCGATGAATACAATTACAAACTTATCCAAATATGGTATAAGAATTCTTTGCATTAAGTCCATAAAGATGGACGGAGCATTGGCTAGACCAAATGACGTAACCACGAACTCATAATGCCTGTAGCGAGTTATAAATGCTATTTTCAGAATATCTTCTTCTTTAACTCTTAATTGATGAGAGCCTGATCTTAGATCTATCTTGTAAAATATCTTAGCTCCAGCTAATTGGTCAAATAGATCATCAATACATGGTAGAGGGTACTTATTTTTAATGATTACCTTATTAAATTCATGATAATCAATGCACAATCACATCGAACCGTCTTTCTTCTTTACAAAGAGCACTGGGGCTCCCCATGGTAACATGCTTTGTCAAATAAAACCTTTATTCATCAGCTCTTATAGTTGTTCACTTAACTATTGTAGTTCTTTGGGTGTTATACGGTAAGGTGCCTTTTCTATTGGTTGAGTGCTAAGAATTAACACAATTAAGGATTTGATTTCACTTACTAGTAGTAATCCAGGCAATTCATTAGGGAATACATTTTCAAACTCCTTTATAATTTGAGTGTCTACTAAAGGAATTTCTTCCATCTTTTCTCCCATCATTGTTACTAAATGCATTACACTGCTTTCTAATTAATTTCTCTATTTGTGAAGCATTGATTAAAGATGCTGAAATGCCTAATTTTCATATAAATACTTCAGGCTTGCTCCCACCCTTTATAATGAACTTCTTTCTTTGATAATCAATCATAACTTTATGCTTGTTGAGCCAATTCATTCCTAGAATATGTTAAAATTTACTATAGACAATACTATCATGTTTGCTTCATATGTCCTACCATTAATTGGTATGTTACAGTCGCAACATTTTGTGCACTCATGAGGACACTAGATGATAACCCGACATTCAATGATTTAGCTAATTTGTAAAATGGTAGTTCAAGAGTTTTGGAAAATCTTTCTAAAATGAACTAATGGCTTGCACCAGTGTAAAATGATGTGCCATAAGATTTGTCATTAAAATATAAGGTGCCTAAGGTTTAAAATGAAAGATAATTCATATTTTATTTAAATACAATATGAAAGATATTTATAAAAAAAAAAGAAATGTGGTACCTGATACCACTTCATTATCTTTGGGGGCTAGAACTGGGGTGAGGGTATACATCATCGCATATATAGTTTGCTGGGGAGTATTTAATCTTCCCTTTTGATTAGAAGCTAGAGCTTTAGGAGCAATTGGTGGACCTCTCTTTTGCATTGGAGCAGCTATAGGTACATGAGCTGGTCTGGCTGCTAGTGTGAGTTCTTATCTTTCAGTTGGTATGGGTGCTTGTCATTGTATCTGAGAAGGATGAGTGATCCACAAATTTTCCATTGTATGTGTTACTTGATATTGCCAAAAGTTATGACCACGTCGTCCACACGTATAATATATTTCGCTCCTATGATAATAATTACCGTAAGGATGTGGTCAGTTGCATTTCCCAGTAGGTGTTTGTTGAGCTTTTTGATATTCCCTAGCTTGAGGCGGTCTCGACCTTTTATATTCAATTTATTGTACATGTGTAGATGGGGGTCTTTTTTTTTGCTCTTCAACTTATTCTTATTCCCCATGTTCTAATATTTTTGCTCTTTCAGGCATGTCCAAGAATTTGGAGATTTGAAGAGCCATAAGCATATTTTTTGGTAGAAGGTCTTAATCCTTTTAAAAGTCGACTACATCAAGCAAAATTGGTAGTCACTAGTAGTGGTGCATAACGGGATAGTTTTTGAAATTTAATTTCATATTCAGCGACACTACAGTTGTTTTGACATAACTTCATGAACATATCTTCCATGATGGATTGAGCAGAAGGAGTGGTGTATTTAGCTCTGAAGGATTTGACAAATTCTTCCAATTGTATATTCTCAATATTTATGCATACGAACTGTAAGCTTACAATGGTTTCCCAATAGCATTTTACTTCTCCTTCTAACTTAAAGATGGTTATATTAATTATATCAGTAGGTGGGCATTTTTTGATAGTTAGTATTTTTCATATTTTCTTTACCCAATCTTCAATATCCCTTGGGTTAGCACTTTTATTGAATACTGGTGGTTGAAGTCTTAAGAAGGCTTGAAGTAGTCCATCTATCTCAATATTTGGGAAATGAGAAGATGATTGTATAAAAGTATAACTATTTATATGGGATATTTGTTGTGTCTGAAGCTTTAAAAATATTAATTTTATGTATCAATACGCTCCAATAGAGCATTCACAATATCAAACAACTTGTCGACACTATCCACGGAAGTATTGGTAAATATCAAATCTTTAAGGTATTCTGACAATTAAAGGAGAATCTTTAGGATCCATCTAAGAAATAGGATTTTTATTATTATACATTTATTGGAGTAGATTTACATGTATCATTATCAAATACTAAATAAAAATAAAAGTATCATTATTTGCAACAACCTTAGGTTATTACTTAGCCTATTATTAGCTTAATCGCAGCCTAATTATAATTTCATTTAGTCATTAGAACTAATTCTCGAAGATTTGGAGCGATTCAGAGCTCAATCAAATATCTGGATTATTTTAATATATTTAATTAATTAGAAAATTGAGATATTTAAATTGACCTTGAAATCAAAATTTGACTTTGTCATTGTGCTCGTCACCCCAAAATTAGCTAGGGGTGATGTTATGGAAGTATTTGAAAGTCGTTGAATTTTCGCGAATATTTTAATATAATTAAATACCTCAAAAAATAGAATAATTGCTTAATCGTCGGAATCAAAATTTGACTTCGTTGTTGAATTCCTCACCCTCAAATTTGCTATGGGTGAAGTTTTGGGATTTTTCGGAGCCTGTTTATTCATTCAAATTATTTTTAGAAAATTGAGTTAATTAAAAATCAAAAAATAATTAAAATCCATTTTCTATTTCTCCATTCTCCCTCATGCGCTGGACCCCACCTTACCCTATTTATCACCCCCCTCCCTCACAGCCTGTGCCAAGGGGCTAAAGCCCCACTCCCTTCTCCATATTTTTTCTGCTCAAAATCCTCCTCCATCACCTTGGATGGGATGGCTCCTTCCATCCCATCCCAGCCATGCTTGCCATCTCCCTCTCTTCTCCCTTTAAATGGAAGCCTCAGCCTCCTCCTTCATTTGCTTAGCTAAAACTTTCTCTTACCTAAAAATCTCAGCCATCTTCCTCTCTGCATCTGATTTATCAAAGTATTGTGAATGCCATTTCATTATTAGCTATTGTATGGAGTCTAGGTTGTGATCGTTGAGCCTCAATTGGACTCAAATGAGTTCAATCGAAGCTCAGTTCTCCATTAAAAATGCTGTCAAATGTTGTAATATTTTTGTATAACCCAGAGCTAGGCATCATTTTATGCTAATTTGAATGATCCTTTCATGCCAATTTTAGTATTATGGAAAGGTCTTGAAAGGACCTGTCCATCGTATATGACACTGCACATGAGGTGCCCAAAATATTTGGGTGCGAAAGAAGACCCGTTACGGTTTTCGCACAAGTAAACTCACCGTCGGCGCCACAACGTGCCATAGCGACCCGCGTCTTGAGTGAAATTAGTCATGGTGCACCATAGAGCACCACAGTGCATCACAGTGGCATAAAAATTTAATAAATTTAAATTATATTCGCTAACCCGCGCATTGCAACGATTCGACTTGTAAGTTCGCCGTTACAACACACCACAGTGCTGAAATCTGCCGCAACGCCTGAAAGTAAGTGCAGCGCGCCGTAGCTCCCAGATCTCAAAAAGTTCTAGCTTCGTAGCGCCTGAAAGTGCTGTAGCACGCCACAGCGTACCGCAGCGCCTGAAAGAGTTGCAGCGCGCCGTAGCGCCCATAATTGTCTGAAAGTATCTAGAACTGTCAGGAATTGCCCATATTTGTGATTTTTTGCATTTTAATGACTCTAGGATACAAATGGGGCCAGAATATATCAAAACTAAACATAAATTTAGTAAAATTAAGCATTGTGTGAATTGGAGGTGAATTTCAATGTGAAATTTATCATTTACCTTAAATGTCATGTTCTAAATCTCTTAAAAAATTGATTGAACATTTTGTGCTAATTGTAAATGTTATAATTCTTGATTGCTACATGAATATGTAGAACTTAATAACTAAGTTGCATGAAACTTAAGTGTTTTAAAAATTATAATTAAGTGCTAATCCCTTTGGTTTGATTTAAGATTTGATTAGCCTTGATTACTTGTTGTTTTAATCAATGTGATGTTTACATGATCCTTTAACAGTAATATGCATAATTAGAGAATTTAAATCATGAATGGATGCTAATGAACTTCCAACACTAAGAATCATAAATGTTGATTAAGTTAATCAATAACTGATCTTGAACTTGAAATGGACATCAATAATACACCAAAACACATTGATTTTTTATTGATCCATATATCAAACCATTAATCTTGATTGGATTAAGTTAGGAGTTAAACTCTAGCTTATCTGATTTAGGTATGAACCCTTAATTACTTTAATCAAATTACCTTGATTAAAAGATAAATCAATTTGCATAATTCCATGATACTTATTGATTTAACATTGATCTTAAACTATTAAACTAGAAATGGTAAGGTCTATAATAAAGTTATGTGATTAAAGATCTGAATACTAACCTTTAAACTCTTTGCTTTTTTCTTATATAAGACTCTTAGCATGAGATAAGTCATAATCCTAACTTAATTTACAAAATGACCAATTCCTAATGATGTACATGATTGAACCCCTTAATTTTAGCATAGGTGGTGATCAGGTGGGTTACCCATCTAATTTATTTAAATCAATCTAAGGAAGTAAGAATGGTGGAAGTGATAATTAATCCTAAATCTTAAAGTAATACTCTTACACCTAGTGCAAGATCTTATGATCTTGCCTTAGTGTTAATGATTCATTAGTTACTAAGCCTTATTATTAGGTGATTTATTGAGATAGAAAGAGCTTATTTGAGGAGCCCTACCCCCTAATCCATAAGCTTAGGTCAAGGGGAGGTGTACCACTCTGGCAAATCACTCACTTATTATTAGATTAGGTATAATTCACAATCCACTAATAAGGGAAGAATATGCCTATGATATAAGCAAGGGAAATCAATCACTAAGTAAATAACATCACAGAGTGCGAAACAAAAAGATAAAATTTTACATCCAGATCCACCATAACACGGATATGACATACAACTCAGAATAAAATAGTGCAGTAAAAGAAAATACATATGGTACATATATTATTACATTAATTTTAAATAAGCTTAAATGAAAGAAAATATTACTCATCCTTTCTATATAAAAAGACAAACTATACTAATCTCTTCAACTCTAGATTGATATTCTTTCTAAAGTGACTCTACTACAGGTACTGGATCCTCAAATTGCTCAAGAACTAATATTGTCAGTTTCACAATGCTAGGGGCCCCAGTCAAGAAAAGAAAAATCTTGTAGACATATTGTCTAAATACATTTTAGGCAAATTAAGTTCATGTATTTAATGATATCATGGCACACTAAGTAAGTCTAATCAAGTTTACTCATACTAGTTTTATAAAATAAAATATAAAAGAATAGAACTACAGTAAGTCTAGCATCCTAGCATACTTACATAAATATGTTAAATCAAGAACTACTGAAATATGAAAAGTACATAATGCTGAAAAAATATAAAGGTACTGTTGAAACATATAAAGTCAAGGCTAAAATAAAGTAATTGCAAAGGAAAATGATATGTAAAATACTAAGTAATACAGAAAGTACATTTCAAAATCAAGTAATGAAGCATCAGGAGATATTTCATAAAGCTACAAGAATACATGAAGGATACTACATAGGAGATATTTCCTATAGTAGCATGAATACAGGCTTTATGTGTCTAGGAGAGATTTTCCTTGATTAATATAAGTACTGAATATAATTCATCTAAGAGACATTCCCTAAACTATCAGGAATACAAAATATAAGCAATAACACTGTGATGGCAGAATAAGTAAGACACATCATAAAATAAATAAATAAAGTTATCCTATACTATCTAATATGATAAAATAAGTAAAGTTACCCTACACCATCTAATGTGGCAAAATGAAGTAAAGTTATCCTACATCACCTAAGGTTGGCAAAGTAAGGTTATCCTATAAGTAAGTAAGGTTATCCTATATCATCTAAGGTGGCAAAGTAAGTATTATTATCCTACATTATCTAATGTGGCAAAGTAAGTAAAGTTATCCTATATCATCGAAGGTGGCAAAGTAAGTATAGTTATTATACATTATCTAGTGTGTTAAAGGTAGTAAAGTTATCATGCATTATCTAGTGTGAGAGTTAGTAAAGTTATCCTACACCATCCAAGGTGGAAAAGTAAGTAAAGTTATCATACATTATCCAGTGTGGTAAAGTCAGTAAAATTATCATGCATCATTTAATGTAGCAAAGTAAGTAAAGTTCAGCATTAAGGAAAGCAAAGTATGCAAAACATAATATAAATAACACTATATAGACTCCGTGATATATTTGTTTTCTAATTTAATCCATTCTTATTATCTAAAATTATATAAGCTCAGGATCTTCAACATCCTACTATCCAATATAACCTCAGCACTACGGTCCTATAAGGTAAAATCAAATTAAATCAGTGACGCCTACTTAGGTTAAATAGATAAACAATCATCATAATTAAAGAATTTAGATGGTTTAAACTAGAATTTAAAAGCAAATTAGCTTCTTAAAAGGTGAAAACTAGAAACTAAAAAATGTTTCACTCATTGGATAACCCATTTACCCAATGAGTTAAGTCTAACCTAATTTTCTAGTCCTTATCCTTAAGGGAGGAATCCTAAAGTGAAAATCAAAGGTTTTGTTAGTATATCAAAGTAATGAGTTAAAAAAAGCTATATTGATTCCAAATCAATTATATTACTGATTTTAGTGAATTAATTTAAGTTCCTAAGGTTTAAGGACACTTAAACCTAAATTATCATTTTTTCCTTACTTTAGGGTCTAAAATGCTACTTTTTGATTAAGAGCTTCAATTTAAATTTTGTTGATGCTAAATAATTCCTTACTGTATAACATGAAGATAGACAGTAAGTTCACCTATTTTGGACATGAATTAAGCCTTACGGGTTCAAATTAAGGATTTAACCTAGAAGGACAATTTGGTAAATTTACCTAGTGAAGTCAAAAAAATTATTCAGTTAATTGTTGTTTACTATCTAAAGATTCCATAAATTCTAGGAACACTGAATTTTGAGGCCTATTGGCTAAGTTATGATGATTTCAAGTTTGAGGTCAAAAAGGTAATTAGTGGTTTCATGAATGAGTCAACATTGATTTAATTATATTATGACCTAGCTAGTCCTAATATTTTGTAGCTGATAAGAACATACTTCTAAGTTACACTCAATAATAGGAATTGGAGATCATGAACTTGTGTAACTTAGAATAGTTAGAATAGTTTAAAATAGACAATAACAGTGTTACCATGTGTAGAAGAATTCCTTGCTTACTTGATTTATTTGTGCTACGCATTCCTTGTATTTTGTGCTTGATTCCTTGGATATGTCATATAAGAAAACTTTGTGCATAAAATAAAAACATAGAATAATTATGATAATAGTTGCCTTGGGTTCAGTATATTCTGGTAGGTTCTGGTGCATATTACCCTAATGGACAGGGATAAGAAGTAATAATGATGCTTAATATTACTCATTGAGGAGTGTGTGTTAAGCTAGGAACCCATATAGTCTTGCAGATGTGCTTGACTCCTCAGCTATTTTTGGATGTGTCCATAGAAACAAATGTAAAATAACTCAAATATTTTTATATTTGTATTTTACTGCCTCTTTAATTCTGTTGTTCTATCTGCCCTTGCCTAAAATTCTATGGGAACTTCTGTCTGCCCTAGCCCAAAAAGACTTTGGAATTTTTGTCTAGGCCCAATTGGCCAATTTTTTGATATGACAGTTTTACGTACTCGTTTAGTTTCAGTTTATTGTTTTACTGTATTATTAATGCATGTCATTTCAGTCAACTGTATTTTCTTACTTATCTACTCACCTATATGCATATATATAGGATGCTAGACTTTACTACTTACTATATGTACTAATTTCAAATTATGTCTTTAGTTACCATATATCATATGATCATCAGTATGTTTAGGATTAGACTTTTTTTTTAGTACTTTTACTTACTACATTATATACTTATATGCCTGCTCTTTATTTAGTTACTGAGCTGTGTCTTTTCATATCAATTTCTTGCTTAGTTATAAATGTTATATTTATAACTTACCATATTCCTTATATGCTTACTGCTCTCATGCTAATCAGTTCATTTTTATTGTGTTTAAGTATAAAATAGTGATATTTATAATTTATATAAAATATTCAGCCTAAAATATACTTAAATAATTGTCTAATAATATTTTCTTTTTATTGGCTGGGGCCCTAGCATTATGAAAATGATAATATCAGATTTAGATATATTTGAGGAGCTGGGTGCTGAAGAGGAAGAGCCATCTTTAGAAGAGGAACATCAGCCGGGCGATTCATAAGCTGCCTAGTTTTCTTTCAGCTTTTTGTGAGGATCAGAGATCTTTTAGATTCATTTTTATCCTTTTAAACTATTCATTTAATATTATAATAATATAGGTATTATGACTATGTTTACTTTTTTATATCATATTATTTTTGAGCTATTTATTTCATATTATGCCTAATGTATGGTGAAGTGGATGTACTGTTTATTTCATATGTTTCTGCACTCTGTGTTTGTGTTGATTTAGTGACTGATCTTCTATATTCATACTGTGCAATCTCATTCCCTTATTAGTGGATTATGGATCTTACCTAATCTAATAATAAGTGAGAGATTTGTCAGAGTGGCACACCACCATTTAAGTATAACCTTGCGGATTAGGGGGTGGGGCGCCACAAAGAATCTCTATGACTTTTGAAGCCATAGCTTGCCCTGATCACATACACTTTAAAATTTTGGACAAACTCTTCAACGACTATGCCATTGATTGGTGCTGTCGTGCCCATAAAGTGCTAATTCGTAAAAGTAAACGTCTTCACTGTGCTCCTACCTATGAAAACTTCGAGTTTACATTTTATGCAAATTTTTGTAACTAATAGTGCTAGATTTTTTATGCTCTAGTTTATTTTTCATTAGTAGCTTCTTATAAATAGCTTATATTTTACTTATGTTCTTTCTTTTTTCCTCTAAAGTTGTATCTCTTAAATATTTTAAGTTTAATGAGAATCCTTTTCCCAATTTCTTTAGCTTCTGAACTATAGTTTCTTTTCTTTCCTTAGAATGAATCTCGATTCAAATAATTATGTTCAACCTGTAGTGGAAGAACCTACTTCCACCACAACTTCCCATACTGATCAAATGCAGAATCTTTTGGAGATGATGTGAGTTATGATTGAAGCTCAAACTCGTGCTGTAGAAAGGATGGCCTCATCCTATACCCCATCCCAACCGTCTCCTAATCCTTTTCAATCTTCTCTAACCCCATCTCAATAGTTCCCCAAGCTTCTCTTACAATTCCTTCTGAAGTTCCTGTGGCTCCACAGCCAACTGCTGGCCCAGTAGTGGATTTCTTTATCCTCACCTTTCTTTGTCTAAATCCTCCAACATTTAATGGTTCCATTTCTCACTTCAAAGTTATTGACAGGTTAAAGGCAATCGAGAAAACCTTGGCCAGTATTAAATGTCCTGAAAGTGAATGCCTTCGTATTGCCACTTATTTGTTTCATGGCGGGGTTGAATATTGGTGGGATGGTGAGTTGAAGACTTATTTTTTAGATGTTTAGTTGGAAGATATTCCATGGGATGAGTTTGAACAAATTTTCCACGAAGAATTTATTCCTCTGTCTGCCCAAACCATAATCGAGAATGACTTCATACAACTTACTCAAGGAAGTCGTTCTGTTCACGATTATGAGATGGAATTCCGCAAGCTCTCTCATTTTGCTTCCAATCTAGTTAACACTGATGTGGCAAGGTGTATTAGACTCTTATCCAGTCTGAAGGATTCCATCAAGAGTCATCTGATATCTCAACACCATGATGATTTCTCTAAGCTTCTTAAAGGTGCCCACATGGTCAAGTACCACCAAGCTCAGATGGAGTTGAAGAAGTGTTCTCACCCCCAACATTCTAGATCTAAACCTTTCAAGAAGAATTGTCCTCATGGTCCTAAGATTTTCTAGCTTACCTCAAGTCAGAATCTGAATCTGAATCAGAAGCAAGTTCAGCAAGGAAGACCCGGTGTAAGATATAATAGGCCGCATCTTTATGAAAAGTGTTATCACACCAGCGGTCGGTGCTGCATCTGTGGCATAACCAATCATCATCATTAGAACTATAGAGCTAATTAGACTATGGATAAGATGAGGATTAATTACCAAACCTCCATTCAAAACCTTGGTTCTCTTAATTCTTAAGCGCCAGCACTTGCCTTAATGCCTCCTCCTGCAAGTGCAAGTGAATAACATCAGAAAAGTGTACCTCCATTTCCTCCAAAGCAAGGTCAAGCTAGTAGGAATGTTAAAGGCAAGTCAAATTTTCAACCTCCTAATGTACCGCGAGTCTATGCTCTAGCTCCTTCTATAGCTCAAGAAGACAACAACATTGTTACTAATACGTTCTGCCTTCAATTTTTTATTTTCTGTCTTTCATTTCTTCTGCATTTTAATTTCAGTACGTTTTGCTTTAATTTTCATTAGTTGTAATTAGATTTTATTTTTCCTGCTATAGGAACTCTAATTATTAAGAATCAGTTTTGTGACACACTCTTTGACACTAGTGCTATCCACTCTTTTATGTCTGTGAGTTATGCTTCTTCCCTTAATATGGCGCTCCGCTCCTTAAGTCCATAATCATTAGACTAAGGAGTGGAGTGTCACTCTAGCAAACCCCTCACTTATCATTGGCTTAGGTAAGATCCATAACCCATTAATAAGGGAAGGACGTGCATAGAATAACTAAGAAGATCAGTCACTAAATATGATATATATAGAGTGTGGAAGTAAATAGAATAAATATTATATCTATTCACCATACATCAAGTAAGAAATACAACATAACTCAATAAATAAAAAAGTGCAAAAAAATAATCACAGTCACAGTGATTGTAGTATTATAACATTTAAATGCATAGTTTAAAAGACTGAATAAAATATCTCATCCTCATAGAAGGCTAAAAAAAATCTAGGTAGCACTTGTCTTTCTTGGATGATGCTCCTCCTCTAAATAAGGCTCCTCTCCTTCAGCACCCAGCTCCTCAAATCTATATGAATATGATATTATCGGTTTCATAATGCCAGGGCCCCAGCCAATAAAAGAAAATCTTATTAGACAATTATCTAAGTATATTTTAGGCTGAATATTTTAGATGAATTATTAAAGTCACTATTTTTAAACTTAAACACAATGAAAAGTAAACTAAAAGCAGTAGGAGCAATAAGTGTACAAAGAACAAGGTAAGCTATAAATATAGTATTTATAACTATACCAATGTGAAGCAAAAAGTACACCTCAGCAACTAAGCAAAGAATGGGCATATACATATACATAGTGCAGTAAGTAAAAATACTGAAGGTAAAGTCTAAATCTAAACATGCTGACGATCACATGACATATGCAAGTACAGACAAAAATCTGAAAGTGGTACATATAATAAGCAGTAAAGTCTAGCATCCTATAAATAAGTATAAGTGAGCAAGTAAGTAAAGAAATATAGCTGACTGAAATATGCATCACAATACAGTACACAGTAAGCTAGAACTAAAACAGATATGTAAAGACTACCATATCAGACAATTGGCCAATCGGGTCTATTGAAATTCCCAAAGCCTTTTTGGGCTAGGGCAGACAAAAATTCCCATAGCTTTTCTAAGCTAGGGCAGATAGAACCAGCAGCAAAACTGAGGAGGCAGTAAATACAAACGCAGAATCTCTTAGTTATTTTACTTTTGTTTATATGGACACATCCAGAAACAGCTGAGGAGTCAAGCACGTCTGCAAGACTATACGGGTTCCAAGCTTAACACACCCTCCTCAATGAGTAATATTAAGCCTCTTTATTACTCCTTATCCCTATCCATTAAGGTAAATGTGCACCAAAATCCACCCAAAAACTGAACCAAAAGATAACTGTTATCCTAATTAGTTATAGTCATTTTAATTTCTAAGGGTAATTTGGTAATTTTTTAAGCTAAGAGGGGTCAAAAAGCTAACTTTTCCATTTGGTGTCCAAATTTAGCAAACTCAATGGCTATAGCTTCTCTATATCACACTGAGTACTTTAACCGAGAGTAGACCCAAATTGGACTTCAATTTGTCAAGTTATGACATAATTAAGGTTATGGGTATTATGATCATTTCTAATTTTTCTAGGATTCCAAACATAAATATTATTTCTGATTATCATTGATACTAAAATTATAAGTTATCTAGCATTTTAAATTTTTTGATTTGGAGTCCAAATGACCAAGTTATGGTCATTTCAATATTTCTGGGCGCAACGGCACGCTGTAGCACTAGACGGTGATTTCATCTACGTGAAAACCACAACAAGTCAACTTTCAGGCTCAATTACTCTCCACCTAGAGCACTTAATGTACAGTGCCATATACCGTTGGAAAGCTCTTTCCGAGACCTTTTCATTGATGCCCAAATTAGCACCAAAAGATTAAGTTATATACAGAATGTGGGGTTAAATGATTGGGTGTACAGAAATTCATATTAACAACTTTACATATCATTCCCTATTGTTTACAAATTTTTATTTTTTTGAGTTCCTACATCTTAAACATAACTTTATAGATGCACAACTAAGGTAGCACAGAATCTTAAACATATAAATAAGCATAAAAATAAAATGAAATAGCTATTGGATTAACCAATGGAGGGAAAGGGGGGTACTTTTGACCTTGCAAGGAAAGGAGGAAGAAGAGTCATAACTCTTGGAGAAGGAACTTCTTCTTCTTCTTCTTTAGCACAAGGAGCAATAATAGAGGAAGGAGGGAGAGCTCTCAACTTGGTGGCAAGCAAATGAAGGAGGGGCTGAGCTCTTTCTTGAAGGGGAGAAGAAAGGGGGAGGCCATCAAGAGCTGGGAGACTAGGAGGCATGGGAAGAGGGATGGCCTTGCCATCAAGATTTGCAATTAAGGGGAGGAGGAGAAGGGTCAACCAAAAAAGGGCAGATGGATGGGCAGCCAGCAATGCAAATTAAGAAAATAAATTTTCTTAATTAAATAATCATTTATTTATTTTTTATTTTCTTAATTTGTTTAAAAATTCAGATTAAATAAACACGATCCGAAAAATCCCAAAAACTCACCCCAAGCTAATTTGAGGGTGAGGAATTCAACAACAAAGTTGGATTTCGATTCAGACAATTATTTAATTATTTTATTTTTCGATGCATTTAATTATATTAAAATATTCGCGAAGACCCGACAACTTCCAAATGCGTCCAAAACGTCAAAATTAGCTAATTTGGGGGTGATGATTGCAACGATGAAGTCGGATTTTGATTTTGAGGTCAATTTAAATTCATCAATTTTTTAATTAATTAAATATTAGAGTAATCTAAAATATTTGATTTAGCTCCGAATTGAATCAAATCGTCAGGGATTGATTCAAATGATCATATGAACTTAACAGAATGATAATTGAGATACGATTAGGCTTAAATTAGCTAGGTAATAAACTTAGGTTGTTACACTTAATCTCCAATATTTCAGCCTAGGCAATGCCTTGAGAGTGCAGATGCCATCTGGTGTTGAAATGTATTCAAGTGAATTCTATTTGATAGACATCTCAATCAATAACCAATTCTTTCAATCCAAACTTATTGTAATGTCAATTATAAACTTCAACATAATTTTGGGTATGGATTGGTTGAGTAAGTTCAACATCATTATAGATTACTTTAGAAAGAGAGTTTCGCTTAAGGTTGGAAAGTAACCTAAAGTTAAGTATCATATGAGGATGTTATGTTTCAAGTTTCATTAATTTTTGAGTTTCCGATTTATCATAATTAATTTTCCAAGTTTTTCACTTAAAAATAAATATAAAATAAAATACTTGTCCAAATTCAATAATTTTTGGATATGTGCGTTCATCTTGTCAAGACGGTCGTTTCGGTACTAAGTTTGTAATTTTTGGAATTCAAATGATTTTGGATCTTGGTTCAGAATTTCCAGCCATTTATTTTTGATCCAATGACTGTTTAAGATCACAGATTTGCTTATATCATAAATAACCTAACTTATTTTTCAAAAACCTGATCTCCTCTTTTCCCTCAGCCGAAAGTTCTTCATTCTCCTCGCAAGCCGATCCCCTCACGCGCGATTGAGACCGCTTCCTCCCATTCGTACGAAGGCGACGCGTGGCTAGAGTGTTTCTCTCTTGCACGACAGCTGCCCCCCTCTCGCCCTTATCTTATCCTATGAGGGGAGGGGAGATGGATTCCTGCGAGGATAAGAGGAAGGTGGAGGCAACCCGAAACGAAGGAACGAGACATCCTTCAAACTCTAGCAGCGAACCCTAGCTGAGCCTCCTCTCGCCGACACCTCCAATCGTCGAATGCCTTTTCCAGCCGAGCCGCTCCACCTCGTCAGCTTCAAATACATGTACACCATCTATTTCACCTTACTCCCTTTTTCAATTAGTTGATATGGAACCTCAATACTCTTTCTTTCTTTGGAGCGTTGTTGATTTTAGTATGAACTACTTGAGAATTCTATTCAGTTAATTGAGAATATTGTGAGATATAGCGTTTATCTCCTATTTTAGTTATGTAATCATTTGCATAATTTTAAAAGATTCCTTAGTAATTATAATAAAGAAGAATGATAAGATTACATTAAGGGAGATCAAATTGCTTCAATTCGAATCTTCCCAAATTAAATTTTAAATGCTGAATATTGTGAATATGCTTCTTATTTAATTTAAAAGCTCTCATATTGAATCATTTATTCTTACAAATACTTCTTTTATTAATTTTAAAACAAATTAATATATCATATAATCAAATTTGATTCAATTTAATTCAATTTGAAATTATTTAGCTAAGTAGACTAATTGGATTTTGGGGTCCATTCTATAACATCAATGAGGTTTACTTTAACTAAGGAAGTTAGATTTAAACAAATAATCCTTCTTAAGCTTATAGTCACAAAATTATAACTTTCATTTCATGGATATTAAATTGATGTATTGTGTTATTATTGATTTAATTCATATCACTCTTACTCTACCTTATTAAATCCTTTTAACATCTCTTATAGTGATTATTATGGCCACGAAAAAAAATCAAGAAATAGTTCATATAAATTCCGAACTTACATTAGATTTCACTCAAATGAGTTAAATGAATATTTGCATTAACACTAAGTGGTATTGCGAAGCAGTAATTATTATTTTATTTATAAACTTGTTGATATTAGATTTTTTAGTTACCCATCTAAAGAAATTTCGAGGCATTTATATGATAACTTGAATATTATTATAATATAACTTAATCATCTTGAAACTTTATTATGAGCTAATGTTCTCTCCCACTAAAATTGATGGATAAACTATTATTCATTTGGGCGCATAATAAAGAAAGGTTGAGAAGTATTATCATGAGAATGTTTCTAAAATTATTTTATGAATTATTTTGTCTTATAATTATAATATAAATTTCTCTCAATTTAACTTCTTTCTCATTTATGGTTTGTGATATATAAGTTACATATGAATGAATGAGCTCAAGTAAAATTTTCTTTTAATTATTATATCCTGCAGTCCTTCCTTTTTTTTTTGTTAAGTCTTAATCACCTTATCTTATCTCCTTAGCGAAGCCTCATACAAGTTTAAATGAAAATTTATTGAATGAAGTTTATGAACTATTTGCTTAACACTATTCCTTGTATATTAAGGTGCATATGTCGCCATCAATTATGTAAGAGAATGAATTCTTCCATGACTTCTATTATAAGATTTAAATGCTACCCATTAAATCAATATGATTAAATGTTGAGTCCAAATGGAAATATTTAATGCTGAATCATTAAAGCTGTAATTATGAGTGCAAAATTTAAATTGGTATCCATTAAATATAGGATACAGATGATAAGCCTCAGTCTTAGCTATTACTGTAGAATACTGAAAATGTATAATCATATGCTTTATATGTATAATAGAATACTATTGCCTTTTATTTACATTTGCTATTATTAATTTCAATGTATTGTGTTTGCTGCCATCAATATTCAGAACCAAATGCTGCTAATTGATTACATAAGAATAAATGTTGTAGCTGTTGTTATTAGCATCATATGCCGCCATATCTTTTAATGAATCAAATGATTGCCTTTATTTTAGAAGATTCAAATTGCTGCAATGTATGTTATAAATCAAATTGCTGTTATGAGTCAAATGCTATGCTTTAATTTTAAATGCTAAGATAAATGATGAAAAATTTTACATCTTTAGATTGACCTTACTGTACTCTAAGTGATGTTAATTAGATTAAAATGATAAAATATTGTTAGTTAGTTTAAGTGATTTAAATGCTTTTATCTATCATGTGCAAAATCATATGCTATCATTTTTATATGAAGTCAAATAATTGAATGTCGTTACTTACCTCAATGAATTAAATGCTAAGGAGATCAATGATATCTTAAGTGATCTAATGCTATTAGTTTAATCAAGTGATCTAATGCTATTAGTTTAATCAAGTGATCCAATGCTATAGTTTAATCAAGTGATCGAATGCTACTAGTTCATGAAATGTGATCAAATGCTTCCATCAAGTTCAATTGTGATTAAATGTTGTCATTTATTTTGTAAGGCACAAATGCTGCCTTTGAACTTATATATATAATCAAATGCTGTCATATTCTTTTTATAAGAATGAAAAACTATCACTTTCTTTCATTAGAATTCATGTTATAAATCCTTACTACTGTATTTTTTGCAATTACTGAATTTCATATTAGTATTCGTGAGTTTCTAAATGCATGCTATAGATCCTTAATGCTGTATTTTGTAATTGCTGAATTATATATTAATATCCTTATAAATGCTAACTTTAATATTGTTGTTCTTTATAGGATGACCTATAAGTTAAAACAAAAAGAATAAAATGCTGAATTAAATGCTATTGTCTTATGTGCAATAAGTCAAATAATATTGCCCTTATAAAATTGCTTTATATATCTTTTTAGATATTTAATATAGGAAGTATAAACTATTTTGTTTAGTTTTATATACATTTAAACTCTATTGTAGAACTGGAAATGAGCAATCCTATAAAAAAGATTGAACTCTATTTTAGAACTTGAAATGAACTTTATTTTAGAATTAAAAATGAGCAATCCTATAAAAAGGATTGAACTTTATTTTAGAACTAGAAATAGTCAATGGATTGACTTATATTTTGATTATGTAAAATTATTTATTTGAACAAAAACAAAAGAGACTGTGCCAAATTTTTTAAGAATTTTAGTACTTAAAGAAAATTTATGGGAAATATAGATATTTTCACATGTTAAACACTTATAAAATATCTAGAGTTTCAAATCTAGGATTGTAAGTATTCACTTCATTTGAAAGTATTAGTCATAAGATAATCAATTAGATAATCCAAATATTAATATCATAAAAACCTATTATTATAAATCATATTAAAATCATAAAGTATTAAATTAATAACTTATAATATTTTTGGCAGATCAAAGATATTAAATTGATTGATTTTGTATCAAAACAGTCAGGTACGCAAATTTACTTATAAGTTTTATTTCAGTATTCTTATTTTGAGCCATTTTCATTTGAGCATCATTTATTACAAACTGCTTACCACTATTAAACCTGCAAAAGAATGATATCAAATAGCATATAACAAAAAGATGAAAAACGATATATATTATTGTGGTGTTTGTCTTTGGAGGATGGAACGCAACACTGAAAATCTATACATATTGGGCCTGCTGGCAGCCCCTGAGAGTTATATGGAGAGATTTAGCCCCTGTAGGAAGTAGACAAATCCTGAGGAAAGACACAACATCAGTTTCTATTTTGAGTAAGCTACGGACGGGTAGTGAGATAAGCTTCCTACATGTTATGCCTGTGGGCTTACCCATTTGGGCTCAGGAGTCTACGGACTTGACTTATTGTTATAAATGCTTTTGATAAAATTTATGCTTTCATATATGATGAATTTCACAGCTAATATGCAGGGCAAAAATTTTAATTTGAGAAAATTATTTTTCTTTCATATGCAGTCAATCATTTCCATATTTGATTTATGCCTATTATAGGATGCTAGAAAACTCTTATAAGAATGATTTGCGTACTCCTACCTGACTGGTAACTAAATTTTTTAGGTTTTGATAATTAAAAGCTTTGACGATTTGCTAAGTAAAAGAAAAAGAAAAGAGATAGAGATGAGAGGAAGTAAAGATGTTAAATTGTGTATTTCAAATGTGTATATGGCTCTGAATGTAAATGTGAATATTTATGTATTTTATTTCCTTTATATTTCATAAATGCATATTTTCAAATATATGAATCATTCTTTAGAGACTCTCAAACTTCGGTCCCCGATCGCCACAGAATTGGTATCAGAGTGGAGTTTGAGACAATTTAAAGAATGATTCATTAAAGAGACAACATTATGAATATTGTTTTAAAATTACTAGATTATTAGTAGTTGAATTTTAAGTTGAGTTGAATTTTAAGTTGGAGAGCTAATATTTTCATTCCTAAAATTGATTAAATTCTCCCTTTATAAATTCCTTATTCATCTTGATTTTAGATACTTTAAGCTGACCTTGGATTAAATAATTTAAAGATCATCTGGGTTTATTTATTAGAATATTGAGGGTAAATAGAGAAATTAGTAATAAAATTCATGTATTTCTAAATCCAAGATTGCATGAGTTGAATTGCAAGTCATTTAATAGTTTTAACAAGATGTTAAGATTTCCTTATAAATACTATAGATTTAATGGATATTAAAGTCACTAAAGATCTTTGGTGGCTTTAATTCTTAATTGCCATATGAAAGTAATATTATTGCAAAACATAAATGGTATTTTGTTAGATCCTTAAGGTAATCCTAACAACTATAATTCAATAAATTTCTATCAGTGAAGCTTTCTCCACAAGTTTGAATAACATCTTATATTACAGTAAGTAGTTTGGAATAGACTTGACTATTGTTAAATTCATTCAGATTTTATTTAAATGTATAATTTATATATGTTAAATTTTATTTCAGAGTCTATTAAATATTTTTTTTCCTAATATCATAGAATGTTTAAATATCTTAAGATAGTAGGTATTTAATATCCAAAAATCTATAATAAGAGCTTACCACTCTCATTGGACAAGATTACAATATTCTGGAGCTCACGGATGCAAGTTTTAATTTCTTAAATTTTCAAATAGTTTAATTCCTGAAATCTTTAAGCAACAGTTCTATCACTTATTTGGCAAGACTTGTGCATCCTACTTTAAATGAGTTTAGTATTTTCTTCATCTATTTTAATATAATCATTTCAATTAAGTACTGAAAAAATGTTCAATGCAGAGTTGTGATTTCTTGAAATCTTAAAGTAGACACAAGATTTATTTGATACAAGGGTATTAGTTCCACCCATACTCTACTGAATATATTAAACATTTAAAGATAGTACATCAGTGGTAGTTTGAAGATAGCTTTGGATGGAGGACAAGATATTAATTACAAGTTGAGCACTCCACAATCAACCATAAGTATTCGACTGATGTTATATTAGCCATACCGTAGCAACTTTGCAAATTCATTAAAAAGCTAAATGACATATTAAGATTGCTAGGGACAGAAGCATTTAGATTATTATTAACCCCTACGACTAGTGTCTAATACTTCAAGTACATTGCTTATAAAGACATCATTTATACTCCTTTTAATATAGCAGTAAAATAAAATAGTAAGTTGTGTAAGGAAGGTTCTAATTTTCTAAATGCATTGTATGTGAATGAAATCAGGTGCTGCCATATTCTATTTTGGATTTAAGTATCCTTTAAATTCCTCTAACTCCTCCACAACCTTTATTTATGAACCTATTAAGGGACATCTGAACTAATAGTACAATACATATATTCAACAAACCCTCTGTTGGAAAATGGCACAGTATCACTCTTAGGACACCCTACAGTAGTATAACAATATATTATTTTGTAACTTTCATATATTTTTGTTGTTCTTAAATCAAGGTACGATAACTGGAAAGGGGTGAATATAAGACAAACAATTGATGTTGAAATGTTTTCCACAGCAACCATTGATAATTTAGTTGTACAATAGTTGCTGAAATATTATCGATAGTTATCAATTTGGGCTATCTGGCTACAGCAGTAAGATTTATTTGGAGTTCAAAAAGGGTTTAAATTTCAAATTTTGATTATCTATAAACCCAACTACATGTTAAGATGTTACTTAATACCTATCTTAATGTACATCCTTTGTCAATTACTAATAATATTAAGCAGATTTTAACTTATTTAAGCATATTAAAATCATATAAGAATGCGTAAGACTTCCTTACTAAAGTACTTGGTGATTAAATACTATTACTACTAAACATATAAAGTACTAATAGACTCTAATTGAAAGGTGATTTGATTAGATCCATTATGAATCCGTTATGTCCTAAAGTAGAATGTAATAGAATTCGGCCAAGAAGATTTCAGACACGAATTAATTAAAATTCATTATGTCAAAGATTTTGGTTAAATAGTTAATTAGATAATTTAGCACCAATAGGCCTAAGCATTTCAAGTTTTGGCTTCTATACATATCCATATTGTATTGTATTTGATACACTTAAACATGAAGAAAACATATCCTCACTTATTCTACTAGTAAGTAATTCTAGATCTAATAGATTTCTTTTAAATTTTAGATTGATGTCGGGGCGACATCTCTTTTAAGTTGGAGAGAATGTAAGAAGCTAGAAATTCTTTTCAAAGTTGTTTATTAATATTTGAATAATTTAGACCTCAGAATCAAAAATGGAGTCCGCTATTAGACTCAGTAACTCCAAATTAGCTAGGAGTGTTATTCTGAGAATATTTGGAAGTCATTAATTTTCCTAGATATTTTTCGATCACTCAGAAATTTTCGTCAAATTAGAATTCCAATTTAAGTCAAATAAAAATGTAATAAAATATCCTTTTATAATACCTATTGAAAGGATCCTACCGCAAAAAATAATGATTAGGTTCTGTCCATTATCGTCGCGTGCTTTGATAAGTACAATTAAACAAACTAAGTGTTAAATTTGTCTTTCTTGGAAATATACTAACTATGTATATACAACATCTTCAGTTGATAATCCTAAATCATAATTAAGATCATTCATTAAATTAGAATTAGGAGTCAGAATTCATTTAGATGAATTCTGCACGATGGAGATAATGGAATCATTTCTTGATTTTTAAAGCAATTTTCTGGATTTTGTTGATTTTTAGCATATAGTCATAAAAGCCTTGTCATAATATAAATGCATAATTCATGCCAATATTAGCGGAGCGATTTGGCTCACCTAAGGACTTTGTTAGCAGAATATTTGCTCACCTAAGAATCTGTGGGGTGTCATGTAACATTAAGTCAACATATCAGTTATATACAATTCAGTGGTATATTTAGATATGTAAATTATAATTTTAGTGACATGCAACACAATTTTACTGCATTGCTTACTCAAATTCATATCATTTACTATTTATCCTTACATTTCAGTATTCGTTTTACAGTTCAGCTTTACTATATCCTCAGACTTGTACTTTTTTAGATTTTCAACTATTTTTACTATTTTTCTGCAGCTTTATTTAAACTATTTAAATATGAAGTTCTAGATTAATTGTAACTATTTATAATAGCTTTCAATGTATTAAGACTTATTGTCTAACACGTGGTACTTTTGGGATCCGATAATTTGTTAGATCCAGAGCAGTTAGTGGAGCCAGATCAGGTGGATACTCAAAATATCCAAGAAGAGTTTGTAGAGCACTAATGGACTCTTCTCCAACCTTTACTATTTTGTTTAGTTATTTTTCAGTTCAATATTTAGACTCTGTTTCTGTATTTCAGTAAACTGTTTGTAATAATTTTGGATATGTTTTCCTTTTTTTTTCTGAGATAAATATTTTATTTAGCTTCTATGATGAATATTTCTGGATGCTTTCTTTTAGCTTTCATTCTCTATCTTTATATTACTTATACTTGGTATTGTTATGTGATCGACATACTAGAAATGCTGATGTTACTAAATATATATAAGATTTCTCTTCCTTATACTTATAATCCAATATATGTATTAGCTTAATACTTAAGATAAGGATACCACTTTTATCTTAAATATTAGCTCTCAACCCTTCTTAAGATTGAGTCAGTAGCCTTCAGTTATTCGGGGAGATGCAGAATCCCTCCCCGAGTAGCGTGCCGCTCCACCGTCGATTGATTATCTCTTTTGCGCGCGACAATGGGGCGGGGCATGTAATAGCCCAAACTCTTAAGCACCAAGGTATTGTCCGCTTTGACCTGAAAGGCCTCATGATTTTGCCCTCAGAAGATAACTTCCCAGTAGGTCGCCCATCTTGGGAGTGCTCCCACATGAGCACGCTTAACTTTGGAGTTCTTATCAAGAACTCCACCGTTATCTGAAAAGGCGCATCGATATTTAAGAGTTTCACTTATTACTACTTAAGTGGGTCATTACAATCTCCCCAACTTAAGTAACTGACGTCCTCGTCAGTATCCACACACAGATCCAAGAACCATCCATTGGGTAGATAGGACTAAAGATGAACCCTACAGGCACAAGAGATACCCACAACCATGTAGCACCTTAACCATCATGGGTTCAAGAGGCTGCTCACATGAAGTGGTACTTTGCCCTGTATGGCACTTAGCTCCTATCTGACACCCTATGGTTTGCTCTGATACCATTTGTAACAGCCCAAACTCTTATGCACCAAGGTATTGTCCGCTTTGACCTGAAAGACCTCACAGTTTTACCCTCAGAAGATAACTTCCCAGCTGGTCACCCATCCTGGGAGTGCTCCCACCTGAGCACGCTTAACTTTGGAGTTCTTATCAGGAACTCCCCGTTATCTGAAAAGGCACCTCGATGTTTAAGAGTTTCACTTATTACTACTTAAGTGGGTCATCACAATCTCCCCAACTTGAGTAACTGACGTCCTCGTCAGTATCCACACACAGATCCAAGAACCATCCATCGGGTAGATAGGACTAGAGGTGACCCCTACAGGTGCAAGAGGTACCCACAACCATGTAGCACCTTAACCATCATAGGTTCAAGAGGCTGCTCACACGAAGTGGTACTTTGCCCTGTATGGCACTTAGCTCCTATCTAGCACCCTATGATTTGCTCTGATACCAATTTCTGTGGCGACCGGGGATCGAAGTTCGAGAGTCTTTAAAGAACAATTCATCTCAATTGAAAATACTAATTTCTGTGGCGACCGGGGATCGAAATTCGAGAGTCTTTAAAGAATAATTCATCTCAATTGTAAGAATAATGACTTATACACTTTTATACTAATTTTCTCCCAATCATTCTCTGATACCAACTGTGGCGACTTACCACTGGGTCAGCATAGCTAATCCAGCATTAGGTGCTCACTTTCCATGATCATATCGGGGTTTAATATTACAGTGTATATAGAGGCATATAAAATATACACTTTCACATTTATTGCAATATTTAGTAATATAAGAATAATAAAAGAAATGTATTCATTACAAAGATAATAATTATTTTACAAAATCTGTTACACACTAAGTAAAAATTTAAAATTTTAAGAAAATCAGCATCTAAGTTGCTCTATTATGTATCAGCTCTGCCTTAAAGACTTGATCCAGAGATTATTCTTGAATTTATATATATATATATATATATATATATATATATATATATGATATGATGAACCAAGAAAAAAAAAAGAAAAGAAAATATTTAATTAGACATAAAATTGTCATATTTTTCATAAGTATTTTAAGTGTTCAATTTGGTTCTCTTCTTCCTTCTTATCTTATCTTTATCTCTTTTTCATTTCTTTTCCAGAAAATAATAAAACTTGACACAGGTGTATCTTAATGAGAAAAACACACTAGTCCAAAAAATTTTCAATTTGGAGCAATATTTTATTTTTTATTAATTTCTAAAAATAAAAACTTCAAAAATAATTATGATCAATCCGGAGCTATAAATTTGACAAAACTTTTTTGTACCATTTTTATAATATTCTTAATCCAACGACACTAAAATCGCTGAATTTGGATTTGTTTTTAATTTTTTCAATTTATTAAATTTAAATAATTCAAAAATTAATTCATAAGTATTCGTTGTCCAAATTACTCCCAAACTTGAGCATTATGCTCACAAAAATATATTCTATCAAACACTATTTTTAGTTTTCTCTAATTTTGAAGTCACTCGGGGTCTTGATTTTTGAGTCGGGTTTAGTCTTAATTATCATAGTAACGACTCGGGTTGTTACAACAGATTCGACCGATCGATCGTCCCATGATCGGGTCGGGATTGATCGGATGTGGATCCGTCACTCGAAAAATTGGATTTTTTGTTTTAAAAAAATAATCATAAAATCAAAATAATTGATTGAATTCAATTTAAATAAAAATTCCAATCTATTTTATGCAATTTTCATTCGTTTTAAGTTCAAAAGTTATAAAACTTGCACTAATTGTATATATTGATGAGAGGAATTCAAATTTGCTATCAGATTTGGGATTTGAGAACAAAATACTTTTCGTATTTTTCAAGTATTAATTTAATATTAAAATATTCAGAAATTTCAATGTTGTCCGATTTGAATCCAGATTTTGTCGTTATACTCATAATGATGTCGAGAATTTAATGGAACTATGTTTAGGTTTTAATTAAGCATGATTTAGAGGAATAAATCTTGAGGAGTTACAAAAATAAATTCTTAAAATGAGTTACTTAGTATGTACATAATTTAATATTAATTCTTATTTTAGATTTATAGTCATTTATTGAATTTGATATTTATTTTAAATATTAAATATTTTTATTTTGCTATTGAAATTTTAAAATATTTGGTTTTACTCTTCATCCTTGCATGATCCATTGGATGTTATAATATTCTCTATATTATAATTTAAGAAGTAGAATGTTGTTTCATAACTAAATATCACTTATTTATTTTCCTTGGTGATCATAAGTGTTAGGACCCCACTTGAGCCAATTTGTTGGTTGATTATGCTCCGATCCTAGAGGTTACGAATATAAAAGAGTGTTATAGTACGGGATATACATCAATGAGCATTAAGATATTAACCATTAGAAATATTTGTTGGATATCATAGTATTTCTCTTATTTATAGTTAATTTATAAGTATTTGATAATTAAACAAATATTTTTTAATTATAGTTATGAATAAATAAATTGATAATTAATTATAATTAAAATTATATCATTTCTATTATTATTATTATTATTATTGTAACGGTTCTTATTGTTATTATTATTATTAAATTTATATATGAGCAAAGAAGTTTTCAATAGTATTAATTTAAAATAACTTAAGCTAGCATAATTATATTTGGCTTAAAAAATAACTTAATATAAGCAAAATTGGACATTAACTATGACCTTAAAATAAAACCAAAATTTGAATAACATAAATATTATTTAATAAAATATATGGTTAAACAAGTTAAGCAGCTGGAATAGCTCAGTTGGTTAGAGCGTGTGGCTGTTAACCACAAGGTCGGAGGTTCAAGCCCTCCTTCTAGCGTTATATTTTAATGTGATTTAAATAGTGTTATTAGTGAGCATATTATTTAATATTTAAATAAATACAGCATGTAATATTTAAATAACTTTTTGCTTGATACACAAATGTCAATATTTACCACTAATGCTTTGTTAAAATCATGTAAGAATTAATTAACTACTATTAATTAAGGAATTTTATCAAGAATTAAATTAAAACTCTAGTAACATCTAGTTATATATAATTAGTTTTGATTTAAATCTCCCAACTTGTTCTTTAAAATATTTGATGATTATGACTTGTAAACAAAATAAATTGAGAGAAATACTTTTTTATATAAACACGATACTTAGATTATAGTGATAAATGCATTTGAACATTATTTTGTTCTACTTAGATTATTACATATTTCTTAATTTAATATAGTTCCTTAAAAACTTTAAAATGCTATGCCATATGCACTATCTACAAACAAAGACAAGCTTGAGAATAAAATATTATCATATTTTATTTTTATATATTCTTTATTGTATGTGTCGCTACGTAATATCTTCTTCAGGTATAATTCCAAATATTGATAACTAAAGTTTCAAGAAAATTATTTTAATGGAAATATATTATATAATCATGATAATGAAGTAAAATCATTATAAATAAATCAATAATATAGCTAAATCAATCACTGTATAAACAAACTTATAACTATCACAATAACTAATTTCTTTGAGAGTTAGTTTGTAATACAAAAGTTTATTTTTATATTTATCAATATAATTAGATAAAAGATTTATTAATATATATAAAAAATAATAACTTTTTATTACTAAAATTTAATGAGGGTCAATTCATAATAAGAACTTAGGTTTTTGTAGTTATTAAAAAGATAGAAATGAATATTATTGACAATAAATATATAAATATTGATCTATGAAATATTTTAATTCATGTATGCAAACATAAACATATCATATGCATAAAATGCGTTAAAGTTGTAAAAGGACAAATTATAACACATTCTCTCTATATACAAATGAACTTCTTAAATTAAACTATGTGTATTTTTAATATCCATAGTTTTTATTTTTAATTAAAACTTGTAATTTTTTGGAGTTTGTTTGGTTTGAAAATATTATTTAAATAATTATTTTTAAATATTAAAAACTTATATTTTTTATCAAATTGCTATTGGGTTCTTATTATTTAGAAACTCAATATCTAGATTTGAATATGAATTCCATTTACAATAGACTTAATAATAGTGACCATTAGATCCACTAAGTTCTGCTTAGTTGTATTTTTAGATAGCTTTAAAACAAATGAAGTTATTCTTTGATATGCTAAGGTTTTTGGTGTCAACTTAAATCATTATGAGCAATTAATTATTTGCTTAGGTTACTCCAAACTTTCACAAAGCATTTCATTTATTTTCTCTACAAAACTATTTCTTGAATAGTATAATAGGATTGAAAAAGATGTATAGTTTCAAACAAAATTGACTTATATTACAGAGTTTTAACATATTTTAGATAAAGATATATTGACATATAAAAGCAGAAAAATTCTCTACATAAGATTACATTGAAAGAATAGATATGTCAATAATGCTACATTAAAAGAAAGAAGTCAGCATGAACAAGCTTAACCCTTATCTCTTCAAGTAAAGTACGATTATTTTGAATGACTCATTTTATCGGTTAACAAAATTTACCAAAGTTACAAGCTTATGAAATGGAATTATGCTGAAGTAAGAAACAATTCAACGCACATACAACTAGTTAGAATATATTAAAATATGTTGTCCAAATTAGAAAATACAATATACACTTTTATGAGAGTATACATAGTAGAAACATATTGCATACCATTTAGAAATTTGATAGTTAGATTTGAATATGAATTCCCTTTATAACATACTTAATAATAGTGAAACACTAGATCCTCTATGTCCTCAGTTGTTATAATAATTTTAGATAACTTTAAAACTCAGGAAGTTATTCTTTGACATCTAAGGTTTTTAGTGTTTACTTAAATTATTATAGACTATATATTGATTGCTTAGTTTACTCCAAACTTACCTCTTGGTACGTTATTTATTTGATCATTAGCTCTTTCATAATACATTCCATTTATTCTCTCCATAAACTTTATTCTGAATAGTACGATGGGATTGAAAGAGTTGTTTTGTAGTGTTAACCAAATTTGACTTATATTATAGAGTTATAACATATTTAAAAATAACAATATATAGTAAATAAAAAGCAGAATCATTCTCTACATAAGAGTACAACGAAAGAATAAACTTGTCAATAATTTTACATAAGAGAAAGAAGACAATATGCATAAGCCTTACCCTTGCAAACTACAATGATGCTGATGACACATTTTTATAGTTAACCAAATTTGCAAGCTTATGAAAAGGAAAATATTAAAGTAAGAAAATTTGAACACACATTCAACTACTTATAATATATTAATATATGATGTTCAAAGTACAAAATTGCAGTACACACTTTTATAAGAGAATACAAGTAGAAACTTATTACATATCACATCCATGATAAAAAACACGATATAATCCTCTCCATTTTTGAAGAGACCACAGCTCCATTAAGTGGCTCGTTACTCAACTCTACTACAAGATACTCTATCTGCAATATAAGTGTAACAAACCCTAAATAGGTAGCATGCGATTTTAAAATTTATTTTATGTTGACTCGTGGCTATTATTCATGCTATGATTTATATTAATTTATTATTCTTTTTAGCAACTAGTATTATACTATTAACATTTATAACTTTGAGCATGTCTATAGCCTGTTAGAGCATGTATGCTCTTTTCTCTTTATTAACACTTATTAAATAAAATTAATAATTATTAGCATAATCTTTCATTAACATTGTTAGATAAATTTTCAAATTGTATTTACATTTAACACATAATTTTTAGTTTCTTTTTTTTGTAATATTTGCAATATTATCAATTGTGAATTTTTTTTATTAAGTACTATTAAGTTTAGTATTTATGATGCCTAGTTGGTACTCATTAATTAGACAGTTGCTTAAAAATAATATAAATGTTTAAAAATTATATTTTTGTTTTTACTACATATATTTAAGAATTTGGATAAGTAAGAATATTATTTCCATTTTTTGTAGTGTCTCCTATATCCCATTATACATATTCTTAAGATGTTGGATCTAAAGTATTTATGAATCTTATTAAATTATTATTAGGCCTCCAAAACTATTTCTTATCAACCTGTTGAATGCTCACTTGTCTACCAATGGCTTGCTAATCACTGTTGACAACTATTGAGGTTATCTTAATAATACAAAATGATATATTTATAAGGAATAAAGTTTATGAAAACAATGATTGTTTTGGTAACTTATTTAAATTAAATATATGTTAGACATGCAAACAAAAATGATTTTATTAATATGTATGAAAATTTTCCTAACAAGATGAATCTAATAAAAAATAAATATATTTACTGAAATGTAATTTAAAAATGAAGATTATTTTTTGTTTGTTGATAAGCTTATGATGATAATTTATTTAAATTAAAGTATGTGTTAGATAAACAAAAAAAAATGATATATTTATTAGTCTATATGAAATTCTTCATATAAGGATTAATCTTATAAAATACAATCTTATATATTAAAAACAAATTCCGTTGCCGGGACTTGAACCCGGGTCTCTCGGGTGAGAGCCGAGTATCCTAACCAACTAGACTACAACGGAGAGACATGCAATGTTAGAACATTAAGTACTTTATAAGCATTACTAATAGCGCAAATAGGCTTGCTTTCCAGGTTGAACGAGAACCGATGGCATCCATTTTTGAGATCCACCATCGACGATTGACGGCGACGAACTACTCGTTATGAAAGCTGCGGCAGGGAAAAACGCAAGGGAAACCCTGGATCTCGCATTCCAGATATCGAACTTGCTTGATACCGGTCTCGATCGCCCCACTCTCTCACTTCTCATCGCCCTCCTCGACCGCGACATCAATCCCGAATCCCTTTCTGCCCTCGTCCATGAGCTTTCATCGACTGCCTCGCAATCCCAGTTCTCATCCACCTCTTCTTCTGTCACCAAGCCCTAGAAATCGGTTTGTTCTTCTTTTGCGATTTATTGTATTAGTCTGTCTCGATGGAGAAAAAAGAGTTTTTGATATTTGTGACCTATTTTGTGTCTTTTGACGATATTTTATTAAAAGATGAGTTGTTGTAGCTGGTTATATCTTCGCATATAATCTCTTTACTTGTTAGCAATTTGTGATAGCACGGTTTTTGAATTGGGCTCATTAATATCATTCTGTTAAAAGATGATAGCGGTTCATCGACAACTGCAAATAACAATTACAATGTGAATTCATGTCTCGTTTTGGTTATTCTTATGAATTGTTTGGCTGGCAAGCATCTTGAATGCTATGCTGTGTTATCTCTTTACATGCGCATAAAATATGCTTACATCCGTTTTAAAAATTACAAAAGGGATATTCCTCTGTCACTCAACTGCAAATATACATGAATTCTTCTCATCTATATGAATTTGGCTGTTATTTAGAATGTGTGCATAAGCAATATTACTAAAAATGTTTAGATGAGTGACATTTGCTCTCCTTCAGCTCCACGTTCACTATGAAATTATGCCCAACACATTCTTTGTTGGATATTTATTAAGCAAGAGGATGTTACAATTCATAACCTAGCCCAGAACACATTAGGCATGTTATTTTCCTTAGAATACTATGAACCATAATGAGAATGGTTCAATTTTTTCTTTTCCACAATGTAATTTTGGTCAGGCGATTATTGTGCTGTCAATTTAATCAAAAATGTCATGCTCCTTGCAATTTTTTTCAAATATTTTAGATGGGATTGATTCATTGTAAACAGTACATGATATCTTGATTCTCTTACCCACTTACCAGCACTATGAATCTCTTGAAAACATGCAATGTTTCTATCATTTATTCTTCAAGAGATAATCCCAAAGTTTTTGTCATTATATTAATAAGAAAAATATCTTCTTTCTCAAAATTCTTTATTGAATTTGATTTGAACTAAAATCAAGTATACAAAAACATCTAAATTCATTGATTAATTTCTTTGATCCTCACAAATTATCTAGATGATATCATTGTTTAGATGGCATTTATTTAAATGATTTTTCAGCAAAAATTTAATACCATAATATTCTTCCAAATAATCCCATCAGTCAGATAGTCATTTTTAGTTAGTTGTCCTATATGGATTATCCTTTTGATTTTCATGTTGGGGAAGATTCTTCAAAGAATTCCATGATCGTCTAGGCTACCCAAGTCAGCCTAAAAACTTATAAATACTCCCCATTTGCTTGAGTTTACAACCTAATGAAATTGTATTTTCTTCTAAATATTTAATATGCATTTTTGAGCCTATTGCTAAATTAATTTATCATTTAAAAGAATGCTTCTCAAGTCCTTAAAAGATTGCTACAGCCAAACTAAATTGCAAAGTGTAGGATATATTGTTTTATGTGTAAAATTTGTAAGATATTTTTTATTTTCTTGTAAATTTGTTTTTCTCTTGCATTTGAGAAAAGCAAAATTGTATTTCCTTTCTATTTTAATTTTTGTTTTTTTGATTTGGTGTAATCTAGGCTGTTGACGTTGTTGTAAGCGAAACTAATGTATTTGGTTTGGTGATTACTGAATTTTTTGGGAAAATCTTAGATGTGGGTTAGTCTAAATGGTAGACAGAAAATTGGGGCTGAATCACATGAAAATTTCATTGTTGTTGAAGATGAAGATGTCGGGACTAAGTTTTGCCCTCTGTAACCACTTCTTAGTGTGGTGTGCATAGGTTGACTATGCTGTGAAGCCAATTGAAGTCAGGTAATAGTTTGACACTAGTTTACTTGAGCGCAGAAAAACATGGCTCAGCAAGCTGCTATAATGGCTCTGATGATGATGGACATATCTGTAGAGTTCAGATTGAGTGTAGAACACTCCATGAACCTGTTTAAGATCAAAGTTCAGATTGAAGATGGAGCCCTTGTTGAGGTTGTCCGAGGAAAGTCATTGTGCACTTGGAGCTTTAGTGATTTGAATATAAGAGGGAATTTCTCAAGGATTTCTGCTCTTTAAATTTCCTTGCTTGGATTAAGTTGAAGCACGCACAGGTTGCATTTCTTGGCCATGTTCGACATTGACCAATGAATGGTTCTTGACTGTGTGGTTGTGATAACATTTGTGATGCTATAACGAATCATCTCATAATGCTTGATTTAAGTACTCAAGTTTGCTATTCATATTTGCATCGAGGTTCTTAGATATTAAACTGCCGCAATAATTTTAAAACTATGGCATAAATCAGAGTGACAGACCCTCTAGCGATTGTAGAGGAGCGCCTGCCCTTGGAGAAAACTTATCTTCTTAGTAATGTTTTAGAGTAATATAAATACTCTGCTTTAACTGGGAAAAACAATGGATTTTGATATCTATGATGAGAGGAATATTATTGATTCAGAAACCCCTGTACAATATTTGTTTAATTTCTAAATGTTTCACAAACTCAGATAATGATTGAGAGAGCAATGATAAGTAAAAGAGCACTGAAAATAAAAAACATAAAAGAAATACGGTGGAAGGAACACATCAATTTATTGTGGTTGGCCATAAGCAGTTACCTTCACTGTAGATGCTTACACAAGATATTCCAGTGTGCAATGTACTTGTTTGAAGTAAGGGGATTTTAGTAGAATGGAATATGACGTAGAAAGAGAAAATGCAACGGGGAAACAAATAAATAAAAAAGAAGCATTCAGATGACTGGAAGCTTTGATAGTTCCTGAGCAAGTTGAAACAGTACTTTGGTGCTTGAGATACTGAGGTGACTTGAGGAGAACGACAATCTCAAGGATTTATGGGCCATAAGATCAAGTCATTTGGAACTTCAAAATGGGAACTATTTATAGGACATGACCATTGACATGAAAGATCTTCATGATAAAGGAATTCGTTTGAGGTGCAAACAAACCAATGCAAGCTTGAATAAGCCCTGACTGAGCTTGATTGATTAATCAAGTTAAAGCTTAAAATTTTGAGCTCACTTTACTGGACGATTTATTTGTTTTTTAAGAAGATAAAATGATTTAACTTTAAGCAAATAATGCAACTATATTATAAAAATGATATTGTATGAGCAAAACTATAATATATTAATTACAGTAAAATTTGGATAAATATTTATATTCTTAATAAATCTTTACCGTGATATTTGGATTTTGATATATTGAATGCACACTTAATTATTAAATAGACGACTCGAGCTGATCATTTGAGTCGAGAATAGCTCATACTTTGATTCTTAGTTAGCTCTTGAGCCTTTTTGTTGAGGCGAGTTAAAATGGTTTAAGCGTTGACTTTACTCACACCCTAGGTGTTTATAACTTATTTTGCAATTATGTGACATGGACGAGTAGGTGCTGTTAATTGCTAAATTGATGATAAATGTAGCTGAGCTGAAACGAAATTATGGAAACCTTGTCATTATGGCTTATGACTAGTTCAGCACTATTGGGGATCTTTTGTAATGGCTAGTCAAGGTTTACAAGTGGCAGCATTGAATTTGTTTGCTGTGTGGTGTGTGGTCCTAATAATTTATGCTGGAATAAAGACTTGGATTGACATGTACCAAACAATTTGGACAAAGCTGTGGTTTGTATTTTGGGTATAAGTGTTATGGTCTTCAAATAAAAGGAAACCTTGGCGAAACACACAAAAACATGGGGGCCTATTGGCTGCAATGTGTATATTGGCTAAAGAGTTCCTGTGAGTGTTTTGACAAGTTTCCAATCACAAAATGCAAATGGAGACAGTTAGAAAATCATCAAGATGCATTAAAAGATCCAAAAGCAACATCATCAACAACAACAATACCAAGCCTTAATCTCACTAAATGTGGTTGGTTACATGAATCTTTTGTTTTCATTGTGCATGATCAAACAGAAGTCCCTCCCTAAGTTTCAAATAGAGATGATTCTTTATAATAGTTTCTTCCCATGTCTTTTTTGGCCTTCCTCTTCCTCCTTTAATATGGGCAAAATAATTAACTCAAATTTTTCTAACATGGGCATTGAATGGTCTACACTTAATATGCCCGAACCAACTAATGCAACATTCTCTAATTTCATCCACTATTGGAGCCACTCCAATCTTATTACGGATAAACTCATTTGTCATTTTATCCTTATGAGTATGCCCACTCATCCATCGGAGCATCCTCACCTCTATAACACTTATTTAATCGACAAGTTTCATCTTTGTTGCCTATCATTCAGCCCCATATAACATAGTTGGTTGATTAGCTGCTCTATAATACTTTTCTTTAATTTTGAGTGGGATTTTTTAATTGCACATTACTTAGAAGCACGCTTCCATTTCATCCAACCAGCTTAGATTCTATTAATCACATTGCTTTCTATTTTACCAATATTTTGAATAATTATGTCATTGAGATTAAGGCTTTTATTACATCCATATATTTTGTTTTAGATCTACTAAGATGAAAACTCTTAGATTTTAAAGTAGTCTTCCACAACTCAAGTTTTACCTTAACTTCATCCATAATCTTATTAATTAATAGAATATCATCAACAAATAATATGCTCCAAGGAACCTCCTCATGAATGTATATATTATAATCAAGATTAATAAAGCATTAAAGGTAATTGAAAATTCAATGAAAATAAGTTCTACACTCAGCATATATGTCAACCATAATTTTAATCTTTTGTAAATAGGAAGCAAGGTATATATTTTTCATTTATTATTTTTATTTAGGTAATCTAAAAAATCGTTAAGTACCAATTTGATATAGGTATCTTGAATTTGTTAGCAGCATATCCCATTAAATTACAAGCCTCTTCCGTAATCCCAGCTGCTGTAATGTATTGGTCCAACAGGTCTCGTTTGGTAGAGAAGTTACGAATTGATGAAAAAGGGATGCCCGAGTTGCCCTTCATATATCAATTAAGGAGCTGTTTGATTTGCTGGATATATAATTCAGCTGGACCTTCAATAACAATGTAAAATATTTAAAGGTGTTTGGATTGCAGAGTAGAAGGGTTTTTGTTATTTGGATTTATGTAAATTTCTTACAAGATAAGTTTAATCCATTGTTTTCTTAGCATTTATGTGTGATGTGATCTATTTGTATTTTACAACACAAAAAATAAAAAGAGAATAGGGCATAATGAGAGGAGGCCAAGGATCGACGGCACACAACTAAGGGTGGCAAAGGGCGGCCAAGATTAGGGCACATGAGTCTACAACCAAGGTTGGTGTAATGCCTGATGTTTGGTTAATAAAACTAATCCAACAATAGGTTCATCCGATTTGATGGATAAGTAAAATAACATTTAATATGATAATTAAATATTCTGAGCCATACAAGAAGCAACTTAAACATAAAATGAAATAAAATTAAAGTCTTTTCTTTAAGTTGAATGGTGACTTTCTCATACGCTTTGTCTTCAAGCCTGCTCAACCTCCTCCAATTGTATCTGATCTGATATCATATAAATAATACAATGACGAGATTTGAATTCTCAAACATTAGATAATACTTTAAGTATCAAGGATATAAGTATTGCACATTTTCAAATTTCAAATGCGGTGTGCAATATTTAAGGACAAATGATAAAACTTTGCAAAAAGTTTGGATAAAACATAAGAATAATATAAATTCCTGCACACAGATCATTAAACAACTATATATATTCCATGTTATAATTATGTCACATGACATTTTCATCAAATAAATCAACATATGAGAATATTCATAAGTCTATGTCTTGATGTCATGAAGTAAATTTAACAGTTCTGTTGGGAAAATTCAGAGCATCGAGGCTGGGTTAATAAACATATATATCACATAATAAAAATAAAAATATTTTAGTATACTTAGTATTTAATTTATTCACATAATAATCCCAACATTCATTTTGGATGGTATTTAATTTTATTGATCTTTGTTTAATATACTTAGCTTCGCCGTTGTTAGGTCCCAAGTTCCAAGAGAGAAAATACTAGGGTTGTGTTAGGTAGTCGACAACTAGTGTAAAATTTTGTCGAATCTTTTAATGACATGAATTCCTTATAAATTGTGCTGGTGCTTAAGAAAAAAATACTAAATATAAAATATGTTCAAAAGTTAAATGGTTGAATTTAAGAAAGGTAATGTAGATATTTTTAATAGTGAAGTCTTTAACTTGGACATAATATTTTGAGGGTGAAATCAATCTTATGTGAGGTTTAATTATAAATTATTTTCACAATAAAATTAAATGTATACTCGGTTAATTAAAAGAGAGCACATAATAGTAAAGATGCATAATTAAAAAAAAAATTCAAGTAAAGATTAACAAAAAAAATGCTATAAAGAATGATTTAAAAATAAGAATGAATAGAATTAAAAGTATAAAATAGCTTATTGTGGTTCTAAAATAACAGTTTGTGATGTTAAGATTGCTACATTTGAGAATTTATATGATAAATTAAAACTATTTAGGGAGAAAGACACATATGTTAGTAATTTAAGAGAATTAGTTTACTAAACTTTTTAATGAATCACTTATTTCAGATAATATATATCAAAATAGTAATTAAAGCACTCTTTTTAGGGATGAGAGTATTCAATATCGTTGGATGAATTAGCTTACTAAACTTTTAATGAAGGTTATACTAATATAATTAAACAAATTACATATTTATTTGTTGGGTTAGTAAATTTGTAACTTGAAATGCTTTAAAGAGGATGACATTCTTATCGATGTGTGAAAATATTTGGCAATGATTTTTTCACTTTTGAGATCATTTAATGTTATGAATGAATAATGAGAAACATAATAACTATGATTAATTTGTTGTGAGTTCAAGAAAGTAGTTAGTGATACTAAGAGAATGGTTTTCAAAAGTTTATATAAGAATTTAGGTGTTGTTGAGGGAAAAATGCACATATCTAAGCTTGTCAAACTAAGAGATTAAAAAAACTAAAGATTAATTCAATTGCAGTGTATAATAATGTTGATTAGAATGCATTTTCAAGGAGTAATGACATTCAATAATGATGGTTAAGTTACTTTCATAAGCATTTTAATGAATAATGTAAAAATGCCATTATCATAAATGTTCTTAGTAATAGAAAAGATAATGTCACTTTCCTTTTTATTTGTTGGTGTATGATTTGTAATGCTTTAAAGATAGAGAGTATAAAACTTGGAGGCCATGAAGCATGAAGACAACAAAATGATCCCATGTATATGTAGATACACGTTAGACATGAGCACACTATGGATATGGTTAGATATGTGTTTGACACTTTTAAAAATTGTAGATGAGTGAAGAAAGAGTATAGTATGCCTATTTACAATAATATAGACGATGCTCAAGACCTCAAATTATTGAGGAATCAAGGTAATGTGTCATACATTGAAATTTTGGAGAGTTATAGAATTCAGATCATGAAGAGATATTTGTATTTCTCAAAATTAATTTAATTTTATTCTAGGTAGATATACCTTTGAAGCATACATATATTAAAAAGTTTGATGGAGAACTTTAGAGAAAGAAAATAAGATCTACATTTAATTTTACTCCTCTTGAAAATGGTTATGATAGAGTAGAAAGAGAAGTTCTTTGGAAAGTTTTGGATAAAAAAGAGTTTGTGTTGCATATATTGATGTTATTAGAGATGTATAATGGGGTGTTGTAATGTTTTTGATTGCAAGGTGGCTCATCTAATAATTTTCTTATCACTATTGGATTGTATCAAGGCTCAACTCTTAACCCATATATTTTTTGCTATAATTATGAATTTTCTTACTAAGCACATTCAAGAAGACGTTTCTTGGTGCATATTATTTATAGATTACATTTTATTAATTGATAAGGTTAGTGATGAAATTAAAGAAAACCTTAAGTTGTGATGGTCTATTTTAGAATCTAAAAATTTTCATCATATATCTAAAGCAAAATATATGGATTGTATAAGCTCAATTGTATTAGAAGCTCAAATTTCAAAGGCATATTTATTGAGGACCATGTGAGCAAGAAGAGCGTGGTTCAAATATCTAGGTTCAATTATTCAAAATAATGATGCTATAGAGAGCGATGCGATTAAAGCATCTAAGCTGGTTGGATGAAATGGATAAGTGCTCTGGTGTGCTGTGCGGTCGCAAAATCCCACTCAAAATTAAAATAAAATTTTATAGAGCAGCTATTTGACTAGCTATGCTATATGGGTTGAATATTAGCCAACAAAGAAGAGACTTATCGATAAAATAAGTGTTATAGAGATGAGGATGCTTAGGGGAATGAGTGGGTATACTCGTAAGGATATAATGAGAAATGAGTTTATTAGTAACTAGGTTGGAGTGGCTTCAATAGTGGATAAGATCAGAGAATGCCATCTTAGATGGTAGAGGCATATTATGCGTAGAACATTTTCAATTCCTGTTAGAAAAATTGAGTTTATGAATTTTGCTCATATTAAAAGAGGAAGAGGAAGACCGAACAAGATATGGGAAGAACCATTATAAAGGATCTTCTTTATTCGATACTTAGGGAGGGGCCTCTATTTGATCATGCACAATGGAAAGAAACGATTAAGGCTTCTTGGTGCATATTATTTATAAATGACATTTTATTAATTGATAAGATTAGTGATGAAGTTAAAGAAAAACTTGAGTTGTGGTGGTATATTTTAGAATCTAAAGGTTTTCATCATAGATTTAAAATAAAATATATGGAGCATAAATTCAATTGTATTAGAAGCTCAAATTTCAAGGGCATAATTATTGAGGACCATGTGAGCAAGAAGAGTGTAGTTCAAATATCTAAATTCAATTATTCAAAATAATGGTGTTATAGAGAGTGATGTGATTAAAGGATCCAAGCTTGTTGGAGTAAATAAATGAGTGATCTGGTGTGCTCCCACTCAAAATTAAAAGAAAATTTTATAGAGCAGCTATATGACCAGTTATGCTATATGGGGTTGAATATTGGCCAACAAAGAAGAGACTTATCGATAAAATAAGTGTTATAAAGATGAGGATGTTTAGGTGAATGAGTGGGTATACTCGTAAGGATAGAATGAGAAATGAGTTTATTTGTAACAAGGTTAGAGTGGCTCCAATAGTGGATAAGATCAAAGAATGCCATCTTAGATGGTAGAGGCATATTATGCGTAGAACATTTTCAATTCCTGTTAGAAAAATTGAGTTTATGAATTTTGCTCATATTAAAAGAGGAAGAGGAAGACCAAACAAGATATGGGAAGAAACCATTATAAAGGATCTTCTTTGTTCGACACTTAGGGAGAGGCTTCTATTTGATCATGCACAATGGAAAGAAACGATTAAGGCTTCTTGGTGCATATTATTTATAAATGATATTTTATTAATTGATAAGGTTAGTGATGAAGTTAAAGAAAAACATGAGTTGTGGTGGTCTATTTTAGAATCTAAAGGTTTTCATCATATAGATTTAAAATAAAATATATGAAGTGTAAATTCAATTGTATTAGAAGCTCAAATTTCAAGGTCATAATTACTGAGGACCATGTGAGCAAGAAGAGTGTAGTTCAAATATCTAAATTCAATTATACAAAATAGTGGTGTTATAGAGAGTGATGTGATTAAAGGATCCAAGCTGGTTGGATGAAATGGATGAGTGCTCTGGTGTGTTCCCACTCAAAATTAATTTTTTTTTTATAGAGCAGTTATATGACCAGTTATGCTATTTGGGGTTGAATGTTGGCCAACAAAGAAGAGACTTATCGATAAAGTAAGTGTTATAAATATGAGGATGCTTAGGTGAATGAGTGGGTATACTCGTAAGGATTGAATGAGAAATGAGTTTATTTGTAACAAGGTTGGAGTGGCTCCAATAGTGGATAAGATCAGAGAATGCCATCTTAAATGGTAGAGGCATATTATGCGTAGAACATTTTCAATTCCTGTTAGAAAAATTAAGTTTATGAATTTTGTTCATATTAAAAGAGGAAGAGGAAGACCAAACAAGATATGGGAAGAACCATTATAAGGGATCTTCTTTATTTGACACTTAGGGAGAGGTTTCTATTTGATCATGCACAATGGAAAAAAATGATTAAGGCTTCTTGGTGCATATTATTTATAAATGATATTATATTAATTGATAAGGTTAGTGATGAAGTTAAAGAAAATTTTGAGTTGTGGTGGTCTATTTTAGAATCTAAAGGTTTTCATCATAGATTTAAAATAAAATATATGGAGCGTAAATTCAATTGTATTAGAAGCTCAAATTTCAAGAGCATAATTACTGAGGACCATGTGAGCAAGAACAGTGTAGTTCAAATATCTAAATTCAATTATTCAAAATAATGGTGTTATAGAGAGTTATGTGATCAAAGGATCCAAGCTGGTTGGAGGAAATGGATGAGTGATCTGGTGTGCTCTCACTCAAAATTAAAAGAAAACTTTATAGAGCAGCTATATGACCAGTTATGCTATATAGGGTTGAATGTTGGCCAACAAAGAAGAGATTTATCGATAAAATAAGTGTTATAAAGATGAGGATGCTTAGGTGAATGAGTGGGTATACTCGTAAGGATAGGATGAGAAATGAGTTTATTTGTAACAAGGTTGGAGTGGCTCCAATAGTGGATAAGATCAGAGAATGCCATCTTAGATGGTAGAGGCATATTATGCGTAGAACATTTTCAATTCCTATTAGAAAAATTGAGTTTATGAATTTTGCTCATATTAAAAGAGGAAGAGGAAGACCAAACAAGATATGGGAAGAACCATTATAAAGGATCTTCTTTATTCGACACTTAGGGAGGGGCTTCTATTTGATCATGCACAATGGAAAGAAACGATTAAGGCTTCTTGGTGCATATTATTTATATATGATATTTTATTAATTGATAAGGTTAGTGATGAAGTTAAAGAAAAACTTGAGTTGTGGTGGTCTATTTTGGAATCTAAAGGTTTTCATCATAGATTTAAAATAAAATATATAGAGCGTAAATTCAATTGTATTAGAAGTTCAAATTTCAAGGGCATAATTATTAGGACCATGTGTGCAAGAAGAGTGTAGTTCAAATATATAGGTTCAATTATTCAAAATAATGGTGCTATAGAGAGTGATGTGATTAAAGGATCCAAGCTGGTTGGATGAAATGGATGAGTGCTCTGGTGTGCTCCCACTCAAAATTAAAAGAAAATTTTATAGAGCAACTATATGACTAGTTATGCTATATGGGGTTGAATGTTGGCCAACAAAGAAGAGACTTATCATTAAAATAAGTGTTACAGAGATGAGGATGCTTAGGTGATTGAGTGGGTATACTCGTAAGGATAGAATGAAAATTGTAACAAGGTTGGGGTGGCTCCAATAGTGGATCAGATCAGAGAATGCCATCTTAGATGGTAGAGGCATATTATGTGTAGACCATTTTTAATGCCTGTTAGAAAAATTGAGTTTATGAATTTTGCTCATATTAAAAGAGGAAGAGGAAGACCAAACAAGATATGGGAATAAACCATTATAAAGGATCTTCTTTATTTGACACTTAGGGAGAGGCTTTTTGATCATGCACAATGGAAAGAAAGGATTCATTTATCCGACTCTACTTAGTGGATTAAGGCTTGATGTTGTTGTTGTGTTCTTCTTTATTAAATTTGTTTATTTAATAGGTGTTACTTTGTTAGGCATGTTATATATGGATCATGGTAACATTTGGTTAAATTTGTTATATATATATGCTCATAATATTATTAATATTATTTTTTTGAATATTAAAGGTGGAATCATGTATAAAAAATGATTATATTTTGACTAAGATATTTAGATGTTTTAATTAGTATTTTGTCATTAAGTTTGATAAAATAATATAGTGTCCTTGACATGACCTTACTTACAAAGTTTTAATGTCATAAGTATGTGCCTTTGCTGTATTCACGTTTCTAGCTGGTGCTTTATAGGCTGTTGTATTAGATGTTCTTAATGATGTGTTGAAATGTTTGGCTGATGAAAAAGTGTTTGGCACACCAAGTTATTTAATACAATTTTGAAGATGAAAGATGATAGATAAGTGCTGAAGAACAAAAGAAATTAGCACAATTGTGCAAATTGTAGAAAGATTAAGCTAATAAGTTGTTTTTTGAAACTTTGAGGAAGTGATTGAATCGAACCCAAATTACAACAAGAAGCTAGTGCTCATAGAATCAATTTGGTTTCATGCTAGACAGATCAATTATGGGTGCTATACATATGCTTAGAGGTTCGATGGAGAATTTACAAATAAAAGAAAATTTTGATTTGACACCTATTCGCTTAAAAGAGACATGATAATATATCTAGAAAATTTTCTTGGAGTCTGTTGGAATGAAAACTGATGTGCTGTTTATATTTAAGTTAGTAAAGACATTAATGATAAAGCAATTTATAAGGCAGTTTGTGAAATAAATCTTTTTGTTTCAATTGACTTCAAGGCTATGCTCTTTAATACACATCACTTTGCTTTAATTAGACATTATTTCTGAACACATAGAAAGGAGTTGTCTTTGTGCATTTTATTCGTAGATGATATAAATTATTTTTTTTAAAATAAGAGATGTTGTTAAAGCAAAACTTGAGTAAGTAGGAACTGCTTTTGTATCTCAAAAATTCCAACTTAGTAAATTCAAAATTGAATATATGGAGTGTTAGTTTAATCATTATATATATTATATTATGTATATGATATAATTGGAGAGTTTGTTTTTAAGAAGTTTTAGAGGCTCAAATATCTTGATATTAACAAAATAGAGTGATATAATTAATAGGATCCAATATAATTGAATTAAATAGGGAAGCGCTTTTAACCACTTATTAAATGTAGATTGTCAGATATGTATGCTAGAAAAGTTCTAATGAATTTCGCCCATACTATAAAAGGACGTGGAAGGCTAAAAAAGATACGATAAGAAACTGTTTTGAATGAGCAAACATTTAGATCATAGTGACAGGTTGTTATTTGTTGTGTACCGCAGAGACAGGATTCATGCAGTTGATTTACTAAGTGGGACTAAGATTTGGTGTTGCATATGTTAGTTTTGCTCCTAGACCATCAGCCAAGGCCTGTGATGAAGTTAAGGGAATTTCGTTAAGAATTTTTCATCCATTCTAATAAGCTGCAGATCAAGGATAACAGTTTAACTAGCTATGAAAGGACTCTACCTTTTGCTGATATGAGTGATCAAATATGGTAGCATAGCATCACTCTTGAACAAAAATTTTTATTTCTTACGAATTAAATGAAGGCATGAATGATGATAACGAGTGATCAAATATACATAGATTTACAATGAATAATTATGTTTTTTTTTTGCGTATTAAGCACTCAAGCTTTAAAAATCTAACATAGTAGCCTGATTCTTATATGATAAGTGAGGTGCTGAAAGCGCTCATGTAATCCACTCCTTTGTTCACAAGGGAAAAAAATCCTGTTCTCTTTAGTTGGGGAGCTCATTAAGCCTTTGGCTGAGAAGGATATTCTGATTGCGCTCACGAGTATTAATGCTTTTTTTTTTCTCGAGCCTAGACAGTTTTTCTGTAGGTTCTTACATTCTTAATTGGGATTTTTTGAGCCCTCAAGTTTGTATTGCAGCCCACAACATTTTCTCTAAAGGAGTCTTTACAAGAGGTACTACGCACTCTGCCATTGGGTTAATTCCTATCTCTGACTACAAGCCCTTTTTTATATGCAGCAGCACCTTTTAACAAAATATTTGCCAAAGTGATTGTTTATAGGCTTAAATTTGTATTGCCTCATATCATTGATAAAGCACACCCAACATTCTTTTGTGGAATATTATAACAACAACAATAACAACAACACCAAGATATAATCCACTAGGTGGGGTTGGCTACATGAATCATATGTTTCCATTGTGCACGATCAAATAGAAACCACTCCCAAGTTCCAAATAGAGAAGAAACCATTAGAAAGGATCTTCTCTAGTCTTAGTCCACTAATCTTATGAAAGAAAATAGAGAATGTTTCTTCTTATGTTTTTTATGGTCTTCCTCTTTTAATTATGAGCAAAATTCATAAGCTAACAGTGGCATCAAATAGTCTACGCTTAATATGCTCGAACTATCTAAGGCGGTATTCTCTAATCTTATCTACTATTGGGACCACTCCTATTTTATTGCGGATAAACTCATTTCACATTCTTTTCTTATGGGTATATCCACGCATCCTCATCTCTATAACAGTTGTTTTATAAGTTAGTTTTTTCTTTATTGACTAACATTTAGCCTATATAACATAGTTGTTTGTATAGGTATTCTTTAAAATTTTATTTTAATTTTGAGTGAGATTTTTCTGATAGGACAACACTTCTAAAGCATTCCATTTCATCTAACCAGTTTGGATCCTATTAATCTAACCATCTCTATTTCACCATTATTTTGAATAGTTGAACCAAGATATTTGAACCTCTCACTCTTCTTGATCACATAATCTTAATAGTTGTCATCAAGATTAAAGCTTCTAATACAATTGAACTTACACTCCATATATTTTATTTTAGATCTATTAAGATGAAAATTTTTAAATTTTAAAGTGGTTCTCCACAACTCAAGTTTTGCTTTAACTCTATCCCTAGTCTTATTAATTATTAAAGTCATGTAAATAACATGAACCATAGAGCCTTTTGTTGAATGTATTTAGTAAGAGCATCCATAATCAAAGAAAAAAAAATTGGGCTAAGAGCTGAGCATTGATGTAATCCAATAGTAACAGGAAAATCTTTAGATTTGCCACCTTGAGATTGAACACATTACAACCCAATATACATATCTCTAATAACTTCAATATATGCAACACAATTTTTTTTTTCTTTTCAAAGAATTTCTCTTAGTGCTTTATCATAAGTATTTCAAGATCAATAAAAATTAAATGAAGATCTTTTTCTTCTTTAAATGTTTTCATCAAACCTCTTAATAAATGCTTAGCTTCCTTGTTAGATTTACCTGGCATAAAACTAAATTAATTTTGAGAAATATAAGGACCTTTTACAATTTGCATTTGATTACTCTTACTCTAAAGTTTTAACATATGACATGTTAGCTTAATTTCTCTATAATTTACATATCCATGAGCATCAATTTTATTCTTGTAAATTTGAATAATAATATTTTGTCCACTCATTCAACATTTTTAAGTCTTTAAAATAATATTAAATAATTTAGTAAATCAAGAAGTTACTTCCTCACCCAAATATTTTCATTCATTAATAGGGATGCTAATCGATTATATCACCTATTCACTGTTCATCCTCTTTTATAACTAAAATGAATATTTATTATTGGGTACTCTCTTTTTGATTCATCAAAGAATCTCGGACACATTGTTAGTATAACCAATAACCAAGCTTCACATAAATCTTACAGTTCAAGTTTTAAAATTTTACTCTTAAATTAATATATATATATATATATATATATATTTTAGACCTGTTAAGTTTTATTAATACGAAATAAAGTTATAAAGAAGGGTTGGGTGGTTACATTAAAGCCTAAGTCTAAAAATTCAAAGCCAACCCAAAAAATAGAAGGACCTAGGGTATATCCTAAAAAGTCTCCCAAAAGATAAAAAAACAAAGAGCCATGCAAATCCAAACACAGAGATGGTCAAAAGAAACAAGAAAATCACAAGAAAATGGCAGGTGTTACGGACGTAACTTTACCTGCAAAACGATACAAGTGATATATTAAATGAGATAATATAACCTGCACAAATTGGGATAGGATGTAGACTTAAGAACACGATCCAAACCAGAACGAACAGATCGCTATCCCAGAAGACAACGAGGTGTAGCCTCCTGCCCAGATCTCAACCCTGGAGAACTCGACAAAGCCAAACTCAACAAAGACAAGGATTAGCATAAAACAGTACGCAACACCATTTTTCCTGTAATACCAACAACAATTAAAACCCACAATTATCTCCAACTCCCGCCAAACCCTCGGCTTAAGGAGTCAGGGGAGCGATAGTTGCAACCGCCTGTTGAGTTACAACTTTCAGCAAACCCACTATAGTTGGTACTCAAAAATATCAAAATCAGGCCGCACTCGGTTTAAAAAATAAGCAGGTTAGAAAAAATCCAATACCTCCCATCCCTCCCAGCATAATAGAGATGAATATTAGAGGGGATGCAGCATAAGCAGTAAAGAACATAATTTTGAACAATAGTAATACCAGGAGCAAATTGAAACCATAAGATCCTACTAACTCCCATTCTACAGCAGTAGGAGATGATAACAGCTAAGGACCGGCAGCTATCAATATCACCGCAGTTAAAGCAAAACCAGCACAATTAGATATTATAGTACATAGCATTCTTAAGACTACATTTAACAAAGATAATGAAGTTGAGAGTTTTACAATGGATCCAACAGCAGTTGATAATTTCAGCAGACAAAACCCACTCATTTACCAACCACCAAACCATACAAAGCGTTGGAGACAGGAACCATTCACGTATATACTTATAGTATGGTTAATGCAATTGTGAATATTATAGGAGTTGTAGCCAAAGCATTAAATAATATAATTTTGAGCAACAGAATAATCAGGATCAATAAGGTTCTCACTGAATAAAATCACATTAACTCTATTCCTACAGCCGTTGGAGCCAACCATAACAGGATCAGCATAAGGGATGTTAAATGCTATACTATGAAACTTCTCAGTGTACAGAAAAACATCCAACCAAAAGATCCAGAAACAGCTGACAGGGGCAGTAGGGCCAATAGGGCCAACAGGGACCTTAAAAATTGATCTCTCTTTTGATGAGAACTTCATTAAGATTACTCCAGTTAAAATTTTTATAGTTCAAGTTTCACAATATAAAGAGTGGACTTCTTAAAGTTTCACAATCTTATTTTAGGATTTTTTTATATTATATATTATCTTTTATCCTTTATGTTTAACTCTAAAACAAATAAATGATGTTGATTATCAAGTAATCACTTAAAGTGATAGTATATTTATCTCTTTGTTTAAAGTAAGCGCTAGCTATCATAAGATTATAGGCTAAAGCAAATTTTCCCAAAAATCAAAATCACTATGAGTATTATTAATATACTTAATTGCATTTCTAATATGCTTATTTAAATCTCTTCTTATAAAAAGCATCTTATCTTGAGATATTCTTTAACCCAACTCATCATATAAATCATGTTAAAATATTTTTTTCATACTTGTTATACTAAAAGTTATTCCATTAATTATAAATTTTAAATATCACTGAACCTCTTAATTTTGACTACATTATCTCTTAAAATTTTATCCACAATGATATTTGTATTATTTCTATGACAATTCTTACCCAAGGGCTAGAATTTAAAGCCTAAGCAATTAATTTCTTTTGCTTTCTCCCACCAAAGCATAATATATTAATCATCTTATTTATTATAATATCAGCTAACTCAAAATTTGCTAGTGAGAGTGCCAGTATTTCAATTTGCTAGTCTTATTTCAGAAAAATAAACTAGCTTCTTTACTATCATTCATTCATAATGCGAGAACTCTTATTTGACACAACACGAGTACCAATGTAGTGGCATTTGCACACATTTCACTACATTCAAACAATGTAGCGTACCGCTTCTAGGGGACACTGTAACTTTAACACAATTATTTAAATGATTCATGATATAAATATGATTTGACAGCTTTACACTAGTTGTGGACTACCTAACCTTCCATTTTTCTCTTCTTGGACTTGAGATCCGGCAACAGCGGAGTTCATTTGAAAGATTAGTTTCTTATAACAATTCTCACTGTTAGTGAAAATCTTCAAAACTTTGATAAGAATGGGAAAATGTATTATATCAAACATCTATAAAAGAATGCACTGTAGCATGACTTGTGTGTCCAACGGTAAACTTTGTTTTTTCCCACTTATTTTGTGCTCGGTTTGAGAACTTTAACATGACTCATATATATATATAGAGAGAGAGAGAGATTTGCAATTAGAAAACATTTGATGTACGGTTCCTTAGCATGTTTCTTCCACACGATGATTACTTGTTTCTTCTTTCAGGGAAAATCCTGGCTGAGATCCTATGAGAGGCTGGCATCCACCAGATAAGAGAGCTCGAAAAGTTCTGCCATTCTGTGCTTATTCATTCCGTGCAGAGAAAGTGTTTGATTCTGCGGTTACAAAAGCACTTAGTTCATACCCCACCATAATCATAGCGCCGTTTAATTGATTGCATAATTAATGAATCCTCTTTATTGAGCATACACCATAATTATCATCATTCCTAATGGAGCTCTCCATTATTTGACCTTTATTTTATCTAAATATAATGTTGTTTAATGTTATTTGCTTCTCACTCTTCTCCTAAAAAGTATTTATGACTAAGGTTTAAAACCCCATATATGTTGTATTTTTTAGGAATTGTTTTGAAACAGTGTGGTTGAATCTTATTTATTTTATGCAATTTTTCGAGTAATATATGGGCTAAGATTATCCCAAAACTTCTCCCGGTGAATATGACTGAATTTGAACGAACAACTAATAATGAGAATCCCTAAGAACGGCTGAATCAAGTTTCGCCGCACCGGGCGACCGAAAGGCTCCTTCCTCCGGATACATACGAAAGGTTGATGTTCCTCTGCGTTCATATGAGCTTGCTTCGTCTCTGTTTCTCACAGCGAGCTATTCCTCCGTGTAAAACTGAATTCGATCGAATCAGCTGAAATTTTACCACGGACCGACCTCTTATAAAGGGGTAAAATTTTTACTTGAACATACAATTTCATCATTTCAAACACTTGAAAAGTTTACTCTAATTTTGCTTCATTCATTCTAAACAGTCCTAGGGTTTATTCATTTGGAATTTAGAAAAACAAAAACGTTAATTAATATCTGTTTAGTATTCATTTGATAATCAAAAGAACTTTTAATGAAGTGGGTCACGGTTTCACTTTCGCACTTTCTGGTTCACTAATCAGTCTCTAAAAGCCATTAGAACTTTAATGACACCGAATGCGGTTCATTTTGCTCTCTTCATCTTCTTCATCAGATCGCAGAATTTTAGTCCAAACTTTGTTTACAGATAAGAGCGGCTGGGAAGATGCCAGTAAACTTCAGCTAATGATAATTAGTTTGATGACTGTGATAATCTAAACCGTTCTTTAAAGTTGCCGAGATAATGCTTTCATCATTACTAAACGACAAGGGTAATCCATTAAAAAACTCTTCCTTTTTTTTTTTTTTTGCAGCTAAAATTATAAGTATCAATATAATATTAGGTTTAGATACATCAATTGAGGAGACTGCAGCAAAATCCTTCTTCATAAGAGTTTTATTTTGGGATTGATGCTGACTTGTTAACTGAAGCTAACGGATTGCAAATAATTTGCTAGTGGACTGAGATTGACATGTAACTAGCAGTATGATAGATATACAAGAACATTAGCTTACAACATGTCACTTACAAAGAGTAAATTAGCACCTTCAAATAGTTGTTAGATAGACCATAAAATCAATCTTTGTTTATTGGATAGCAATCAGAGCCCAGTTGCTCTAATGTGTGCTACAAGTCATTTGAGGAATTATCATAAGAAATCATATCCTTAGAAAGTATTTATTTTTTGATTTATTATGCATTTAATGTGCTACAAATTAGTATCATGCCAAAGAGTGACAAACAAGAATACAATTCTACAATACAAATTGAGCTATTGCCAAATCACATCGCTAGTTGGCGCCATATTACATCACTAAATATTATATAATTATAGCCATCAGTTTGATTGGGCACCAGACCATAATACTTCATTTATGCGGGGCTAATGTCAACTAAAGGGGCCTTAATTTCCTCACAATATGGTTGCAAGATACTTGTAGAAGAATTTATTTGCTTGCTTGCTCCCTACTTTAGATATCACATTGCTCAGATAATGCCAAACAAAATTAACTCTTTTAAAATATACAGATGTTAATTACATGATTTCACATTTTTAAAAATGCATTCACTTGCAGAAGCATGTGTCATATTTTTTGTGTTGGCTATAGGTGTCCAAATAGCATGATTCAAGAGGGGGAGGGGGTGAATTGGGTGTTAGAACTTTTTGGGCGTATGGTTTTATCTTCTACTTAAATGATTTCAGTTTTGGATCAGATTCGCCGCATAAATAATATTTGCGTCAAAATAGTTGGTCTGTGCGTTTAGACGCAATACGCCTGGGCGCTCAAGCGATGCGTCAAATAAGGTGGAGATTAATTAGGCTCTTATCAAGTTTTCTAATCATAATGCTCAAATCTTAGCAGCGTTTGCAAATATATAAAACCCTAAATTTAAGAAAAAATAAAAACAAAATAACAGTTGCTGAATTCTAATGACTTGATTTCGTCTACATCTTTTAATTTATAGTGACACTTTCATGAGATGCCAATAAATGATAAAATGTCAACGGATGGCAAGACTCATGGAATTAACAATCTCTTGCTTTTTATGCTAACATAATATTCTATAGATAAGATAATAAGTATGCAAAAGGTTCAAGTTTTCAAGTAAAAAAATCAAAACATAGAGCAATAATACAAAATAATTAAAATACAGAATGCTCCCCCTAAGCAAAAAAAATTAAGGACTAAACATATTTTATAAGCATATCTTAATGAATATGAGACGAGTTCAGGTATTTTTCCATTTTTATCAAAATCAAAGACCAATTTTCTATGAATTAAACATATATCTGGACCGCATTAAGAAATTTGAGGCATAATTTAAATTCAATTCATTTTGAGAAATACGCTGAAAATAAAAGATGCATAAGAATTTACAAATTTAAAAAGAAATGAAAGCTAACAATCTTCAGGCGGTGGAGGTAAATGCTGGTGACACGATTGACGGAAGAAGCTCAATCACTGCCACATAGTCTTGCTTGTACTATTGTTCGAAGTTGAGAAGCGAACTTCATGCTCATTCCTTTCTATTCTTGAACATCCAACTTGTTGAGGATGTCTTTGAGGGTTTGATGCTAGTGAGGATGAGTGCAAGCAGAAGAAGAATAGAGGTGGAAGTCCTAAGGCTCGAATCAAGAAAGTCAAACGTGGAGGGGCTAAATGGATCAGTGGTAATGAAAATATTAGATAATTCAAAATACTATTCTCTCTCAAGGATATAATAAAGAAGCTCACCATAACAAATGTTGTGGGTTCTCTTTTTGGTTGGGCTTCTAAGAGTGGTGAGTTTTTTGAGGTGGTTTAGAATGACCGAGGTTTCATCAAAAGAAGTATTGATCATATACATATATATATATATATATATATATATATATATATATAAGCTAATTTGATTTGGAGTGCTAAGTTAGGGGTCATTTAGGTTTTATCTCTAGCTTCGGGTAGAAGGGTATTCTGGAGAGTGATTTGGATTGCCCTAGGTTCTTGTTTGAGGTTGTTGACAAATTGGTTGCGGGAAGATGAAAATTCAAAACGAATATTGGAGTTTATGGAGGTTCAATTAACAATATATATTTAAGCATTTCAAATAGCTTAGAATTAAAAGGAGAAAATCCCAATCACTCATTCAAATCATAGGGGGTAAGGAATATCCTCCCACGATAATATGAATGTGCAAACAGGTCTACTTCGACAAATAATAAAATTGAGAAAAACTATTGGATGAATGAGAGGTAGTAGGTGTAAGTAAGGGAGATCAAAAGGTGAAGGGAGGAAGGAAAAAAGAGATCACTGGAAAAACAGAATTTGGAGGAAGGTGACAGCAATCAGTATGTGAGATACTTGAGATAATATCGTGTGCTAGAAGTGAGTCTTCATCCTTAAATTTGTAGTCTTTCATCGATATGTTGCTAGTTTTTTCTCCCTAAGAGCTTTTGGAGGATGTCCCAAGAGCGCGCTTGAGAAGACCATTAAATTTAGGTGCCATGAGAGGTTCTGTGTGATTCAGGAACCTAGAAAATAAAGAAAGGGGAAGTATTAGAGCCTTGAGTGAACTTGAGTGAGGTGAGAGCTTTAAATAGTGAAAAATTATGCAGCCCAAATCGTTACTTAGACGATTAGAACAAAATTAACTCAAAGAAGTTAAAATCAGGATCTTAGGCTAGTTTAAAATTAGGTCAAACTAAATATACAGTTAAGTAGAGCATAATTTTTTGATCATAATGCTCAGATTTATGAGTAATTTGGTTAACGAATACTCATAAATTAATTTTTCAATTTTTAATTCCAAATATTATGAAAAATAAAATATAAGTCTAAATAAAAAAATATTATATTCATTAGATTTAGAGTAATAAAAGAAAACTAAGTTTAAGGTTTTGTCAAATATAGAGCACCCGATTGACCAAAATTAATTTTTGAAGTTTAAATCTTCAAAAATTAAAATAAAATAAAACATAGCACTAAACTAAAATTTTTTTTGGAGTGAAGATGTTCATCTCGTCAAGACACGCCTCCCGGTCAAGTTTCTTTAATGGAAATCTTACAACGAAAAGATACAAATAATTAATTTGCATTTTTTAATTTAAATTTAATAATTTTCTCTCTCCCCTCAATGACTTCTTCCTCATGTAGGGCATGCATCGATAGGCACCCCCTCTAGTGTCGAGTGGATCACCGTCCCCTTGTTCGCATGAGCCACGTCGCCGGCTGGCCCCGGGCTAGCCCCTGCCCCCTTTGTAACAACCCCAATATTGTTACTCATTATTGGGTAGCCCAATTAGCTCATTATCATTACCACTGCACTTATAATAGCATTAGAAGCATACACTTGAAGTTTGGTGTGATTTGGAGATCGTTTGTGTTCGACGAATATTTTGAGTATTTTAAATAACTTGAAAAATACATAATTTAATTTGACATCAAAATTAAATTGAAGTTCACTATTGAACTCATCATCCCTAAATTAGCTAAGGGTGACCTTTTGGGAAGTTTTGGAAGTTGTCGAATTTTTACCAAATATTTTAATATATTTAAGTGCTCAGAAAATTAAGATGATTAAATTGATCTCCGAATAAAAATTCGACTTTATTTTTGAGTTCCTCATCCTCCATTTAGCTAAGGGTGAATTTTTGGAATTTTTCGAAACTCATTTGGTTATTTAACTTTAATTTATTAAAAGATATAATTTATTAATTAAGTATTATAATTTAAATAAATAATAAACTAATTAATCCAACGGTCTCTAACAGAAGGTGCTGATTCTGTGCATGAGGCAGCGTACGGGACAACGGGATCCACACTTCTAGGCTGTTGCGGGCTATTTGTGACTTGATCCGACGGCGTGGGGGCGATCCGCTCGATCTGACCATTGGATGAGCACTCCGATCGATGACTGAGATCTCCCTAATGTACGTCCCTATCTTCCCTTGCCCGATCGTGGCCTGCTCCTTGCAGAGGAGTACGCCTATACCCCATTTGAGCCCCATCCCTGCTTTTAGCCCATTAGGACTCCCATTCACTCCATTTTTCCTCAACCTCTTCACCCGTGAGCTTGAAGAGGCCTTGAAGGCCACCTGCAGCTGACGAGAACTTCATATCTTGCAAACTTAATTCGAATCGACGGTGAAGGTATGCCCCTTACCTGGCTTTGTTTTCGTCTCTTCCAATTTTGTTTACCTATTTCAATCATTGTAAAATCGTGTGGTTGAGCCTGATTGAGCTCGATTGAGCTCAACCGGGTGCAATTCGTGTGACATATGTAGTATCCTACAGTATTAGACCTAATCCGATGCCTGGGTGACTAGGGCATCATGCTGTTGGCAGTTCAGTTGTCGATAGGGCCCAATTTTGGGCTTGGCACGTCGGCCGTGAAGAGAGCTTCATGTCGATGTGCAGGCTACACCGAGGAACCCCCTGGTTCGACCGGGAGAGCTAGCCCTGGGTGCGCCTCTTACGGTTCTTGACAAGGATGAAGCGGCGAGTCGGGTCGGCTTGGGTCAGGACCGACCCGAGCACTGTTTAACGGGCCATGCATTGCGTAAATACGTGAATTGCGGGCTGCTCTCACGGGTTGGCCCACGTGCGGCGCTAGTGCACCCTAACTATAATTAATAAATTTTTTACTTAAATAATTTATAATGCTATTTTCTTCTTAACTTTAGTCATATAACTTCAAATAATACAAAATTATATACTATTTTGATCAAAAAAATGAGATGAATAATAATATAAAATCTAATTTAAGATTGGATGGTTATTTTTGTTAATTTCTTTTTAATTGCAATTTGGAGTCCCAAAAATTATGATTTTCTCAATTATGTCCAAATTGGACCTACTTAGTGTCATTTTACTCATAATATGAGTACTTCATTATACTAATTTTGTTTTGATTGGACATCATCCGGAGAAAATGAATTTTTGGCTCCTTTAATCATCATTAAATGAAATTTTCATGATTTTTAGCTTGCAGATTCTAGGTCTCTTACCCTAGGGCAGCAAACTTAGATTCCAAATTGAACTTTCAAGTGACACTAGGAAGTGAACTTAAGCCTTGGAAATTATAGTTAGATGCTTATTGAGTAGCTTAGCAAACATGATTTCAAGCCATCAACTAGGAGAAATGGTGTATATTGGAAACCCTATACATGACAAAATCACACCTATCTATGTGTGGCGAACCTATACCTTAAGTGTTATTAGCTAAGTGATTGCCCTTGCTAGTAGGAAATAGCTTTATAAGGACTATTTATTACTACTTGGAATTAGGCTTAGTGATCCCTTCCCTTAAAGTGTAAATCACACCTTAACCCTTCTAACTCTTAATTTAGCACTATTTAGCTCTCTAAGAGTGATTTAGCTTCTTAACTAAGCCTTAGAATCCCTAATGATATAAGTAAACCTAGAAGATACTAGATTGTAACCTTTTCTTTAACATTACTTCTAACACCTCCCAAGTGAGTATTTAACTAGTTTAGTGAACCTATGAGTTAGAACCACTTCAAACTAAGTTGCCTTAGTGAGTTTTAAGGTAGTGATCCTACAACCTGTATCTCCTAACCATAGAGCCTTAGACTTAAGTCTAATAATCAATGGAAATTGATTGGCTTAGGATCAACATATGATCAGAGTCATGTTGCATCTATATACTTATAAATTTTTTTATCACTTGTAAATCTTTATCAAATTACTAACTTCCAAACCCTAACTATTTATAGTATTATCTTTCAATTGACTTAGAAATTGCTAATGTCTAAGTCAATTGGGAGATTATTTAGCTCTAATTATTAAGGTAGATAACTAAATTAGACAACAATGAATATCACATGATTTATAATTTAACTTAAATTCTTTGAATGCTGCTTTGCTTTGAGACTACAACCTTGAATATATATATATATATATATATATATATATATATATAAAAAGACACTATTCATAAATAATACTTTAAAATATTAAACATAAGGGTTTTATATGGTGGACTACAAGCCAAGGCAGGCTACGGAGTAATAAGGAGACCACATATAATCTAGAGGGGGAGTGTGCGTGTTTTGGGAGACCCCACTTATTTCATGTTTGGAAGCATTAATGTTTTGGATGAACATTGGGTCTATGATTTATTAGGCTTCCAAACTAATTTTTTATTATAATAGGATTGATATTTAAGAGATGACCACATAAATGACAGCTATTACACTATTTTTTTGATAATGATTTTTGTAGGGTATTCTCATTTAGTAGATCACGTTGATTAAGTAATCATAGGTTTTAGTTCACACTCATTTAATTTATTTCAAATAATTTACAGATAAATTTATGTTCAAAATTTTTCTTATTGAGCCTTAGATTTTTTATATGAAATGCTTTATTTGACTCTTCTTTAATAGCTTTAAAATTTTTGAGTTGAATTCTTAGATCCTCAATTGTAAATTATTGTGACACTTAAATTTCTAAATTTTAGCAATTCTTATTTTAGAGTTTAATATTTTTCTTAATGTTATTGATCGCATGATAAAGTTCTTCAACCATACATTCAAGTTCTAAATATTATAATTTATTTGTCTCAGTTTTTGCTGAACAATACTCATCCAAATTTGTACTTTTGGTCATCATGCATAGATTTTCTTGGTTTTCTTACACATGTTCTTCGACTTTATCCATATCTCAATTTTCTTCTTATATATTTTAAATGTTAATGAATGCAGTACCATAATGCTTTTCTGAATGATTCCAAATAGGCTTACCTATTAAACATTTTTATATTTGTGCAAAAATATCTTCTCTCAAAGCACAATAGAAGTAACTTAATGCTTAACATTGATTTGAGCTTCTTTATTATTTTCTCCAATTCATTAATTACATAGTAAAGAAGGTTTGATATAAATTTCTTTAATTTAGTTCCATATGTAGAAATCAATAGATTGTAGAGAATTTCTCTTTTTTGTCTTTCAAAAGTTAAAGTTTGTTCCATCAAATAATAGAGGTCACGAGAAAGAAGTTCCCTCTAGTATCTGATGATTTTTACTCTTGAATAGTGCCATAGTAAAGTTTTTTCTTACTTTACTGATTGCAAGATAAATTTCATATAGATATGATTTGATACTACTTGTTTGGCTATAGGAGCACAAATAGCATGACCCAAGAGGGAGGTGAATTGGGTATTAAAACCCTTTGGAGAATAAAAAGTTACTTTTATTGAAAATATTTAAAATTTAAATGATTAAAAATAGAGCATACTAATATAATTAATAAATTATTAATATACATAAATCATATATAATTAGTATATTCAACTTAAGAAATAATGTTGAGTTATATATAAAAGTGTTAGAGATGAACATTTTAGATTAATTAGAGCAAAATAAGCCTTTTTTATAATTATAAATTGAATGATCGTCTTCTCAAATTTAGTAAACCAATATATGGCCAACAAAAGTAAGATAGTGTAAGATTTTTAAAATCTTATAACACATCTCTCAAACCATGATTTATCTAACCAAAAATTTGATACCGACCATTACAACAAAGGGTTTAATAAGAGCAAAGTGAAACAAATTAGAGGATTTTTAAAATAAAATACATTCACAATATAAATTTTAAAGCACATCACAACATGTATATTGGAATATCAACTAACAATTCCATTTAAAGTATAAGAGTGACTACTCATGTCTCACCTTTGTTAGAGAATGAGACTAGGTTTGATCATTGAGAGTCATTGAGAGTCATTGTAATAGCTCAAACTCTTAAGTACTAATGTATTATCTGTTTTGAACTTAATGACTTCATATTTTTGTCTATAAAAGATAAATTCCTATTAGGTCACTTATCCTGGGAGTGCTCCCACTTGAGCACGCATAACCTTGGAGTTTTTATTTAGAACTCTTCCATTATCTAAAAATGCACCTCGATGTTTAAGAACTCTGTTTAATACTACTTAAGGGGGTTATTACAGTATCCCCAAATTAAATAATTGACGTCCTTACAAGCTCAAGTGGCACTTACAATTATGTAATACCTTAGCCATCATGGGTTCAATAGGTTGCTCACATGAAATTGTACTTTATCATATAAGTAACTTAGCTCTTATCTGATACCATTTAGTTTGCTTTGATACCATTTGTAATAACTAAAACTCTTAATCACCAATGAATTATCCGCTTTGATTTTAATGGCATCATGGTTTTGTCTACAGAAGATAACTTCCCAGAGGTCGCCCATCCTGGAAGTGCTCTCACCTGAGCATACTTAACTTTGGAGTTATTATCTAGAACTCCGTCATTATCTAAAAAGACGCATCGATGTTTAAGAACTCCATTTAATACTATATTAGGGGGTCATTACAATCACCAAAATAATATGCAAAAGTCAACCATCACAAAAGTCACTAAAATAATCATAGCACAAGTATACAAGCACAATGAAATTTTACGTGAAAAATTAAAGAATGAAAAAAATCACAGCCACACCACCACAAGAAAATCTACTATAACAAAAAAAAAACAAAATTACAGAGAACTTAACAATCTCAAGAGCAAGAATGAATCACCGACTTTAGGTCTCTCGATCTTCTTCTACTCTACATTTCTATCAAGTTCTCACTCTAGGGTTTTAAGAAAGAGCAGCCACCAAAAGTATCCAAAAGCATTATTCAGCCCTCACATAATGTTGTCTTAAATATATAAAATTAAGGGCTAAGAAAATAGCCCAAAAATGGCTCAATCGTTGCCTATTTCGATCCATAAACTCTCCAATCAATGGGGGTGTTTCCGCGAACGCATGGAAGCCCAAACCTTAGATATAAACTGCTTCACGAGCGCCTAGCGCCCGTCTCTCTGTGTCAGACAACATTTTTGGCGCCGCTTCCTTAGCATAAAGTGCAGTTGGGCGCCCGGGGCGCCCTTGGATGCCCCCTCCTCGGGTTATTGTCCATGTTGGGCCTTCGGCTCCCTTGGATGACCGGGTCATTGCTAACTGGTGTAGCTTTGCCCCAGAACCCACCGAGACCCCATTTGCACATTCTTTGATGATCTAATTGGCCTCCACATTACAACAACTCTCTCCAATTGGCTTAATCTCTTAAGAAGTTAGAAAGGAGAGGGACTTCCAGTGCGAGAATAGACAAAAATGGAGAAAGAGGAAGGATATGGAAGAGCCAAAAGACTAAAATAAAGGTTATGGTTCACCTTAAATTAGAAGGTTTAAATTATATATAAAAATGTTTTCTTCAAATCTTGAGTAAAACCAACGGTTAATATCTCATTACATGAAGTGGTACAGAAAGTTACACCCGCATTCAATCAAATTCATGATCCCTCAAGTTTCCGTAACTAATATAACAAAGAGAAGTAAGAGTATATACAAGAAATTCTTGGAAATTACTTAATTTATGCTTGGCCTAAACATGCATAGCATATGACTATTACAAGAAATTTATTTTATTGCAGCAAACCAAAGTTCAATCCTCATGCTTCCTTTAAGCTAATTACAAAGAACTAGACTTGAATATTTTCGGCAGCATTTTCCAAAAAATCATATCGGGTAATATCCTCATACAAGACTACTCTATATCAATCCTTTATACTACTAACAAAAAGATACGACTGAATATCACATCAACTTTAGTATTCCAAAAGTATAGCTCGAACCTACACATTAATAACAGTATCCAGAGTTCTAAGATAACAGTTTACAGATATAGAAAATAAGATTGTGGCGTTGGGAATTTGTTAGTGGCCGGCAAGAGAGCTTTAGAGACAATGCATTTCTTACATCAGCCACGTACAAAGTAGTAAGTACTCTTTCAAGTGCACACAAGGGCTTGAGGTATAGGAAAAAGTGTGATATATCATACTTTGTTCTACTAACTTCACAATAAAGTGTTGCGGCATTTCTCATTTTTAAGTGCAATTATTCACATTACAGTGTTTTTTCTCTTGTAAATCTCATTTAGTTCCTTACAAATAATTCAAAAAGAATATGTGCTGGCTTTACAAATGTAGTTCTATTTTGGAGTTGAATTTCTAATTCTTTAGCTTATTTTGATAATTTTAATTTTATATTTGATGTTACAATATCCTACTTTTTGTATCCATGTTACATTCTATGTGATCTAGAGTTGAGATTTGTTCTTGTTGATTCTAAGCCTTGGACTATGGTGCCCAAAATCATCGTAGATGATGGGAAATAAATCATCCTTGAGTTTTGTGTAAGAAAATAAAAACTTACCAACATGCACTATAACTGCTTAGTAACAATGTTTGCTCTCAATAATAACATTAAGAATACTCTAAGAATGCCAGAGTGGTAGTTAAGCTTTCTCAATTTCTCATTAGTCTTTCATTTGACCCATATCAAAAGTGTAAACTACAATCAAAAGTTTGTTGGCATTGTGGATATTTTGGGCTGTGGTTTCCAAGGTTTGGTGGTGGTTTTTGGCTTCTAAGCATATTTTGATTTTCATCTTCATTCCTACCTAATATTTTCAACTAAGAATTGATTTCATTACTTCTAGCATCTTCTCTCGACTTTGTTGGAATTTTCGGATTCTTGACCATATTATTTGAGTGTAGAGATTATTCAATTTTGTAATATTGTATATTAATTTAGGTGTGTTTTGATGTGTTTTGTGTATTTTTTAAGCATTATTTGCACAATCTAGAGTGTCAGGTGCTACAACGTCCCTAGGCCTCCTGAAGACGATTGCAAATGCACGTTTTTGCGTCCCAGCCCGAAGCGCTGGCACTATGGCATGTTGTGGCGCTGACCCTAGAGAGACATGCACCATGGCGAGTCACAACACATCTTTAAATCAAAATAATATATTGAGTATTGAATGCAAATTGAGCCACGGGTGCCCAGGTGCGCATTGGTGCCTGCTATCCGGAAAGCTAAGTAAAACTGAAAAGTTGGGAGCTCAAGGGAATTAATTTATTAATCATTTTAGCTCCTAAGGTTGATTTAAGAGAAAAAAAATCAATTTCATTTTGTAGTATATCTGTGAGAGTAATCATGTGATTATAACAAGTATTTATTTGGTTGAATTATAATAATTATGTTGCGATAAGATAAAATACTCAATGATATTATTCATTGAGCTTTCACTGCTTAGCTTTATGACAATAAACTTGACGCATGAATACCATGATTAGCTCATGTTTTAGTTGTCTGGATACAATAGTCAATCTATTGCTTAGACATAAGAGTAAGTTTTAATAGAAGAGTCTGTGTAGAGTCACCTACATGATTCTTCTTGATAACTAAGATACATGTGTGCTGTTCTAGAGCTATAACATGTATTAGAATAGAACAAAGTCAATGCAAAGCAAACAAATTAAGCAAAATACCATCACAATCAAAGCTGAGATTTGAAGTCAATGGGCCTCGTAAGAGATCAACTAAAGATGATCTCAGAGTTGAATGTGATTGGAGGTTTATGTGCGTGCAACATCACTAGTGGATCTACATAACAACAACTCCTTGAAAAGGAATTAATAAATTGTCTCTCACATGTACTGGATAATAATTGCAATGCACTTATTTATTTCATTCCATATGTTATGGCTTAATGCTCCATAATCTTCTCCAACTGATCAAAACCTAGTAGTTTAAACTTAGCTTTAGTTATAAATCACAATTTTGATCATTCAAACATCATTGAAAAGAGGACACACTATTCTCTAAGGATGATAAATCTCGGGAACTAATTATTTCTATATTACTTCATATCACGTGCACTTGCGTGTTCACGCAAACTCAAAATTTTAGGTATGTCAAGTTCTTGACACCTTTGCTGGGGAACGATTGTTAGTATTAAAGAAACATTTTATTAAATAGTGATTTGAACATTTTTTATTTACCTGCTTCTTATTTATCATATTTATTTTATTTTATTTTATTTTTTTTGCTTATTTTATTTTTATCCCATGTTGTAAAACAATCTTGGGAAACACTTGTTGTAAAACTTTTGCTAAAACCTATGACACTTATGTTGCTTAGTAGCGTCAAGTGAGTATATGTGTAAAAGAGGTCTAAGAACTTATTTTTTGATCTAGAAATTGAATAGACAATCAACAAGCTTAGGCAACGAACTAGGATAAATACTATTCAAAACCAAATGGCTAACCAAAATTTAGGTGAAAATTTAGGTGGTCCACCAAAATAGTCATGGTAGAGCTATTCAGGATTATGCCTTATCCACTATTAGGGGTATACCCTTAGCCATAGTAAGACAGAATGTTCAAGATAGCAACTTTGAGATAAAACCAGCCACCCTGCAAATGCCCAAATTTGTGAACTGCCTATTGAAGATCCCAACACTCAAATTTCAAACTTCTTAAAAATTGTGTTATGTTTTAGTATAACGGTGTCACTTATGACACTATAAGACTTAGGCTATTTTCTTTTTCCCTAATAGATAGAGCTAATAGTTTGCTGATATCACAACCTATCGATTTAATTACAACATGGGATAAATTATCAATAAAATTTCTAGCCAAGTACTTCCCACCAGCCAAAATTGCTAGACTTAGAATAGAAATTTCAAACTACAATCAATTAGAAGGAGAATTGTTATATAATAGTTGGGAGCAGTTTAAGGAATGTCTGAGACACTGCCCATAATATGGGCTTACTCTCTGGATACAAGTTCAAACATATTATAATGGATTGAATGCACTCACAAGAATTCTGATTGATGTAGCTTCTAGATGTTCATTAAATATCAAAACATAGGAAGAAGCATACAAATTCCTTGAAGAAATGGCTAACAATTCATATAAATGGCTGACTGAGTAGCTAAATCACAATAGGAGAGAGCTTGTTAATGCTGTACAAGCCAACCAGATAGCCACTCTGCAAATGGAAATAGCCTGACTAAATTAGAAATCAGAAAAAATGGGCATGAATCATATTCAAGAAGTTGTTTGTGAATTGTGTGGGGGATCACACCCGAGTGAGAATTGCAGCCTAAACAATCCTTTTGAATAGATTATTTCAGAACTAGTTCATTTTATAAGAATAACTCTCCCAATGCTCTTTAAACAATCTTGGGATAAATAACCATCATCCGAATTGTGGGAGTGAAAGAGTTTCTCTAGAGAAATCCATGGAATAATTCAAAACTTATACTACAAATTTCATAAATAGAATTGAAGTATCATTGAGTAGACATAAAATAACATTAAGGGACCACGAAAATATAGTAAGAAGAATAGAAGCTCAATGTAATACTATTTAACTTCAGTTAGCAAAATTTACTTGGTTGGATTGAAATGAACATGGGAAAGAACAAGGGAAATTGATCACCTTACATAGTGGAAAGATAGTGATTCTGATAAATCATGACATCCAACAGAATAAACCTCAATTAACACAAGAAAAATTTGAAATATCACAAGAGGAGCAGCCTACTATGGAAGAGCATGTAGAATAACCTCAACCAAAACTGTAAGGCCAAATATATTACAATAAATATGTACTCTTCCCTCAATGTATGTGGTGGTGCAAAGTCAAAGAAAGACGATTAAACATGTGTAAGCAACTGTTCAACTTTTTGAAGTCATTTGGTGTGTCAAATGGAGTCAGAATTAGGTGAAACTTTTGAAGGATGTTTATGAGTGTTAGGAATCAAATGAACATTTTTATAGAATAATTGGTGGCTGTTTATGGGGTTTATGGGAAGCAAAATGTAAGGGCATCGAGGCTTGCATAGGTTTTGTTGGAGGGGTGTTTTATGGGCGAAATCGAAGCAGATTTTGACAAATAAAATGGAGATGAAAGCTGACAACTTGAAAAATAAGAAAATAAAACAAATGTAAAAAAAGATAGGTTTGATCACGATTATGCATAAATTGATCGTTTCGGGATTATGCACACCCTAAAGCTAGCTGATTATGTGCATAAATAGAATTTTTGTTCTCCATACAAAAACTAAGAGCTCTCAACATAAACTTTTGTCATAAAACTTCATTCAATTATGCGTTGATACAAGATATTTGGAGTCTTATTTATAGTCACATAAGGAATACCAAAATATAATAAAAACTATAAACCAACCCAAACGAAATCTCTCATTAAGGACTAAGATGTATTTTACACATAAGAGATTAAGTCAATCCATGTAACAACTCATGGTTGTTAATCATAGTGTATTAACCTAATTTGCTTAAAAACTTCACCATATACTATAAATATCATTAAGAACCAACCTCTGAAATTTGGTTAAATTTGGAGGCCATTTGAATTTTGGGAATATTTTAAATTAAATTAAATTAACCAAAAAAATAAGAAAATTAAATTGATCTTCGATAAAAATTTAGACTTCATTTTTGAGTTCCTCATCTTAAAATTAGCTAGAGGTGAATTTTTGAGATTCTCGAAGCTCTATTGATAGCTTAATTTTAATTAAATAAAAAGTTATAAATAATTAATTAGTTAAATTAATTAAATCATTTCAGCTGTTAACCCCGTTTTATTGAATGGTGGGTGATCCATGCCATTTGATCAAACACAGTGCCTAGATAGAACGGTTGTGGTCATTCTTTTGTGGATCAAAGTGATCCAACTGTTGGATCCAACTACAATCTAATGACTAGAACATGATAGGGAACTACTCCCTGTCATGTTCTCTACGTGGGCCATGACCGTGGGTCGTGGCATAGAGCCATGCCATGGCCTGTATAGGATGCTACAATCAGCTCTTTTGTAGCCTTTAAAGCTCCTTGACCACTTCCTCTTCTGCTTGTGGACCATTCAAGGCCTCTTAGAAGGCGCAGTGGAGTCTGCAGTCGGTTGAATCAAGTGAAGAACTTGGCAAATGTTGCTGTCTAGGTTCGCCACTTTCTCTGCAAACTCCATTCATTTTCCCCTTCAAATGCATTTTGTTTGTTAGTTATAATGATTGTAGTACCTTTGGGGGCCTAATTGGCATTCAATGCGATCTATCTAACCCTAATGAGCTCGGGCTTGTATAGTACTGTACAATGCCCGAGCTTTGTCCAAGCTCATCTCGCCCTCCGATGGATCCCGCTGCCCCATTTGATTCCTAAAGGATGGACGTGAGCTCAGGAGTCGAATTGGGTTAGGCTTAGGCGGTACAGTTCATTGTGAGAGTTGCAATTCAACCCCAGAGTAAACCCTAGCTCTAATTTCCCTTCGTCAAATACACGCAGATTGGAGCCATTATATTTTGGGATTTCTTATATCCATTTGTAGACCTCGTTAGTAGATTTCCAACGAATCATTGCATGTCGACTAACATGGTTGGAGTACTTCTTTGGAAGCCTAATTTCTCAGCCCCATCATTCTCTACAACGATAGAGGCATATAGTGCTAGGTGGGTCAGCCTGTGACCCGTGCGGCATTGTGCTGGGACATGGCCATAGGGGTAGAAAATTTAAAACCACGTGACTAGCCATTAACACCTTTTGTATCAGGACAAAACCTCTTTCCATCTATTAATAATTCAATAGCTATGATCTAGTTACCATTGTATTTGAGAAAAGGGAATCTACCCCTACGGAATATGCCCCAGCCCGTCAGTCCCCGCCGACCTAAGGGGCCCGAAACTGTCAGAGCTGTTAGCCGGGGAAATTTTCTACGGAATATGTTGATTTTAATAAACCAATCTTAGGAATGATTTAATAAAAATAAATTAATTGAATAACATTTTAATTGCTCATTGAAATATAACAAAATTATATACCAAATTGATAAAAAAAATGAGAGAACAATAATATAAAGTTTAATTTCAATTTTGATAGTTAAGTTTACTAATCACCTCATTATTATTATTAAGTATAATTAAGACCTAATTTAGCTATTTGAAGTTCAAATTGATCATACTTACTGTCCTTGTACTCCTTATGCGATAAGGAAGCTACGACCACTAATTTTATCTTATTTGGACAACGAATGGAAAATACGAGTTTTTGGTGCTTAATTAAATTATTAATTTATTCAAATAATTTGGTTTTTCACCATTTAAGCTTCATAAACCCTAGGATAGTATTATAACACCCCATTATCAGATTAAGTAATCTAACCCGATAACAAGTGTTACTATAATACTTAATACTAGATTATTGAAACCAAACCCATTATTAAGTATTACGAGTAGCTAACAATCTATAAAGGGGATAAACCAGATGCATAAATAGAGTAAGTATTTATACCATTTCAATCATTCAATATAATAAAAAGATGCATCACAAAATAATAAAGTACAACATACATAATTTAATTACAATTAAATAAGCTTTATAAAGAACAAACATCTTCTAAAATGAAAATTATAAAAGATTGAAAATAGGTAGGGGTGTACAAACTGCAACGTCTAGACATGATCCACCCCGAGACCAAGGTCCAAATAAGCTCCTGAACCTACCATATTTTGTTTATAATACGGTAGGGCACAGACAATAAAAGAAAAAGTGATTAGACTTTAACAAGTCTAAGTATAATTTTAAGGGTAAACTAAAAATATTATTAAGCGGATACCACATTAGCCATTTACAATTTATTTAAGTGAAGCAAAAATGCAAAAGATTGAACAGAAAGGAAAAATACAGTATCAAAGACTATAAATAATACAAGTAAGTTTGCTCGATATTTTAAGTTATTCAATCCTGTATCAAATATATTAATAAGGCAAAATAACATTTAAATAAGTAAGGGGAGCATGAATATGTCCAACTAAGCAAATGCTAATATAAGATGTTCTCTAATACCAACTGTGGAGCCCTGTCCCTACCGTGATCATGTTAATACTAGTATTAACATGATTACGATAGAGCGGTGACCGTGTGACAGATTCTCAATTAAAGTTGAATTAGGTTTACAGCCAAATTCGGCGATAAACGTAGAATATGCCACCTGAAACTGCAGTTCATTCATTATCATATATGAAAAGAACAGAGTGCTGAATAAAAATATGTATAACATCTATTTTCATAGTGCAGAAAGAAAAGAACAATAGCTCAACTTAATGTAAAAGTGTAGAAAAGTAAAGGCATCCAAAATATTAAATATTACAATACTGAATCAAATTTTATAGGAAAGGCACACTCGTCCTCATAAGCAAAAAATAAAACTAGCTAAGTCTCAGCAACAACAGGAAGGTCCTTCTCCTGGCTAAGCTCCTCACTTGAAGCTACCTCCATGAATAGCTCTGAATCTAACATAGTCGGTATCACAATGCTAGGGCCCCAGCCAAGAAAAGAAAAACTTGTGCTAGACAATTGTCTGAGTATACTTTAGGATGATTTAATGAAATCTACATATTTTAAGATATCACATTAAATGAACACTTAAGCAACTATAAGGTGTAATAAGCAACAAGAAAAATAGAATAGCTATAAATAAAACATTTATATTTTAATAAAATGAAGTATGTAAATTTTCTAGATTCATCATATTGTATAAATCACATTGTGAGCTCATGCGTTCAAGATACAATTCTATATGAAATTTTGAATCTTTTTCATATACATATGCATAGCCTATGTTAGAATTTCTTAAACTATTAATTAGAGCATGCCTAATGAATTAATAATGAGGTGTTTAACTGTGCAAATTATGCAATCAGTGAGGTAAATCACCTTAAAATGATAAAAATACATTAATCAGAATGTCAAAAATAATTCTAAGATTACAATCCCCCATGCATGGCTCAAGACTAATATAAGCATGCACAGATGTTGTATTAAGATTAACAAAGTAGTTGAACAAGTTTGGGTGATTGGATGTTATTTTATAGCTGCTATTTTGACTTAGTTAATATTAAGGATATGCCATGCAAATTAGTTAATGTTTGGGTTCTTTAAATAATTAGTCGATGATCATCTTCACACAGTGAAGATTAAAAGTGATCGAATTGAATACAAGTCAGCAAGAATACCAAGAAATTATTATTTAAATTTGTAAGCTAAATCTTCTATAGTAAGTATTAAAAAGCATAGAGAAAATTATACGAATTATATTTTATCATTTTGACAACGTTTAAAGTATGACAGCAGAAGTTGAAAAAGTTGGCTGAAAAAGAAGACAAAGACTATCTCCTTAAGAGTTGGTGCAGTGCTGGCGACCACCGACTCTCTCTCTCTCATTAAGTCCGAGATTAATCTAATCCAATTATAAGAGTATTTAACGTTAAAGCAATCCCATTTCTTTTCTTCTGATAAGTTAATTATCAAGTGCGTTTGATTAAAGGTGTTATGGTGATCATTGGCACACTCAGACGCTAATTAACTGGTCTGTTTGCATTAGTTCCGATTACAAATTCCGAGGAAAAGCTGGTGCATAAGTGCTTGCTGCATCAGGAAGTAACTTTAGAGGTGCACAAGTCAATTATTTATTTATCAGACTTAACATCTCTCACAGTAGTAGTGAGTGATGACCAATATAAAAATGGGGATACCTTGTACTTATTCAACTCTGGATAATATCAAAGTATAAGATAGCTTGAGCATAAACATCAGCAAACTTGAACACAAGTAGAGCACTAACAGAGTTATGCACGCTTATGCTTTATTCATCATTAAGGCACTCAGTGCATTAATTTATAACACTATCTATGTCCAGAGGGAAAAGTTTTTGGCTTGTGCTTAGGGCTGACTTCAATTCGAGTTCGAGCGAGTTAGGCTTAACTCGAATTCGACTCGAACGAGTCAAATTCGACTCATTCAAATTCGGGTTTGAGCTGACTCGAATTTGAATCGAGTCAGCTCGAAATCCCATTTTGATTCAAAATCTTTGAGTTTGAGTTGATTCGAGTCAACTCGAAAATATAAGAACATTATTTCCTAAAAAAGTTATGAATTTCAGAAATAAAAAATATTGTAAATAATACATAAACTATCAAAATTCAGCAAATTAAATTAGGGCTAAATTGCTAAAATATTAATTTATAATTTCATACACATTTACCACAATTCACAAACATTTACCACAATTCACAAACAAAATGTAATAAAATTGTACATTAATTTAATATAAACAAGATGATCCAAGCAGCAACAACTCAAGTCTTCCAAAACTGTAACTATGTTTTATGCATAACTGCATCTAATCTAAAGTATCAACCTGCAAGCCAAATAGCCAACCAACCTGTAAAATCTGCACAAAAGATAATATAATAACTCAAATGAAAAATACAATATTACATCATTTCTAAAAGATAATATAATAAAATTACAAATAATACTTATCTGAATTAGCACCAAAAGATCTGAATCATCTGATTGAGTCATTGATTTAGTGATTCTGTTATTCTTTTTCAAGAACTCATATTAACATCATTTCTTAAAGCTATATCCTAAGAGGCTTAGCATAACAATCAATACTCAATAATAATCATTTATTATAAAACAAAATATATTACAACTTATCAGATGCTGCAACATTACAATAACTAGTCAATGAAATTATAACATCAATGCAGAATAATATAGTATATTTTATGCATTTTAGAATTCTTAGTTATGCAATAAGTTGTGCCTTGTGACTTATGAGTCTTTTTAAAGTATGTATATTCTATTATTCTGTCTAAGCTTTTCAGGAATGTAGTAGAGGCAACCCAAGCAGCAGCAATATATAATTTATTAGCATGTAACTCTATTCTTAGGGTTAAGCTAAGTATTGAGAGTTATAATTATATTTTTATAGTTACAGTCTTATAGATTTATAGTATAATAATTTGTTTAATATTTCATCATATTTTTTATAGATTTATAGTCTAACAGTTTTATATTTTTTCAACATTTTCAATCTTGCACTAAGTTATTTGCATGTTTTAGGGATCAAGCTGCAAGTACAAGTTGATACTGTGATTTTATTTATATTATATACTTATGTTTAATTTTTGGATCTTTATATATGTAGTAAACCAAAGCAGCAGCAGCAGAGGTAGCTAGAAGCAGTAACTCAGGTAACAGCATTAGAGGTTGCAGCAACAGAGACAACATCAACCCAGACATTTAGCAACAGCATCCTAGGCAGCAGCAACCCAAGCAGCAACAGCCCAAGAAGTGGCAGCCAAAGCAATACTAGCCAAAGCTACAATAACCATAGCAATATAGTAATAAAAAAAATGAAAAATAGTAAAAAATAATTAATGAATTTTAGAGTTCTTAGACATACTATAAACCAAAGCAGTAGTACACAGGCAGCAGCAGTAGAGGCAACTCCAGCCCAGGCAGCTGGCAGCAGCAGCCCAGGGAAGCAGCAGCCTAGGGCAGCAGCAGCCCAGGGCAGCAGCAGCCCAAGCAACAACAGCCCAATAAGCAGTAGCCAAAGCAACACTAGCCAAAGCTACCATAATAATGTAGTAGTAAAAGAAATGCAATATAGTAAAAAAAACTTATGCATTTTAGAGTTTTTAGACATGCAGTAAACCAAAGCAACAACAACACATGAAGCAATAGTAGAGGAAACACTAGCCTAGGCAGCTGGCAGCAGTAGCCCAGGCAGAAACAACCCAAGCAATAGTAGCCTAAGCAGCAGCAGCCCAAGAAGCAGTAACCAAAGCAACATCAACTAAAGCAACAATCACAACCATATCAATATAGCATCACAAATTTGGAAAGAAATGTAGTATAGTAAAAAAAAATTATAATCATAATTAAGGTAACAATAGTAGGAGAAGTAGTAGCATTGCAGTAGGGAAAGCAGTAGAGACAACAGCAGCAGCTTAGGCAGCAGCAGCAGCAGTCTAAGGAGAAGTAGTAGCCAAAATAACATAACTAAATCAACACCAAGTCAGCAACCATAGTCATATAACATCATAAATTTAAAATGAAAAGTAGTTTAGTAAATAAAATACAAATTTGAAACAATCACAAGTTTTTATGAAAGGGTTTAAATATCACATTATATTTAATATGAAATGATTATTTATCATCATAGTTCCTTTTCCACCACAAACCTGCTTAAATAAAAATCTAAATAAAAAGAGTCAGTATTTAGCAATGAGGATTTGAACTAAATAGATAATATTATAACTTGATGATTAAATATAAAAATTAAAAAAGCCTTACAGTTCTGTAAAAATAATTAGGAGTAGTGGAGCACATAAAAAATTATATCATATATACTTTCAAAAGTTTTGCAAAAATAATTAAGTATAGTACACTCAAAAATACTCATAAGTAAATATCCACTTGAACCACTTGGTTTAATTAAGTAGATTTTACACCATATCATCTGGTATATCACATGTCAATTGTTCTTCCTGTACAAAAAAAAAACAAAATAAATTAATTAAACTTGTACCATACTCTTATCTCTCTCGTAAATTAGAATTTAGAATATATCAAACTCAAAATTTTACATCTTCATCCAAGTGTGAAAGATTGGATTGAGACCCAGTAAGCTAATTTGCCGTACAAATAAGAGCATTAACCATACTTGGTGATAATAAACTTCTATAATCATCAAGTACATGACCACCTGCACTAAATGCAGATTCGGAAGCAAAAGTTGTAACAGAAATAATAAGAATATCTTTAGCCATCTTTGCTAATATAAGCCATTTTAAAGAAATCATTTTGCACCATTCTATAATATCAAATGATGATCTTTGTTATTGAGGCAACTTAATGCAATCCTCATCCAAATAAAGCTCAATCTCTGATTTAATTGGCTGGCTAGCACAAGCAGACTAAAAAAAATCAAAATATCTTAAAAATAATTTCCTAGTTCAGAATAACTTGAACTAGAACTGCCTTGAAGCGTTAGCAAATTATTTGATAAATCAAAAACTATTCTAGATGTATCTACATAATAAAAGCTGAATAGTTTATGCAAATTTTATAAAATCTACTCAATTGTCTCATCAAGAGCTAAGCCAGAATATATTTATTTAAATGGAAATTTAATAAATGTCATTTTTCTCCTTGGATCAAGCATAATGGCAATGCACATTAGCAAGTTAGTATCAGCCCAATACTTGTTAAATTTTTCTTTCATTAAAATGCATATCAATCTAAGAAAATCATCATTCTCACTTACCCCCTCTCAAGAATACAGTTAATCTGAATCATTTTAGGAAGGAAGAGATTAGCAGTTGGATATGTTGAACCTGAGAATATCTTTGAAACATTCTCAAGAAATTTAAGAATATATTTAATTCTATCAAATCTATCCCAATCATCATCAGTCAAACCCTAAACTAATCTCTTATCTTTTCTAAATAATTTATGCAACACAGTTTAATAATGAAAGGCACATTCTAGCATATAGAATGTGGAGTTCCACCTTATTTTACATCACTTGAAAGACCTCTACGAGTTGAAACACCAACTAATCTTGCAATCTCACCAAATATTTTTAAGCGACTAGAGAATTTTTTAATATAAATGATAGCCTCTTCAACAACTTTAATGACATAATTGCAGTTTTTAAGTCCATCTTGAACAATCAAATTTAAAATATGTGCACAACAATAAATATGAAATATTTTCCCTTAAAAAAAAGTTTGTTAGTGTTCTCAAAATTTTTTGACAAAATCTTTGCTGTATTTTCATTGACACGGGCATTATCAAATGTAATTATCATAATTTTTGTGTGGATGCCCTATTGCATTATGCACTCACTAATGGCATCAGCAATGACATGTGTATATGCAGAGGTTCAAGATCAACAAAATTTTTAATGGAATGTTACAACACCCAATCTGAATCAATGTAGTGTGCTGTTAAACCCATATACCTAATTAATTGATTTGAACTCCAACAATCAGCTGTTAATGAAATATGATTCACAGACTTTAACAATTTCTTCATCTTGTTATTTTCAGTTTCATAAGCTTTTAAGCATTCTGCACGTATAGTTTTTCTTGAAGTTTTGTTACAGTTAGTATTCAAAATACGTGCAAATAATTTTAAATATGACTGCTCTACAAACTTAAGAGATAACTTAGCTGTAATAATCATCTTTGCCAATATATTTTTTACTTTGTTGTTATCAAATATAGATGTAACATAAAAATTACTTATTCAACATCTACTGATTTTCCCTTTTCCAAAATCTCTAGGTTAAAATTTTTTTATTTTTTGTTTGCTTGACTCAATACTAGGCAAAGTTTGATATGCCTAAAGAAATTTGAGGTAGATCCAAATTTTTGGGACATATAAGTCTTACGATAATGCCTACATGATAATTTATCAATTGAATTACTTTTATTATCTTTAGACTTTAATATTTCAAAATGATCCCAACTTACACTTCTTTTTTTAATATCCTAACATTTTAAACAATCTGCCTTATTTCACTTATTTGGGATATAATAACAATAGGATCTATACTTGCTTCCCCATTTTTTGACTCAAATGCAACATTTTGCTTTCCACCTGGTTTAGCAGTTTCTATCTTAAAAGAATTACTTGTAATTGTATCTTCTATTTAGCTAAAATATCAAAAAAAAAATACAAATTACAAAATTATAAATAGAATCATATCATCAGCTTGCACTTGCAGTTTAAACCAAAAAATATGCAAACAACTTATTACAAGAGTGCAAGACTAAAAATTCTAAAACACAACAAAAATAATATGACAAAAAATTAAGCAAATTATTAGACTATAAGTCTGTAAAATTATAGCTGTAACATAATTCCATCTCATAATTTAACCCAAAAAACTCTAAAATTACAACTTACAATATTACATGATTATAAAATATTGCATGTCTAAAAAGTAATAGCCCTAAAGTTAAACATAAGTATAAAATATAAATAGAATCACAGCATCAGCTTACACTTGCAGCTTAAACCCTAATTCCCTACAATATGCAAACAACTTACTATAGGACTAAAACCCTTGAAAAATCATTAAAAATGTGATAAAATATTAAACAAATTATTAGACTGTAAATCTAGAAGATTGTAACTATAAAAATACAATTTTAACTCATAGCACTTGTAGCTTGAACCCAAAAATATGCAAATAACTTACTGCAAGAGCGCAACTGAAAATTCTAAAACACTACAAATATAGTATGACAAATATTAAACAAATTGTTAGACTATAAGTCTGTAAGATTATAACTGTAAGACACAATTCCATCTCACAACTTAACCCAAAAAATAGAGTTATACTTACAATGTTACATGATTATAAAATATTGCATGTCTAAGAACCTTAAAATTAAATAAAAGTATATAATATAAATATAATCACAGTACCAGCTTGCACTTGCAGCTTGAATTATAAAATATGCAAATAACTTATTGCAAGATTGAAAACCTTGAAAAAACATAAAATTGTTAGACTATAAATCTATGACTGTAATTATAAAATCACAATTCCAACTCATAACTTAACTCTTAAAAATAGAATTATAGGCTCATAAAATATTGCATGTGACTATGTGAGCATGTCAAAGAACTCTAAAATTAAATAGAAGTATAGAATACAAATAAATCCATATTATCAGCTTACACATGTAGGTTAAACCCTAAAACATGCTGCTACTTGGGTTCTTATTGCTTTGGTCTACTGCATATCTAAAAACCTTAAAATTAAATAGAAGTACAGAATATAAATAAAATCACAGCATCAACTTACACTTGTAGCTTGAACCATAAAATATGCAAATAACTTATAGCAAGATTAAAAACCTTGAAAAAATATAAAATTGTTAGACTGTAAATCTATAATTACAATTATAGAATCACAATTCTAACTGATAGCTTGACCCTTAAAAATAGAATTATAAGCTCATAAAATATTGCATGTGACTATGTGAGCATGTCTAAAAACTCTACAAATAGATTCACAGTATTAGCTTACATATGCAAGTTGAACCCTAAAATATGCTGCTACCTGGGCTGTTGCTGTTTTAGTTTACTGCATGTCTAAAAACCCTAAAATTAAATAGAAGTACATAATATAAACAAAATGACATCATCAACCTGCACTTGCAAATTAAACCATAAAATATGCAAAATATTAAACAATGGAAAAATATTAAACCCTAAGGCCTAAACTTAAAAAAATTTAAAATCCTAAATCTAAAAAATACAACTAAATATTAAATAAAACCCTAAAATATAAATCTAAGAAAAAAAGGTAACATATTAAACAAACCATAAGGAGTAAGGCCTAAACCCTAGAATAAAACAGACTCACAACATGTCAAAAAACCCTAAAATAAAACTGAAGCACATAATGTAAATAGATTTACAACATCAACTTGCTCTTGAAACTTGAACCCAAAAACATGTAAATAACTTACTACAAGATTGAAACCTAAGAAAATTTAAATGACTTACAAAACCTCCACAGATTTCCGATTTCTGAAAGATGGCGTGAAGAAGCAAAGAGCATACAGCTAGCATGATCAGAATCAGAACTCAGGACAGAAGAATCTAACAGCCAGGAGAAGGTGAGAAGAGAGCAAAAGGTGAGAAGCCAGACGAAGAAGGTGAAACTCGAGAGATCGAAAAAGTGAATGGCCGGATAAGAGATAACCCAGGTTTGTTTGTGGAGAAAAGAACAACCGCAGATTATCACGTGGATTTTAAGTCTTCTTTCAAATCCGCTGCATCGTAGCTGATTAAAAATAAAAGACATTTCAGGGATTTGAACCACAGACAGTCGGGTGACGAGCGAGCGTTGCACTCGACTGTGCTACGATATATTTCAATTAAAGTATGCGATTTTATATATTTATGCCTTAACAGGCAGTATATTTCGAGTGGACTCGAACCCAATTCGAGTCAACCCAATCCTAACTCAAATTCAACTCAAACCAGGTTTGAGTCCAAATATTCAACTCGATAATCGACTCAAAAATTTCAAGTCAAGTTCGATTCGACTCAAAATTTGAGCAATTTTTGAATGAGTTTCGAGTTTCGGGTAAAATTGCCATCCCTAGTTGTGCTAGAGAATCCGAAATATTTTCGCTAGTAAATTACATGTAATGAAAGGTATGCCGAGAAGGTTGAAGGCCTCGACACATTAGGAGCACATGCAACGCTTTGCACAAACCAAGAAACATAAGCACAATCACAATGGACACTAAGTTATACTTAAAAATCTCAAGTCAAAGAAAAACCATGGAGCCGCACACAATAAGATGCTTTATTACTATGGAAGAAAAAATGGGTTGCAGTAGTCATCATAACCTTTTAGCACTAGGCATCCCTTTTCTAGAAATGATCATGCGAAGTGATAAACAAAGGTATATGTAATTTATCCTACCATGAAATCCATATTTATTTGTTATATGAATTGCGTGCTCACTACCAATGTGTTGTTGTTCTCTTGCTTCTTAATTTATCCTACCATGAATCTTTGGAGCTCATTTAGCTATTAAAATTTAATTAATTAATCTAAAATCCATCTAGCATTTAATGGGATTCACTTGTCGTTTGGATCGAAATGGCGGGCAACATTCGTGCCATCCAGCTCTTAATGGGAGCTGATCGATCATTCTCGCTCTAATCTGAGGAATGCCCCAATTTAATCGTTGGATCGGCCTCACAATCTAATGGCCAGATCTCCTCCCATGGTTAATTAAACCACGTGCTTAAATTCTGGCTGCCCGATCGATCGGGTGACCTGGAATGATAAGAGCACTATGTTCCTGTCATGTTCTCTAGCTCAGTCATGATCGAAGTATCATAGGCGGCTGTGCCAAATGACCATCCTTCTAGTTCTTCCCTTGGCTCTTAAACTCCAGTAATAGAGTCCTCTCTTCCTTTTTAGAGAACTTCTAATGTTTGGGCAGAATTCCAAGAGCTCTTGGAGACCCTTTGACCCAATGAATTCTTAGCCCGAGGGATGTAAGGTACTTCCATTTCCCACTCATTTCACTCTGTAATTGCCTCCATTGTCTTTCAATATTCTATCCTATTTAATGGTGTTTCGATTATTGAGCCCAATCGAGCTTGAATGAGCTAGATTGGCCCTCGATAACATCGACATGTATAGCAATGTACAGTGTCGAACTCGAGTGGTGTCCCAACTTCCATCCCATACAAAGCCCCAATTTAGGGTTCCCCAAGTTGGCCTTGACCTAGAGAACCCATTGGTGCATCGCTCATACCGAGGGGTGCTCTAAATAGTGAGAATTTTCCCACCACGGTAAATCCTAGGTGAATCGAAAATTAGGGTTAGGGTTTGAAGTTTGATGTTTTAGTCGATGATAGTTAGGGATTTTAGGCTTGTTGGATAGAACTCAATCAGAGGATCATTTCGGATGATTCGTCGAATATTCTCAGCTTGTCGGGCACCGGCTGTAACAACCCAGGTTGTTACTCAGATTAATTAGGACAAATCTTTATCTTAATTAAGGTTCTAATTCACTAATTAAGTCATTTGGAACTTACCTCTAAGATCTAGATCACATCAGGGATCAAAACCTAATTTTTGGAAAAATCCCAAACCCTAAAAATTGACTTTTTATCTAGACCTTAGATTAAAAATCTGACTTCATCATTGTGTTCACCACCCCCAAATTAGCTAGGGGTGAAGTTTTGGATGCATTTGGAAGTCATTAAATTTTCGGTGAATATTTTAATATTATTTAAATACCTGAAAATTCGAATAATTTAAATACTCGTCGGATCAAAAATCTGAGTGCACCGTTGCGTTCCTCACCCCTCAATTAGCTAGGGGTGATTTATTGAGAATTTTTGGGATACATTTAATAGGATAAATTTAATTAATTAAATCTATATATTATGAATTAAATAATAATAATAATTATTAAGTTTTTAAACGGCTCTGTCATTTATACTCACGCCGTCCATTAATCCTCTTTCGCGACCGTTCGACTTAACGACTCTTGTGAGCCGTTCGATCGAAAGATCGAACGGCCCACATGTTTCTTCCTCGCGCATCCAACGCGTGTCGAGAACGAGGGCACGCGGAGGTCGCGCCGGCTTCCCTCGCAGCAGCTGGCACAAGAGGATAACTTCCACCACTTATAATCGCCGCTTTAGGACTACTATAAGACTTCTGGGACTTCATCTTCGCTCGGTTTCAATTTCGAAGTCCACATCTTGACGATCGAAGTTCGAGCCTTCCCTGTCGTCCATCTGAGGTACCATCTTCTACTCCTAATTTACTCTTTAATCACTACGTATTATTGTAGAGTTGGGTTTACTTTTTTGGGCACAATCGATCGAACCTTCGTTCGATTGAGCCCGAAACACTAGCGCGTAGCGGGGAAGCTGAATCGCCTTCCCAGATCTGCCGTCGGATATGGATTCAAATCCAACCGTTGGATTTGAATCAATCACGGCCCGTTAGATTAATCGATTTGGCCTGAATAGTTGGATCAATTAAATCGAAGCAGTTCATCTGAACTAACCACAGCCGTTGATCGCGGACGATGGAATCAATCCGGATCACCCGATCATCCACATAGCATCTTATACTTGCTTGTGTGTCGCCTCTTCCGCCAGCCACGTGGCCCACGCTGCTGTCTCAGCGGGTGGGGCCCACCCATCTCAGTCAAAGGACGGGGTCAGTACTGTGCCCTGCTAGTGGGGCCCACTGATCGTTCCTCTGCAAACCACGGCTCGCCACGTGGTGGTAGGACCCGCCATCTCTGCCTAGCCGTCTCTTCCTGCAGAATTAATATTATTATTTATATATATAATTATATAAAAACTGATATATATATATATATATATATATATATATATATATATATATTAAAATCAGTAATTATAAAATACAAACTTATACTATGAAACTAAATTCAGTAAAGTATATTATATGTATGTATATTATTATACATATATATATATATATACACTGAGATATTTAATAAAATTTGAGAAGATAAAATTTATATATATTGATGATAAAATCAATAATTTATTTAAATATATTATTAAGTCTATTAAAGTTTAATTAATTAATTAAATAGAAATATTAATATATACATTTAAATAATTTAATTAAACTCTAAACTTCAAACATTAATATCTCACATAATATAAATCCAAATGACATAAATAAATATATTATTTTGATCAACAAAAATCAAAGAATAATTTGAAATTGACCAATCTCAATTTGGACAGGTATTTCAGCTAGTGATATTTAGGGGTATTAATGTAATTCAAATAATCTCACAAATATTCAAATAGCTATAACTTCGTAACCAGTAACCCAAACCTATACAATATGGGTCTTAAAATACTCACAAAATCCTAAAGAACATTCCAGTAGTATTATCTTTATTGTTTGGATTAGTTTTTGACTAATGATATTTAGGACCTAACCTTAATTAGCCTAATTTGACCTAGAACTTCAAATGACAATAAGTTGGTCATCTTAGCTCCAAACTAGGTGATTCAAATACCAATTTTGATCAGCAAAACCTAATCTACAGAAATCTACAAAAATATTTAGGATCTAATGGTTAGATTTGCTAATCACTCTTAATTATCTTAAAACTTGATTAGTGAATATTAGCAAATTTAATAATCTAAATTAGACAATTTAAGTTTCAGAGAACTTCTAGAACTTATTAGAACCTAATTGTAGGGTTGGATTAGTAATTGGGTGATTAATTTTACTAATCACTCACTAATCACCCTAAAACTTAATTAGGCCATAACTTAGCCAAATGGAGTCAAATTGAACCTTCTACTAGTCATTAGAATCAGTGGATCAATTGTGACATATAGCCACTGAAATTATTCAATTTGGACACCAAATGACAAAGTTAGAATTTTTGACCCTTAATTAAGAATCCTTAATTACCCTTTAAATCCTAAATCTTGTTTTGGCTATAACTTAGCCAATACACCTCAGAATTCAATAATTTTAGGTTCTATAGAAACCTTAGGGCATGACCTTTAATAAACGGACATAAAAAGTATATGTCATTAGGGTAGAATTACCAAAATGCCTTTATAGGTCAAATTCCTTAATTTGACCCTATAAGGCTTAATACTTAACCAAATTTAATGAATTTACTGTCTAAACTCATAATAGATAGTAAGTAATCATTCCACATCATTAAAATTCAGAATTTAGTGCTAATTCATAAAGATGAGATTTAGACCCTAAAGGAGGGGCAAAATGATCTTTTTGCCCAAAATTAGGGTTTAATGGATTTAAGACCTAATTTCATCTCTAAATCATATCAAATAGTAATTAAAGTGATTTATACTATAATTTAAATAATTTTAAGCCTTAAATTAGATATTAGAAGGAAAATCCTAAATTTAGCCTTAAGTAAAAATCTTAAGTAAAGATGAATTCTTCTCCATTCCTTTGAACTTCTTAGATCATCATTTAGGTCTTATAACCTTAGTTAGGATGTGTGTCTGAGTGATACTCTTAGTATCTAAGAGATTTAAACTCTTAAGATTAGGATTAGATCTTAGGTTAGAATTCATCTAATGGGTAAAGTGGGTTACTCATTAAGGTGAAACCTTGATTTTACTAGTTTAGTAGATTTTTCCTAGTTTATTAATTGATTATTTGGTCTTTTAATATTAAAATTAGGATTAGAAATCTATCCTATTAAACTTGACTTAATTCAATAGGATTTGCCTTAACACTTAATCAGTGAGATGGGATTAAAACATAATCCATTAGGATAGCCTTGTGATTAAGAATTAAACTTCATTCTTTGGAGTTTGATTCTTAATTCTTTAAATCTTGATTTGGCTAATCAAGGTTTATTTGGGGTTTATAAAAATAATAAACTTAGGACGATTGATTTACTTATGTAATTTTATAGGCGACATTTGATTCATTTATAATTTGGACTTAGCTAATCCTAATTATGTTCAACATGTAGATTCGTGATTCTAAGTTACAGACAGTGTAGGAATTATTAATTCTGAATCTTATGTAACTTAGAGTAGTTAGAATGGTTAAATTAGAAAATAGATGATGTCACAAAGTTTGTGTAGTGCTATTAATTATTTCTTTGATTTGAAATGCTATATTATGCTATATTATGTAATATAAACTTAGTATCAAGTATTTAAGTATTTGTTTGTGCTTTACCACTATATTATGCTTAATTTTAATTGTGATGTCATTAAAATACATTAAAATTCATTACCTGAAAATGTACTTAGACATTTTGTCTAACAAAATTTTTATTTTGTTGGCTGGGGCCCTACCATTATGAAATTAATAATGGTAGATTCTGAGCTTTTTGAGGAGATAGAGCCTATAGAGGAGCAGATCTAGGAGGAGGTCCAGACTACTGAGGGACCTTAGTCTTACTAGCTTGCTTTACTATTACTTTGTGAGGATGAGTGACTCTTTTCATTTCAGTTTTCTTTAAACTTTAAACATTTGTAATAATACAGAACTATTTGTACTTTACTTTTCTGCATTGTATATATTCTGAGTTGGATATCTTTATTTTAATGTATGGATGTTTACTTCAGTTGATATTTTTCTTCTGCACTTTGATACTCATTAAGTGATTGTTAACCTTTACTTTATTTAGAAAAGCACCTCTTTTCCTTAAGATTGGATTGGAGTCTTAAATTCCAACCTAATGTTAAGTATGAGATGTGCTTAGTGATGACCACTTCTTAAGCCTTATGATTAGCAGGGGTGGGCGCCACACCGGCCGATCCAACGACCCAAAGTACTTTCCAACATTTGAATAAGGAATGTTTGTGAGAATATTCCTTGTTTAATATATTGGACTTTAAGGAAATTTTTACAAATTGACTTAATTAAATAACTTTTTAATTACTCACCCAAATATAGCAAAACTATATATCAAAACAATCAAAAACATGTGTAGGATAATAATATGAATTTTAATTTTAGTTTTAACTATTAATTTTGTTAATAATATTTTAATCACCATTAAGAGTAATTAGTGCATAATTAAGCCTACTGTGCTCTAATTTAACCATAATACATATCATTGTGATCCTTAAGCTGTGAGGATTATAAATCCAATGAATTTATTCTATTTGAATATCAATTTCAAAATATCACATTTAAGATCTAAAAATTTTAATAATTGTTTCCATTTTTGGGATTTTCACCAATTAAGATTTCCTTATGGTTAATTCACCTTGGAATGAATTATCATACATTGATTTGATATTGTAGTAGCTTAGAAGTATATAGTGTATATAGACCTACCTAGATCTAGCTTGCCCTAGTTTAATGAGCTTGGACCCCACCTTTTAGGAAAGAGAAAGAGGATTAAATAGTACATTATGCACATAGATGTATGACTATGGTAGATTATTGTAAAGACCTATGCGAGTAAACCATAAGTCTTCATAGATAACCATTTAATTAGAAAAGTCTTAAGGGATTAAATGAACCTAGTTTAAGTAACCCTTTCTGTCCTTAGACTAGTGAGTGATTTAACATAACTTTAGTAGATTATGAGGTGAGTATAAATGAGTGTAGTGAAACCCTAAGAACTTATTTAAGTTAGCTAATTCTTGACCTTATATATATTTTATACTTAGGGTTAAGAAAAGATTAAGGGTCTAGCCTAATGAACCATCCATCATATGAAACCCTTAGTAGATGCTTGAAAGAATGAGTTGTCTAACTTAAAGAGTTTTATTGAACTTAATTTATAGTAACTACTAGTCTAGGATTAGTAGTTAAGTAAAGGACGTAAGAAGATTTTTGATGGTAGATGTAGGTTAAGTGTTTGGATTGCAGTAATACTTACCTATCCTTTAATAAATTTCTAATTAAATTAATATTACTCTCAAAAAAATATTTTAAAATCAATTACACACACACACATAAATACACACACACCACACACACACACATAGATACACACACACCACACACACACACACACACACACACACACACACACACACACACACACACACTATAATTGATCAATACATTTAGCGGGTGTCCCAACCTTCCACCCCATACCAAGCCCCAATTTAGGGTTCCCCGGGTTAGTCTTGAACTAGGAAACCCATTGGTGTGTCACTCGTGTCGAGGGGTACTCTATGGAGAGAAGTTTTCCCTCCACAGTAAACCCTAGATGAATTGAAAATTAGGGTTAGGGTTTGACGTTTTAGCCGATGATAGTTAGGGATTTTAGGCTTGTTGGAGAGAACTCAATCTGAGGATCATTTCAGAGTCAAGTAGAGCAGTGAAGTGGATTATATTACAGAGATTTAAAGTTTTTCTGTAACCCTAAATCCCGTTCTCCATCTTTTGCACTTGAAACAATGGTGTACAGTGGCTGGCAGGTCAGATAGTGACCCGCGCAACACTGTGCTAGAATATTCGTAGAATATTCTAGGCCCGTCGGTCCCCGACTGGCCCAAATTGTTTCCACCATTTGAATAAGGAATATTTGTGAGAGTATTCCTTATTTAATAAATTGAACTTTAGGGACATTAATTAAAACTTCTTTAATTAAATAATTTTTTATTACTCATACAAATATAATAAAATTATATATTAAAACGATCAAAAATATGTGTAGGATAATAATATGACATTTAATTTTAGTTTTAACTGTAATTTTGTTCATAACCTTTAAATTAGTATTAAGAATAATCAGTGCCTAATTAAGCCTATTGTGCTCCAATTTAACCATAATATATGTCATTGTGTAACAACTCTGGTTGTTACTCTGGATAAATCTAGTTTAACTAAGCTAAACCAAGCCTTAATTTTGATTTCTATGGATTTAATGGGTCATTTAAACATAATCCTAGAAGTTTGAAATCAATCGGAGCTAAATTGGGAATTTTGGTATTTTTGACTATTTTTAAGCCCTGGAAAATACATAAATTAAATTGATCTCCAAATCAAAATCTGAGTTCATTTTTGAATTTCCCACCCCCAAATTAGCTAAGGGTGAAATTTTGGGAATTTTTAGAGGTCATTTAGGCACATTTTGGATTTAATTTAAATTGGTTCAATTGCAAATTAGGGTTTTAAATAATTCCTAATTGCAAATTTACCCATTTCCAACGGTCGGCCGGTTCCCAAACCGCGGGCGCCATCCGGGCCGTCCATTTCACGGATTTAATCCAATGGCCCGCGCCTTCTATTGAATCCGTCTCATCTCGACCGTTCTGCAGTTTCGAGATTCTGATCCGACGACATCTAGGTCTCTGTCTTAAGTATCCCCGATCGCCCATTCGATCCTCAAATCTAATCCGACGGTCGATCCAGCCTCCTCATGCAGATGTTAGATGTCGGGAGATCAGAGCCATTCCGCGTCAACTGGTGATCCATCAGACGACCCTGGTAACCCTCGCGACTGTGGATCGTCTTCCTCCCCAGCTCGCACCCGACAGCCAAATTTTCCCGTACAGCCACATCCTTCAGCCAGTCTGCCACTCCCATGCCACGTCAGGAAGACCGTTGCAACCTTGCCCTAGCCTCCCTAGCACTCCCAGCCAAGCTTGAGGCCCTATCCACACCAATTCTGGCAATTGAGGGAGCACCCTCGGGCTGAGCCTAAACCATGGCTCCAGACCTCGGCAGCCACCCTGGACCTCCGTGGAACCTATAAATACTCTGGGGACTTCACAGTGAGTCCCTTTGCTCATTGTGAATCCCCAATTGCCTAGCTGAAGGCCTACTGAAGCTCCCATCACCTCGGCGATTTCTCGGCGTCTCTGGAGCTTAGGACTGCTGATTGAGGGCCGTCTGGTGATCAAACCCCCTGTGAACCTTCGTCTGTCATCCAGGAAGCTCGGAGGCACACCAATTCCTCTTGGATCGGACCTGCAACCCCGTCTTTGAGGTACAGCCTTCTAACATGGATTCCTTCGATCCATTTCCTCACCTGTCTCTGCATTGAGCCTTTGTGCGTCGTTTAATGAACTGTAGCCACTTAGGGGACCAGTTGTAATTGTCGCCTAGGGCTAAGCTAGCTCGAATCGATCGTATCGATCGATGAAGCTAGCAATCGAGCCATGGCTGAGTCCGAGTAAGGACCCAGCGATCGGCTACGCCCCAGGTTATGAAACCTTAGGGGTTCGACTCACCTCACCTCCCTGAAGGTTTAGGTATCGAACCCCGACCAATTAATGGCCTATGTGAGGAGAATTGTCTCCTCACAGTAAGCCCGAAATACCCCTATCGAAGGTGTGTCGGGTGAGTAGCACCCCATCGATCCAGAGGGATCTAGATGGGGGTTCTTAGTCCAATCGATGTCTCTCGACCCTAGGAACGTGTAGGGATCAACCTGAGCCGCCACCGTTGTCTGAGCGCCGAGAATTTTAGCGCGGAAGTTCACTTGGGACGGACCCGTTGAGAGGTTGAAGATGAAGTCCGGGCCGGGCCGACACCGGCCCGCGCGGTTCTGATTTTGGGCCGCGGTTAATAAACGAATTATAGGATTAAATTTTCTATAATTATTAATTTAATAAATCAAATCCTATAGTTTTAATTTAAATAAACATTCAGAATAAGTTAATTTAATAACTTTTGTTATACTGATCCAAATAGTATGATCCAATATACTATTTGAATCAGAAAAATACAAGGAATCTAAATATAAAATAAAATCATAAATCCAATGGTTGGATTTAAAATAAATCTCTAATCTTTTTTTTTAATTAAATCATAATAAATTCAATTAATAACCAAATTAAGTGATTAAGGGCTTTAATTGCTTAGTAAACCCTAAAGAACAATTGTAGACCCTTAAACCTAATTTTGGACATTTAATTTTCTTAATCACTCCTTAATCACCCTAATTAAGGATTAGTGAATTTAATCCCATTAAGCCTCTAATCTTGGCAAGTATTGTTCCTAATGCTAACTGAAGTATAGTAAAGCCTATGGGTAAGATTGGATTGCCCTAAGATGCCCTAAATTCACTAATCACCCTAATTCGCTTAAATAGGTGATTAGTGAAAATTAGTTTAAGGGGTCAAAACTTAAGATAAGTGTATTTCCTACCTTAGTAATCAAGATGAAATACATCAAAATAGATTAGAAGTGAATTGGATAACTAAACCCTAAAAAAATCCCAATTTTAGCCTTATGAGGGGTATTTTGGTCATTTTGGCTAAGATGTGTTTAAATTCCCTTAAACCTTGGAAAATTTAGTAAATTAACTCTAATTTAGATTATTAATGTTCTCTGAACTCTTAAGCTAATAATGTTAATAATATTCATATTAAACTAAAGAATCTTCATTTAGTCTTAATAAAACACTTAGATCTTAAGTGATCCTAACGAGGTCATTTGGCCTTAATAATTGAATCTAATAATCTCAATTGCTAAATCTCAATTTAATAAGTTCAACTAAGTTAATTTATGAGCTTAAATTCTCAAGTAAACATATGTAGAAAATCCTAAGTTTAAAACTTAGCTTAAGTCTAAAAGTGATTAAATTATTATATCTCAAATCTTAGATCTTAGACTTTAAATCTTCTATTTGAATTAAACTATCTCCAATTGAAATTCTTTAAATGATTCATTATTTAATCTTTTGAAGCCTTCCATGTGGGTATAAGATGATTCAGTCTATATGATAATGAAATTATCTTAAGGATTAAGTATAGATCTTAGATTCTTAAGTTCTTAATTAATTATTTTATCTTATAATCAGTAGAATAATCCTTCACTAAGTTTGTAGTTCTTGGATCTTTCATCTTATAGGATTCTTCATCCTTATCATAGGGATAGAATGTGAACCCTAAATCCTCAATAGAACTTTTTCCTTGGGTTCAGGATTTGAACACCAAAGTGGGGTTTAAGTCCAGAATCCTTAGATCTTGATTTATTTAATCAAGATTTGGGTAAGAAAGTAAAATTTTAATAAATTAGGTTGTTGATTTATTCATTGAAACCATATAGTTGTCACATAATTTTTGGATTAGAACTTGTTAAGTTCTAATATTAAATTTAAGGACGTAAATCTGAGATTCTACTCGATAGTTGGATATTAGAGATCCTAAACTTGTACCTTCTCAGAGTAGTTAGATTTGGTAATTAGATAACAATAGATATCACATAGTTTAGATTGAGTGTCTTGCTTATTTTGACTAGATTTCTTTGCATACCTTGATTATTGAGCCTCATTCCTTGAGCATAATAGGAGAACTTAGGATATAGATGATACATCCTAAGTTAGTATTTGAATTGCATATCATTCTATTTTTTTTTTAGTGTTTGCAGTTGGTAGAATATGTCCTAGCTTAGTCTGCCTCTTCAATAATAGTATTGTATAGAATGGACTCAGACCTAGCAGATTTGGATGGCTAGGCTGGGGATTGATTGATTGATCTCAGATTATGGAGGCCCTATATGGCCTATTGGCTGGTATGGCAGTACTATGTCTTAGGCTTATTGCTACTTTAGCTGGATTATTTAGTATTATTTTCTTCTTGCTTTGCCACAAGCTTCAGTGGCCCTATTTTCAGTAATTGCTCGCTTTTTCCGCACGTCTCAGTGGATTTTGCATGATTGCCTTGCTTTTGCCACATGTCACAGTGGCTTTCTTTACTTTCTTTTCTTTTGTATTAATTAGCATGTTGTATGTATACTCATATTGTTACTTATATATATTGGCATGTTTAGGATGCTAGAATTACGTGTTTTATTCAAGTATTGTATGCTTTATGTACTCAGCATGTATTGATATGATCATAAGCATATTAGGATCAGAATTTGTATCATAGTTGTTATTTCTTTAGCTTTTAACCTCACCTTGCTTATTTTGCATTGTGTGTCATTTTTCATACTAGTTGATTTGCTGTAAATGGATAGTTTATAGTTACCCATTTCTTTCATAGCTTGTTGCACCCATTATTACTCGCATGTGTAGATAATTTAAATGTGACATCTTTAAAATAATCAGTTCATTAAAATAGCCTAAAATGTACATAGATAATTGTCTAACTGTAACCTTTTTGTTTTGTTGGCTGGAGCCATGGCATTTGTGATATCGACAAATGTAAGATTCAGACTTGTTCATGGGCAGTGCTGCAGGAGAGGAGCCCGTTCATGAGGAGGACCTTGCTGTTGCTGTTTAAATAGATCTTGCTTTTTATTTCAATGAGATTGAGAGACATTTTCATTTCCTTTTTAAATTTAGTTTGTAATAATTAATTCTGGATGTATTTCATTTCTGTATTGTGATGAGTTACTATATTGCCTTTTTTTTCTCTTCTACTATGTTGTGCTTATGGATGTTACTACTCGCCTATTGCTTTTGCCACTTTGATATTTGTGTATATATTAATGGATATTATAGTACTTGGTGACAAGTCTTTGGCTTAAGGTAGGTTGGGTTTACCTAACTTTACTTAAGTTAGGGATTTGCCATAGTTGGAGCACCGTACTTCCTTGTTGTCAGTACGGGGGCCCCACACATTGTGATCCTAAGCTGTGAGGAATGTAAATCCACTAAATTTATTCTATTTGGATATTGACTTTAAAATATTATATTTAAGGCCTAAGAATATTAATAATTATTTCTAATTTTGGGATTTTCACCAATTAAGATTTCCTTATAGTTAATTCACCTTGGAATGAATTATCATACATTGATTTGATATTTTACTAGCTTAAACGTATAGAGTGTACATAGACCTACCTAGATTTAGCTTGCCCTAGTTTAATGAGCTTGGACCCCACCTCTTAAGAAAGAGAAAGATGATTAAATAGTACATTATGCACATAGATGTGTGACCATGGTAGATCAAATTGTAGTGTTTTAATTAGGAAAGTCTTAAGGTATTAAATGAACCTAGTTTAAGTAACCTTTCTATCCTTAGATTAGTGAGTGGTTTAACTTAGTAAATTATGAGGTGAGTATGAATGAGTGTAGTGAAACCCTAAGTACCTATTTAAGCTAATTAATGTTTGACCTTATATATATTTTAGACTAAAGGTTACAAAAGATTAGTGGTCTAATCTAATGAACCATCCATCCTTAGGAACCCTTATTAGATACTTGAAGGATTGAGTAGTCTAACTTGAAGATTCTTATTAGACTTGAATTATAGTAACTTGTGTGGGTGTAAATAGACTAGAACATCTAGTAGTCATTTTAAGATAAGGTCCCATGTATTGTTATATTGTAGAAACTATTCAGATCATCATAGAGATGCTAATGGAGCTCCGGTGAGCTTCCAAGAGATTCTAAGGTAATTCAAAACAAAGTTGGAAAGTTTAGCTAAAACATAGGTAGCATAACATGACGTGATGCTCTATAGCTCATCATGGTACCCAGAACCTGAGAAGGAGGTGATGCATCTTGCTTTGTTTTCAGTTTACCAAAGATTGGGCGTTGTAGCGCGCCATAGCTCCAAAAACCAGAGACAAATGCGCGGTAGCACGCCCTGGCGCTAGTCTTCCCATTACTGAAGTGTTTTAGTACACTGTGGTGCACTATTATGCCAGTTACCCAAGAGTAGGGTGCTGCAGCGTGCCCTGGCACTTGCTTACCTGAGGCCAGGGATCTACGGTACACTATAGCGCCTAGCAAATTTCTGCTTTGGTTCATGTGTTGCTGATAGACTGGGAATACACATCTGCGCTCACACATAAGTGCACGTGGTATAAAGTAATAAGGGATTATAAAGTCCCAAGATTTATCATCCACTGATAACGGTGTGTTTCGTTACTCAAGTATATTTAATTTTACTAATTTTAAAGAATGATTAATTGTTTAATTTTTGTTTAAATTTTAGTAATCAAAGTTTCTTAGATTAGAAACTGTATTTTAAGAAAGTAGGGAGAGTTGGGTTTAGCATGTGATTCATTAAGGGTTTGTGTGAGTACTCTTCTTTATTAACTTTTAGTATCAAATGATTTAGATGTTTGAATTATAATCAAGAAACTTAATCTTCTCTAGGGTGACCCTAATTGTATTAAGTTTTGCCTAGTGCTCAGAGATAAACATGAGATGGTTTAATCTAGGCACATAGACCCTCAAGTTACCATTTTTGGTTAAATTTTATACTTACATCAAAGTTATTAAATTTATAATTTTAGTTAGCTATCACATGAGCTTGATTCAACCGATGGCTCATATGCGTTAGTTATAGGTTCAGCAAATGGAGAGTGCAATCATGCTAAGTGGGTTATGTCCCATCACCCACATGCACACATCGCATCTTCATCCTCTCGTAAACTTATCATGAGCTATGGAGCTCAATAAGTGGATCTTGGATCACACACATCAACTTCTCAGCTTAGCTAAAGAAACTATGCTATGATGCTCATAGGGTTTGCCACTAGGCTCTAGGAAATCATGCACATATTATGTAGTTATGCTAATAGTAAGCTGTGGAGCTCAAAGAGTCTTTATTATTTCATTGCTTGTTCATAGTCTTAGATCTGAGGAATTGTATTGGTCATCAGCGCACGGAAAATGCTATCACTGACATTTGTGGCGAGGCTACTCAATATGCAAACCCTTAGTTTTAATAGAATCACTAGCTTAATGATTTTATTGTTAAAATATTTATCTTCTTAAAATCTAAACAAGCAAAATAGTTCATCCAAGCATTCTTCACATCATTCAATCAACATATTGACTAAATAAAGTATTCGTTGACAAATTTAGAGTACAAACAGTTTTTCCCTTAACTTATTACATGCATGTTCCCAACTGTAACAACCCAAGATTATTACCCAGCTTAGTTTTAGCTTGATCATATCTTAATTATCATTATGTTAATTTCATCTAGCCATTAGAATCAATCCCTAAAGATTTGGTGCGATTCGGAGCTAGATCAAATATTTGGAATATTTTAATATTTAATTAATTAGAAAATTGAGGTATTTAATTTGACATTAAAATCAAAATCTAACTTCACCATTGCGATCGTCACTCCTAAATTAGCTAGGGGAGATATTTTGGACGCGTTTGGAAGGCATCGAATTTTTGCGAATATTTTAATATAATTAAATACTCCAAAAAATAGAATAATTAAATAATCATCAGAATTGAAATCTGACTTTGCCATTGAGTTCCTCACCCCCAAATTAGCTTGGGGTGAATTTTTGGGATTTTTCAGAGCGCGTTTATTAAATCTGAATTTTTAATAATTAAAAAATTAGAAAAATTATTAAATAAGCAATTATTTAATTTAAAAAATCCAATTTTCTTTCTCTGAATTGCATTGCTGGCTGCACATCCCCCTTCATTTGGGCGGCTTAATCAAACTAAGTTTTAAGAACCATCTTTCTTGTACACATGCTAAATATGTGTATACAATATTCCCATTTAATATTTTTTAAGTAAAAATCTCAATTTTAACCAATTATCAAAACTAGAATCTAAGAGTCAAAATCCCTTTAGTAGGATTCTGCACAATGGAGATTTTGAATTCATTATTGGATTTCAAAGCATTTTTAGATTTCTGGATTTAACTCATGTAGCTTAGAAGCATGAGCATGAGGATAAGCGTGATGTATGAAATCAGTAATGATGTATGAGTATTAGTGATGATTTATGGGTTACAGAATATTACATACATCGATCAGAAAATTTTAGTATGCATCAGCATCACAGTAAACTGTATTCCCATCTGGATGTATGTAAACATTGGACCGTACGACTCATAACAGTTCAATGATATTTTGGTTGCATATCAGTAGCATAAAGTATTATGGCATATTTAGATGTATAATTTCAGTGGCATACAACATAGTTTTACATACTATTACTCAGTTTCAGATCCATTACTATTTTTGTTTACTTTCAGTATTTAATTTCTAGTACAACTTTACTTTACTTTATTTTAATTTTATACAGTTTTATACTTTCAGTTACCTTTATAATTTTTCTACAGTTTTATTTACATTATGTAAATATTAAGTAAATAATTAGAACTATTTTGATTAGTTTTGATATGTTAGACTTATTATCTAACACATGGTAGATTTGAGATCCAGCAATTTGCTAGATTCAAAGCAGTTAGTGGAGCCAGATCAGGTGGAGACTCAGGAGGACCAGAAGGAGTTCATGGAGTATTAGTGGACTCTTCTCCAGCTTTACTATTTTGCTTAATTTATTTTAGTTCAGTATTTAGTTTTTATTTTTGTATTTCAGTAAACCATTTGTAATATTTTTGGATGTGTTTTTCTTTTTTATTCTGAGATGAATATTTTATTCAGCTTCTGTGATAAATATTTCTGGATGTTTGACTTAGCTTCAGCACTCTGTTTATATACTACTTATACTTAATATTGTGATGTGATCAGTATATTGGATGCTGATACTTTATATATATATTGGATTCTTCATGTATGTCTTAAATCCAATGTATATATTAGCCTAATACTTAGGATAAGTATACTACTCTTATCTTAAGTATTAATTCTCAACCCTCCTTGAGGTTGAGTCAACAGCCCTTCAGATAGGTTTTGTTTGAGCTATTAGGGGAGATGGGATATTCCTCTCCGAGTGGCGCACCGCTCCGCCGCCGAACTTGATTATGACTATCTCCTTTGCGCACGGCGACAGGGAAGGGCGCTACACCAGCCCTCCCCAAGGAGCTTAGACTTCCATTGAAAAGGAAAGACAAGAAAAATAATTAAGAACTAAGAGCATTTCCATGTCTCTTATAAAAAAGAAAATGATTTGAGTTTGAGATACAATACTAGGAACTGCTGTCACGTTCACCAGTCCCTCTCTCTATCTCAGAGTTCCTTCTCTCTTTTGCTTCCTATGCTTGACCTTTTCCTTCAATGGTAACCTTCTTCATCCTTGGGCAGAAGGAGTCTCCTTCCTTTCTGCTTAAAAGCCTCCAATATTATGAACCCTTGAATGTCAAAATGTGGAACCTTTTCTTAGCCTTTCTTCTCAGCTTATATATTCCTTGAATGAAACTCTCAGAATTTGTGCTGCCATCCTTTTCCACTTCTTCAAAATTGATTTGTATTAAAGATTTATTCATATATTCCCTTAAAACTTGAGGATGATTTAATTGTTTTGTCATTAATTCCTGCTATAGAAAGGAGAAGAATTAAGATTTTTAGCTTCCCTATGCTACTTTTAATGCTCTTGCATGGAAAAAATTCTTACAGGCGCTACGGTGCGCAGTAGCGCTCTAGTCTCTATTTATAGAGTGCTATGGCGCGCGATAGCGCGCATATTTCAAATTCTGTAGCGCTGTAGTGCGCGGTAGCACCAATGTTCGGTCTTGAGACCACTGCATCGCGCTGTAGCGCATAAGTTTCAAATTCTGTAGCGTTGCAGCGCACAGTAGCATCAGTGTTTCTATCTTGAGATCGTTGCAACGCGCGGTAGCACTAGAGTTTCTGTGGGCTTTTGCTGTGGCACGCGGTAGCGCTAGAGTCTATGTTGGTTTCCACTATTGCTCGCGGTAGTGCTAGAGTCTTTGTCTTGAGATCGCTGCAGTGCACTCTAGCGTTAGGCTTTCTGTCTTAGGGACGCTACGACACACGATAGCACCGAGCTTTCAGGTTGAGTCTCACTGTGGTTGGTGATAGTGCCATGCTCTCATGCGGGAGGGCGCTACAACGTGCTGTAGCGCCAAGCTTTTTGTCCGAGTCCAACTGTAGCGTGTTGTAGCACAAGAATGCATTGCGGCGCGCTATAGCACTTGATTTTCTATTTTTGAGCTCGCTACGATGCGCTGTAGCGCCAAACTTTCTGTTTTGATTCACGACAATGCGCTGGGGCTCGTTCTGGCATGCTATTGCGCACGTAATTCTCCATTTTTATCAATTTCCATCTTTTTTGTAATCTAATCACTTTCAAGTTGTAATGACAATAAAACATACTAGAATAATGGCTGGTTTAAGAAAAAACTTATATTTAAATATGAAAATGATTATATATATGCGCTCATCAGTTGCCCTAAGTAATTTGGGGATATTTTGAACCATTTGGGGTGCAAATATGAGCTAGGTACTTAAGGGAAACTTATGAAGGAGTTTCCTATGTGATCACAAGTGTTGTCTAGGGCTTTGGTTGCTTTTGGAAAGAACCATATAGGAGGTGGCTATTGTTCTATTTCTTCATCTTATAGTAAGAGTTGGAGTTTGTTGTTAGAGACGAAATCGATTGGGAGACTTTGTAAGCTACAGATCTTTCTTTCTCTTGTGAAGGTTAAGCTTTTTATAACTTTGCAATCTTTTTTTATACATAGTGAAATTTTTCTATGTGGTGTGGCTCTATGATTTTTCCCATACTTGTGTTTTCCACGTAAAATTTTTATTGCTTGGATGCTTATGTATGGATGAATGTGTAGGTGCTGTGATTTACTTTACACTGTGATTTGGATTACATTGTTTGCTTGGTAGCTATCAATGCAACCCCAATTTTAGAATGGAAATCACTTCTGCTGTGGTACTCGTGTAGGTGTCTCGATTTACAATATGTACTAATCTAATATTAGCAGTTAAGTAGAGAACTTAAAGAAGATTAGATATGTTAAATGTAAGTTAAGTGTTTGGATGGTAGTAATGCTTACCTATCCATTAATAAATTTCTAGTTAAATTATTATTACTCTCAAAATGATATTTACACATACACACACACATATACACATAAATATATATATATATATATATATATATATATATATATATATATATATATATATTTTGTTTTTTCAAGAAAAGCCATCTCAGCAGGATTTTATTTCATCAAAAAAAAAAGTGAGTACAGGACTAGGGCTGAGAGGATACAAGAGTCCTAGACTTTTAAAAACCAGAATCCATCCCCAAAAATAGAAACCCAGGGAATATCCTAAAAGGTCTCCAGACCAAATAAAAAAAGAAAATAAGAAACTCAAACTAAATAATATATATATATATATATATATATATATATATATATATACTATAATTGACAAAGAAATTCAGCTAATGTCCTAAGTGAATTGGGGGATTGATTAGCCCCAATTATTAAGATAGAAAATTTAAAGTAGATAGCAATGGTTCACATAATTTACAATTAATTTTGTTAAATTCTTGATTCATGCATCGCATTGAGACCAAATCCTTGAACATTTATTCTAGCATTGAGAGTAAATAAAATATTAAAAATAATATACATAGGGGTTTCATGTGGCGGATTAGTCTGTATATACATATTTGAGCCAAAGCAAGCTATGGAAAGACTAGGAGACCACACACATTCAAGAGGTGGAGTGTGTGCATTTTAGGAGACCTCGCTACATTTGGTTGAGTAGACGTGCCCAACTCTTCGCTTGTTCTATAATGTGCCCGCAGAACAAACATTTAAATAAGATAAATAACTTGATATTGCACAAACACAATCTTATTGATTGTGTATGACTTTATACAGACTTATGATTGTACTTTTTTGCTTATTTAGTCCTTAGGAATGAATTTACTTTACATGATTTTCAATACTTTAGTTTTCAGCATATAGCTTTTCTGCAGTGTATATTTTTCATAGCTTTACTGTTACATTTCTTTACATTGCTTTTACCTTTACTCTTACTTTTACTTGCTCAACATTTATTTATGTTGGACATATTCACGTTATTCTCATTTCCTTTGCACACTAATATATATATGGAATTATAATTGCTTTCTCTCACTTTACATGTTTTATGTAGGCTAGAGCAGCCCATTTGTGAGTATATACACTCTTTACTGATTATTTTCAGTTATTTACTTACTTTTAGTACTAAATATCTTTCATTGCATTATGCAATATTTCTTATTAAATTGTAAATGGCTTATATAATATCCACCTAATTAATTAAAATTATTAACCATAAAATGTACTTAACCAATTTAAGTTTAACAACTTGTTTTTTATTTATTGAATGTGTTATACCGTATTAAATATCAAATACAATAGATCAGGAATTTAACCATGATCTAGACTCATGCTGAAGGTTGGAGCTGAAGGACAACATTGAAGTTTTTTACTTTCTGCCTATATTCTTAGTTACCTGTGAGGACGAGAGTTATTACATCATTATAAAATAGTTTGTAATAGTTATAACTCTGAATTTTCTTACTTTCCTTTTTATGATGGATTACTTTTCTTTTCTTTACTATAGATGGTTTAGATGATAGATCTAATTTTGTCCATTGTATTTTCACTTTTGTTTACATTTCTTATCTTATAAGATTCTTGGGCATGTAGTGCTTAATAGTGAGTTAGTTTTTACTAATTTAGTATTAAGTACTACAGTAACCCTTAGTGTTGGGTTGGAATACACCTAACTTAACACTAGGGTGTTACATTTCCCCTATCAACTATTAGGTTAGTACGTATACTAATTCAACGGTTAATAGGTGGTTAATCATAGAGTATGATCTTCAGATGAGTTAAGTATATATATATATATATATATATATATATATATATATATATATATAAGTATAATTATATATATATATAAAATATAAGAAAAGAGTGCATAAGCTACAATAATCATCAATACATTCCATTCATCTAGAAGGAAAAGAAAGCAAACATCTCATAAAAAAAATTGAAAATACATCCATAATAGTTATAGTTATACAAATTGAATAAAAAAATGCTAGAAAATAAAGCTATTTCTTACTGAAAAATAAAGGCTAAGAACTTCAGAACACAAAAGCCAAACTATGGGCACTCATCAGGAACTTTCTCCTCAAAGACAAGCTTCATGATCAGCTCCTGATCTAGCATGTTGGTTTCACAAGCCATGGCTCAATCCAAAAATAAAATCTTGTGGGCATGTACAAAAGTAATTAAGGGGCAAGCATGTCGGCAAGACTAAGTATGGGTTCCTCGAATGTAACACAGCTCTCTCCATTGAGTATGTTTAAGTATCCTTATTTCTACTTGCAACTTGCCCGTTGGCCGTAAGGTGCATGCAGTCTTCTGTTCTGAATGAACTCATATGTTTAATTTTTTTTAGTTTATTAAATTTTTATTTTCATGCACAAATTTTATATAAAATATCACATGGATTTTGGTTCAAAGAGAAGTGGCAATATAAAGGTTATTTCAAGGAAGTCAACTGAAAAATGTGATATCAATTATTGTCTAATTATCCCGATCGAACTTTTCTAAAATGTTATCCTAATATCTTGTACATTTTTAGACTATCCGATTTCAAATAGATCCTAAGACTAAAAATAATCTTAAATAAAAAATTTGATAGACTCCCATATTTATTTGATTAACTTATCTAAACCTACACATCATAATATTTTGGATTATTACAATTACCTGAGTCTTTTTACTAAATATGGGGCAGCTCTTAAATTAATAAACTTAAATTTAAATGTAAGGATTATAAATCTACAATTCAACCTAAAACTAATAGACAACTAAATTATGTATTCTGGTCTTTAGACTCAGGTTACTCAGACTTAGATCATAAACTATGTAAGAATTCATCAAGGTTTTTAATCTTGAGTTAGCTAGTTGTAAGCTTCCAAATTAATGACGGTACTAACCTATGTGGTTCTAGGAATGATTGGGAGTCTAACCTTGCAATTTGACAAATTTCTTCTAAATTTGGGATTAAAATATTATTAATTGGGAGCTAAGAATTGAAATTTTAATTAGGTATCCAATCCTCTATTTTTTTCTAAACCTGATCCTTACTGTTAAAGGAGTCTAATAACACCATAAGCATCATTTTTAGGCATTTATAGGTACTATGAGGTCCTAATCAAGGTTAATCTTAATTAGCAAGTGATTAGTGAAATAACCCATTAAATTCTGAATTTTATTTCATTTTAATACTTTTCATATTTATCTGATCAAAATGACATATAATTTTATATATTTTAGGTTTATATTCATCAAATTATTTCATTTATATAATATGTATTATTTTCTTAAAGTTTTGATTTAATTTAATTAATCATGTTGTTTATTTAAAATAAAATTCTTAGAATTTCTATTTCCATTGCTGGTTAACATGTGGGTCAACATAAACTTTACGAGTCAGGGAATTTTTGAGAATATTCCACCAACTAAAACTGCGCTGATCATAAGTTGGCCCGACTCATGACTATTCATCGTCCCCACAGATCGGCCTAATTGAGGAAAATTTCCACCACTAATTCCCATGATGGTTCGATCCAACCTACTCCCGACATCTCTAAGAATGAGCCATCTTTAGGAATGAGCCATCTCTAGGAATGAGCCATCTACCAAAAGGTTCAACAAGGTAAGGCACATCTTGGCATCGGAAGCCCCTTGACTTGTGACACCGATTGTTGGCACCTTACTCGGTCATAGTGGGTCGCTATGGTTTACTGTGCAAGCCAAATTGTCTTAACATGCCACGCCAAAGGTGTTTTTTTAGTGGCTATGTGGCGCCCCGCACCCTTAATCCGCCAAGGGATTAGGTTAAGGGTGGGGTGTCACTCTAACTAACCCCTCACTTATCATTGGATTAGGATAGACTCCACAATTCACCTGATTAGGAAAGGATTAACATAGAATCAAACTAATAGTCACTGTATAAGTAAACAAACAGAGTGCAGAAGCGATTTAAGGAAATGTAAACCATCCAAGTATCACAGTACAAATAGGAAAAATAGAACTCAGAACATAAGCATATAATCCAAATACATAGTCAATGGTACCTGTATTATTACGTCATTTAAAATGTTTAAATAAAAATAGAATGAAAACCACTCATTCTCACTCGAAATATAAAGGAACTAAACGGCAGCTCTTCCACGGGTTCCTCCTCTAGGTAAGGCTCCACACCTAACTCCTGCTCGTCTAACTAAAAGGAGTCTGCCATTGTCGGTTTCACAATGTAGGGCCCCAGCCAAAGAAAAGAAAAATCTGGTTAGACAATTGTTTAAGTACATTTTAAGCTGATGAATTATTATAAGTGTTAAGTAATATCACCATTTGATAACATCTAAGCAACATATATATATATATATATATATATATATATATATATATATATATATATATATATATATATATATATATATATATATAAATGAAAAAGAGCAGCAAGCAATACCAAGAAATAGGGAAGCTATAAATCATCATTTATAACTTAAGCAAAGAAAAGGAAAGAGGCTGAGACATGCCTCGCATACAAATTAAGCAAGGAAGGGCATATAAATATACATAACTGTCATGTGCTGTAAGAAAAATTTTACATCCTAAACATGCTGGTGATCAATAGAAAACATGCCAATTAAAATAAATAATTCAGCAGTGGTACATATAAATAGCAGTAAGATTCTAACATCCTAAATATATATATATATATATATATATATATATATATATATATATATATATAAGCAGTACAAGGAAATAGCTGACAGAATAGAATACTGAAAGGTAAACCACAACAACTGCATATAAAGCCACACGTGCATCGACTGCCATACAGAAAAGAGCTACTCAAGCCCATCGAATACCAAAGAAGCTTAGCACCATCACGGCTAAGTCACAAACTGTGTACCCCTAGCGACATAAGGAGGCTAGGCAAAATAAGCTCACAAAGCAAACGAAGGGTCTTAGCACTAGTACAGTTAAGGCCCAACTGTATGCCCCTAGTGACATAAAGAGGCTAGTAAACTAAGCATACAAGGCAACCTTAACGCCAGTACGGCTAAGGCACCAATGGTATACCCCTAGCGACATAAGGAGACTAGTAAACTAGGCACACAACAAAATGGATCCTTCCCCTAGCGACATAAGGAGGCGAGGCAATAAGGATATAACTGAGAGGCAGTTCATAAAATCATTATCTTTTCATAAATCACTTTAATATTTTCATAAGAAATCTAAGGAGTCTTCATATTTTCCTAACAGTTTATTTATGCATCAAAAATCTTGTATGATATGCTCAAGGAAATATGGCACAAAAATCAAGGAATGCGTAGCAACAAAATATCAAATAGAAGCAAGGGACTCTACTAAATATGGTGATATCATTTGTTTTTTACTTAACCATCTAACTATTCCAAGTTACACAAGTTTAGGATCACCGTTTTCCTACTATCGAGCGTAACCTGGAAGTTCGTCCTTATAAGTTAAAAAGGATTGGAACTGATCAGGTTCTAATCTAGCTCAATCGGATAGACGACTACGAATTAAATAAATGAATCATACGTCCTAATTTTGCAAATTTATACGTTCTAACTAAGATTTGATAAAGATCTTCTAAACTTATAGATTATGGATTAAACACTACGAGAATTAAGTTTAATCACATAATCCAAAGGGTAAGACCTAAGTTCTAGGTTTTATTCGATAAGTGAGCTACTAGTTAAGGCAATTCCTATTAAGTAATCAAACTTAATAGGATGAATCTCCTATCTTAAATCTAAGGTTAGAAGATAAAATAATCAGAATAAGTTGTAAAATAAAAAGAAAGTCTAGAAACTAATAAAACTAAGGTTTCACCCATTGGGTAACCCAATTTACCCAATGAATGAACTCTAACTTATGATCTAGTCCTAGTCTTAGGAGAGGTCCTTAAGGTGTAGTGCTTAAAACTTAACAGAAATTATTGGAATTTGACTTAAGGGTTGATTTCACTTGCTTAAATATTACTAAGATGATTATAATATTAGTCTTAGCATTTTGGGATGTTATCCAAAGGGTAAGGGTACTTAGTTCAATCTTAAGGCAAAATGACCATTTTGCCCTACTTTAAGGGTTAAAAAGTCAACTTTTGACTTAGTGGTCAGAATTGATTTCTCTTAGTTCCAATTGATTTCTTACTGTCTAACTTGAAGATAGACAGTAAGTACGCATAAATCGGGCGAGAAACGGTCAAGTTATGGCTAAAATAAGGCTAAGGGTAATTTAGCCATTTACCTAAATTTTCAGGGTTCAGATCCTAAATATTATTTTTTTATAATGATGACATTGAAATTCTAGGCTGGTTAGCATCTTGAATTTTCCAATTTGGAGTTGATTTGACTAAGTTATGGCCGTTTGAAGTCTAGGGGCATTTTGGTTATTTTTCACTAAAGTTAACTCTAAATTCTAGGGTTGACTTTTTATCTTGATGTCCGAATAAAAAAACTAATACTACTACGGTGATGGGGCCACTCTCCTGAGTATTTTAAGACCCATATTGACTATGTTTCGATAACCGGGTAAAAAATTATGAGGCTCTAAAGAGATCATAAAATGCTACCTCGTTATACGTACCCCGAAATAAATTTTTACATTACGTTATTTGAATCCTTACATTTTTCTGAGTATTTTAAGACCTATATTGGCTATGTTTGGATCATCCTACAAAAAGTTATTAATCTTTTAAGATTTACTATTTAAAAATACAATTTGAATTATTTTACTATTCATTTATTCAAATTGTATTATTTTACTGTTCATCCCTAAAGTTTTTATATAGAATTTCTAAAATTATTAATCCTTAATTAATCTGTGATTAAATTGGCTTAATTACTAATTAACATTAATTAATCTATTATTTACTTAATTTAATTATATTTATTAATATTTTTACTGTAGCAAAGTAATTAGCACTAATCACCTTTTTAATTAGCCCTAGTATCTGTTAATACTTAATTAAAAATAATTAATTAGGTTTTACTGTTCAATGATAATTAATTAACCTAATTACTGTTTAGGGTTTAATTAACATTTAATTAACCATAATTAATCTCTAATTATACTTAATTAACTAAAGTTACTGTTCAAAAGTAATTAACACTAATCCTAACTTAATTAACCACTAACTGTAATTAATTAAGGCTAAACAGTAATTAATTAACAGTAATTTAATTAAATTTTAATTAACAGACAGTGGGCCCCACTGGACACGTGCACTGCCAGGGGCTACCATGTGGCACTGTGGGCCCCACAGGGGCTGAGTCAGCTCGGGTGAATGGCCAGTGGGCCCCACCTGACACGTGGCACGGCCAGAGGCTGCCACGTGGCACTGTGGTCCCCACGGGGAGCCGGACCGCCGTGATTTGACTGGGCAGTGGGTCCCACTTGCCACGTGGCGGGCCCAGCGGCTGCCACGTGGCGTTGTGGGCCCCACTGGGGAGCCGGACCGCCGCGCGGGGCTTGGGCTGTGGGCCCCACATGCCACGTGGCGTGCCCAGAGGCTGCCACGTGGCCTGGTGGTCCCCACGGCCGAAGTCGAAGAGCCGCGAGGCTCTGCGTGTGGGCCCCACGTGACACATGGCGGGCCCGAAGGCTGCCACGTGGCCTGGTGGGCCCCACCGCGGCTTACGCGGACCCGACCCGGACGGGTCGGGCTCGGGTCGACCCGGCCCGACCCAAGGCTCGTAACCCTTCGCCTTCTCGGGTTCGGCGGACCGAACCCAGGTGCCTTCGGAGCCTCGGTGCGCCCGATCGGGTGGGTATGAGCTCGATCGGAACCGGTGGATGGGTAGAGGACAAGTTTATCTACCTATCCTATAATTATTGTAATGATCGAACAGAAATCGGGGGAGATCGGGGTACCTGAAATGCGGGTCGGCGGACTTTAGGATCGGCGGACGGTGGCTGGCGTTGGGGCTCGTTTCCGGCTCGATCTGGGTTCTGATTTTCACAAACCGGGAGCCCAGAGGTCGGCCGAGGTCTTATAGACCCGTCGGTGACCTTGCTGAGGCCGGGGAGGGGCCGGATTGGCCGGAAATGGCGGTGGGGCGACGCGTGTCGCGCGAGGACGACGACTCCGCAGCCGTTGGATCCAGGCGCGATCCAACGGCTGAGATGGCGCCGTCTGGTCGCGCCGTCAGCTACAGTGGAAGGAATGTTAAATACTTAATGGCGCGCCGTTAAGTATTAAAATAATATATTTTTTTTTTTTTGAAAAATTCCTAGAAAATTTGGAATATATTTTTCCTAGCTAATTTGGGGTCAAGGAATTCAATGCCGCAGTCGGATTTTCGATCCGACGAGTATTTTGATACCTCGATTTTCGGGGTATTTTTATTATTAAAATATTCGTCGAAATTTCGACGACTTCCGATTGACACGAAAACTTCACCCCAAGCTAATTTGGGGTTAAGAAACGCAACGGCGGTGTCCGTTTTTCGATCAGAGGTCAATTTAAATAGGTCAATTTCTAGGATTTCTGGATTTCCAGAAATCAGGATTCGATCCATTTGACTCCTGATTTGAACTAAGTCTTAGATGTTGACTCCATTTGACCTAATTAGCACTTATAATCATGTTTAAGACCTAGGGTTAGTCTTAATCAACTATGGTAACAACTCGGGTTGTTATAGGCTACACCATCATTGTCCCATGATTGTCCGATCAAACCTACTCTCGACATCTGAGCTCACCCAGAATGTCGGGGACTTATTCGGGCTCACTCCACTGTAGAATACTTTTAAGCCAGAGAGTATCCAAAGTCAAGTGGACTAACGCAGGCCCAAATAAACTCAACAATCAGCTTTTACCTCTTCTACATAGCGATCAAAGGGATACGAGAAGGCTAGTGAATCCAAAAATTATGAGAAGGACACGCTGACTACGGTCTACAACTTTTATAACTCACCAAATATAAAGTCAATCAATTTGACTCTTATTAATTTAAAATCAATCCCATGGCTTCAACTTCGATTCAACATTCATCACAGAGGTAAACTATGGCTAATTAAGTCATTAGAAGCCAAACAAAAGTGTGTTTAGTGGGGGTACCTTTCACCGACAGTTCAAGGAAAATGTCGAGCTTCAATATGAAGATGTCCCCGTAGACTCTGTCGATTGGTCACACACTTCCCTGAGAATCTGAGCTAGCTTGCGAGCACTCAAACACTGAGATTGGTCCTTTGGATCGTTTGGGAGGAGCTTCCAAGCTCATTGGAGTTTGGAATGACAAGTCTAGGGATTGTAGTGGATTGAGAGGGGTTTAAGAGAAACTGGGTGTCTGAAGAGGTTGCAAATGGCATAAAGAAGCTCTCATAAGGAAATTTGATGGCTTAAATAGCCAAGAGAAACCCCGATGGAGGTTCCTAGCACTAAAGGAAATTGCTGGTAGCAGTTGTAGGACGTGGGGCACAACTTTACAGGTAGTTGGTGTAGGAGGATTTCACCTGTCAGGCGTGATTCTTCAAAGATGAATATGAACAGGGATGGGAGTCTCGACAATCGTTTAATCAGCGGTAAGAAAGGCACTATGGCCCAAATTACGCATATTCAATTTTCGTCTCAAGATAAAACCTTAGTCATTGAACCAACGACGCGACCTGACAGCCCGATTTAAATATAACAATTTATAGCAGTGCGACGAGATCCATGTCGTTTGATTTGATCATAGAAACGCAAAAGGACCACGATCGTCTGAATCGGTGTTATGTGCTTCATCCAGTTGCATGAGATCTCTGTGGTTTCAAATTTAATGTTACATATTTTTAATAATTTGATTTTATTAAATTTATCAAAAATATGATAGCTTTGATTTGAATAAAATACAAATTGTATTTTGTGCATATTACTTGAGTGTTTAAATTAAATAAAATAAACAAGAAAATATTGCTAGATCATTTTATCTCTAATTTTTAGGATTTGGTCCTAGTGATGCTTAGAACAAATTGATGATATGTTTAGGCTTTAATTAAGCTTGATTAGATGAGAAAATTACCTTGGGTTGTTATAGTTAGGTCATGTGCAAATTATGCATACACATAGCTCCCAACTAGTGATGTATTTAGAGTTTTCTCCATCTAGTTTTGCTCCACATTAGTCTTTAGTGTTTATTCTTTAAAGAGAAGAAATGCGTTGACTGGATTTACTGAGCCTATATTGAATTTATGTTGAACATTTTGTACGCAGCCTTACTAGTTGACTTTTGTGATCTTTTCCTTGCTATCTTTGCGGATCTTCATTCCAATAATATGTTTTATTGGCCCAAGGCCTTCATTTCAAACTCCTTTAATAGTGTCTACTTCAAGTTAGAAATTTTTTTCATGAATCCTGCCATGAGTACGCTACCCACATAGAATGATATCACTATAAAATAGCTATCAAATAGGCTAATATAATAATTGTGGTCTGCTTGACATTTGGTGTACTAGCATTTTGTTATAATTTCATCAAAATTTTTATACCACTGTCTGTAGCTTGTTTCAAAATTTGCTTACTTTTCGTGAACTTATACATCAAATATTCCTTTTCTTGTAGTTTATATCCTTGTGATTGCATCATATAAATGTTCACCACCAAGACATCATAAGGAAATGATGTCTTTATGATTATATATTATAAGTGGTGACTTTTGTAGACATCAACTAAGTATAATCCTTATTATAATCATCTTGACTATTGTATAAGAAATCTTCGTATAGTAAATTCCCTATTTTTGTTGGAATCCATTTACAACTAATCTTGCTTTGTATCTTTTGATGCCATTATGTTTGTGTGTACAATTATTTTTTTTGCAACACACTTTTTCCATTTGTAATTTATCAAATCTTAAGTTTAGATCTATTCAAGAAATTATTTTTTTCTTTTTTGGAAGCTGCCACTTACTTGAGTACTCCACTTGCTTAATCTCCAATAGATTTCTATATGCCTTAAGAGTAGAGCAGTACAAAATCATGAAGTGAGACTTTACTAAGCTTTTCATGAGCCTTTCAACCTTTAGCTCTGACTACAATAGTACCAACTTGATTCGAACACTTCCTAAGGATATTTATAGATACTGGAAACATTGGATTGCCTCTTCTTTTCCCTTAAATTGGCAAATCAATGAGTATTATAGATCCATAACTTGTACTATGCACATGCATGGGCTCATGCTATTCCATTCCTAGACATACGACTTATATCATACAAGTCATGCCAACTCAAGCTCCATGTAAGTCTGAGTTCATTACGTGCATCTATGCATGAGCTAAATTGCCTATTGTGCACAAATTTATAGCATAAAGGTGTCAAATTAACCCAATTATGCATAGGCATGATTTAATATATATTTAGATTATCAAAACAAAGTTACAAGATGCTGAGTCATTTGCTCCATAATCATGTTGGTCCCATCACTTGGTTGATAAATAATATGCATCTAGACACACCTTAAGATGCATGGGTGCATTTTAATCCTATCACACCCAAGTCTTTGATGCTTGGGCTTGCTCAACCATTGGCTCCTCTGTGTCTATGTGCTTAGGAGTATCTCTAGTCATGACTGGGATGGTATATATGTGCACATTTTTTGTCACATCTTAGTGTTAGACAGATTAATTTTTAGGTTTATGTTATAACAGCCTAGAGTTCTTATAAGATTACACTTAGTCCAATTATAATTCTGCAATTTTAATCCTTACAAACTTGGAGTTGCTACAATTTAATTCATATTAGAATGATCTAGAAGCCTCTTACTTTTGACCATTCTCTAATGTTTGTTTCTCAATTTTTAAATTTCTTTCATAGTGGTTATTTCATGTATATTTATTTTTGAAAATTAAAAGATGGTTACATGATAGTTATTTATATAACCAAGTACACCTATTATAATGATGATCCTCTAAATATTCTACTAAAAGGTTAAGCAAGTTTAAATAGTATAACTTCAACTTTATAAGCCTATAACTAACAGAGATGATAATATTTTTTCTAGATGCTTTCCACCCCCGTTAGTGGAAGCCATTAATTGTGAACTCTTAGGAAAATCTTTTTATCTTCAGTAAGAAAATGTTGAATATGGCTAGACAAAGAAGCAATGATCATCAATTGAAGGTTGTTGTGAAGATGATCTTAGATTTCATTATAGAGTCCTTAATCCGTAAGAATTTAAAATCATATTAAACCTCAATATAACTACACTTGTTACTCTGCTATAACAAAACAAGAACTCTCTTTTGGGAGTTTCTTAATTTTAATAATGATAGCTGTTCTATTTCATATTCATATTGTAATAATCATTCTCTTAATCTAGCAAGTGATATTACCCAACCTTTCTTTAATGAGAATATCATTGGAGAATTATAGGTATTGATAGCATATTATACCTAGCTTGGATAAATTCACTATTCAAAATTGGGATATTATTGAACCATATATTTACAATATTGCAAGATTCTTTTTTCTTAAAGGGACTCTTCCTAATGGTATTACCCACTCTAATATTATATTGATTCCAAAATTTTCTTCTATAGTAGGAATACCAATTACAATAATCACTTTGTGATACCTTTAACAAAAAAAAAAATCTAAATTCTTAGCTTCCATGCTTAAACGTACTCTATCTTATATGATAGATTATAATAAGCGAACTTAGATTCCTAGAAGAAGTATTTATGATAATATCTTTAATGATACTAAGATCTTTCATATATTTGAAATTGATGAGGAGGGATTTGTTCTAAAAATGGACACAAAAGCCTTTAATAATGTCAATATGAAAATTTTGCATTTGAAACTTCATAAAGTAATGTTTCCCTTCCACTTTATTAAATGGGTAAATGCATACATCATCAACATTCACATTTTTATTATGATTTATGGGAAACTCCATGGTTTTGTTTACTCTAGGAATGAATTATGACAACGCTATCCCTCGTATTCTCATCTTTTTTACTTTGGCTACAAATTGTTTTCTTTTTTTTTTCAAAGTGGGGAAGAATGATTGTTTTTTTCATATGGTTTGAAGAACTATCAGTTGCTCCAATCTATTATTTAATGATGATACATTATTATTTTGGAGAGAGAAAATGATAAAAATTGGGCACTAAAGGTATTTTTCTTCTTTTAAAGTTATATTTAGGTTGGTTGTGAGCTCCTCAAAGTCATGTAAATATTTTTATAATAAATAAGGGATTCAAGATCCCTAGTGAAGCATATGCATATGTCTACTCATCAAAAGCTTGATTATTAATTTAAATACCTATTAGGGCCATGCAATAAATTATCTATCACCACAGTGAAAATTTTGACCTCACTTTGCTCAAAATTTGTCACTGATGGCGATCAGAATAAGAAGGTCAGAGTGATAAGTTGGGATATTGAGGCTTACCCTAAAGATTCCGGATGCTTAGCTTTCATAAGCTTCAATGTTTTGCTTAAATATTGCAAAATATAAGTGGGGGCGGTGTAATGTCTCCAATTATTTGGAAGAAAATAAAAGAATCTAAAATCCTTCTTAAGAATATCGTTCACTTTACTCTCCACTTTCCCTTTGTGGGAATGTTGGCCAGCCTTCTCTTTGTCTATGGCTAAAATATTAGACTTAAGTTATCGACAAATTGGTGTAGTTCAAATATTACAAATTCAAGTATTCTTACTTCTTTGAATTGCATAATAGTCTAAGAACTTTTGACAGTTTAGATTCTCATTTGCAGAATTTTTACTTCATTACTTAGTTATGTTTTGCAAGTAATGATTAAGTTGCAGCTTCATTATCATCTTATGGCTTATTATCATGGGGGAAAGGAAGCATTGATTTTCTTAAGGAATTGCTTCAATTTTTTGATAGCAAGTGTTATGACTGCTACTACATGGGTTGTTTTGGTTGCTGTTTGTCTCTGTGTCATTTGATTCTACTGTGTGGTCTTGAGCTTTAGATCTTTTGCTATTGTGTTGTAAATTTTTATTTTGTTTTGCTTATATTAGAGACTATTGTTGGCTGAATCTTTATTTTTTTTTATTTGTATTGGGGAGACTTAGGAAGGAAGATGATGAAAACCTAAGTTTGAATTGGTTCTTTCTTATAAAGATATTAAGATTTGAAGTCATTGGTAGGCTTACTTTCCTTATAGGAATGTTGCTATAAACACAGTGCTAGTTTTAACTAGTGCTACCACCTTTATCTATTTAGTTAAGTGGTCCACTAAACAAATCTACTTAGACCCAAGTCCAGTGGGAATGAATCAATGAGGTTCAAACCTGTACGCAAAAAGGGCAAAGAAGTGTGCGCCGAGCCGAGTTAGTCGACCATCATTTGATGTTTGCGCATTCTTGGCAATTTTTATGCTTCTTAGAAATCTCTGCTATTGGAAGGCCAGAAGCATTCTAACCTAATGCCTTTTTTGAGTTCAAGTATCTCTACTCGAGTTGCATCCACACGCGCCTTAATAGGCTCTCATACTATAGCAAAATGTATCACTGTGGAGAAGGCACTCATTCAACCAATTATCCTATTTATATGGCAGGGATCGACAGAGGTTGGTGGGATGGTTTAGGATGGTAATATTCTTTGTAAAGAGAAGTGTCCATTTTGAGAAAATTCTATTTCTTCAGAATAACGCTTGCATTGCCTTTTTCAATGCCGGTGCTAACTGCGAGGTTATCTACAAGAAGGAATTGAGGGCCCCACGTTAATTATTTTGACGATTTTGCTACACTCGTACCATCGTATACACATTAAAATGAGAATGACGTGAAGGATAAATATATCACTTTTTATTTGGATCAATGTGTAAGAAGAAAAAAATAAAATAAATATTAATTAGTAGTGAATATGATTTTGTATATAAGTGTGAGTCATTAAGCATAATTTTTGTTGTTGATGGGCTGTTTGAAGTGGGGGTAGCGTCCAAAAGAAAAGGCGCATTGCGTACATTAGGGGGGAACATAATTCTTTATTTAGGAAAAATAAAACCATAATAATTTTTTAGAAATAAATAATATTCTAAATTTCTTTAAATTAAAAAATATTATTTATTTTAAAATAAATAGGAACACACCCAAAATGAGTGGAACTTTCCACAAATTTTATTTGGTTTGGCTAATTCTTCTATATACTACTTTATATGAATTATTTTCATTTTATTTATAAATTTTAATTATGAAATATATAGTACTATATTTTTTATATTATGGGGATGGTTGTCTTCGAGAGAACTAAAATTTTTATTTAATTTTTGGTGTAACTCTATTTTGAGGTAAATATTTTACCCTGCCCTGCTATAAAAGACAGTTTAAATACAACGTCTTGTTATTCGTTTGAAGTGCTCATCTTCCGTCTTGGATTCGACCTTGTAGGAACGCTCCTCACGACGACATCATATGCTCGTTCGTATTGTAACTCTATTAATCCGAACGAAGAGGCCCGGATTCGTTCGGAATCGTCGCGACATTCATTCGAATCCAATCGAGAAAGGTTCATAGAGGATGACGGCAGACGAACATTCTATATTTGATTCGTTTGGATCGATTCGAATGACACGAATGAATCATTCTTAGGGATCAAATGGAATAATCCATTTGTTGTGACAGAAAATATAAATTTAAGAAAAATTTGGGGAAACAATCCACATAAGATAGATATTAAAAAAAAAGAGCTTTTTATTTGGCCAATGCATAGTTTGTAATTGATATGTTGTCTACAAAGAGTGATCCCCCTTATATTTTTCAAATGACTCTATCCTGCATTTTGTAAAATTTATTTTTCTATATAAATTAGTGAGGCTCGTTGTGGTTATTTCTCTTTTTGTAATGCTCGTTGTGGTTGTTATTACTCTATGAAGGATTAACTTTTCTTCTATTCTTCAACACCTTCTTTTGAGAAAATATGCTCAAGCCTATTGTGTTGAATAACATTTGGGTCTCCTACTTTCTACTTGGAAAGATGTTGTTTAGGTGTTGTTGATTCTAATAAGCTTAATAAGCTCTTTTGTCGCCTTAATCATTTCAAGCCATGTGTTGATTTGGAACTTAATGATGATTAAACTAGCAGTTTATCTTCTAAAGATGTTCCTAATTAGATTTAACATGCTGTTATTAGTTATTAACTTTTTTGTTCCATTAAGAATCTAAAAGCCCATGTTGCTACTCCTCAACTTATTATATTTGTATGCTTTTCAATACTAAATACACTTTTTAGGTAGAGCAAATGTGGAGACCATTCAGAACATCATGAAGATGCAAATGGAGCTCCGATGAGCTTCTGAGAGGTTCCGAAGTGATTCAAAACAAGTTGGGAAAGCTCAGCTGCAGCAGGTGCCACATCACCCCGTGGTGTGCCGTCGCGCACTATGGTGGTCAGCAGATAGAGACCAGGGCACCGTAGCGTGCCATGGCGGGTGGAAGTCCAGATATTGGGGCTCTGTAGCGTGATGTAGCGCTCCAGAGTACGCTCTAGCTGGAAGCAGACAAAGACCATAGCGCGGCAGAGTGCCCCAGCGACAAGCGATCCAGAGACTGGGGAGCTATAGCTCACCGTGGCACTCCATCGTGCGCCGTGGCACTCCATCGCGCGTCGTGGAGCTCCATCGCGCGCTAGAGACCAGGGATTTACAAAGCACTCTAGCGCCTAGCTACCCGAGGCCTGGCGCTACGGCCGAGGCAGAAATATGCTTAGTTCCAGGTTAGACCCTATGCAATTTGGGGGGTATTTTGGATAATTTAGAGTCCAATTGTTAGCTGGGTACTTAAGTAAATTTATTGGAGGAGTTTCCAATGTTAGTAAGAGCAAGCTAAGGGCTTTGGTTACAGTTGGAGAGAACTCTAAGGGAGGTGGTTGATGCTCTCCTTTTTTATCCTAGAGTAAGTGCTGGTGTTCCATGTTAGAGGATAAATCGATCGAAAGGCTTTGTAAGTGGTAGATCATTCTTTCTCTAGTGAATGTGAAGCTATTTGTAACTCTGTAATCTTTTTTTCATACACAGTGAAATTTCTATATGGCGTGACTCCGTGATTTTTCACATTCTTAAATTTTCCATGTTAAATCCGTATTGTTTAAATTCTTCTGAAGAATGTAGGACCATGCATACTTGAACCATCATAAAATATTGTCCCATATGGTATCTAGCTATCTTAACTGCTTTATAAATGGAATAAAAAACATAAGATATTGTTCGCATTATATGGTTTAATACTTGAATAAGTTGGAATCTGTTCAACATCCAAACTAACTCTATGGATTACAAATGTGCTTCCAAACTACATCCCTATGATGCTCGCCTTCAGACATCCCAACCAACTCAAGGAAATATTGTTTTAAGGGGTTTCACTGATAGGATCTATCCCTTTACATTGTGGAAGGTCGTTCGTCACCACCTCATATTATAACGTATATTATTCCTCCTCAAGTTACCATTTCTATATCATACACTATCTTCCACCGTGTTATTTTTCTTCTTATAGTAGCTTCACCAACCTGCATTTAATATCATTTTGAAGAGACCTTTTTTACTTTATCCTTGGCCATTATCCTATAATCATGATAACTCAAAATATTCACTTTTGCAACTAATAATGCAAAACCAATATAATCCATAAGACATTCATGTCTAAACATATTCACCCTCATGGTTCTACCAACAATAGATGACTCCTATATTAGAATCTTTTTTACTCTCTCTCTCTCTATATATATATATATATCAATATCTCTCTGTAATGATCATATGCCTGCTCGAGTTTAAGCTTTAAGAAAGATAGTGAAAATGGAGCAAATGGAGTTACATTAAACTCCACTATCTATATACACTCTTTAGAATCCTTAGAACTATCTACCTGCTTTGAGCTACTTAACCTCAAAAGAAACTATTCATCAAAGGTAACAACCCTGCCCATAATATCTTTCATATCATTTTGATCAAATAAATTGAATCCTTTCACTCTATGCTTGGACGCAAGGAAAATTGTTTTATTGAATTTTAGCTCTAATTGAGCAATCTTTACTTTATAATAGGTTAGACATTCAAAGGTCTCTAATTGATCATTGTCTTGAGTAGGCTTACTTGAATATATCTCTATAGGACTCTTTCTTGCAATAGTTGTAGAAGTTTGTTTATTGACTATGTGGAAGGCATACTCTAGAACCTCTGGTGAAGAAACTCTCTAGGATTTCCTTACCAAAGTTTGGTATATCCACTTTATTAATTGATTATATTACTATATCTTTCTAACTGAGAAACAACCCAGATCTAGTACTCATACAAAAATTTATCTAATGTGCACTTGTAATGACCCCCTTAAGTAGTATTATGTGAAGTTCTTAAATATTGAAGTATCTTTTTCAGGTAACTATGGAGTCCCTGATAAGAATTCTAAAGTTAAGTATGCTTAGGTGGGAGCACACCCATGATGGGTGACATACTAGAAAGTTATCTTCTAATGATGAAACTGTGATGCCTTTTAGGCCAGAGCAGACAATACCTAGATACTTAAGAGTTTAGGTTGTTTCAAATGATAATAGATTTGTCCATAGGGTGTCAGAAAGGAGCTAAGCATCATACAAGGCAAAGTACCACTTCATGTGAGAAATCTCTTGAACCAATAATGGTTATAGTGCTACATGGGTGCAAGTACTTCTTGAAAATACAAGGGCCACCTCTAGTCTTATCTACCCAATGCATGGTTCTTGGATTTGTGTGTGAATATTGATGAGGATGCCAGTTATTTAAGTTGGAGAGATTCTAATGAACCCCTTTAGTAGCATTATGCAGAACTCTTAAATATCAATGTGTCTTTTTAGATAACTGTGGATTTTCTGATAAGAATTCCAAAATTAAGCATGCTTAGGTGGGAGCACTCCTAGGATGGGTGACCTACTAGGAAGTTATCTTTAGTAGACAAAATTATGAGGCCTTTTAAGCCAAATAATATAATCAAGCAAATGAAGGTAGATTCAGGAACATCTACCTGAAACACATTGTTATCCTTAATCATTTCAATGGGAGTCGTATCATTGATACAAGCCCAACAAGAAAATTGTTGTTGACCTACTTCTTGGGGTGATTTTGAGTTTGTACTCGAAGGTCTGTAGTTTTCTCCTTAACTGGCTCTGGATCTTCTATTTGCGGTGGTTGCATTATTTTCATAATTGGATCTCTCTTGTTCAAGGGTACTACTTGAAAGACTTAATTCTGATGATAGTGATAGATACGGACTCCATCTAATGTTTATTGTTGCATGCTAGTACATGTTGCCTTGTCTACCATATGTGAAACAACAATGGTGAAAATGATAACATTTTCTATAAGAATGGGGTTTATTATATCCCTTAATTAGTTAAGATGATGTGATTGCTTCTATCTCATAATGTGGAGCTCTATCCCCTCCATGGTCATGTTAACACTAATATTAACATGATTATGGTAGAGCAGTCACCACTTTACAAATTCATAATTATAGATAGATTAGGTTTTCTTTATAATTCACCAATAACTATAGAATTTGCCACATGTATTTGCAATTCATTCATTAAACATGTGTACTTAAAGAACAGAGTGCGAAAGCAAAATATACAACATTCATATCCATAGTACATAAGTAAAAGAACATAACTCAACTTAGTATAAAAGTGCAGAAAAGTAAATCTATCCAAAATATGAATTATTATAATATTGAATTAAAGTTCAAATGAAAGGAAACACTCATCCTCACAAATAAAAATAGAAACTATATAAGCCTGAGTAGCAATAAGAAGGTCCTCCTCCTTACTAAGCTCCTCACATGAAACTATCTCCACAAAAATTTTTGAATCTAACATATTCATTTTTATATGCTGGGGCATCAGCCAAGAAAAGAAAATCATATGTTAGATAATCATCTAAGTACATTTTAAGCTGTTTTAATGAAATTTATATTATTAAGATTACACATTTAAACTGAATAATAAGCAACTATTAAAGAAGCAGCAAGATATAAAAGAAAATAAAAAGCTATAGATAATACATTTATAACTTATCAACATGAAATATGTAAGGAAACATACCTCAAACCAAAGCTAGAACAAGGTTAGGAAATATATAAAAATATGACTGTAACGTAACTGCAATAACTGAAATAAACTCTTGACATGCATATGATAATTTGAAAGTATGTTAAATTAACAGAAAATAAATTTTAACTGATACATAATAGTAAACTAAGTTCAACATTTAATTAAGGCTAACATCCTATAGATGTAAGTAACAGTAAGAGACTATACAAGAATTAAAACAAAAGTAAAAGCGTGCAGAAAAAGAAAGTAACCTGTACAATACCACAATAGAAGATTGATTAATAAAGCCACTAAACTTGTATTAAAAATACAATTGAACTGAATATCATTATAATTAGATGTATGCCTTGATTAGTTATGCTATAATAGAAATGGGCTAAAAATAGCTACTGAATAGGAAGTCCCACTTGTATCATCTAGACCACAAATGGCTAGATCCAAGTTGGACTATATAATGGGATATGTATCATCCAAACCCTCTGATAGTTGGATTTGATTTGATTCCATTTCAATAAGCTAAACTATAGAGGCATGCTAACTAGGACACACTATACTAAACTATTATCTAAGTTACTAAATTCACTAATTACTCATGACAATGTCTTATGCATTTCAAAAATAATATAGGATGTTTATCAAATATCCCATGTTCAACTAAATATGCCAAAATTACAAGGCTCAAATACAAGAAGTGTAGAGCAACAAATTTAATGTAAGCAAGACTCTACTGAACACATGTGATATCTATTATTATCTAATTTATCTATTCTATCTAATCTGAGAGAAAACAAGTTTAAGATCTCTAATATCCTACTATCGAGTAAGATCCCAAATTCACAGCCTTGTAAGGTTAAACATTGGAACTTAACTAGTTCTAATTCAAAGTCAGATAATATTGCTTATTGACATTAAATAATCAATCAATAGACTTAATTGATGTATTTTAATAGCCAATTGACAGATGTAAGATAAACATCCACGCTTGTATACAAGTGTATGTGGTCTGAAGTAATAAGCAGAAGCTTAGTTTCGAGATTTATAGTTTTCAGGAAATGGTGGTTTTGATACTAAGTTATATCTTCTTTCAATAATGTTTAGAAGATCAAATTTTGGTTGAGTTGGTTCCTAAATTATCAATACAAATTACTTTAGGGTAAGATACAATTTGTTCAAAAGGAGAGAGTTGGGGTTTCATTGTAGTACTTGTAAGGACCTGATGTTGTCACTTTATTATTTAAATGTTTAAATCAATTTGTCCTTTCCTTCTTCAATCAATTGAACACTATTAGAATTGGAGTTAACCTCCAATTATAATAGGCTTAATTTTAGTGCAACAATGAGAACTCCCCTTGGGGTTCTACCTCAGCACCTAAACCTTTATGAGATTATGGTTTAAATTTATCTTTGATTTCCTACGTCTAGGTTACCAAATATGTTCTTTTAATTGTTAGATCTCACAAACATAATTTCCATCAACATTGCATCATGCACTTACACACATGGTTTAGCTAGATGAGAGGATGCATTGGGTCATTGGACTATGTCACATCATCTATTGAATTTCTAATGTTCTCTCATCCCTTCTACTTTGCTGAGCAGCCGAGCAAAATTAATGGGAACTTAATTCACAAGCATCAAATCTCTTGGTAGAGCTCTTAAGAAAAGATGAAAGTGAGTTTTGAAAATTTGTCACATAGTTCTCATCTCTACTTGCCATGCTTTCCTTGCTCTTATCCAATTGGTGAGCTTGGAACTCAAGTTCATTTATTAATTAATAATTCATTTAAGTTTTATTTTTAGCAAAATAAGTTGACAAAGTTTCATCCAGGCATTCCTTCATAATAATATTAATAGATAGTTAAATCAAAATCAATTTAATTCATTCAACATCTCTGTTACAACACCAATACAGCCTTACATTTTCCTATAACTACATCCCAACCCTCTCCAAGAAAATTTAGCTTTCTATTACTGAATAAATAAAAGCATACATGCAATAGGAAGTAAAGCTTGATATCAGTTTACAGCAAAAAACAATCTAATAGAGGTTAGGAAAAGTACTAGGAAACACATAGAGGTTTATTAGGTTCTCTTGATCTTCCTCCTACAGTTCTACTTGACTTCTCCTCCTTTACTTTGCTGTCTTTTTCTCTTTACACTTCATGGTCTACTGCTTGCCCCTTGGAGAGTTCTCCCTTTTATTCTTTTTGCAGCCTCTCCTTTTAGTCTTTTGAATATTGAAATTTGGAACTCTTCTTTGGTTTGAAATTGGCCTTTAAATAGGGGAATTTTCAGCCCCATATAATAATCACAAATGACCCTTCATCTTCTTTTACTTCAATGCAAGCAATTTATTTATTCTGCTTAGTCTCTTTGGTTTCATCAGAATTATTATTTAACTCAGGTTTCAAGAGGCAGAGGAAAGACAACGGTCTAATTTGTGGCATTCCCTATGCTGCATTCAATGCAGATTCTGGAGTTTTCTGTAGTGGGCGCTATGCCGCACTGTAGTGGCCTTGATTCAAACGCTGTTTCATGGTGGCGTGTTGCAGCAGCTGAAGTTCAAATACTGTTCAACTGTATATTTTAATAGTTTACCTTAAGGATGCTGCTTATCTGCTAGGGCGCGCTGCGGCGGTTAGACTCTCATGAAAGCAGAATAGTAAATGTTCATTTAACTCTCATAAGGTTTTCATTAATAATCAAAAATTCTGCCATGGCGCACTGGGCGTGCTACGACGGTTAGACTACCGTTAATACGGAATAGTAATTGTTCAATTAGTTCACATAAGGTTTTTCATGATTAATCAGATATGCCGCCGTGGCGCACTGCGGTGAGTTGCAGCAGTTTTGTCCCAGGTAAGTATTAATCCTTATAGGGCATAGCGCGATGTGGCGCACTGCAGCGGTTAATCTTTCGGGGAAGCGGATTGGCACTGTTCAATTATTTCATATAACATTTTAATATTTCTCCCGGGAAATGACACCATGACTCGTTGTGGTGCGCTGGGGCGCGTTGCAGCGGTCTTCCTTCCAGGCCATCAGGTACACTTCTAGGTGAGGGAATTTAGTGAACCGTCGTGGTGTGCTGTGGCACGCTGCGGCATGCCACAACAGTTTTCATCTAGAATTATTTAATTCAGCTCATGCTTGTCCTTTTCTTCATTCTTCCTGAAAAAATATAAATTCTACTCAAAGTATACTGGTTTATATGATGTTTTGAATGTTTTTAACACTTACTTTTGCTATAAATTTTGGATATATCGCCTATGACTAATCTTGATCAAAATAATCAAGATTTAGGGGAGAGTTAAGCTCCGAAATTGAGGTTTAAGCTCTAAATTTGAGGTACTTACATTTAAAGATCTAGGGTTTCTCACAAATCTCACTCTAAAGGTGGAAAATTCAAAGGAATGAAGCTTTCATAAAGATGAAGTTACTAAACTTAGAAAGGATGCAAATATCCAAAGTCAAAAAATAAAATAATTAGACTTAACTTCTAAATCTTAAATAAGATTAAATTTATTGAGTAATTTCATTACTCAATAAAGTTGAATTACTAAAATTAGGAATGAGGATCCAAGGCTCCAACACTTAAGAATTTATAAGGATTTAAGAATTTTTAAGGAATGAAATCTAATCCTATTTAAGATGGAAATTACATATCTCAAGAAAGGCTTAATCTATTAATTAGTTCTATTACTCAATAGAACTGAATTACTAAAATCTAGAACTAAAAGGCTAAGACTAAGAACTTAGAAAACTTTACTAATATTTGCTTAAGGATTTACTTAAGAGATTTACTTAGGATATAATACAAAAAAAAGTCTAATAACTATCTAAATTTATTATTACTGATTTTATATGCATTTATTTGCATCTAAGGAAGTAGAAATATGGATTCAAAATCCACATTAGGATTTTAATAAGTTACTTAATTAGTCTTTAAGGAAAACCAAACTTTAGCTTCTAAACCTCATTTTACAAGTCTAAAGGATATTATAATGGTTCTAAACATTTGCTAATTTTAAGGAATTGGATAGGTTCTTAAGGCTTAATGGCACTTAAGCCAACACTTGGTCAAAATAACTAAAATACCCCTCCTTACTAAATTCAAATAGGTTCCTTTCTTTCTAAAAAGAGGATAGGCACCTTAAACACCTAATTTGGACTTAAATTAAGTCTAATGAGCACTAATCAATATTTAAGCCATTTAGAGGTGCTAAACCTAATTAGCTTATAAAAATGATTTCTAAGCTTACTAATGAGTTATATATTACCTATGGAGTCCATAGATACTATGCCCACTGAAATCAAAGATTAATTGATCTAATTAATGACTAATCAAGGTTTAGGATAATTAGGAAGTGATTAAAGAAATTAATCCTCAATTAATATTTTAATCACATAGTTAAGTTATCCTCCCTCTAAGAAAGAGTTAGAGATCTAAATTATACATTTTGGCTAAGAAACAAGATTAATATTTACTAATCAAGTTCTAGGGTAATTAGGATAAATTAGAAAATTAATAACATAAATTAAAATATTCTTGCAGTTTATTACTCCTTGCATTTGTTTTGATCAAAATGGTATATTGAACAATAATATTTAGATTAGTATTGACTGAATTATTAAATTAATTCATTTAAAATTATTTCAATAATTAAGCTATAGGTGGGTTCATGAGATTAATGTCCAATAGAATTTTAATCACATAAAGTTTAATCTTATTGCAGATTAGCATTCTACACATTCTCCTAGTCAAAATGATATACAAACTTACTGAAATTGGAATTGTGTTGATAAAAATATTCATTAATTGATAACTTAAGTTAAGATCATTGGCCAGATGTAATTAAATGCATAGTTTCAATATTCTAGCCCTCGGGTCATGTCGGGTTGACTGGAACCTAATGGGCCTTTGATTCTCGAAACCATGTGGGTCGTGGGCAGCCCAGTCCGCGCTGTTCATCACCCTTACCTGACGAGGAATCGGGAGACGAGAAAAATTAAGGTTCACTTAGAACCTTAAATTCACACATCAAGGGCCGAATTGGAATGCAATTAAAACCTCAAAAGCCCTAAAAGGAGTACTGTTGATTGCCATAATCTTAATTTCCTGAATTTGATCATAAGGGTTTACTGTGGAGGAGGATCTCTCCCTCCATAGTTAACCTCAAGTACTGATTCAACCACCGTTGTATTACTTGGATCCATGCTGAACCAAGGACATCGGGATCGAGGGATGAAGATGCTTGACTGGCTAGAAGGATACTCATCCATAACTACTGTACACTATTTGTAACAACCAAAGGCTATTACCCAGTATGATCTAGGCTAAGACAAACCTTAATTCTCATTCCATTAGCTTTATCTAGAGCATAAAAATCTAACTCTAATAATTTGGGATCAATTAGAGCTCATTTGAGCCAATTAGTAATTTTATCAATTTTAGGATCTTAAAAACTAACTAAATTAATTTGATCTCAAATCAAAATATACATTTTTGAATTCCTCACCTCCAAATTAGCTAAGGGTGAATTTTTGAGAATTTTTGGAGATCATTTGGTCTTAAATTGGAATTAAAATTATTTAAGGATTTAAATTAATTACATTATTTTTATTATTTAATAAATTTTAACAGTTGGTTATACCTCCAAATGGTCAGATTCGATCCATTGAATTTGTTTATGCCCTTGATCTTGCGGCTCATGACTCTCCTCACTTCGATCCACCAACACCCGGTGGATCGTGGAAGTGATCCAATGAATGGTCTCGCACTATGTTCTAACTTTTAAGTAATCACATTTGGAATATTGTGTTCCAATTATAGATAGATTGAACGGTCAGTGGACTCCCATTCACTATTAATCTTCATACCAATTGCCCTCTCACTAAATGATTCATGACAAAATCCCAATGTCCTGCCACTGTGACAGTACGGGGAGGGATCTTGTCCCCCACTACCTCTCCTGCTCCAATGGCCCTCATGCCTAGAATCCTCCTTGTGTGCTCCTGCACCAAGATCGAGCTTGCAACTTTGTGCAAATGCTTGGAACCTAGCTCAAGTCTTTAGAAACTATTATTGTGAGCTTTAAATAGCCATGAATTATCAACATCATCCCCTTTGTACCCAAGATTATGTCTGAAGTGCTTAGCATGTTCTACCACCATCTCTGCAATCCAGTTGCATCCTTGCTTCTTCAGACAATCTTCTAAGGTGGTGAGTGTTTCAAGCTTGGCGTACAAACTCCCAGTGGACTTCTGTGATGTTGAAGAAGTGTCAGTGATCAATAGTAGTTCTTGTAACCATTCCCCACTTTTGGTCAGCTCTGGTCTTTGCAATCCAAGCACACCAATTCACCATTGAGCGAATCCAGCTCAATTCTTATTGAATTCAGTTCATTTATCTGTGGTGTTGATTGCTAGCTGTGTCATGTCCTATTAGCTCTTAGTGTTTGAGCCATGAGGTTTCGAGGCTAAAGTTTAATAATGATTACATTTTAAGAGGATCACTGAAATTGTTTTTGTCCTTCCAATTCTTACTGATAATTGACGCTTAATCGAGCGTCTATTTGCAATTAGACATGTTGCGTGTCTTCTGCTATCGATTGAAGACTTCAAAGAAGTCAAGGTTAGCTTGATTGGCGATTGATGTAGCTAAATGCGAATAGTGTTCCACAGTTCCATGGTGGAAGTAGGGTTCTAAGGTTCGAGGCTTCCATTTGACGTGATGTCTGGGGCATTTCCTCCATTTAGGATTACTAAAGGTGTAGGGTTAGATAATTCAAGATAACTCCTTCTCTATGGGGAGATATAACTCCCCACAGTAAACCCTAAATTTAGGACTCTATCAATTTTGAGCTAGTAGTCTCCTGGTGATCCAGGCAATGTCCCATGGGGCTTTATCTTGTATTCGAACTGCCACACCACAAGGAACATGTAGAGATAGAAGTTGGGTCATGGGATGATTGGTGATCTTGTATTCGGACTGTCGGTGATCTGCCAAGTTATTAATTAACTTAGCTATTATTTAGAATGTTCTTAATGCTTACCTAAGTCTGTCTTAAGTAAGTTCATAGACCCAACCTTAGTTAAGTTCTTAAGAACTTAATCTTATTCCTTCAATCTAAGATTTTAGTAATTTATTTCTATTGAGTAATTTAACTACTCAATAGATGAGCCATCTTAAAACTTGTAATCTACATCTCATTAAGAATCAAATTATATTCTTGAACCCTTTAGGAATCTCTTTAGTGCTTAGTCTATTAGATTCTTTTCTTTTGGCCTAAGTGAATTCAACTCTATTGAATAATGAAATTATTCAATGGATTGAATCTAGTTTCCTAAATTTAGTAATTTAAATTGATTATTTTGTCTTTTGACTTTAGAATTCAGTCTTTCTAAATCAGGATCTTTTCATCTTTTTTAACCATCAGTCCTTATAATTCTCTATCTTTAGAATGAGAATTTGTGTGAACCCTAGATCCTTAGATATTAGCACCTTCGGTTTAGAGCTTAAACCCCATTTTAGGAGTTTAACTTTAAATCCTGAAATCTTGATTTTCTTTATCAAGATTGGTTATGAGTTTTTAAAATACATCATTTAATTAATTTGTTGATTTATTGTTTAACTTTTGTAGACAATATTTTTGATTTTAAATTAGAACTTGTTAAGTTCTAATGTTTAACCTTTAAGGCTGTGAATATGAGATTTTACTCGATAGTAAGATATTGGAGATCCAAAGCTAGTATTATCTCAGAATAAATTGAATGATTAAATTAGATAATAATATATATAATATGTGTATTAGTAGTCTTGCTTCCTTTAACTTTGTTTCTTTGCACACCTTGTATTTGAACCTTATACCTTGGGCACATATAGTTGAACACAGGATACTCAATGGGAATTCTTTATTAGTTTTGAAATGCAGATACACTATTAAATCTTAATAAGCACCTTTAGTACTTTCAATTATAAGCTTAGTAGAGTGTGTCCTAGTTAGTCTACCTCTACAATTTAGTTTTCTTGCATTAGAATTGACTCGGATCTAGCTCTTTGATTGGCTAAATGATACATGTCTGATTCTATAGTCCGGCTCTAATCTCTGTGGTTGGCTAGATTATACATGTGAGACTTTCTGTTCAGTGGCTTTGTTTAGCCAGTTTCTATTATAGAAGTAGTAATTTAGGCACATCTCTAAATTTAGTGATTATTCAGTTTTAATAAAGTTTTAGTGGCTTTATTAGCCAGCTTTTCTGGTGTGGCTGATTTACTTATCTTTTTCTATTCAACACACTTTTTTTTCTACACTTTTTCTATTCTTAGCCAGCTTTTTCTATTAAGGTGCTATAATTAATTTCATTTTTTGCTCAATTTTTAGTATTTACATCAATTCAGATTTACTTTCTATTAAATTAGCATGCTTCAGATGATCATATGTATGTTTAGGATTTTCTTTCAGTTATTTATAGTCTTATATATATTTTGCCTAATCTTATTGCAGCTTCTAACTGAGGTATGTTTTTCTTACATACTTTATTTTATTAAGTTATAAATACTTTGTTTATAACTATTCCTTATTACTTGTTGCACCTTTGCAGCTTCTTAAATGATCATTAAATGTGATATCTTAAAAATATAGATTTCATTAAACTAGCCTAAAATATACTTAGATAACTGTCAAACGTAGGTTTTTTCGATTTTGGATGGTGCCCTAGCATTGCGATACCGACAATGTCAGATTCAAAATTTTGTGTAAACGTAACTTCAGATGAGGAGATGAGCCAGGAAGAGGACCTTCCTACTATTGTTGAGGCGTAACTAGTTTTGCTTTTTATTTGTGAGGATGAGTGTTCCATCCTTTTAAATTTTAATTCAGTATTGAAATAATTTATATTCTGGATGCCTTTACTATTTTGTACTTTTATATTGCGTTGAACTACCATTCTTTACCTTCTACACTATGGAAATGGATGTTATGCGTATTTTATATTTTGCACTCTAATCTTATATATATGATGATGAATGAATTACATATTCATATGGCATATTTTGTGATTATTGGCAGATTAAGCTGTAAACCTAATTTGACTAAAATTAGGAATCTGTCACACGGTGATCGCTCTGCCATAGTCATGTTAATATTATTATTAACATGACCACGACAGTGACGGAGCTCCACGGTTGGTATCAAAGAATACCATTAGGTGTCAGATTGGGATTTGCATTTCTATCCACCTATGGATTGTTATTTTGTATGCATCCATCAAACATAATATCTATAGTTGCCATACTCTCAAACAACTCAGTATAAGAGCTTGAGTTGGAAATATCCACATATAACATGTAGATCATTCCATAAAGAAGCTACGATAAACTTAAGAATACTATAATCATTCCTAGGATAATGGAGTTTGGAATGTCGGACCTGAACTACTACACCGCAAGTTTTGAAGGCATTTGGGATTTGACTATCAGCTTGGTCAACGTGGTGGCAGAATCGTAGAAGGAGTGTCAGTTAAGGACATTCTAGTACTCGACAACCTACTTCGTTATCCCATATTTAGGGGACTTTACTTTCCAGTTCTATCTAAAGAATTGTTGAATTGAGTGGAATCAATTCTAGATTTTATAGAGTGCCCAGATCCTACTCATCTTAAACTTGTGAGCTTTCTTCTGTAAGATCTTTCCATGGCCTGGTGGATCGCCATCAGTTGGAAGCTCGATAGGAAATGCAGGAGGGAGCATTGTGTTGTCATATCTGTTGACTTCTGTCTTGCATTTATTGCACAATTCATCAGATGAATTAGTGTTCATTCTAGTCAAACTTATCATAAATGATTATATCTCCTTTATCATGCCATGCTATATATATGTTTCATCTTTTCATTTCTTTCATCTATGTATCCTTCACTTTTAATAAGTAAAGAAACTTATGTGATTATTCTTAACTGTCAAATTACATCATATTTCCACTACTCCATCTAAAATAGTGATTCATCTTCAACAAACAAAATGAATCTAGGATCGCCACTAATGACTACTCACATCAAAACCATTGTAGATTCTAGCAGTGCCTCCAAAAAAGTCACTTGTTTAAGAAGTATGGTAGGTGCAATGCTTGAAAACAAAACTCAACAAGCTCTGGAAATTCAAAAGTTGATTGAAATTCATCCTTCTGCACTACCAACAATGATGCACTAGCAGTCTCTGCTACTTATGTTTCTCACATTCCTCATCTGCTTGTAGATTGACTTCTGCACAGCTTTTTAATGTTGAGACCTTCAACTTTTAGTGGAAACCTTTCTTCCATGGATACAACTATTTGGCTAAAGATGGTAGAAAGAATCTCATAAATATCAAGTGCCTCATTTCTATGGAGATTCATCTTACGACTCGCCTGTTCCATGAGGAAGGCAAGTACTGGTGGGACAACATCCAAAATACTAGTCTTGTCGACTACGATATTAAAGACATTCCTTGGGATACATTTGTGGATGTATTCAAGGCAGAGTTCATTCCTCCATCATCACAGAATATAATTGAAGACATGTTGTTAAGAATGAAGCAAGGAAGCCATCCTGTCTCGAAACACGAGATAGAGTTCAATAGGTTAACTTGCTTCGCTCCTGACATAATTAGATCTAAAGCCACCATGTGCCATTGATTATAGAGTAGTATGCGGAGCTCCATTAAGGATCACATAGTTCTTTTGTGTCTCACCAACTTCTCTCAGTTAGTTGAGACTGCAAGAGTGGTGGAGCACCACCAATTTTGATTAAAGTTGTCATGAGGCATTCAAAAAGCACAGGCAGCATGCTATAGTTTATCAGATTGAAGTTGTCCACCATTTGAAACAATTCAGGGTTATAATAGACCCCATCCATATGGCAAATGCTATCACTTCAGCCATTTGTGTTTCACTTAATGTCATAAAGGCCACCTATTTTGCAACTGCACTAATCAAGAAATAGTAGATGGTTCGCATCACTAATTCTCAATGGAACCAAGTATTCCGTGACATGCTCTTAAATAAGATAGATCCGAGGATGATAATAATGCCACCTCCTTCAGCTGAAACCTCCAAACCAGTATTGAAGCAAGTTGTTGCTCTAAGATTTTAAAACCAGATCAACTTCAAGAAGCAAGTTAATAACTGTCATGTTGGTCCTGCTCGTGTGTATGTCCTAACTCTTGAAGATGTAGAAAATAATAATGTGGTTTCAAGTACACACTTCTGATTTTATCTTCTTTTGTAAATTAATTCATGTTTTTTGCATAATTGTTATCATAAGTAGTTAATGCAGTAATTTAAATAATCGTAGGAACATTCTACTTAAATGACAAACCCTGCAATGTATTATCAGACATTGGGGCTAGTCATTCTTTCATCTCTAAGAGTTTTGCTAAAACCCTTAGCCTACCTTCATATAAATTAGCAAAGTCATTAAATGTTGGACTTCCCTTTGTAGCCCAACTCAGCGCTCATAAATTTTGTAATATTAAGACTCTATTAAATGATCAAGCATTCGAATCCAAGCAGATTATTTTACCTTTAGCCAATTTTGATATTATTATAAGAATGAATTGGATTAGTATACATAGTGCAGTTACCAATTGCCAAAAGAAGAAGGTCACGCTTCATTCCCTTGGCAAGTCTGAAACTTTCATAGAAAAAATCAGCACTCAAGCATCTCTAATCAATGCTATTAAAGATGAGATGTTAATTAGTAGTAAAGGTTATGATGCCTTTCTTATCACATTGATGGGTGATGCTAAAAAAAAGCATTCCTCTTGCTGAATGTAAAGTAATGAGCAATTTTGCCGATGTGTTCCCTGAAGACTTGCCGAGTTTACATGCAGAAAGAGAAGTAGAATTCTCTATTGAGTTAGTTCTTGGAACTCAGCCTATCTTTAAAGCATCGCACAGAATGGTACCTAAGAAATTGCAGGAGCTTAATAAGCAAATGCAAGAGCGCTTAAGTAAGGGTTTTATTAGATCTAGTATGTCTTCTTGGAGAGTGCCAGTTTTGTTTGTTCAGAGGAAGGATGGATCTATGCGTATATGCATAGATTATCGAGAGCTAAATAAGGAAACTATTAAGAATAAGTACCCGTTGCCTAGAATCAACGATTTATTTGATTAGTTATCTAGTGTTGTCATGTTTCCAATATTGATTTAAGATCGAGATACCACCAGTTGCGAGTGAATGATTCTAACGTCGAATAGACAACCTTTCGTACTTGTTATGGTCATTTAAATTCTTTGTGATGTCTTTTGGACTCACGAATGCACCATCAATTTTCTTGAACTTGATGCAGCGAGTCCTAAAGCCTTATCTGAACAAATTGGTCATCTTCTTTATCGATGATATTCTCATCTACTCCAAAACTTTGAAGGATCATGAAGATCATTTGAGAGCAGTGTTGGAAACATTGTGTGCTAATCAATTGTATACAAAATTTTGTAGCATTCTTGGGTCATGTAGTTGATGCCCAAAGAATTTATGTAGATTAAAATAAAGTTAGTGCTATCCAGGATTGGGTCCCAAGTCAGTAACTGATATTCGAGGTTTTTTAGGATTAACTAATTATTACATAAAATTTGTTAAGGGCTTCTCTCATATCGGCTCTCTATTGACTAGATTGACTCAAAAAGCTATACCTCTTGTCTAGAGTTCTGATTATGAAGAAACATTTCAAATGTTAAAGGATACACTCTCAACTGCCCCAATGCTAGTTCTACCAAAAGAAGGTTTGAACTATTAAGTCTATACTGATGCATTTAGAGTTGGTTTAGGATGTGTATTAATATAAGAAGGTATAGTAATTGCATATGCTTCTCATCAATTGAAGCCTTATGAGAAGAACTATCTAGTACATGATCTCAAACTTGCTACCATCATTTTTTCTTAAAATTTGGTGTCACAATATGTATGGAGTTCAGTGTTCTAATTTTACCGATCATCAGAGCCTAAAGTTTATTTTTACTCTGTGCAAACTAAATTGTCAATAGAGAATGTAGTTAGAATTGATTAGCAATAATGACTTAAGTATTCAATATCATCATGGAAAAGAAAATATCATAGCTGATGCTCTTAGTTGTCATGCTATATTATGTTTCATGATAGCAGACAGTCCTATTGTTGATGAATTTCATAAGCTATGCATTGAGCTTGTCAAGGGTGATATGCTTAGTCAATTGATACAACAAAGTTCTGTAGAACCATCCTTTCAAAGAGATGTTTCCATTTCTCATGTCAAAGATGAAGACTATCTTAAGTTTAAAGTTGAGATTGAAAGTGGTCTTTGCCATGATCTATAGCTGTGTGGAATTATAATTTATCAATGAAATCATCTTTAGATTCATAAATCAATGCATTAAGAAGTTCTTGTTGAAAGTCACAATTTTGGATACAAGGTCAACCCCAGTTGTACAAAAAAGTACAAATACTTAAAGTAGTCTTTCTGGTGTTTTGGTTTGAAAAAAAGTGTAGCTGAATTCATTGCAAAATGTAATGCATGTAATCTAATTAAGGCCGAACATCAAAGTCCTGAAGAATTATTGCATCTATTAGAAATTTCTGAGTTTAAATGGTTCAACATCTCGATGGACTTTGTTATGGGAATGCTTCGCACAAGATTTGGGGCTGATGCAATCTGGGTCATTATTGATTGTTTGACTAAATTTGCATATTTTTTTATTATCCGTCAGACTGACTCTATGGAAAAGATTGTGAAGCTTTATATTGAGGAAATTAGCATGTAGGATGGTATCCAAAAATCAATCTTATCAGACTGAGATAGCAGATTCACTTCAAGTTTTGGAAGGTAGTGCATCAGGACCTGGGAAGTACCCTGGCCATGTGCACAATATTTAATCCTCAAACTAATGGCCAAACTGAAAGAATAAATCAAGTTCTTGAATATCTGCTCATACTATATGTTTTAGATTTTGCTATTTCCTCGGAAGATTATATTCCATTTGTCGAGTTTGGATATAATAACAGCTTTCTGGCCAGTATCAATATAATGACCCAAGTCATTACTATGACCATTAGTACTAAACATGTCTCAAAAATCAAAACCCCGAGTGACTTTTAAATTAGGGCTAACCAAAAGTTACAATAGATAGAGTATATTTTTGTGATCGTAATGCCCAAATTTGGGAGTAATTTGGATAGCGAATATTCTTGAATTAATTTCTAAATTATTTAAATTAAAAAATTGGGAAAACTAAATACAACTCCAAATTCAAAGATTTATATCGTTAGATTAAGAATATTATAAAAATACTACATAAAAAGTTTCGTCAAATTTAGAGCTCTGGACTGACCATAATTAAATTTTGAGGTTCTTATCTTCAGAAATTAATATAAAATAAAATATTGCTCAAAATTGAAAATTTTTTGTGCAAATATGTTTTTTTCATCAATATACATCTCTGTGTCAACTTTTGTTATTTTCTGAAAAAGAAATGACAAAGAGAGAAAGTAGAAAGTAAAAAAGGAGAGAGAAAGAAGAGATAAGAAGGAGAAAGAGAAGATCAAATTGAGTACTCTAAATAATTATGACAAATTTTCTCTCATCCATCTCATCCAAATAATAGATGTTAAAAAAAAAAAATAATTAATTAAAAACAAGTCTTATAAATACACCTCCACCCCCATTTTCTTATTATTCCCCACTCCCTTCTCCTCCCCCACTCCCCTCCCCCACTCCTCTTCTCCCCTCCATTTCTTCCTTCACTTACTAGGCCACCATCAATTCCTCTCATCGACCTCCAGTAAAGCCTCATTGACACCAATATAGATAAGAAATGAGAAAGAGATGAATTTTATTTATTTATTTTTATTTCTTCTTCTTAATAATAATAATAAAGTTATTATTATTATTAATGTTATTATTATTATTATTATTAATATTATATTTTCATTATGCAAATTTTCTTTTTTTTCTCTATATATATATATATTTCTTAATTTCTGCAATTTCTATTTCTATCATTTTCTTTTTTTTCCTATATATGTATATACTTCTTAATTTCTACAACTTTTGTTTTTGTTATTATTTTTTTTATATATGTAAATATTTCATAATTTATGTAACTTTCATTTCTGTCATTCTCATTATATATATATATATATTTTAATTTTCTTTTTTTCTATATATGTATATATTTCATAATTCTGCAACTTTTATTTCTGTCATTTTTATTTTTTCTATATATTTTTTAATTCTGTAACTTTCAATTCAGTTATTTTTCATTAATTTAATGTATATATATATATATATTACTTATAATAATAAAAATTATTATATTTTAATGTATAAAGATAAATAAATAATATAATATTAATGTTAATATTTTTATTAAAATAAAATGAAGGATATTATTTTTTACATTTAATTATTTCATTAGCAGCTTTTGCATAGCTATTAAGTTTTGATCCATATTGATATATTTATATAAGATTTTGTGCTCAAAACTTGAAATAAAAGATCAAAAATTAATATCATTGGTTTATTCAAGTTGATATCAGGTCTATACAAATAATATGTTAGACTATGATAGACTGATATCTAGAGACATAAAAAGACTACACATAGCCTCTGAGTGGGAATGTGTAGTTAGTGAGTAATGCATCTCAGATTGTTAGATAGACACATCTAACTCATCTATTATTCTATAACTTTGTCCAATATAATAAATATTATATTTTGTTATATTTTCTTTTATAATGATCACATATCTTAAATATGTATATTATTACATTCATAATCATGATAATTTTGCAAGCATATCATACTTAAATATCATATTCTATTTGTATATACTTCTCATGCAGAATCTTGTCACTTAATATTATATGTAAATTTTGATATTCTATAAACCCTACTTAGACTTTTGCATCTAATTAAATATTTTCTTTTCTTTACTTTTTCTAAATAATATCATATACATATATATGTATATATATATATATATATATATATATATATATATATATATATATATATATATATATATATATATATATATATGACAGTTCAAGAATAATCTATGGATTAAGACTTTAAGGCGGAGCAGATGCATGATGGAGCAATATAGATGCTAATTTTTTTTTAAGTCTTAAATTTTTGCTTAGTGTGTAACAAATTTGCAAAATAATTATTATCATTGTAATGAATATATTTTATTTATTATTATGATATTTTTGAATATTGCAATGAATGTAGAAATATGCATTTTATATGCCTCTAAATACACTATTATACTAAACTTTGATATGATCCTGGGGAGTGAGCACCTAATACTGGATTAGCTATGTTGACCAAGTGGCGGGTCACCATAGTTGACATCAAAGCAGGATTATGAGAAAATTAAAATAAAAGTGTATAAGCCATTATTCATGCAATTGGAATCTCTGAATAAATTAAAGAAAAATATAGAAAGTAAGAATTTTCAAAATCTACATAAATCAAAATGAGAATAAAAGAATAAAAATAGGACCTAGATAAGATAATATATTGTTAGCTATTTTCTATTTATATTTTAGCTAATAAAGATACTTTTTTTTTATTTAATATTTGATAATAATACTTATGTAAATCAAATCTATTAAAAATATAATAATAAAAATCCTATTTTTAGATGGATCCTGAAGATTCTCCATTGATCATCAGATAACCCTTAAAAGATCTGATATCTGCCAATACTTCCGTGGACCGTGTCGACAAGTAGTTTGATATTGTGAATGTTCTATTAGAGCATATTGATACACACAATAAAACATTTTTAAAGCTTCAGACAAAACAAACACCCCATATAAATAGTCCTACTCTTATACTATCAGCTACCCATTTCCTAAATATCGAGATAGATGGACTATTTCAAGGCTTCAAGACTCCAACCACTAGTATTCAATTGAAGTGCTAACCCAATAGATGCTGAAGATTGGGTAAAGAATATAGGAAAAATATTAACTAGCATAAAATACTCACCTACAGATGTAATTAGATTAACCATCTTTAAGTTATAAGGAGAATTGGAACATTGGTGGGAAACCACTGCAACCTTAAAGTTCGTAGGCATAAATACTGAGAATATCTAATGGGAAGAAATTATCAAAGCCTTCAAAGAAAAATACATCCCTCAATCTGCTTAAGTCATCATGGAATATATGTTCATTATGTTATGTCAAAGTAATCGTAGTGTTGGTAAGTATGAAATTGAATTACAAAGGTATTTGATTATGCACCACTACTAGTGAGCACCAAGTTTGCTCGATGTAGCTGATTTTTAAAAGGATTGAAACCTTCTATCATGAAAATGCTTATGAATATTTGAATAGATAAATTTTTAAACATGCTTGAAAGTGCAAAGATATTAGAACATAGGGAACAAGAGGATGTTAAAGAGCAAGGAAAAAGACCCCCATCTGCACATGTACAACAAATTGAATACAAAAGGCCGGGACCGCCTCAAGTCAGGGTTTATCAAATAGCTTAGCAAACACCTTTTGAGAAATGCAACCGACTGCATCCCTACAGTAATTATTATCACAGGAGCAGAATATATTATGCGTGTGGATGACCTGGCCACAACGTTTGGCAATGTCAAGCTACCCGTACAGTGGAGAATTAGTGGATCACTTATCCTTCTCAAATGAAATGACAAGCACCCATATTAGTTGGAAGGCAAGAACTCACACAAGCAGCCAGACCGTCTCATGTACCTACAACTGCTCCAGTGCAAAGAAGAGGTCCACACATTGCTTTTAAAGCATCAGTTGCTAATCAAATGGGAAGACCAATTGCTCCCCAACAAGCTACACATACGAGGATCTATACCCTCATCCCAGTTCTAGCCCTAGAAGATAATGAAGTGGTATTAAGTTCCACATTCTTTCTTTTTATAAATATATTTCACATTATATTTAAATAAATAATGAAGTATCTTTCATTTTAAACCCTAAGCACCTTACATTTCAATGACAAATTTTGTGGTATATTATTTGACACTAGTGTAAGCCACTCATTCATTTCAAAAAGATTTGCCAAAACTCTTGAATTGTCATATAACTTAGCTAAAGCCTTGAACATTGGGTTACCATCTGGTGCTCTCATGAGTGCACAAAAGTATTGCGATTGTAACATACAAAGTAATGGTAAGGCATATGAAGCAAACCTAATAGTACTGCCTATAATAAATTTTGATACCATTCTAGGAATAAATTAGCTCAGCAAGCATAATGTTATGATTGATTGTCAAAGAAAGAAGGTCATTACCTGTGGCGGCCCTGCCCCGCCGTGGTCCTGTTAACCCTTAAGTTAACATGATTACGGTGGAGGGGTCATCAGATGACAAGGTTCCCACTTAAGATTGGATTAGACATACATTCTAATCCAATTTAAATAAGAACTTTGCCATTCAATCCAGAATACTATCACTAAATGATCATACATGAACTCAGAGTGCGGAAGCATAAAATATAACATCCATCCAATACAGTATAAATACAATATTACAGAATAAGTAAAGTACTGAAAAAGAAATATAATCCTGTATTATTACAACATTTAATGATTTTAAAAGTACTGAAAGAAAACTCTCAATCTCACTGAAAGAAAAACTAAAGTTACGGATCTTCAGGAACGGGCTCCTCCTCCAATGGCAAACTCTCCACTGGATCTGCTAAACCAACAAACTCAGAACCTACCATTATCAGTTTCATAATGGTAGGGCCCCAGCCAACAAAAGAAAAAAAACTGGTTAGACAATAAGTCTAAGTACATTTTAGGGTAAGAGTTTATTTAAGTTAACTGAATATCACCATAAAAATAGAATTAAGCATAATAGGTGCAAGAAAGCGAACAAAAGAACTGTAATAAGTTATAAACCATAGTTTATAACTAAACAAAAAGGAAGTAAAACATACCTCCTCCAAGCAACTGCAACAAGGATAGATAAGTAAAAGTAAAAGAAAAGTAAGAAAAGTACAACCTAAACATGCTCATGATCAAACAGATTATGCCAAGTGAAGTACAAAATTTAAACAGTATAAAACTGAAACACTATCATCCTAAGTAAACATATGAAAACAGTAAGTAAAACTAGCATCCTATATAAAAACACGTGCAGAAAAGTTGTAAGTAAACAGTGCTGAAATGCAGAATATACTAGTAAAACAGTAACTGCAAACTGAAACTATAGTAACTATATAAGTCCTCTGAACTGAACATGAACTCAGCAATTCTTAGCCTGATGAGCTAAGAAACTCTGAACTGAACATTACTGAAACTCTTAGCCTGATGAGCTAAGACAGAACTGAATGTAAGTGTACTTGAATTAGTATATCCATATTAGAATCCTGACTCTGTAATCAGTAGGGCGAGAGTCTATCCATCCTATCACTCAGACTAGGCATGGCCAATAGACTGTCGGACATTAAACCCTCGAAAGGTTGTCGACCCCGAACGGGTTGATCGAAGAGGTATACTAATCAAGCTACACCTTACATACCACTTGTGAAACGAACATAATGCTGTTTATAAATAATGATCCAAATCAACATAAGATATTTATCAAAATATCTTATGTACATAATACATGTTCAAGGTATAATGCTCAAAATCAAGGAATGCGAAGCATCAAAGTCAAAGTGCAAGAAACTCTATCTAAACACAGGTGATATCCTTTGTTATCTAATTTATTTGTTCTATCTACTCTAAGTTACATAAGTTTCAGAATTATCAATTCTTACACATTCTGTAACTTAGAATCACAAATCCTACTTGTTGAAGATAATTAGGACTGGCCAAGTCCTAATTATAACTTAATCAAAAGACGACTATTTGATTAAAATGAATAAATCAGCGACCTAATTTTGTAATTTAATTCATCCCAGCCACATCTTGATTAGCCAAATCAAGATGAATAGATTAAGAATTAGACTCCAGATGATGGGGTCTAATTACTTAATCTAAAGGTATAACTAAGGGTCTAAGGTTTAGAACCCAATACTCACAGATTAGGTTAAGGCAAATCCTAATGATAAATCAAATTCATTAGGATAGATCTCTATTCTTAGTTCTAAAATTTAAAGATCAAATAATCATTTAATAAACTAAGAAAATCTATAAACTAGAAAACTCAAGGTTTCATCTAATTGAGTAACTCAATTTACTCAATAGATGAATTCTAACTTAAGATCTATTCCTAATCTTAAGAATTAAGGCTCTTAATTACTAAGAGTATCTCTCAAGACACACATCCTAACTAATGTTATAAGACCTAAGGATGGGTCTAAGAATAATTAAGGAAAGAGAACACTCACTTAGGACTTAGGAATTTTCTAAATGAGCAAATTCTGAGATTTTAATCAAAACTTAAATTAGACTTAAATTTGATTAATTTCAACTATGAATCATTCTATTTACTGAATTTAGTGATTTGAAATTGAAATTAGAGCTTTTAAAGGCTAAACCCTAAATTTGGACAAAATGACCATTTTGCCCCTACTTAAGGGTTCAAAAGATCAACTTTTAATCTAGGATTTAATTTCTGAAATTTTTCTTTTGGAAAGTGTTTCTTACTGTCTAATGTAAGATTAGACAGCAACTAAGTTAATTTTGGGTGATTATTAAGCCATTAGAGATCAAATTAGTGAATTTGACTCAATAGGGAAAATTAGTAATTTTACTAAGTGAAAGTTAAATTTTCTTTCAGTTTAATGCTCTTTACTGCCTAAGCTTTCCATAGAACCTAAATTTACTGAAATCTGATGAGTATTGGCCAAGTTATGGCCAATACAAGATTTAGAGTTTTAAGGTTAATTAAGGAATTGTTAACTATAGGTCAAAAATTCTAATTTTGCCAATTAGTGTCCAAATTAAGCAAAATTAGTGGCTATGAATTACAAATAGCTCACTGATCATAATGATATGTGGTAGACTCAATTTGGACCTAATTTGACTAAGTTAAGACCTAATTAGGTTTAGGGTAATTAGTGAGTGATTAACAAAATTAATCACTCAAACTATAGTCCAATCTTATAGATTGATTCTAAATGGATCTAGGAGTCCTCTGAAATTTAAATCTCTCAATTTGAGTTACTAGATTTGCTAATATTCACTAATCAAGGTTTAGAGCAATTAAGGGTGATTAGCAAATCTAACCGTTGGATCTAAAATATTTTTACATATTATTGTTAATTAAGTTCTTCTAATCTAAATGGACCTATGGATCATCAAATTTGGAGCTCAATTGACCAAGTTATGGTCAATTGAAGTTCTAGGGTTAATTAACCTAATTAGGGTTTGGTCCTAAATGTGATTAGGCAAACACAAATCCCAACAACAAGATAAATACTATCAATTTAATCCTTAGGGTTTTCTGATTACTTTAAGACCCATATTGGTTATGTTTGGATCATTGGATACAAAGTTATGGTTAATTGAATATTTGAGACATAAATTTGAACTTAATTAAACCCTAAATGATCACTTTATTAAATATTGATCATACAGAAAATTGAATGGCATCAATAAATTCCTTATATTTTTCTGATTAATTTAATATATTTATTTGTATAATTTGGACATATATTTATTGAGTTATTTAGGTTTAAAGTTTGGATTTAAATTAATTATTTAATTCTGTTTAATTAACTTAAATCTGTTTATTATACGTTTAAATATAATTATAAAACAATTATAATTATCTGTTAAATTATAAATATTTAAATTTTATTATTTAAAAAAATCTGCAGGACACGTGGCGGCCTCGGATTGGCGCGGCAGACAGCGGCGGGCCCCACGGGTCAGACTGCTGACGCGCAGGCCACGCGTCGCGCCAGGGTTGGCTGGCGCGCTGCGCGTGGGTCCCGCCATGGTAGCTGAAGCACCGCGGCTCGGGCCACGGGCCGGGCCCGGGTCGACCCGACCGGCCCGAAGACCCTTCGTCTTCACGCGATCGCCCCGACGCTCGAAATCTAGGGTTTGGAAAACGACGGCGAAGATGGCGGTGTCAAACGGCGAGCCATACACCGATTGAAAGGTCTCGGAGAGACCTTTCATTCGCTACCCTAAATGCCACCGGAGAAGGCATACAACTCCGGCAAACGCAAACCCTAAATTCCCTAAGCTCGGCTAACGGTTTGTACTGTTTAGGTCTTTGCAAATCTGAGCTAGCCCAACCTGATCGACTCAATCGGAACCGTTAGATGAACAATCAAGCATATGAAATTGAGAAACGAAACTTTAGATGCGGACTTTGATAAATATTAGAGGTGTTGTGCATACCTTTAGAAGAACGGCTGAAAAAATCGAAGCTTGATCTTAGGTTTTTGGACCTCTGGTTTGAAACCGGGCAAAACTGAGGTCTTAAGGTCTTTAAGGAAGCTCTAAGGCGGTGGCTGGAGGTGGTGGAGAGGCCGGGAGACGACGCGCGGAGGATCCTCTGCGCGATACGTGTCGCTTCTCGCGACACGCGGAAGTCGCGAGAACGAAGGGCACGGACCGTTCGATCTTCGATCGAACGGTCAGGGATCACCGTCAGATCCAGATGGCGCTGCATTAATTGAACAGTAACGACACTTCTTAATATGGACGGCGCCGTTAACTGTTATAATAAATAATAATATTTAACATTAAATTATTCAGATTTAATTAATTAATTTTAGCCTATTAAATAAATTCCAAAAATTTCCAATAAATCACCCTTAGCTAAATGAAGGGTGACGAACGCAACGGTGCACTCGGATTTTTGTTTTGACGAGTATTTAATTATTTGATTATTTAGGGTATTTAAATAATATTAAAATATTTGACGAAAAATCAATGACTTCCAAATACCTCCAAAATTTCACCCCTAGCTAATTTGGGTGTTCTGAATGCAATGGCGAAGTCAGATTTTCAATCTGAGGTCTAGATAAAAAGTCAAATTTCCAGGTTTTGGGATTTTCCAGAATTCCTGTTTTGACTTTGTTGACTTCTTGGTTTGACCTAGGTTTCAGAGATTTTCTTCAAATCACTTAATTAGTGACTTAGAACCTTAATTAAGACTTAGATTAGTCTTAATTGAGCAAAGTAACAACCTGGGTTGTTACATTACCAAGGGTGGGAGTAAGCCTGAAGTACTTATGGGAAAGTTATACATTTCAGCATCTTTAATCAATGCTTTGTAGGTAGAGAAATTGATTAAAAAAAGATGTAATACATACTTTGTAATGATGATGGGAGAAATGACAGAAGGAATTCCTTTAGCAGACACTTAAATTGTAAAAAAGTTTGAAGATGTATTCCCTAATGAATTGCTTGGATTACCACTAGTAAGAGATATTAAATTCTCAATTGAGTTAATTTCTGGCACCTTACCGCATGGAACCCAAAGAACTGCAAGAGTTAGGCAAACAACTACAAGAACTGATGAACAAATGTTTTATTTGACAAAGCATGCCACCATGGGGAGCCCAAATGCTCTTTATAAAGAAGAAAGATGATTCGATGCAAATATGCATCGATTATCGTGAACTCAATAAGGTAATCATTAAGAATAAGTACCCCTACCACATATTGATAATCTATTTGATCAATTAGCTGGAGCTAAGATATTTTTTAAGATTCTAAGATCAGGCTATCATCAATTACGAGTCAAAGAAGAAGATATTCTGAAAATAGCATTTAGAACTTGTTATAGGCATTATGAGGTTATGGTCATGTCATTTGGTCTAACCAATGCATTATTCATCTTTATGGGCTTGACTCAAGGAATTCTTAGACTGTATTTCGATAAGTTTGTAATGGCATTCATCGATGATATTCTAATATATTTTAAGAGAATGGAAGAACTTGAAAATCATTTGAGAGCCGTTTTGGAAACTTTAATGCATCATCAGCTTCACGCCAAATATTATAAATGTGAATTTTAGATGGAATCTATAGCTTTCTTAGGCCATGTAGTGGATGCTGAAGGAATTAATGTCGATCAAAAAAAGGTAAGAGCCATTCAAGAATGGCCCCAACCAAAGATAGTGACAGATATTTGCAGTTTTCTCAGTTTAGCTGGATATTATCAAAAATTTGTTATGGGATTTTCGCAAATAGCTATACCTTTAACCAAATTAACAAAGAAAGTAGTTCCACTCATTTGGATTCAGCAATGCGAGAATTCTTTTCAACAGTTAAAACAAATATTAACAACCACCCTAGTATTAACTCTACCATAAAAGACAAAAAATTATCAAGTTTATACTAACATGTTCATAGTAGTGTTTGGAGGTTTTCTCGTGCAAGAGAAGAAGGTAGTAGTATATACATCTAGGAAATTAAAGATTCATGAAAGGAACTACCTAGTGCATGACTTAGAATTGGCAGTGGTAATACTGGCTTTATAAATATGGAGGCACTACCTATATGGAGTGAGTGGTATATACATCTAGGAAATTATTACTGATCATATAAGTTTAAAATATATTTTTAATCAGAAAGAGTTGAACTATCGACAAAGGTGATGGTTGGAATTAATTAGTGACTCTGACTTAGACATATAATATTATCATGGTAAGGCTAAAGTTGTAGTTGATGCCCTTAGTAGATAAACAAACCTAAATGCTTTAATGGCAAGTTCATTAATAGAAGAATTCAAAAAGTTATGCATAAACCATATTAATGGAAAGTAGTTAAATAATTGACTTAAAAATAATATTAAAGAGCATACTGTAATAATCCTAGGCTATTACACTACTTAAATTTAATTTAATCATGCATTAATTTTAGTTCCATTGCATTTAGAATATCAATTTAAGCTAACCCTAAAAATTTGAGGTCAATTGGACCTCTTTAAGTCAAATTAGCCTTTTGATTAGTCTAGATGCCCTAATTTAGACCTAAAATATTTTGATCTCAAAATGAAAATCTGATTACATTTTTGAACTCCTCACCCCCAAATTAGCTAAGGGTGAAATTTTAGTAATATTTGGAGGTCATTTGGATTATAATTCAATTTAAATTAAATTGGGATAATTGCATATAAGGGATCCCAATAATTCAAAATTGCAAATATATCTTAGACCAATTTACCCATCGGGATTTGCTGTGTGGATCGCGGGCGATCCGATGTGGAGCCTTGGTCATGCGATAGCGGAGCCCAGTGCTATCTAGTCGTCTATCATGTTAATCTTACGGTTAGCATTTAGATCAGCGGAGACGAAGCAGTTGGCCCTGTACCACTTTCGACTCATGCTGCTCACCTGAACAGTCCCGGTCTACGTGTCTAGACCGCGCTGTCAGTTAAATTGCGGCATGCAATCAGAAGGCGACACTCGTTGCTTCAAAAATGAGGCAATGCGTGGGTCTCATCGCCTGCTCCGAATTATGTGGTAGTTGTCTCGTCATCTGTTAGGTTCGTCTTCAGTGCCTCTAATTTTTGTGCCATAATTAATGCTGTTTTAATTTATTTGTTAATGATTAGTGGATTGATTATAATGATTAAACTACATCTAATTAATATTTAATTATTCAAATTTCATTTAGTCATAACTTTAAATATACACATTCAAATAATGTAAAACTAGATACCATTTTAACTGCAAAATCATGTAATTTCTATTTTGGTGAATGTATAATTTAATCATTTATTTATATTATTTAATTAAATGTAATTTAATTTCATCATTTTATGTGATCTAATTTGATAATTTAATATCCAAATTATATGATCAAATAGTCCATTTTACTCATAAAAATATGAGAAATATTATTTATGAGATCAATTGTAGGTTTAGAACCCTTGATCTCATATTGACTTTTCAACCCTAATTTGGTGTCCCAAAAACCCTAATTTTTCAATATTGTTCAATTTCGATCTAGTTAGTGTCATTTTACTCCTTATACTATAAGGATCTCATTTTTATGCATATTATTTTATTTGGATAATGTTTGGAGGTTTTTGGTTTTTGGCTCCTAATTAGAGTAACTTTGATAATTTTCTAATATTCTTAATTTCATGTTTTTATGTGTTTAAATCTTAAGGTAGCTAACATGTCATATTATTTTCCCCCATGTCAATTTCAATTGCTTGATTAGAGATTGGTTCTCTTAATTTTAGATCCTTGAATCCTTAGGAATTGTGCAATCATTCTTTCAACCTTAAGATATAATTTATAGGATTAATTTACAACTTGATTTATGGGTGATCCTCTAGAACTATATATTATAATCATTAAGTGTGTTTAACCTTAATTCTTGTGTGTGTAGGTTATGATTTTCTTAGTCCTAGCCCTAAGTATGTAGGTTAAAGCTTAGCTCATTTCACCTTAGTTCTTAAGTCCTTACTTAAATCCCTTAAGGATTTGTAATAGGAGTCCTAAATTCATTAAAATAGTTTAGGAAACTTATTGATTTCTCTAACCTGCAACTTATATAAAAGATAGAGTTTATAGTTTTCAAATCCTTCTTTCCTATTCTCTTAACCCTTTCCTTTTATTATTAACCTAGCTAGATTAGTAGTTGAATTTAAATAAGATCTTTCTAATCCAACTTAGTTGGATGAGTTTAGTGTATAGAACCTTAACTCTTAACTTCCTCAATTATAGTGGTTACTTCACCATGCCCTTTTCCTAATTTGTTTCCTAGGCCTTGATTTAGTTAACTTACTTAAATCTTATGGCTTAGGATAAGAATAGAATTAGTTTGATTTAGCATCATTATACTTATAATTATTTTGCCACCACATAAAATGAAATCAAACTAATACTTTCCAAATTCCCAACTCTATATATATATATATATATATATATATATATATTATTTATAATTGACTTGAGATCAATATCTCAAAGTTGATTGGGAGCTCAATTAGCTCCAATCATTAAGTTGATCATTAAAATTAGATAACTTTAGATATCACATAATTTGCAATTATTAAATTTTTCCTTGAATGCTTGCTTAGCTTTGAGCCTTATTCATTTGAATCATTCATACTAGACATTGTGCATAAATAAAACTTTCACATTAAAACTTTAGGGGTTTATTATTGATGGTTAAGCTAAGGGCAAGCTAATAAGAAGTAATAAGGAGACCTCACATTCTCAGAGGATGAATGTGAGTGTTATATTTTTTGAACCCCGCTATCCTTTACTTATTAAACAGACATGTTTAACTCCTCGCTTCATTTTGGTTTTTGCCCGCAGAATGAATACTTTCATAAAATAACTTCAATTAATTAATATATGAGTTCTTTCATAATCTCATTGATTATGAAGACTCATTATAGGTTTTAGCTATGTTACTTTTCATAGTTCTAGACTATGAGCTTCTTAGATTGATAATCTAAGATTTTCTTCATTTATTATGCTTTGCACTTCTTTATTTATTAGTACTGTACTTTACTTGTTTATAGTTCATTTAAATTGCAGTGAATGTTGTTATAATTCCATTTAAATGCTTCACTATCTTCTTTCCTTTACTTAGCATAAATTCATTGAACATTTACATGCTCTTTCATTTATTTTCATATGCACATTAGTACTTTTCTAGCCTATTTAGGATGCTTTTACCCTTATACTATATACAGGCTAGAATGGCTCTACTTGTGAGTATTCTTCCTCACTCACTTTCTTCAACTGCCTTTCTTTACAATTGTATTTTATCTTTCTATATTCATATGCTTGTATTTTGCACCGCTGCTTATACTTAAACTGTAACTAGCTGTGATATCCAAAATAAATATTAAAATGTTTAGCCCAATCTTAATATGTGCTTAGACTGTTTAGTCTAACCATGCTTTTCTTTTTATTTGCTTTACCGTATCACATTTATATGCCAAAATGTGATAGATCAGGTGCATTTGGATGCTAGTGGAGCGGGACCAAGCGCTTAAAGTTTAATTACTTCTGCCTTAATTAGTTTCTTTCTTTTATATTAAATATGAGAGAGACTTTACTTTCTTATTCTCTATTTAATTTTAGTAAGTAATAACTAAACTAAATTGTTGCCTTTACTTATTTTATGTTGGGATTAGTTCTTTCTTACTTAAATGCTTGGTTTGGATAAATAGATACTTCAATGGAAATTTAGATAGATAATTGAATGAATTTCATTAATATGTAATGCTTGTTGAACTAATTGTTGCATAATTCTTCATGCATTTTATTATGCTCAAAAAATCATTTGCTACATGTCATTAATTGCATCCATCTCTGCTTGTAGCATAATTGTATATGTATCTTCATAATTGTAAATCTCATAATATTATATGTGAAGGTTTACTTCTATTCTTACTTGTAATCTATTATTGACTCAAGTTACTCTATCCCTTCCCACTATTATTGATTTCAATTACTTCTTTAGATACATGATCACTTGCTTTTTCATATAATTATTAATTCATCATGTGCACTTAAAATCACTTCTATCATATCATATTCATCATGTGTATTTTTTCTTCTCCTATTCACACATCTTAACTTAAGACCCTCTTCATGATCCTTGGCCAAACACAGCACCTAGTGATTTGAGATAGTTTCTTTCTAATCCAACATTAGATGCTGTGGTGACGCGCCAATGTTGAGTTTAATTACTACTTGATATTGGGGTCGTCACAGTTCCAATCGGGCCTCGTGACCCGGCCGAGCTCAATTTGGAAATTTGAGAGCTCAGCCATGGCTCAATCTCTCGTGCCTCCCCAGCCCGAGCCTTAGCCTCTGGAACCTTGCCATTCCCACTCCGAGGCCTTAAATAGCCTTAGGTATGCACCTAGGATCAGCTTGCTAATCAATTGGAGTCTTCTTCATCTCTGCCATTCCAGTCCGTTCAAGCTCTCTCAGGTATCCCAGGCATGCGTACCGCTGATAGTGGGTGTCTCCTAAAGTTCAGGAACCCTAAGAGTCATCTGGAAGCTAAGCTAGCCCCTGCATTTCTCCTTATCAATCAGCCAGAGTTCATCCAAACAACTAGGTACCCCCCCTTTGTGAGCTCGGAGCCAATGAGGTTAAGACTCTTCTCATTTGATTTGTATGGCTTGTAATTATAAAATAGAACTCAGAGCTATCATATTTGAGCTTTAGGCTAATCCCAATTGATTGAAATTGATTGATCGGGCTAGGCCCCGTAAGAGGGTTGGGTCTGAGTAAGGACCCAGTAATTTAGGCTACCATAGACTGAGCCACCTTAGGGGTTTGATCCATCTAACCTTCCTGAAGGTGTATAGATAAAATTTGGGGTGAATCGTGCCCTTTGTGGGGAGAATTGGATCCCCACAATAGTGTTGTAGCGGAGGCTCTCGAGTGGGTATGGCCCGGCCGATCCAGACCACATCACCTGGGGTTTGGGTCTCTAGCGGTACGTCTGGTCATGGTGAAGGTATAACAACCTTCGATTGGTCATGCCATGGTATGGATGCTTGGGAATCAAATGATTAGGGTTTCCCTAATTGGTCTTCTGTCGGGATGACGGAGCAGGGACAATGTCAATGTGTGGGTCAAGCCGACCCGTGACCCGCGCGGTACTACAGTCCTGAGTCTCTCGGGCTCGGGTCGACCCACGTGTTTTGGAAACGGGTCGAGGTCATGGATTAATAATAAAATTAATTGGAATTATTTTCCTTAAGAAAAATATTACAATTAATCAAACCTTATGGAAATTAAATTGGAAAAATACAGAATAAATTAACTGAATAACCTTTAATCCTTTGTCCAAACCCTATGATATTATATATCAAATTGATTAGAAAATCATAAGGAATAAGAATATATAATAATATTGTAATTTTAATGATTAGATTTTTTGATTTTGCCTAATTATCTCACATCTTAATTAGGGTTGATTAGCATGTATGCTAAGCCAAATTTCATGATTTAGGTGCCATTGTGATTCTTATGCCGTGTAGAATGCATGTGCTAAGGTAGAATAACTTTTTGATTTTTGTATCCTTAATGATGCCTTAATCTTGTAAATGCATAATTTGTTAAAATTAGGGTTCTTAGTTATCCAAACATAGTGAACTAAGTCTCTAAATGTTCATTTGTATAAGCAGAACACCCCTGCTAAGTTTCATCAATTTTCTATGCTGGATTTGTAATTAGGTGCTAATCCATTTTGTTTGATTTAGGGTTTTGTTAGCATTAATTACTTTCTGTTTTATACAAATTTCTATTATTTTGCTTTCATAATAGTAGTATGAATGTAATGAATCTCTCAAGTATGTCTTGGACACTTTATTTGATTAAATTGACATTAATCTCTAATTTAACTTAAGATCTAAAGAAACTTGATTAGGTAACTAATGCTTAATCCAAATTTGATAATTGTCATCAATAATACAGCAATAATGTACTGATTGGTCATAGATCTATAACTAAACAATTGGTAATAGTTTGGGTTACGTTAGGAGTTAAATCCTAACTTGCCTTGATTAAGATCCAAACCTTAATCATCTTAAGTATACCAATTTAATTTAAATGGAAACCAACTTACATAATTCCAAAAATACATCTGATTTGACATTGGTCTATAATAAAATTATGTGATTAATAAATCTGAATATTTACCTTTAAATACTCAATTTTCTCCTAAGTAAGATCCTTAGCATGTGATAAATCATAATAATGTATTGATTTGCAAGATGATCAATTCCTAATAACATGTGTGATTGAATTCCATAACTTTGTTATCTAGTGATCAGGTGGGCTCACCCATCTGATTTGGCCAGCTTAATCAAGGAAATCAAGAACTATGAAATTAGCATTAATCCAAAATCTTAGTGTAGTATTAATGCTTCTTAGTTCAAGATCATGATGATCTTGCCTTAGTATTAATAATTCAAACCCTATAAATAGATAATTCAATGAGGTAGAATGAGATTATTGTTTGATCTTGAGGTAGGACCTTAGATGCTCCCTCTTAACTTTGGATACTTAATCTTAGTTCCTCGCGGTATGATTTCCTATGAGCTTAGAATGAGATTCTCCCATGTGGGAGTAACCTACATTGAGTGAACTCTTAGTCACATCCTTAGAACTTTGTGTAGAATTCTCCCCAATGGAGTATGGATTCATTAGTTTGATGATCCTTGTCTATTAATTAGAATTGCTAAAATAAGTAGATTATCAACTGGATGTGATAGTGTATATCCATAGTGCTGAGTCACTTTAGCAAAACCCAGGGTTGTTGATTCACTCTAAGTAAGATTGTAGAGTCTTGGTCTTATACTAAGTGATTGGATTAGTACAGTCAAGCTTGAAGTAAATCTTCTAAACTTAAGAGTATATATTAGAGAACTTGAATAGCTTAATTTGAGAGAATAAATTATAAAAGGGTTTCATCCCCTAATCTTTGTGCACATTGATAAGTGTAGTTAAACAAACTAAGTATCCTATTCCACTCTTCTTAGAACACTAAGTATGTTTGTATCTAGGGCATTTATAAACTTAGTTTGAGAGAAGAAATTGTAAAAGGGTTTCATCCCCGTGTCCTTGATAAGTGCAATTAAACAAAATAAGTATTAAAATCACCTTTTCTTGGGAGAATACTAACTATGTATATACAATCCCTTCAATTGGTGATTTTAAGAGTAATCACTTATAATCACCCAGTAAATTTGAATTAGGAGTCAAAATTAATTTATGTGAATTCTGCATAATAGAGGTAAAGTAATCAATATTAAGTATTCAAATGATTTTCTATTTTTAGATGATTTATCGAATCATGTTGAATTGAAATCCTTGGCATTATGGAATAAGCATAAGCATGGCAGTAATGTGAAATACGGGATACAACATACATCAAGATTGGTAGGACCTACGGGATGTAACATGCATTATGGATATTAGAATTTCATTGGGTGCAGTTGGCACCAAATGCATAATGACATCATAATTCAGTTGCATATCAGTTTCATATTCAGTGGCATGTGACACTATTTTTTTCAATTTTACTTACTCAGTTTTAGACTCTTTACTGCTTTCTTCATATTTTAGTGCTTAGTTAGAGTTCAGTTTTACTATTTGCAAGCTTTCAGCTATTCTTACAATTTCTATAATTTTATTTAAACTATTTAAATGCTAAATTGTAGACAACTATAACAACTTATAATAGCTTTCAATGTGTTAGACTTCTTATCTAACACATGGTACTTTTGGGATCTAGCAATTTGGTAGATTCAGAGCAGCTAGTGGAGGCAGATCAAGTGGACATGCAAGAGAACCAGGAAGGGTTTGTGGAGCACTAATGGACTCTCCTTCAGCATTTTCTTTCTGCTTATTTTATTCCAATTCAACATTAGACTATATTCTGTATTTTATTAAAAAGCATTATAGTAACTCTAGATGTTTTCCTTTTCTACTTTTGAGATGAATGTTTATTTTAGTTTCTATGATGAATATATTTGGATGTGTGTTTAGCTTCTGCACTTTATTTTCTTACTATTTATACTTAGCATTGTGGTGTGATCTTGATGTACTTAAAATGCTAGTATTCGTGTAACTCAGACTATATTTATATCCAATATGCATAGATACTCTACCTAATAATTAAGATAAGAATATTACACTTATCTCAAGGATTAGTACTCAATCCTTTTCTCTTGGATTGAGTTGTTGCAGCAGTAGTTGTTTATTCAGGAAGGCCGTGTTTGGATCCTTCCTGAGTAATGCATCACCTCACCACCAATCTGTTATCAATTAAACGAATTGCGCATGGCAAAGGGATGGGGCATTACAGTCGGTATCAGAGAAGTATCATAAAGTGTCAAATATGGAAGTATCCCTATTTACTTTATGATCCATTCTCTAGAACAGTTATGATCACAATCACTAAGTTTGAGTAAGAGTAGCTTCCATAGCTTCATCAAGTGAAACTTTCAAAAATAAAAAATTTGGAATGTCTGGATGGGACACCTTAGGAATTGAACGAATAATAAAAGCTATGTAAGAGATTAATGCAAATAAAGAACATCCTAGGAATCTTAATGAATTTTAAAAAAAGTAAATTATCCATCAGTAAAATAAATGTGAAATCAGAACTAATAATTGAATGTAATTCTAGGAAATTGATTACCAAGATTCAGAGTATTACTTCTACCTTAGACGATTCAACGAGTATTGGGAGGACAACTTCAAAGATGGCAAGACCTATGAAAGAGTCATGGATGGAGTATCTCTTCATGGAATGGAGGTGCTGGATAAGATATTAGTTTGCCCAACCTTCCGGGGAACTAGTCCACTTGCTCTTGCAAAGGAGTGGCTAGATTGAGTGGTGACTGCTCTTCAAGAGACTGCATGTCCAGACGCCTACCATCTTCAGATCTTGAATATTCTAATCAGAGACTCAGCTGCAAGATGGTGGTTTTGGGCTTACAGAAGACTCTCGAGGAGGTGTTGAGTAGTTTCATTCGATGATTTATGTAATGCCATTAGGGTAAAGTATTGTAGCTGATACTTTTGAGTTATTTTTTGTATCTTCTTTCCACATTGTATATCTATCTATCATTGTAACTTCTCATTTGAGAAAGTAATTGAAATAATTAATGGATTTTCCTTTTGCTGAATTTGTATTCTGGGAATTGTAGCCATGAATCCTGGATCCCCGTCAACTCCTACTTCCGTTAAAAACACGGACTCATCTTCGGGTGGACCCAATGAAGTAAACTTGTTGGCTAGCCTAATGAAGGCCCTAATTGCAGCAGGCACAAGATACCCATGCACTAATCATGAACTCTCGTCAACAAGCTATGGGAGTTCCATCTTCATCTCACCTCTCTGGAGATGGAATCTTGCACAGTTTTTTATGACTTAGGACACTGACCTTTAACGGGGCACTGAACCCGATGGATACTGACAACTGGCTCCAGACAGCTGAGAAGAATTTAACAAGCATAAAGTACCCAATCTCAAAAGCTATCCATTTGGCCACTCATCTATTCCAAAACGAGGCAGAATATTGGTGGGAAAATGAACACAACACAAAATTTGTCGACTAAGAATTAGAAGATATCGAGTGGAATCAATTCGTGGAAGCCTTCAAGGAGGCTTTTATCCTTGTATCTGCGCAAGCAATACTAGAAGATGAGCTTCTCCTACCTTGGCTGTGATGCCAGTTCCCGCCCCTGCTATCAGCCCTAAAGCATCAGTTCTGACTCAAAAACCAACCTACAATCATCAAGGTCAGTGACCCCAGTGTAGACAGCCAACAGCTTCTGCCCAATTTATATGCTCACTCCTGCCTTTGTACCTGAGGACAATGATGTTGTTTCAGGTATGTCTTAAATTGCATTATTTTAATTTTATTGCTTCAGTTTATCTGAATGTTTCAATTTGTATTTCCTATTACTACTATAACCTTAGGCACCTTGTGTAATATTTTTTTTGATACGGGAGCAATTCATTCATTCGTATTGGAAAATTAGATTAAAACCCTTAACTTACCGTTTCATCAGATAACAAGTTCATTAAGCACCGGGTTACCTTCTAGAGCCCAAATGCAATCCCATAAATTATGTAGAATAGAAATTCCTATTGGTGAACAGAAATTTGAAGCTAAGTTAATCATGCTGCCATTCGCTAATTTTGATATAATTCTAGAAATGAATTTGTTAAGTAAGCACGGTGCTTCCATTAATTGCCAAAAAAAAAAAATCACTCTTGGCAGTGGGAGTCAATTGAAAACATTCATTGGGGACTTAGTACACAAGTGTCGTTAATCAATGCAATGAAGGTTGAAGATTAGTTAGGAAAGGATGCAAAGCATATCTAGTAACAATGTTAGGAGAAAAGAAAGAAAACATCCATATCTCTGAGAATCATATAGTTTGCAAATTTTTTGATGTATTCCCATAAGACCTACCTGGTCTTCTATTTGGTAGAGAAGTAGAGTTTATAATAGAGTTAATTCCAAGAACTCAACTGCTATCAAAGGTTCCATATCGCATGGCGCCTAAGGAGCTGCAAGAATTGAATAAGCAACTTCAAGAACTACTAGAAAAAGGACTTATTTAATTGAGTTCATCTCCTTGGGAGCGCCAGTTTTATTCGTGATGAAAAAGGATGGTTCCATACAGATGTGCATCGATTATAGGGAGTTGAATAAAGTAGCCATTAAGAACAAATACCCATTGCCACATATCGTTAATCTATTCAATCAGTTATCTGGAGCCAAAGTATTCTCTAAGATCGACTTGCGATCTAGTTACCACCAATTGCGAGTTAAGGATTCAGATATTGAGAAAACCGCATTCAGAACCCGCTAAAGATATTATGAGTTTTTGGTAATCTCTTTTGGCTTAACAAATGCACCGTCCATTTTTATGGATCTAATGTAGCATGTATTAAAGGCATATTTAGATAAATTTGACATCATCTTCATCGATGATATTTTGGTTTATTCAAGGAGCAAAGCTGATAATGAGAATCACTTGCGGTCAGTGTTAGAAGAACTTAGTGGCCACAAATTATATGCCAGGTATTCTAAGTGCGAATTCTGGCTTAACTCAGTTGCCTTTCTGGGTCACGTCGTAGATGCACAATGAATCAGAGTGGATCAAAATAAAGTTAGCGCCATTCAGGATTTGTCCTAGCCAAAGTCTGTGACTGATAACATAAGGTTTCTGGGTCTGGCAGGGTATTATAGAAAATTTGTCAAAGGCTTTTCTCAGATAGCGTCCCCCTCACAAAGTTGACTTAGAAGGCAATGTCATTCATCTGGAGTCCTGAGTATGAGAAATGCATTCCAAATATTAAAACATGCTCTTTTTGCTGCCCCAGTACTGGCCTTACCTAAGGAAGGTCTCAACTACCAAGTCTATATCGATGCATCTAGGATAGGCTTGGAATGTGTACTGATGCAAGAAAAATGTTATAGCCTATGTGTCTCATCAGTTAAGGCCTCATGAAGAGAATTATCATGTTCATAATCTTGAACTAGCTGCTGTAGTTTTCACTCTGAAGATCGGACGTCATTATCTTTATGGTGTTCAGTGCTCCATTTTCTCGGATCACCAGAGTTTAAATTATATCTTCACCCAGCGTGAGCTCAACTGTTGTCAGCAAATATGGATCGAATTAATAAGTGATTATGATTTAAGCATACAATATCATCCCAAAAAAGTGAATGTTGTAACTGATGCACTCAATCATCATGCTAAGCTTTCTTCAATAATAACATCAAGTTCATTAGAAGAAGAATTCAAAAGGCTCAATATTAGGCCAGTTTGTGGTGCTATACTAAGCAAATTGATATTCATGAGTACCATTGTACCAACGTTTCATTGCTATGTCTCCATCTCTCAAACAAAGGATGAAGACTATCTGAAGTTTAAAATAGAAATTGAAAGTGGCCATCATTTTGATCTGCAATTGTGAGGAAATGTAATCTATCAAGGTGGTCGCTTATAGATTCTTAAATCCATGCACCAAGGGATTTTTGTGGAAGGCCACAATTTTGGGTATCAAGTACATCTTGGTAGTACCAAGATGTATCAAAATTTGAAGAAGTCATTCTGGTGGCCTAGAATGAAGAAAAGCATGGTTGAATTCGTAGTGAAGTGTCATGCTTGCAGTCTAGTCAAAGAAGAACATCTGAAGATTGGAGGACTTCTCCATTCTCTAGCAATTCCTGAATGGAAGTGGTTTGACATTTCTATGGACTTCATGATGGGTTTACCTAAGTCGAGGTCTGGTGCCGATTCTATCTTGGTCATAGTCGACCCACTAACCAAATCAGCACATTTCATTCCAATGCATCAAACCAATTTTGTGGAGAAATTGGCAAAGCTGTATATCAAAGAAAACATCAGGCTTCATGGAAATCCTAGATCTATCATATCTGATCGTGACAGTAGATTCACTTCTAAATTCTAGCAAGTAGTGCATCAAGACTTGGGGACTACCCTATCCTTGAGCACCACTTTTCACCCTCAAACAGAGCTAGTTAATCAAATTCTTAAAGATCATCTTCATCTTTGTATTTTGAATTTCAAAGGTTTCTGGGAAGATCATAACTTGTTGGTAGAATTTACATATAATAATAGTTTCCAAGCGAGTATCGGTATGGCTTCGTACGAAGCGTTATATGGCAGAAAATGTAGTACTCCCTTAGCATGGTTTGAAATAGGCAATGTTTAGCTATATGGTTCATATTTAGTAGAAAAAATGAATAGGAAGGTGCAATTGATCCAGCTGCGAATTAAAATAGCCCAAGATCACAAGAGTAAATATCGTGATGCTCAACATCAAACTTTGGAATTCAATGTTGTAGATTTTGTGTACCTTAAAATCAGTCTGTTGAAAGGTGTATATCATTTTGGTGTAGCTGAGAAACTCAGTCCTCGCTATGTCGGACCATTCAAAGTCTTAGAAAAGATTGGTTCTACAGCATATAGATTGAAGCTCCTTGAAGATTTCTCTAAATTCTACAATGTATTCCACATCTCCTCTCTACGTAGATCTCTTCGTAACCCTTCTCATCTAATTCAACTTCCAGCAATTTCTCTTCAGCTGAATTTTTCTTATGCTGAGGAGTCTATTAAAATCTTTGCTCGTGATCAAAAGCATCTGAGAAATTGCTCTATCTCCATGGTAAAGGTTCAGTGGAGAAATAGTTCTCTCAAAGAATCCACTTGGGAGAAAGAGGCCATTATGCAAAGGAAGTATCCAAGTCTCATAGCAAATCCAGGTATCCATTAAATTCTAAATTTTATTCTTAAATTTATACACTTTCTTTTCTCTCTTAGGTTGATATGGAGGACGATATCGTTTTTAAGTGGGGGAGTCTGTAACAACCTAGGTTATTAACCTGCTTAAATTCAGTTTAATCAGGCATTAATTCTAGTTTCATTATATTCAAAGTACCAATTTAAGCTAACCTTGAAAATTTGAAGTCAATTGGACCTCTCTAAGTCAAATTAGCCTTTTGATTAGTCTAAATATCTTAGTTTAGACCTAAAATATTTTAATCTCAAAATAAAAATTTGATTATATTTTTGATTTCCTCACCCCCAAATTAGCTAGAGGTGAAAGTTTGGTAATATTTGGGGGTCATTTGGACCATAATTCAATTTAAATTAAATTGGGATAATTACACATAAGGGATATCAATAATTTGAAATTGTAAATATCCCACACCAATTTTCCTGCCAGCATTCGCTGTGCGGACGTTGGGCGATCTGCTGTGGAGCCTGGGTCACTCGACAGCGGAGCCCAGTGCTATCTAGTCGTCTATTCCGTTAATCCTACGATAAGGATTTAGATCTGCGGAGTCGCAGATCTGCCATTGGATCTCCCCAATTGATCCGATGGCCCGGATCGCTCCCGTGATTGGCCGTTAGGATCTGAGCAATTTGATCTATCGATCAGACAACATCCAAAGGTCATGCTACTGTGTACCTTGATCCTCAATTGTGCCCGCACTCGACAGAAGGGATCTCATGTATCGCCAGTTGTTAGGGTTGTCTCCCACTCGCGTGTCCACCTCAACAGGTTGTTAGGATCTCCCCCATCTTGGTATAAAGCCTCGATCGGGCCTCGTGACCCGACCGAGCTCAATTGGAGTCTTCTTCCTCTTCGCCATTCTTGGTGCGATTGAGCTCTCCCATGCATCTCAGGCGTGTGTACCACTGATAGTGGGTGTCTCCAGGAGTTCAGGAACCCTAAGAGTCATCTGGAAACTAAGCTAGCCCTTGCATTATTCCCTGTTAATTAGCCCGAGCTCAGCCGAAGAACCAAGTACCCCCCCTTTGTGAGCTTTGAGCCAATCAGGCTCAAACTCTTCTCATTTGATTCGTATGGCCTATAATTGTAAAATCAAACACAGAGCTATCAAAATTGAGGTTTCGCTAGTCTCGATTGATGGAAATTGATCGATTGGGCTAGGCCTATTAGGGGGCTGGGTCCTAGTAAGGACCCAGTGATCTAGGCCACCCTAGACCCAGCCTCCTTAGGGATTCAATCCGTCTCATCTCCCTGAAGATGTAGGGGTCAAACCAGGGGCAAATCATGCCCTCTTTGGAGATAATTGACTCCCCACAGTAGTGCCATAGCGGAGGCTCTCGGGTGAGTAAGGTCCCGTCAATCCAGCCCACTTCACTTGGGCCTTTGTATCTCAACCGATGCATTTGGTCATGATGAAGGTGTAGCAACCTTCAGTTGGTTGTGCCATGGTCTAGATGCACGAGAAATTGGATGATTATGGTTTCCCTAATTGGTCCTCTATCGGGACGAGGGAGCGGGGACGATGCCACTGTGTGGGTCGGGCTGACCCGTGACCCGCATGGTGCGATAGTCTCGGGTCTCTCGGGCCCTGGTCGACACGCGTGTTTTGGAAATGGGCCGAGCCTGTGGATTAATAAGAATATTAATTGGAATTATTTTCCTTAAGGAAAATAATCTAATTAATCAAACCTTAGGGAAATTAAATTGGAAAAATATAGGATAAATTAATTGAATAACTCTTTAATATTATATATCAAATTGATCAAAAATTCATAAGAAATAAGAATATAAAATAATATTGCAACTTTAATTGTTAGATTTTATGATTTTGCCTAATTATCTCAGATCTTAATTAGGGTTGATTAGCATGTTTGTTTAGCCATATTTTATGATTTATATACCATTGTGATTCTTATGCCTTTTAGAATGTATGTGCTAGGTAGAATAACTTTCTGATTTTTGTATCTTTAATTATGCCCTAATCTAGTAAATGTATGTTTAGTGAAAATTAGGGTTTCTAGCTATCCAAATTTAGTAAACTAAGTCTCTGAATGTTCATTTAAATAAGTAGAACACCCCTGCTAAGTTTCATTTATTTTCCATGGTTGGATTTATAATTAAGTGTTAATTCATTTTGTTTGATTTAGGGTTTGATTAGCACTAATTACTTTTTATTTTATGCAAATTTCTATTATTTTACTTGCATAACAGTAGTATGAATGTAATGAACCTCTCATGTGTGTCTTGGATACTTGATTTGATTAAATTGACATTAATCTCTAATTTAACTTAAGATCTAAATAAGCTTGATTAAGTATCTAATGCTTAATCCAAATCTGATAATTATCATCAATAAAACACAAATAATGTACTAATTGGTCATTGATGTATAACTAAGCAATTGGTCTTAATTTGGGTTACATTAGGAGTTAAATCTAAACTTGCCTTGATTAAGATCCAAACCTTAATCATCTTAAGTAAACCAATTTGATTTTAAAGGAAATCAACTTGCATAATTCTAATAATTCATTTGATTTGACATTGATCTTAAATCGTTGAACTAGAAATGCTAAGGTATATAATAAAATTATGTGATTCGTAAATCGGAATATTTACCGTTAAATCCTCAAGTTTCTCCTAAGTAAGATCCTTAGCATGTGATAAACCATAATATTGTATTGATTTGCAAGATGATCAATTCTTAATAACATGTGTGATTGAATCCGATAACTTTGTTAGCTAGTGCTCAGGCTGGCTCACCCATCTGATTTGGCTAGCTTAATCTAAAGAATCAAGAGCTAGGAAAGTAACATTAATCCTAAATCTTTGTGTAGTATTTATGCTTCTTTGTTCAAGATCATGATAATCTTACCTTAGTATTAATAATTCAAGCTTTATAAATAGATAATTCAATGAGGTAGGATGAGCTTATTGTTTGATCTTAAGGTAGTACCTTAGATGCTCCCCCTTAACTTTAGATACTTGATCTTAGATCCTCGCGGTATGATTTTTTATGAGCTTAGAATGAGATTCTCCCATGTGGTAGTAGACTATATTGAGTGACTTATTGGTCACACCTTGTAGCTTTGTGTATATCCATAGTGCTGAGTCACTTTAACAAAACTTGAAGTTATTGATTTACTCTAAGTAAGATTGTAGAGTCTCGATCTAATACTAAGTGATTAGATAAGTACAGTCCAGCTTAGAGTAAATTTTCTAGACTTAAGGGTGTATAAATAGAGAACTTGAATAGCTTAGTTTAAGAGAATAAACTATAAAAGGGTTTCATCACCTTATCTTTGTGCACATTGATAAGTGCAGTTAAATAAATTAAGTATCCCAGGACACTCCTCTTAGAACACTAAGTATATTTGTATCTAGGGTATTTAATAACTTAGTTTGAGAGAATAAACTGTGGAAGGGTTTCGTCCCCTTGTCTTTATGCTCATTGATAAGTGCAGTTAAGCAAACTAAGTATTAAAGTAACCTTTTCTTGGGAGCATACTAACTATGTATATACAATCCCTTCAATTGGTGATTTTAATAGTAATCTCACTTATAGTCACCTTGTAAATTAGAATTATGAGCCAGAGTTCATTTAGGTGAATTATGTACAATGGAGGTAAAAGAATCATTATTGGGTATTGAAATGATTTTTTATTTTTAGATGATTTACTGAATCATGTTAAATTCAAATTATTGGCATTATGGCATAAGCATAAGCATGGCAGTGATGTGAACTACGAGATGCAATATGCATCAATATTGGTAGGACCTATGAGATGCAACATGCATCATGGATGTTAGGATTTCCTTGAGTGCAGCTGGCACCAAATGCATAATGACATTATAATTCAGTTGCATATTAGTTTCATGTTCTATAACATGTGACACAATTATTTTTAGTTTTACTCAGCTTTAGACTCTTTACTGCTTTCTTCATATTTCAGTGCTCAGTTATAGTTCAGTTTTACTATTTTTAGACTTTCAGCTATTTTTATTATTTTTTGCAATTTTATTTAAACTATTTAAATGCTAAATTTTAGATAACTATAACTGTTTAGAATTGCTTTCGATGTGCTAGACTTCTTGTCTAACATGTGGTGCTTTTGGGAACTGGTAATTTGCTAGATCTAGAGCAGCTAGTGGATGCAAATCAGGTGGACACATAGTAGATCTAGGAGGAGTTCGTGGAGCACTAGTGGACCCTCCTTTAGCATGTTATTTCTACTTATTTTATTCCAATTAAACATTAGACTATATTCTATATTTTATTAAAAAGCATTGTAATAACTCTGGATGTTTTCCTTTTCTGCTTCTGAGATGAATGTTTATTCCCATTTCTGTGATGAATGTATCTGGATGTGTGCTAAGCTTCTACACTCTATTTTCTTACTACTTATACTTAGTATTGTGGTGTGATCTGGATGTACTTAAAATGCTAGTATTCGTGTAACTTGGATTATATTTATAGCCAATATGCACGGATACCCTACCTAATACTTAAGATATGAATATTAAACTTATCTTAAGGATTAGTACTCATTCCTTATCTCTTGGGTTGAGTTATTGCAGTAGTTGTTATTTATTCGAGGAGGTTGTGTTTGGATTCTTCCCGAGTAATGCACCATCTCACTGCCAATCTGTTATCTATTAAACAAATTGCGTGTGGTGATAGGATGGGGAGTTACACCTACATTCATGTAGTGCATAATAATTGCTCAAGATAATGATAAGGGATATTCCAAGCTAAAAGCAGATATTGAAAATGGTCGCATAACAGATACATTTGCAAAAAGTAGTTTATATTTATCATGGGAAAAGTATTTGGATTCCAAATGATTCATACATTCGTAATCAAATTCTAACTGAAGCTCGCAACTCAGGGTACATAATTCACCCTGAAAATATAAAAATGTATAGAGTTTTGAATGAATCTTTTTGGTGGCCTAGACTAGAGAAAGATATAGTTAAACACTTTGCTAAATGTCTTGTCTGCAATGTGGTAAAAGTAAAACATCAAAAGCCAAGTGGACTATTACATAAATTAGATATCCCGTAATCGAAATGGTCTGATATTCCTATGGACTTGGTGATAAGATTTCCCAGAAGCCGTATTGGAGTAGATGCGATTTGGGGTAATTATAGATCGTATAACAAAATCAGCGCACTTACTTCTGATAAAGAAAATATATTTGGTAGAAAAGTTGACCAAGTTATATATTAAAAAAATAATAAAGCTTCAAGGAATCCTTAAAATTATTATCTCGGATCGTGATGGCAAATTTAACTCCCATTTTTGGAAGGTAGTACATCAACATTTGGGGATAATATTAGCCATGAGTATAGCATTTCACCTTCAAATAGATGGTCAGACTGAGAGAGTAAACCAAGTACTTGAAGATCTTCTTCAATTAAGCAAATGGGACATCGGCGGTAATTAGAAAGATCACCTACCATTAGTGGTGTTTGCATACAACAACAGCTACCAATCATGCATTAGAATATTTCCATATGAAGCTCTGTATGGCCGAAAGTGAACCACGCCATTAGCTTGGACTGATGTAGGTGATGTTCAGTTATATGGATCTGATCTAGTTGAGGAGACTAATAAGAAAATTCATCTGATAAAGAGCAGAATTGCTACCGCTCAAGATTTGCAACAGAAATATCATGATGCTAAACATCAAATGTTAAAATTTCAAATAAAAAATATGGCGTATTTAAAGGTGTTTTATTCTTTAGCAGTTGGAAGCTTGAAGTATGCAATGATCTATATGAGACTGGATATTGCCCATGTAGTGGGAGTGGTCAGCAGATTCATGGGAGACCCAGGAAAAAACCATTAAGATGCGGTCAAGTAAATTCTAAGGTATCTAAAAGGTACAGCGGGCAAAGCTCCAACGGGTATGTAGACTTAGATCTTGCAGGAGACGTCAATAGAAAGAGAAGCACTACATGTTATGTCTATGCATTTGGTAGTGCAGCTGTGAGCTAGATCTCCAAGCTACAGGATATTGTGTCTCTATCTACAATGGAAGCAGAGTACGTTGCCATTACGGAGGCAAGAAAGGAGATGATTTGGTTGAAGGGATTCATGGCTGAATTAAGGAAAGAGTAGAAGGATGTAAAGCTCAATAATGAAAGTAAGAGCACTGTTCACTTGGCCATAAATGCTACTTTTCATGCCAGAATAAAGCACATTCAACTCCGTTACCATTTCATCCGAACGCTATTAGAAGAGGGACAACTTGGATTGGAGAAGATTCACACTTCTAAGAATCTAATCGACATGCTTACCAAAGCAGTAATAGTGAGGAAGCTGAAGCTGTGTGCAGCTTTAGTTGGCCTTTGTATGTAAAGGGAGAGCGGTGGTGAGCCACACCACTATCCTTGATAGACACAGAAGAAGACAGAAAAGGGTCAGTGAAGGAAGCAGGGGAAGATTGCCTAGAAGTCTCTAAGTGGGAGATTATTGTGTTATGGAGACTTGATTATCCATGAAAAACACGTGCGTGGCAGCGTGCCGCAGCATGCTGAATATGAGATTTGAAGTGCCACATCACACCACGGTGCGCCTTTTCTGGAAGGTCGGGCGCTGAAGCGCGCCACAGTGCCCAGCGAATGACTGCTTTGTTCCAAGTCTCGATTTGAAGAAATCTAAGAGGTATTTTGGACTTCTTGAGTTTGAAATGGAGCTTGCAACTTAAGCCTAAGTAGTGGAAGAAAACATAAGGTTTTTTGGCAATCAGTTTGGAGGCTTTAGTGGCTGTGAAAAAGAGAACCCTAGAAGGAACCCTAAGGGAGTTGCTGTCCAAGGCAGGTCTTGAAAGGTGGTGAAGCAAATCCAAGTGGCAGTCTCTATACCTCCTCTCCATTCTAGAGTAAGAGTTTAAGCAATTTGTGTTATGGTGATAGCTCTTTGTAAACTCTGTAAACCTTGAAGCTTTCATAATGAATTTTCTCGTTGGTGTGGCTCCACGATTTTTCCCATTCTTGGGTTTTCAACGTATATGCTTATGTTTGGATGATTTCTTGTATTATGTTCTTCTTGTTGTCATTTTGTGATTTATAAGCTAGCTCGGTAACTGTCAATGCACCCCGATCCTCAAAGGCTTTGGACTTTGGTTTGCTTGTGTGCATTACAGGTGGTATGCCGCATTACTTGTCCTGCGCTCACACAATAACCATTAGGACTAAACTCGATTAAGAAATTAAAACCCTGAGTGACTTCAAAATTAGGGCTAACCAAAAATATCATTGGATAGAGTATATTTTTATGATCGTAATGTCCAAGTTTGTAAGCAATATAGATAGCAAATTTTCTCGAATTAATTTCTAAATTTTTGAAATTCAGAAAATTGGGAGAATTAAATACAAGTTTAATTTCAGCAATTTTGGTGTTGTTAGATTAAGAATATTTTAAAATGGCTACAGAAAATGTTTCATCGAATTTAGAGCTCCGGATTGATCAGAATTAATTTTTAAAGTTTTTATTTTCATAAATTATTAAAAAATAAAATATTGCTCCAAATTAAAATAAATTTATGCGAGTGTATTTTTTTCATCAAGATACACCTTCATGAGAAGTTTTATTATTTTCTAGAAAAGAAAATGAAGAGAGAGAAAGAAGAGAGAGAAAGAAGAAAGAAAAATGAGAGAGAAATATGAGATAAGAAGAAGGAAGAGAAGATCAAATTGAATACTCCAAACAATTATGACAAATTTTTTCTCATTCATCTCAACCAAATAATGAATGAGACAGAAAAAAATTAATTAAAAAACAATCTTATAAATACACCTCCCACCCCCCATTTCCTCATCCCCTCCCCACAGGCTACTCCTCCCCACCTCCCCCACTCCTCTTTTCCCCTCCACTTCCTCCCTCTCATCCTCGGCCACCATCGATTTTCCCTCTCGACCTCCAGTAAAGCCTCATCAATGCCAATGTAGGGCAAGAAATGAGAAAAAGATAAAAATTTTTCTATTATTTTTATTTCTTCTTAATAATAATAATAATAATAAAGTTATTATTATTTTTATTAATGTTATTATTATAACTATTATTTTATATCTCTATTTATGCAAATTTTTTTTCTTTTCTATATATGTTTATATTTTTTAATTTCTGTAACTTTTATTTTTATCATTTTCTTATATATGTATATATATGTCTTAATTTCTATAATTTTCATTTCTACCATTTTTTTTTCTATATATATATATATTTTCTAATTTCTGCAACTTTTATTTCTGTCATTTTCTTCTTCTTTTTCTATATATATATATTTTCTAATTTATATAATTTTTATTTCTATCATTTTCTTTTTTTCTATATATGTATATATTTCCTAATTCAGCAACTTTTATTTCTAACATTTTCATTTTATTTTATATATTTTCAAATTTTTACAACTTTCAATTTAGTTATTTTTCTTTCATTTAATATATATATATATATATATACTTAAAATAATAATAACTATTATATTTTAATGTATAATGATAAATAAATAATATAATATTAATATTGATATTTTTACTAAAACATAATGAATAATAATATCATTTTCATTTAATTATTTTATTTACAGTTTTTGCATCATTATTAAGTTTTTGACTTACTTTGATATATTTATATGAGATTTTGTTTTCATAAATTAAAATAAATGATCAAAAATTAGTATCATAGAGTCATTCAAGTTGATCTCAAGTCTATACAGACAATACGATTGGCTAGGATATACTGATATTTGGAGAAATAAGGAGACTAGACATAGCCTTTGAGGGGGAATGTGTAGTTAGTCAGGAACCCACATCTCTAATAGTTAGATAGACGTAACTAACTCCTCATTTATTCTATAACTTTGTCCAATATAATAAATATTATATATTGATGTATTTTCTTTTATAATGAGCACATATCTTAAATATGTATATTGAATTCATAATTGTGATTACTTGCAAGCATATCATACTTAAATATCACATTATATTTGTATATACTTCTCATCCAAAATCATGCTACTTAAAATTATATGCAAATTTTGATATCCTACATACCTTACTTAGACCTTTGTGTCTAATTAAAATTTTCTTTTCTTTTCTTTTCTTGGATCACCCTGTCATTTACACACACACACATACACACACTCTCTCTCTCTCTCACACACACACACACGCACACACACACACACACACACACACACACACACACACACACACACATATATATATATATATATATATATATATATATAACAGTTCAAGAACAATCTCAAGATCAAGTCTTTGAGGCAGAGCTAATGCATGATGGAGCAACTAGATGCTGATTTTTTTGAAGTTTTAAATTTTTGCTTAGTGTGTAATTAATTTGGTAAAACAATTATTATCTTTGTAATGAATATATTTCATTTATTATTCTGGTATTTCTGAATGTTATACTGAATATGTAAGTGTGTATTTTATACACCTCTAAATACACAATTATACTAAACCCTGATATAATTCTATGGAGTGAGCACCTAACGCTAGATTAGCTATGCTGACCCAGCAGCGGGTCGCCACAATCAAAATGGCTTCTTATGAAGCTTTGTATAGCAAAAAGTGAAATACTCCTCTCGCTTAGTAAGAAATGTAAGTGTTCAGCTCTTTAAATCTGAATTAGTTGAAGAAACCAATAGGAAAGTTTAGCTTATTCAATAGAGGATTTAATCAGCTCAAGATCAACATAGTAAATACCATGATGTCCATCATTGTCCTTTAGAATTCAGTGTTGGTGATTATGCGTATTTAAAGTCCAGCCTAATCAATGATATTTTTAGATTTGGCGTAATAGGAAAACTCAGTTCCCGCTACGTTGGACCTTTTGAAATATCAGCAAAAGTAGGGTCAGTAGCCTTCAAGCTAAATCCCTCTGATGATTTCTATGCAGTTCTTAATGTCTTTCATGTATCTTCATTGAGAAAATATCTTAGAGACCCTTCTCATTTAGTCCAACTTCAAGTAGTATATATTAAACCTAATCTTTCTTATGTGAAAGAGCCAATCAAAATCTTAGCTCATTATCACAAGCAACTAAGGAATTATTCAATTCTCATGCTGAGGGTTCAGTGGAGGAATCATTCTTTTGAAGAATCTACTTGCGAAAAAGAGGCATATTTGTATTGCAAATATCCAAAGCTCTTTGAAAACCATGGTACTTCTCCAACCTTATTTCAATTAATTGTAATTCTTCACATGAGTGATATTGGGGATGACGTCATTCTTAAATGGGGGAGTCTATAATAATCCAAGATTGTTACCCTAGCTAATCTAAGTAAACTAAGCTTTAATCCTCATTCTATTGGTTTATCTAGTCATAAAAATATAACCCTAAAAATTTGGGATCAATTGGAGCTCATTTGAGCTAATTCGTTATTTTGTCAATTTTAGGATCCTAAAAAATTAGCAAAATTAATTTGATCTCCAAATCAAAATTTGATTGCATTTTTGAATTTCTCACCCCCAAATTAGCTATGGGTGAATTTTTAAAAATTTTTGTAGATCATTTGGTGTTAAAATAGAATTAGAATTATTTAAAATATAAATTAATTAAAATATTTATTATTCTAATAAATTCTAACGATTAAACCTCCAAACTACATAATGGATATGCTTCATCAAAATCCATTTCTACCCTTAATCTTGCGGGTCACAGCTCTCCTCACTGAGATCCCATGGCACCCATTGGATCGTGGAAGCGATCCAACGTATGATCTTGCACCGCATTCTGATTTTTAAGTAATCGCATCTGGAATGTTGTGTTCCAATTATCGATAGATCAGACAGTTAGTGGGCGCCCATCCACTATTGATCTTCGTTCCGATCGCCCTCTCGTTGAATGATTCTTGACAGGATCACAACATCCTACCATTGTGGCAGTATAGGGAGGGATCCTGTCCCCCACTATCTCTCCTACTTCAATACCCTTCATGCCCCGATTCCTCCATGTGTGTTCCTAGACCAGGTTCGAGCTCACACCTTTGGGCCAATGCTTGGAACCCACTATAAGTTTGAATAACCAATTCTTCTGAGCTTTAAATAGCCTGGAATTAGCTATGAGTGAGCTCTTTCCTCACCGTATCTTCCCCTTTGTACCCAGGATTGTGCTCAAAGAACTTAGCATATGCTGCACCATCCTTGTAATCCATTCACATCCCTGCTTCTCCCAGCAAGCTTCCAAGGTGGTCAATGGGTCAAGCTTAGAATTCAAACTACTAGTGAACTTCTGTAACATTGATGAAGTGCCAGTGATTGATAGCAGTCCTTAGAACCATTCTCCACTTTGGTTAGCTCCGATCTTTGCAATCCAGGTACGCCACTTCACTATTGAGCTAATCTAGGTCAATTCTCATCAAATCCATTTCATTTGTTTGTGGCACTGATTGGTAAATGTGTCAAGTCTGATCAGCATTTAGTACTCGAGCCATGAGGTTTTGAGGCTGAAGTTCAATGTCGATTACGATTTGAGAAGATAATTGAAATTTATTTTGTAAATCCAAGTCTTACTAACAATTGAGGCTCAATCGAGTGTCTAATTGCAAGTAGGCCTTTTGCGTATCGTATGCTATCAATTAAAGACCCCGAAGAAGTCTGGGCTAGCCTGATTGGCGATTGAAGCAGCTCTACTTGAATAATGTTCCACAGTGCCATGGTGGAAGTAGATTTTTAAGGTTTCAAGCTTCCATTCAGGGTGCTGTCTGAGGTGTTTCCTTCGTTTGGGATTGCTGAAGGTGCAGGTTTTGAGAATTCAAGCTAACTTCTTCTCTGTGGGGATATAACTCCCCATAATAAACCCTAAAATTTAAGACATCATCAATTTATGGCTAGTAGCCTCCCGACGATCCAAGCCATGTCCCGTGGGCCTTTGTCTTGCAATCAGATGGCCATACCACAAGTAACGTGTAGGGATTGATGTTGGGTCTTGGGATGGTTGGAGTGCTTCGAATTCCATCTCTGAAGGTAACTCTAAGCCCACTATCGGGGATCTGCCTAGTGGGGAAGGTGAATGGTGCTGGATGGGGCAGAACCCTATCTCGCATAGTTTGGTTATCGAGTTTTAATTATAAACTGATTAATTGGATTTAAAATCCTCAAGGAAATTAGTTGATTAAGGGAAAACCCTATAATTCATTAATTCAAAACATTATTAATGAATTAACTTAGCCAATTTAAATCTAAATTGTATGATCTAATTTACCATTTTGATTAAAGAAATGCAAGGAATAATAAGCTGCAATAATATTTTGGTTTTTGTAATTAGATTTTCTAATTTAGCTTAATTACTCTAAAATCTTAATTAGTGATTATAAATCTCATTTGTTGGTCAAATTTCATAAGTATGATTTCTAAATGTTCATATGACAGAGGAGAACCTAATTAGGCAATCAAAATTTTTTTTGAGATATAATCTCAATAATCACCTCTTAATGACCTTAAAAATTGATTAGTGCATAATTAATTAATTTGAGCTCGAATTTATGAGATCCTTGTATTAATCATCTTCTTATGCCTTGCAGAATCTAGTGGTGACCTTGGATATCATTTCCATAACCTAATTATGTTAATCACTCTTCTTAGCCCTAAAATGTGATTTGTGTTCATTAGGCTCACCTTAAGCCAACTTGATATTTAAAATATTAATCCCTTAATTAGATAATAATAAACCTATTCGAATTGATTATAATTAATTTTAAATCCTAAATCTTGAAATCTTAATTTTTACCCTTATAGAGGGGCATTTTGGTCAATTTCCCAAATAATTGTTTTGGTGTTCTTAAACTCTAAGGACCTATCCAAATGCTTAAATCAGTAAGATAATTGATTAAGATCATTTTAGAAACCTTTAAGCTTAAAGAGTATAGTCTAAAAGACAAGCCCAAATTTCTTCTTAAATTTACTTAAAAAACTTATTAAGATTCTTAAGGTAGATCTTAGATCTTCAATATTGCTACTTTAAATGGAATTCAATGCTCATTAATTAACTTAGCTATTGCTTAGAATGTTCCTAATGCTTATCCTAAGTCCATGTCTTAATTAAGTTCTTAAACCCAACCTTAGTTAAGATCTTAAGAGCTTAGTCTTAATCCTTCAATCTTAGATTTTAGTAATTTATTTCTATTGAGTAATTGAACTACCCAATAGATTAAGCCATCTTAATACTTGTAATCTTCATTTCATTAAGAATTAAATTATATTCATGAACCATTTAGGAATCTCTTAAGTGCATAGTCCATCAGATTCTTTTTTTTTTTGCATAAGTGAATTCAACTCTATTGAATAATGAAATTATTAAATAGATTGAACCTAGTTTCCTAGATTTAGAAATTTAAATTGATTATTTTGTCTTATGACTTTAGACTTCAGCCTTTCAAAATTAGGATCTTTTCATCTTCTTTAACCTTCAGTCCTTATAATTCTCTATCTTTAGAATGAGATTTTGTGTGAAGCGTATATCCTAAGATACTAGGATCTTAGATTTAGAGCTTAAATCCTGATTATAGTGTTTAACTTTAAATCCATAAATGTTGATCTTCTAGATCAAGATTGGTTATGGGCTATTAAAATAAATTAATTCAATCATTGATTTATTGTTTAACTTTTGTAGATGAAATTTTTGATTTTGAATTAGAACTTGTTAACTTATAATGTTTAACCTTTAAGGTCGTGGATTTGAGATTTTACTCAATAGTAGAATATTGGAGATCTTGAGCTAGTATTCTCTCATAATAGATTGAATAATTATATTAGATAGTAATAGATATGACGTGTGTTTTTGTAGAGCCTTGTTTCCTTTGACTTTGTTTCTTTGCACGCCTTGTATTTGAGCCTTATACCTTGGGCATATGCAGTTGAACACAAGATACTCAAAGGGTATTCTATGTTAGTTTTAAAATGCATATACATTATTAAATCTTAATTAGCATATTCAGTACTTTCAGTTATCATCTCAGTAGTGTGTATCTTAGTTATTCTACCTCTACAATTCAGTTCTTTTGCATTAGAATCATCTCAAATCTAGCTCTGTGGTTAGCTGGATGATACATGTCTGATTTGATAGTCCGGCTCTGATCTAGCTCTGTGATTGGCTAGATGATACATGTGGGACTTTATGTTTAGTGGCTTCATTTTGCTAGTTTCTGTATGGCAGTACTAATTTAGGGACATCTCTAAATTCAGTGAATATTCAAATTCAGTAAAGTTTTTGTGGCTTTATTAGCTAGCTTTTTTGTTGTGGCATGTTTACTTATCTTTTTCTATTCAGCACAATTTTTTTTCTACAATTTGAATGCAGTCTTTTACTACTTATTATAGGGTGCTAAAATTAATTTTATTTTATACTCAGTTTTTAGTTTTACATCAGTTTAGATTTATTTTTTGTTAAATTATCATACTTTGAATGATCATATCTATATATAGGATTTTCCTTCATTTATTTTAAGTCTTATCTATATATATATATATATATATATATATATATATATATATATATATATATATATATATATATATATATATATATATATATATATTGCCTAACTATATTGCAGCTTCTAGTCGAGGTATGTTTTCATTATATACTTCTTTTTGTTAAGTTATAAATACTTTATTTATATCTTATCATATTTTTCTTGTTGCTTGTTGCACCTTTGTAGTTGCTTAAATATTCTTTAAATGTGATATCTTAAAAATGTACGTTTAATTAAATCATTCTAAAATGTACTTAGAGAATTGTCTAATGCAAGTTTTTCTTTTCTTATATGGGGGCCCTAGCATTGTGATACCGACAATATCAGATTCAGGGCTGTTCGTGGAGGTAGCTTTAGGTGATGAGCTGAGCCAGGAGGAGAACCTTCCTACTATTACTGAGGCTTAGCTAGTTTATCTTTTTGTTTATGAGGATGAGTGTGCCATCCTTTTAAATTTTAATTTAGTATTATAATAATTTATATTCAAAGCGCTTTTATTTCTTAGCACTTTTATATTGATTTGAACTACTATTCTTTACCTTCTGCACTATGCAATGGATGTTATACATATTCTTGCTTCCGCACTCTATTCTTGTATATATGAGGATGAATGAATTACATATTCAAGTGGCATAATCTGTGATTAGCAATAGATTAGGTTGCAAACCTAATTCGACTGTAATTGGGAATATTTCACACGGTGACCGCTCTATCGTAATCATGTTAATATTTGTATTAACATGACCACAATAGGGATGGGGCTCCACACTGTTGTATCGCTCTGGTCAGGCCTAGCACCGGATTGAGCTCGATAGTGCTCGATTAATTTTTGCAAGCAATCAAGGATATTAAGAATTGACAATTCAATGCCTAAAAATGCAAAACTAGAATACATTGCCAGTATCGAGAGGTACTTGATTTCGATGCTCAATGGATTGGCTAAGTTCATGCAGTGCCAATACCTTCCAGTCGATGCATCCCAACCTTTGACTGTTGGTCAAAATCAAAAAATGGAGTTGGAACTACATCCAATTGCCCTCGTAAAGAAGCTCAGGTGTGGGAAGGAGACAACCGTTGCGTACGGATGTCGGGGCTATTGTGGGAGTGGTCAACTCGAATTAGAAGGATAGTCCAGGTCCCCTGAATTCACCTGACCCTACCTGACCTGTGGAGCCAAGGCAGACCTTGAATGCATATCTATGCCGGGATCCATCGGGACTGTTGGATCTAATTTAGATTCAACGGTCAAGATCAGACCTCGCGGTGATGAGACACCAACTACAACGACCCTAGGTCATTTATAAGGTAAGAATTAATTTCCCACAATATTCAAATTCGTTAAATTCTCCAGCAAATTTCAGTTTCTCGTTAAAACTCCTGCTAAAATTTGATTTTTTTCAGTTTCAATCTTAAAGTTCGTTTATAGCTGAAATTGAAATTAAGACCCGTCATTAATGCATATTTAAATTAGTAAAACATAATTTCCTCATTTAGACTGATGGTCAAAATCAAAAAATGGAGTTGGAACTACATCTCAGGTGCGGGAAGGAGACAACCGTTGCGTACGGATGCTGGGGCTGTTGCGGGAGTGGTCAACTCGAATTGGAAGGATAGTCATGGTCCCCTGAATTCACATGACCCTACCTGACTATTCGAGCCAAGGAAGATCTTGAATGCAGATCTATGCCGGGATCCATCGGGACTGTTAGATCTGATTTAGATTCAACAGTAAAGATCAGATCTCATGGCGATGAGCCACCAACTGTAATGACCTTAGGTCATTTATAAGGTAAGAATTAATTTCCCACAATATTCAAATTCATTAAATGCTCCTGCAAATTTCAGTTTCCCGTTAAAACTCTCGCTAAAATTTGATTTTTTTCAGTTTTAATCCTTAATTTAGAAAGTTTTAAAATTCATTTATAGCTGAAATTGAAATTAAGACCTGTCATTAATGCATATTTAAATTAGTAAAATATAATTTTCTCATTTAGACTCATATTCAAGGCAAGAATTAGTTGTCCCTTTTTGAAACTGTTAAACCAATAAATCTCAGCTGAATTAGGAAGGCATGCATAGAATAATTAAGAGTAGTTACCGTAACTTGCTGCTAATGAGCCCGATTAAATCGGACGTGCGTTACATACGCATGTCCTATTTAATCGGAAGGAGCCGAAAGGCTTTCATAACCCTCGATCCCTATCGACTATTCCTCTCTATGAGCGATCCCTCACAGAAGAAACAGCAAAAGACAAGGGCATACCTGGCGGCCAGGAGACGCGATCCCTCTTTCCGCTCGGCACCGAGAGATAGACGTCAGAGGTTCGTAGTGCTCGACGTCTACTTGCGTGCGGCTGCCTTCAATCGACGCTGAGCAAGCAATCCAATGCCTAAAAATGCAAAACTATAATACATTGCCAGTATCGAGAGGTACTTGGTTTCAATGCTCAATGGATTGGCTAAGTTCATGCAGTGACAATACCTTCCAGCCGATGCATCCCAACCTTTGACTGATGGTCAAAATCAAAAAATGGAGTTGGAACTACATCCAATTGCCCTCATAAAGAAGCTCAGGTGCGGGAAGGAGACAACCATTGCGTACGGATGCCGGGGCTATTGCGGGAGTAGTCAACTGGAATTTGAAGGATAGTCCTGGTCCCCTGAATTCACCTGACCCTACCTGACCTGTGGAGCCAAGGCAAATCTTGAATGCAGATCTATGCCGGGATCCATCGGGACTGTTGGATCTGATTTAGATTCAACGGTCAAGATCAGATCTCGCGGCGATGAGCCACCAACTGTAATGTCCCTAGGTCATTTATAAGGTAAGAATTAATTTCCCACAATATTCAAATTCGTTAAATTATCTCGCAAATTTCAGTTTCCCGTTAAAACTCCCACTAAAATTTGATTTTATTTCAGTTTCAATCTTAATTTAGAAAGTTTTAAAATTCGTTTATAGCTGAAATTGAACTTAAGACCCATCATTAACACATATTTAAATTAGTAAAACATAATTTCCTCATTTAGACTCATATTCAAGGCAAGAATCAGTTGTCCCTTTTTGAAACTGTTAAACCAATAAATCTCAGCTGAATTAGGAAGGTATGCATAGAATAATTAAGGGTGGTTACCGTAACTTGCAGCTAATGAGCCCGATTAAATCGGATGTGCGTTACATACACACGTCCTATTTAATTGGAAGGGGACGAAAGGCTCTCACAACCCTCGATCCCTATCGACTCTTCCTCTCGGTGAGCGATCCCTCACAGAAGAAACACCAGGCGACAAGGGCATACCTGGCGGCCGATCAAGAAGCCAGGAGACGCGATCCCTCTTTTCACTCGGCACCGAGAGACGGACGTCAGAGGTTCGTAGCGCTCGACGTTTGCTTGCTTGCGACTGCCTTGAATCGACGCTGAGTCGACTCCTTCCGCCTCCTTTTCGTGTTGATCGCTCGAATCTCTGTCCGCCCGACGTAAGGTGAGAGCGCTTCTATTCGATCAATTAAAAAGGGAAAGAATATGTATATATATATATATATATATAATAATAATAATAATAATGATAAATACTAATGATAATCAAAATCAATAGTTAGGGATTTGCTTTGACCTACTAGTTCACTTTGCCCTTTATTTTGTTATGTCAAAATCTTATAAAGTAGGTTAAGCTTTTAAATGAAAATTGCCTTTGAGTATTGTGATACGTTTCAGTTATTATTTTATGGAGAGTTGTCCGTAAATTCTGCCAATTCTTTATATTAGTATTATTGGGGTTTAAGATCCCACTGCAGTTAACTTAGTAGGTTGAAATAACCTTAGAGTTTTTAATAATTATTTGATCGAAAGACTAGCTACTTTGAATCGATGTTTTTCCATAATAAGATGTAAGCATTTTAGCATATAATCAAAAATCGTAAGCTAGAGGTCTTTAATTAATATACAGTTTCATTACATTCATGCACAGTTACTAATGATAGAATCAAGAAATTCTCCGTTTGAATCAATTTGCAATATTTGTACGATTTGGGAAAATAAATATTTCAATGCTATTAAACACTTTAGTATAACCTATGCTACATTTCAAATGCATAGAAAAAGCTCACTTAGGGTTTAATAATATGCAAATTTTAATACTAATTTTCTCTAACATTAGCTTGTTCAATCTCTTAAACAAAAATGCATCATCAGTTAAGAAGAACGAGGGATCACAAGATTCATAATTAACACAAAAGCTTATAAATAAAAATATTAGTTTTTATAGAGCCAGCCAATACCTTCAAGGTTTAATAAAATCTCAATTATAATTTTTGCAGACACCTCAAATTTGTGAGTGATTATAGTTAAGTCAAACACAAAAAATACACTGGATATTATTTTTATGCTTTCTATCATTTTGCTGCTTAAGCATCGCTTTGAACATGTTTTATATTATTATACTTTACTCTTACTGCTAGTCATGTAAGAGAAGCAAAATGATATTTATGTATCTTGTGAATATTGCAAAGGGTTTCGAAATAGAGGTTGAATTAAGTTAGGGAAGGGGCTAGTCCATCAGGAGTTATAAGGGTGCCATCTGGAGCCTTTGAGGGGCCCAGGTGAAGGTCATGCTTAACTACATATATGATGCCATCTAGAGCTTTTAAAGGGGGCCTAGGTGAAAGTTACCATCTCGAGCCTTAAAAAATGCCCAGGTGAAGGTGCCATCTGGAGCCTTTAAGGGGCCCTAGGTGAAGGTCATGCTTAATAACATTTTTATGATTTCAGCCTCATGGTTCTGGCTTTGCCCATCAGAACTGCTAACATTGCTTCTTAATATCAAGTCATAAACATAAACATAAATTTTTACGCTATTATTTCTTTTCCATTTGAAAACTTGGCATGTGACAAAAAGGAAATTTATTTTGCAGGAGGCATTTTCATCTTTTATTTGCAATAAATTTTATTTTCCTTCAATTATTATCATTTCTTTTGCCTTTCACTTTTTGCCTAAAATATATTTTTAATATCCTTTGTATTTAGAATGTGCATTAAGGTATTATTTTTATAATACAAGATTAAATACAGCTTGATGAAGCTGATATAATTTAAAAGACATGGCACAGCAAATTAACGGATTCTAACTGCGCCCTTCAAGGGATAATTATGCTTGTATAATAAAAGTTATGTAATAAAGTCAGGATGTTATTTTAGTTTAAATTGAATGAATGCTATTTCTTACACTTGAATGACTCTGGATATATTTAATTGCTATTTTACCTAACTGCCAATATGATCCTATGGAAAGATGCATCCGATATTAGATTGGTTGTTACTAACCTAACATGGGTCATCACAGTTGGTATTAGAGTAGGATTGGAAGTGTTGGAGTAAAATAGTAATTGACATAAAAGCCATAATTGAGAAATCATTCAATTTAAAATACAAATAAATTGGAACAAAATACTTGGTAGAGAACCAGTGACATAATAAGGCTATAGTTAGAATAAATCATCTTGTAGAAAACTAGTGACACAATAAGGCTATTATTAGGACAACATTTTGTAGAAAAACTAGTGACATAATAAGGTCATTATTCAACAAGTTATAAGTTTGGATATTTAACAGATGAATTCCCCTAATCATTCGGCAGAATACTCGGAAACTGACTTAAGCTAAGAAAGATCTTGGCAAATGAACTTCCACGAACCTAATTTCAGCTCACCTACTCTTGAAGATCGGATTCGAGAATTGGAGGACAAGGAAGAGGAACGCGGTGAGAGCTTGACAAGGTTCATGTGTGTCTCCTACGAGAAGATTACTAGCCTCCAAAAAGAGGTGCAAGAACTGAAGGAGACAACTGAGGTTAGTACTTCCTAAATTGGCAGAATTTACTCTAGAGAAATAAGAAGAGCATGAAGAATGCATTTCAGAGGTGGAAAGGAAAGTGCATCACGAGACCCGCCAAATGGGCATGCAGCCTCAACTTCTAAGAAGAGGAAAATGACCAATAAGTATATGAAGCTTTGGGTTGAAAGCCTTAAGAAATTCATTTAGAATAATATTTTCTTAAGAGTAAAATTATGTGTAATAGGAGAAATTAGTTGTATATTTATTTCTATTAACTTTCTCTTGCATCAAATATTAAATAATGCATTCAAATCTATATTTATCGCAATCACCCTTCTTATAGATGAATCCAGAAGAGTACTATCCAAAATTACCTGTAGAGACTCCAGTGAAGGTCTCTCTACCTCAAGGACCATCAAAAAATAAAACAGAAAGGCTATTAGAGATGATGGCACAGATCATAGCCAAACAAAATGACACTACTATTTATGCGCCTAGGTCTATGTCCGCACCTCACTCAGAGCATCAGCACAAAACCAATGAAGCCTTAAATGCTTTCATGAAGCTGAAATTGTCATCTTATGATGGGACTACCCACCAATGGAGGCGGAAGATTGGATTCAGGAGGTAGAGGGCAAGCTTGAAAATATGAAATGTGCGGCCACCGATGCAGTAAGGCTGGATAAGAGCCTATTTAAAGGGGATGCAGAATGGTGATGGATGGTCACCTACAGGACCAAGTTTGTTAGGTTGGACTTGGATGACATCAACTGGGAAGAATTTGCTGAGGTATTTAGAGCCTGGTATATACCCCTATCTGCTTGAAAGATCTTTGAGGATCAATTTATCAGATTAAGTTAAGGGGAAAAGAGTATAGCGGCTTATAAAACTTAGTTCAGTTCACCAAGTTATCCTGTTACGCCCATAAGCTGGTAGACACAGAAGCCTCCCGGTGCATCTAATTTTTGGATGGGTTAAGAGACTCTATTTGGACTAGTTTAAAACCATTCAGGCACACCGACTTTGCGGAGCTATTGGACTGTGCAACCATGCTGGAATACAACAAGCAACAGATAGCTGAACGCCAAGGGAAAAGACAACATTCCTCCACAGACTCCCGAGAGACTTTCTAAAGGTCTCGATCCAGTAACCAACCTAGAGTGTACCAGATCACGACACAATCAACTAGGGAGAAGACAAACTCAGAGTGCCAACGACCACACCACAATGGCAGATGTTTTCACACCGGCAACAAGTGCTACCGATGTGGTCGACCAGGTCATAATTATTGAGTTTGCAGAACCGTTAGAAATATTGATGGGGATGTTCCTATCACTCATGCATCAGCCCCAGGGGACAAGTATGCCCAAGCATCTACCCCCGCCTCTACGCTAGCTCGAAAGAATGGACCCACTATGGGACCTTCCGCCACTGCAAGGGTTTATACTCTAACTCCAGTTCTGGCTTCGGAGGACCACAATGTCATGACAGGTATTTCTTATTGCTTGCTTAATAAATTGTTTTCTAAGGGTATTACTATCATATCATTAAATATTAGGTACCTTACATTTCCTCGATCACCCGTGTATAACTCTATTTAAAATGGGTGCAAGCCACTCGTTTATTTCTGAATTGTTTGTTGGAAAATTACAATTATCATGCCTCGAGTTAGAAGAGAAACTAACTGTGGGATTACCATCCGGTGCCAACATGAGAGCGAGAAATTTTGTGAATGTGATATTCCAATTAGTGGCGGAGCATTTGAAGCCACCTTAGTAGTCCTCCCTATTGCGAATTTTAACATTATCTTGGGGATGAACTGGCTAACCCGCCATCAAGCAGTGATTGACTGTCAGTGTAAGAAGGTCACCCTCAAGAAATCAGGAAGACTAGTGGCATTTGTAGGTAGACTAAGCACCACCACATCACTCATCAATGCCTTACAGGCAACCAAATTGATATAGAAAGGCTGTGAAGCTTTTGTAGTGATGATGATGGGAAATGAGGAGGGAGCTACTACTTTAGCCTAGACAAATATTGCAAGAGAATTTCCAGATGTGTTTTACGAAGAATTGCCAAGAATACTTTCTGTGCGGGAAATAGATTTCTCTATCAATCTAATTCCTGGAATGCTACCAATATTAAAAGTACCCTACAGAATGGCTCCAAAAGAGCAACAAGAGCTGGACAATCAATTAAAAGAGTTGCTTAATAAGGGCCTCATTCTCCCTAGCATGTTACCATGGGGAGCTCTTATGTTATTTGTCAAGAAGAAAGATGGTACTATGAGAATGTGTATTGATTATCGAGAATTGAACAAAGTCACAATCAAGAATCGATATCCTCTTCCTCACATCGATGACTTATTCGATCAACTCGCTAGAGCAGTAGTATTTTCTAAAATTGACCTACGATCTGGATACCACCAGGTAAGGATAAGAGATGAGGATATACCAATGATGCCAGATTTTCAGAGCAAAAATGACGGCTACTAATTCGAGATCATGAACAGGATAGTTCTTTTCATGCAGTTTTAACTGATGAGATGCATAGGCTATAACATTTCCTTCCTGCATTAGCACACACCCTAAACCTATGCCAGATGCATTGGTATAGACTTGGTAGTTGAGGCCTTCCTTATGTAAGGCTAGAACTAGTGCAGAGGAAAGAGCATCTTTTAATGATTGAAACACTTTCTCACATTCTAGACTCCAGATAAATTGTACTGCTTTCTGTGTCAACTTTGTGAAAGGAGACGCAATTTGTGAGAAGCCTTTAACAAATTTTCTATACCTCATCCTAGGAAACTCCTGATATCGATCACGGATTTTGGTTGTGACCAACCTTGAACTACGCTTACTTTATTTTGATCGACTCAGATTCCTTGAGAGTCAACGACATGACCCAGGAAAGTGATTGAGTCAAGCCAAAACTCATATTTGGAATATTTAGCATTTAGCTCATGACTTTGGGGCTCTTCTAGTACTAATCGCAGATGGTTCTCGTGATCCGTTTTACTTTTTGAATAAATCAGAATATCATCGATGAAGACAATGAAGAATTTATCTAAATATTCTTTCAACACGCGCTGCATTAAATCCATAAAAATAGATGGCACATTCGTTAAGCCAAAGGACATTACTAAAAATTCATAATGTCCATAGCGGGTTCTAAATGCCATTTTCTCCACATCTGGATCTTTAACTCGTATTTGATGATATCCCGATCACAAGTCTATCTTTGAAAAAACTTTAGCTCCAGATAACTGGTCGAATAAATCATCAATATGAGGTAGAGGATACTTGTTATTGATGGTTACCTTATTTAATTCCCTATAATCGATGCACATTCTCATCGATCCATCTTTCTACTTTACGAATAAAATTGGCGCTCCCAAGGAGATGAACTTAGACGAATAAGACCTTTCTCCAATAGTTCTTGAAGTTGTTTATTCAATTCTTGAAGTTCTTTTGGCGCCATACGATACAGAACTTTTGACAGCGGTTGAGTTCCGGGAATTAATTCAATTGCGAATTCTACTTCTCTAACTGGAGGAAGACCGGGTAGGTCTTCGGGGAAAACATCAGGAAATTCACAAACTATACGGTTCTCAGAAATAGGCACGACTTCTTTCTTCTCCCCCAACATTGTTACAAGATACAGATCGCGTCCCTTCCTGACTAGCCTTTCTGTCGTCATTGCATGGAGCAACGATGCTTGGGTGCTAAATCTTCCCACGAATGATTTTGATTTACTTCCACTGCCAAAGTTATTTTCTTCTTTTGGTAATTTATGGAAGCACTATGCTGGCTTAGCCAATTCATGCCTAGGATTATATCAAAGTTTGCGATTGGCAATACAATTAACTTAGCCCCATTATTTTGTTCCCCAATAGGAATATCTATGTTGCAGAATTGTTGGGACTGCATACGGGCTCCGGAAGGTAACGTGATGCCCAATGAGCTAGCTAATCAATAGGTATGTATTAAAAAGGATGTTACAAGATTTGTCGTTTATTGATAAGGTGCCTATGATTATAGTAACTTAATAAGAATAGCTACTCAAACATTTAAAATACTGAAATAGTAAAGACTGATTACTAAAACAGTGAGAATTGAATAAAAATTAATTTAAGGCGTACTTAACACTACATCGTTGTCCTCAGGAGCAAAGGCAGGAGTTAACATATATACCCTGGTAGGTGCTGAGGGTTGTTTGTTCTGGGGCCTTTGACCCTGACGATCGTGATTTGGCCTTTGTGCCGTTACAATTGCCTTTGAGTTTAAAGTTCGAGCTGGCATCATAGCAGGAGCAGGCTCTCGGTTGTTCCTTGGTTGTGCACGGAATGCTTGCTTATGATGGGAGTGGTTGATGAGCACTCTGTTGATTGTGTTCCTCTCATTGCATTCAAAATAGCGGTGGCCTTTACAACCACCAGAAAAATATACACCATCGAAGTGGTAGCATTTCTCGTACAGATGCATTCGTTTGCATTCAAAATTTTGAGGTTAGGGTTGTGTAGTTTACATGTTATAGACTTTTGCCACCTTATGATGGCCAAAATGTTCCTTCCTCGGCTGCATTAATATTGCCTTCCTTTTCTGGTCCAGTAGATCTTGGAATCCTTCTTGTAGATGGGCAGCCTCGATTAATTCAATCAGAGTCTTGATCTAACAAGATACTAAGTGGGCTTTAATAGAGTCTCTCAGACCCTTCGAGAAATGATGGCATCTAGATGCTTCCATCCTAACTAGGTCCGGAATGAAACGTGACAATCTCTGAAATTCTTGTTCGTAGTCGAACACTGAATTATTACCTTGTGTGAGATGGAGGAGTTCATCGTCCAGAATTTCTTGAGCTAATGCCGGTATGAACGCTTCATGGAACACTTCCAAGAACACATCCCAAGGAATGTCCTCTACTTCATAATCAGCAAGTTTGTTATTCCGCTCGTTCTCCCACTAGTACTCAGCTACTTCTTGAAATATATGAGTTACTAGGCGGATGGATTCAGAGTTAGGGCACTTAATACTGGCCAGGTTCTTCTCGGCCACTTTAAGCCAGCTCACTGTGTCCATAGGGTTTAATGCTCCATTGAACGTAGGAGTTTGTAGATGAAGGAAACTATGTAGGATTCTGTTGCTTGTATAATGAGAAGACAATGAGGATCCTGATGGGGGTGCAGGTTGTTGTCTAACTAAGAGGATAAGAGCATGTGTCCCTTGTGCCTGTTGCCCATTTCTATTTATTAAGGCCTTCAATAAACTGGCCATAGGGTTGGACTCCTCAGGTCCTCCTGACGATGCGACCGTATTCTTAATTGGAGTAGGAGTAGATGGGGAGCCATGATTCATGATTGCAAATAAAAGTATGAACTCAGAAACATAAAATTTCATTATAATTTCATTCATTCATCTCTTTCTCAAAAGAGAAGACACATGGATCCACAAAACACATAACTGAGATGAAAAAAAATGACATAATAAGATCTCCAGAATCTAGTTACAATATTCTATCCAAAAGGCAGCACAGAAGTCATCATATATGACTATGTGGCTCCTCCAAGCTAATCTCCTATATACTCAATACCACCAATGACTCGCTGATCCCCTCAGTAGGATCTCTACAATCTTCAGACGATAATCCTCCGGACAAGCTGTCTCTCGAAGTGCTGTAGTAACGCGGTCCAACCATTCTTTGGCGAGTGCTGAAAGACTGGTGCCTCCAAAGGATGAATTGATAAGGATTTTATCTAGCACCTCAACTCCTCGAGGTGACACTTTGTCGACGACCCTCCCGTAGATCTGTCCATCTCGGAGGTCATCTATCCAGTAGTCGTCAAACCTCCTAAGGTAGAACCAATATGCTGACTGCGAGTAATTCATCCCTAAAATAACTCAACTTATAAGTTTTTCATTCACAATTTATCATTACTTTCAAATTCATTCAAATCCTAAGATGTCAACCTTGATATTAAGAATATGCATAGTTTTAATCAAGTTATTATGTGCATTAGATTCCTAAGGTGTCATTATTCTAGACATAGTCAATACTTTCCTTTTTAATGAACGTTTGGATGTTTTCTTTTTATTACACTTAGTAACTTGTGATCTTGACTTGAAGTAGAAAATAGATCATAAGGTAGATAGGAACAAACTCCTTATCTGACACTTTATGATACTTCTCTGATACCAACTGTAGCACCCCGCCCCGTCGCGGTGCGCAAAAGACAAGTATAATCATAATCAGCGGTGGAGCGGTGCGCTCTCGAGAGAACGAGCTTACAAAAACTATCTCCCCGAATAGGCTAAAATACTGAGCTACACTGAAGGCTGCTAACTTGAACCTAAGAGTAGGATCGAGAGTCAATACTTAAGATAAGAGTAGATTACTTGTCTTAAGTATTAGACTAATACATACATTAGATTTAAAAAGATAAATATGATTCTAATATATGTTATCAACATATCAGCATTTCTAGTATGCTGATCACATTACAATACTAAGTATAGTAGTATAACAGAGTGCGGAAGTTAAAGCAAAACATCCAGAATACATTCATCATAGAGCAGTAGTAAACATTCGTCTCAGAAAAGAAAAGTAAAATACATCCAGAGTTATTACAAACTGATTTAAAAGATGAAAGATAAAGTCTATCTAAAGTACTAAAATAAGCAGTAAGCAAAAGGTGGAAAGCTGATCCACTAAGGCTCCACGTACTCCTCCAGGATCTCCTGTAGGTCCTCCTGCCCTGTCTCCATAAGCTGCTCGGGATCTAGCAAATTGCTGGATCCCAAAAGTACCCCGTGTTAAACAAGTAGTCTAACACATCGTAACTAACTAAGCAGTTCTAAAGTAAATGCAATAGACAGCAAAGTAAACACGACTGTAGAAAATAATAGTATAGGCACTATGTAACTAGAACTTAAAGACTAAGCAAAGTAAAACTGCATGACAAGTAAATACTGAAAGTAAACAAAAATATTAAAAGCTCAGAAATCAATGTGAATAATGTCCAATACTGTACTATATATCACTGGAATGATGCACCCAAAAATGCCACAAAACGGTATACCACAGTATGTAACGGAGCTATCGCTGAAAGGCTATGAGTCCTACGGTCCAATGTATACATACACCCAGTTGGGAAGACAGTACGGTGATGCCGATGCATCCTAAAATTCCCCAGACAATGTATGCAACATTTCGTAACCTATAATTTATCACTAATACTCATGCATCACTACTGAAATAATTTCTCAAACTCATGCTCATGTTTATGCCCATGCTTCTATTCTATATGAGTAAAATTCAGAAATCCAGAAAACTTTGAATACCGATAATAAATTCTAGGTCTCCACTGTACAGAATCCTGCTAAGAGGATTCTGACTACTAGCTTCTAAAACGATGATTGGTTAAAGTTGAAGATTTACTTAAAGATTATTAGAGGGATGATTGTATACACATATTTAGCACGTTTGCAAGAAAAGTGATTCTATCACTTAGTTTGATTAAGCCACCCTAATGAAGCGATCTTCGATAGGAGGCATCGCCCGTTGGCGATTTGTATCTCAAGCTAAGTTATTAAGGTGCCTAACTCATAATCACACTCTGTGTCTTATAGAAGGTGATTCTAATTGCTTAGTTTATTTGAGCCACACCTATTGAATTGGTCTTCACTAGGAGGCATTGCTCGTTGGCAATTTATATTTCAATCAAACTAAGGATTGAGTACATATTTAATACACTCTTAGTCTTGGGAGATTTACTCTAACGGAACTGTATTCATCTAATCCCTCGGGATAGCACCTACTTATAAGTCCACATTGGAGTGAATTAACCAATCTTGAATACTACTGAAGTAATCCATTACTATGGGTATACCCTACTATACCCAACTAATAATCTGGGTTCTTAAGTGATTCCTACCACGAGGGGTTAAGATAAACTTCTAAAGTTAAGGGATCATCTAAGCATCTACCTCAATAAGTTATGCAAAGTCCTCCTACCTCAATGTATATTCAAATTTAGGTCTTTAAAAAATTTCAGAAATGATCTTGTATTTAGATACTTAAGATCTCACACTCTTAACTCTACTATTAACACTATAGGTTTTACTTATCATTTAGACTTAGGATAATCAGATCAGATGATTAAGTCATCTAATCATAGCTTATTCTATGATCATGGGATTTAAATCAAGATTATTAATAGAGTTAGATCACTTGTTTAATCAATATGGTTCTGTTAATCTTATCATGCTAATAGTCTTTTTTAGGATAAAATTAAGGATCTAAGGTTTAGATTCAGATTAAGCAATCTTATATGTTTATTATTAACCTTAACATATCTAATCTAAATGTTTAAGATCAATGTCAAATAATATGCATTATTGGAATAATGTCAATTACGTTATCTTACAATCAAGCCAATTTAGTTAAGGTTTAAGGATTTGGATCTTAACTAAGTAGAAGAGGGTTTCACCCCTACTCATATCTAGTTAAGATCAAGGATTTATTTATAGATCAAATGTCAAATCAGTGAATTAGGTGTGTATTATTGGTGGCAATCTTAGACTTAGATCAAGTCTTAATAGCTTGATCAAAGTCTTAAGACTTCTTAAGTTAATTAAGGTGATTAAGTTCTCCAATTTTATATTTATTCAATTTATACATCATAAATTAGCATACATTGTTTCCATACATTTACCTTACTATTATAAAACATATTAATAGGAAAATTAATAAAAACATAAAGTAATTAGTGCTAATCAAACCCTAAATCCATTCAAAAGGATTAGCAACTAATTACAAATCTAGCCATCAAAATTTCATACAAATGGGCACATAAGTTCTATTTACTCCTACAATTAATCAGAGACTAAGTTTGCTAAGATCCAATATCTACAAACCCTAATTTTCACTAATCATGGTTTAATAAGATTAGGGCATAAGTTAAGGTACAGAGATCAGAAAAGTAATTCACTTAGCATATTCATTTTAGTCATCATAAGCAAATTAATGGCACCCTAAATATGTAATTTTATTAAGTATAATTGCTAATCAATCCTAATCAAGATCTGCAATAATTATGTAAGAATGGAAAATCTAACCATTAGATGTTCAATATTATTTTTTATTCAGATCCCTAAGTATTTTTTCATCAATTTCGTATATAATATCATAGGATTTGGACCAGTGGATTAAAAGTTAATCAATTAATTTATTCTATATTTTTCTAATTTAATTTTCCTATAATTTGATTAATTAGATTCTTTTTCTTAAGGAAAATTAATCCAATTAATCAAATTTATTTAAAATGGGCTCAGCACATTAGCCGAACCACGCGGGTCGACCAAAGCCCAAGGAACCAGGCACTGTCGCGTAGGGCGGGTCATGGGCTGACCTAACCCGTACAGTGCCGTCATCACCAACCCCTGTTCCCCGACACCCAGGGAATTAGGGTTGGCTTCCGCAGCAAAATCCCAAGTGTTGCAGTCACGCCGTGACCCCTAATTGATCCTCACACCATCAGTGGGCCAAGATGCTTCGATCGAACCCCTTAGCCCCTTGTGAGGTGGTCAGGGTAGCCCAGACCTTACTCATCCGAGAGGCTCACCTCAAAGCTACTGTGGGGAGACAATTATCCCCACAGAGGCCACGCTAGACTTGGGGCTCAATCCCAACACCATCAGGGAGGTGAGACAAATTGAAGCTCTTTGGCCTGAGGGCCTGATGTGGGCTGGATCGTCAGGGCCTTACTCAACTCGTGGTGTTTCGTAAGGACTTAGCTCGATCGATCAATTCGATTGATCAGGACTAGCTTAGAGCTTAGGTTCGATAGCCTTGGGTTTGTTTTGACAATACGCATGATTATGAATCGAAAGGAAGAGGGTCTGAGCCCAATTGGCTCAGGCCGAGCAAACGGGTGTATCTAGTTTGACAAGGGAGCTCGAAACAATCGACTGAGGGCTCGGTTGGCTTTAGTTGAGGTTCTAGATGCTACAAAAGATCCTGAACACCAGGAGAGCCTACTATCAATGGTTCGGGAGCTCCTGGGATAGCCTACACAAGCTCGAACAGATGGCATTAATGAAGAAGAAATAGTGGATAATTGAACTCAATTAAGCAGCAAAGGGGCAAAGGGAGGATTACTGAGGCTATTTATAGCCTCAGACGAGCTCATAGAAGCTTCCAGAGGGTTGGCTCGAGCTGGGAAAGACCCGAGAGGTCGGGCCATGGCTGAGATCTCAATTTTCCTAATTGAACTCGACTGGGTCACGAGGCCCAATTAGGACCAATATGCCATTGAGGGAAGATCCCCAATGGCATGCTGAGGTGGAACGAGTAGTGGGGGATAGATCAGGTTGTCCAGAATCCACATGATTTCTTCGGTCAATCACGGGCATGGCGAAGATGAAGATCCACAATGCGGGTGCGCTGTGGGCCGTCTAATGGATTGATCAGGATCGCGCAATAGTCCTGATCCTTCAGATCCTAATGGCCGGATCCGATTTGATCCACATCGTAGAATTCACAGGGCGCATCTGACGGCTGATCCTCGGTTCCGCGGGATCTAATCCTAGCCGTCGATTATTTAAGCGTGACGCTTATATTTATGGGACCCCACTGTCGCCTATGATAGCGCAAAACTAAGCACCTATATGAAGACAATTGCAGTATTCTCCGTGCACCTGCTTTTTGGGAGTCAAATTTCAAATTTTTAATTGCCCAAAAGGCACGGTGCTCCAATTCTAGCGGGAGATGACATGATTTACCATAAGTGAGCTTATAAGAAAACATTTCTAGAGGGGTTTTAAAAGCAGTTCTATATGCCCATAGGGCATCTTGAAGCTTTGAAGTCCAATCCTTTCTATTTTGATTTACAGTTTTCTCTAAGATTTTCTTAAGCTCCCTGTTTGAGACTTCAACTTGCCCGCTCATTTGAGGGTGGTAAGCGGTTCCCACCTTATGTCTCATCCCATAGCTTTTTTGGACACTCTCCAACTGCCTATTGTAGAAATATTTTCCCCCATCACTGATTAGGAATCTGGGTGTGGAGCCCCACCCCTTAATCCACCGTATTAAGCTAAGGGGTGGCGTGTCACTCTGGCTAACCCTTCACTTATCATTGGATTATAATGAAATCCACAATCCACCTAATAAGGGAAGGAGTAAGCACAGAATCAAATAATAGTCACTATCTAAGTAAAACATACAAAGTGCGAAAGCTAATTAAAAATGAGAAACATCCAAGCATCACAGTACAAGTATAATGAAATATGACTCAGAATAAATAGCATATAATAATCTAAACACACAATCATAAGTACTTGTATTATTACAATAATTTAAAGTTTAAGAATAAAAGTGAAAATACACTCATCCTCATATATAAAAACTAAGTAACTAAATGTCCTCTGGTCAAAGCTGCTGCCCCTCCTCTAAGTAAGGCTCCTCATCAGGTACAGGATCCTCAAGCCGCTCAATACTTGACATTGTCGGTTTCACAATGTAGGGCCCCAGCCAAGAAAAAATAAAATATTGTGCTAGATAATTGTCTAAGTACATTTTAGGCTGATGAATTTTTGTGTATTTTATAATATCACCATTTTACATTTTGTAAGCAACAACTGTATCAAAAATAGGAGCGACTAGCAATACAAATAGAAAGGAAAAAGCTATAAACAATCATTTATAACTTAAGCAAGAAAGAGGCAAAAACATGCCTCAAATATAAGCTAAACATGGTAGGCATATATAAATAACTACACAAGTGCTAAAAGAAAATACTACATTCTAAACATGCTGGTGATCAAAAAGAAATATACAAATTAAATAACTTAACTCAGTAATGATACATATAATAGTAGCAAAACTCTAACACCCTAATATATATAAGCTGAACAAAGGAACAGCTGACTAAATAAAAATACTGAAAAGTAAGCCAAGTATCAAAACTGTACATAAATCTGAATATCTATGTACTAACTGCTATATCAGAAAAATTGGCCAATCTAGCCCATATATATATATATATATATATATATATATATATATATATATATATATCCATTCCCATAGTCTTTCTGGACTAGGGCAAATATAAATATATATATATATATATATATATATATATATATATATATCCATTCACTTTGTTTCTGTGGATATGTCCAGAAATAGATGAGGAGTCAAGCACATCTGCAAGACTATACAGGTTCCAAACTTAACACACACTCCTCAATGAGTAATGTTAAGCCTCCTTATTACTCCTTACCCCTGTCCATTAGAGTAAATGTGCACCAGAATCCACCCAGAAACTGAACCCAAAGGCAAATGTTATCCTAATTATTCTAAGTTCTTATTTCATACACAAAATTCTCTTATTTGATATGTCCAAGGAAGTAAGCACAAAAGCAAGGAATGCATAGTAACAAAATATCAAAAGTAAGCAGGGGACTCTACTAATATGGTGATATCATTTGTTTTCTAATTATCCATTCTAACTATTCCAAGTTACACAAGTTCAGAATCACCATTTTCCTACTATCAAGTGTAACTTAAAAACTCGTCTTTATAGGTTACAAAAATATTAGGACTAGTTATGTCCTAATATGCTGAATCAAAGTCAACTATAAGAGTTAAATAATAAATCATCACGACCTAATTAATGATTTTAGACGTTCTATACTAAGCTCTAATCAAAACTACTAAACTATAGATTATAGATCAAATACCCTGAGATTGGGTTTAATCACATAATCCAAGAAGGATAAGGCCTAAGTTCTATGTTTCATTCTAAAAGTGATCAACTAATTCAGGCAAATTCTATTAAGTAATTAAACTTAATAGGATAAATCTCTTACCTTAAATCTAGAGTTAAAAGACAAAATAATCAAAATAAGTTACAAAACTCTAGAAACTAATAAAACCAAGGTTTTATCCATTGAGTAACCCATTTACTCAATGAATAAACTCTAACCTATTATCTAGTCCTAGTTTTAAAAATGATCCTTATGGAGGTGTAAATATCCTAAGAAAAGACTTAGAAGGATTTTCAAGTATCTGATGAATTGACCTAAATACTGATTTTACTCACATAAATAATTCTAATATAGTTCTAATGTTGGTTTTAACATTTTTAAAAGACTAATTAAAGGTTAAGGGTGTTTAACTTAAATTTTGGGCAAAATGACTAGTTTGTCCCTACTCAAGGGTCTAAAAGTCAACTTTTGATTTAAGGGTCCAAATTAGAGTTTCTTAATTCCAAATGATTCATTACTATTCAATATAAAGATTGACAGTAAGTACACTCAATTTGGGTGAGAAACGGTCAAGTTATGACCTAATAAAGGGTAGGGGTATTTTGGTTATTTTCTAATTTTCTAGGGTTCAGATCCTAAATATTATTTTAGTTTATTGATGACACTGAAATTCTAAGTTAGTTAGCATCTTGAATTTTTAGATTTGGAGTTGAATTGACCAAATTATGGCCATTTGAATCTTAGGGACATTTTGGTCAATTTTCCCAAAAGAACTATGAGGATCTATGGTTGACTTTTGTCTTGATGTCCAAATGGGAAAACTAATACTACTACAGTGATGGGGCCATTCTTTTGAGTATTTTAAGACCCATATTGACTATGTTTGGTCAACTATGTCAAAAGTTATGGGATCTTAAATAGGTCATAAAATGCTACTTCATTATGCATACCCCGAAATTAATTTTTACACTACGCCATTTGATCCATTTTATTTTTCTGATTAAAATGAGACCTATATTAGCAATGTTTGGATCATCATACAAAAAGTTATTAAGCTTTTAAGTTCTATTTAATTTTTAATTAATTAAATTACTGTTCAAAAATACAATTTATATTATTTTACTATTTATTTATTCAATTTATATTAATTTACTATTCATTCCTAAAGTTTAGATTATATTTTCCTATATTTAATAATTAATTAATTAATCTGTAATTAATTAATATTAATTATTAATTAATCTATTATTTAATTATTTTAAATATAATATTATTTTTATTATTGTGTAATTAGGCTTAGGTTAATTACTATTTAAGTTAACTTAATTATCTATTAATATTTAATTAGGAATAATTAATCTTAATTAATTAATACTAATTATAGCTTTAGTGTTTAATATTAATTAGTTATTACTAATTACTATTAATATTTAATTAATATTAAAATAATCTTAATTATCCTCTAATTATTGATTATGCTAATTAATTATAGTTAATTAATTAATTACATAGGGTTGCTGTTCAAATATCATTAACCACTAATTACAATTAATTAGCTACTAACTATAATTAATATTTAATTAATTATCACTAAACATTACTTATTTAACTTAATCACTGCCTTAGTTGACAGTGGGCCCCACGGCTGCCACGTGGTGCTCTATGATTGGCCACGGGAGCCGTGGCGGGTCCCACATTTGATGCGTGAACGACAGTGGGTCCCACTTTGCCACGTGGCACTGCGGGTCCCACGGCCAAAGCTGAACCGTCGCGGGTTCCTGGCTGGTGGCCCCACGTGACACGTGGCAGCGCCCGAAGGGTGCCACGTGGCACTGCGGGCCCCTCAGCGAAGCCGAAAGGTCAGCTTCTTACGGTGGGCCCCATGCTGCCATGTGTCAGGCTCAGAGGGTGCCACGGGGCGCTGCGGGCCCCACCTGGGCTTACGCGGACCCGAGGACTTTCGGGTCAGGCTCGGGTCGACCCGGCTCGACCCGGACTTCACCCACTTCACGGGGCGTCCAGAAGGCCGGCGCTTAGGGCACGACTTTTGCCGGCCTTCCCGGCACTGGACCGCCTCGGCCCGCTCGGCCGACGGTAGCTCTCGTCGAGGCCTACACGTTGGTGGGCGGACTTACACCGGAGGTGGCCGGAGGCAGCGGCGAGAGCCAACCATAAGTCTAGGGTTACGGGACAAGGGTTCCTAACGATTTCTACTATGGACTTAGCTCTAATCGGCGTCGATCCGGTTGGGTTAGCATAGATCGGAGCCGATGGATCGCTAATTGAGCGAAAGGAATAACATTACGAATCGAGTTTGCAATTATCGGAGGAGTGTCGAGGGAGATAGGGTACCTGATCTTCGAACGGTCGAGGGTGGAGTTCTGTAACAACCCAGGTTGTTACTTTGCTCAATTAAGACTAATCTAAGTCTTAATTAAGGTTCTAAGTCACTAATCAAGTAATCTAGAACTCACTTCTGAAACCTAGGTCAAACCAGAAGTCAACAAAGTCAAATCTGGAATTCTGGAAAAAAATCCCAAACCCTAGAAATTGACTTTTTATTTAGACCTCAGATTGAAAATCTGACTTCACCATTGCGTTCAGAACACCCAAATTAGCTAGGGGTGCAATTTTGGAGGCATTTGGAAGTCGTTGATTTTTCGTCAAATATTTTAATAATATTTAAATACCCTAAATAAATCAAATAAATAAATACTCGTCGAAACGAAAATCCGAGTGCGCCGTTGCGTTCCTCACCCTTCAATTAGCTAAAGGTGATTTATTGGAAATTTTTGGAATGCAATTATGCGATTAAAATTAATTAATAAAATGAATTTAAATTAATTAAAAATAATATTAATTTAAGTACTTAAACGGCGCCATCTGTTTAGGGTTAACGCCATCCTTTCTTCCTTTGGCGCTAACTGTTCCATCTAACGGCTTGTGTGTGCCGTTCGATCGAGAGATCGAATGGCCCACAGCGTTCTTCTCCGTGCGATCGGCACGTGTCGACGAGCTTTGCACGCGGCTCGCGAGGCATCCTCCGCGCGGCATTTGCCGTTGCCAATCGCTTCTCTGCAGCCTTAAACCACCGCCTTAGGTGTGGTTTAAAAATTCTATATCTCCTTTTCTTTTCATTTTTTAGGGCTCAGATCGAAATTTTCTTGTAAGAAACTGAAAACGCTTCAAAACCCTAAAAGCTCTACTCAGCCGATCAGGTACCCTCCCTTCTTAAATTAATTATGCGATTCAGTTTATCTTAATTTTATCTGAGTTCGTTGATAATTGCAATAATTGTACTCGATCAATTAAGATTTAAATCAACAGCATCTTATTTGGCGTAGCATTGGGTATGCCTGAAGCCGTAAGCATCGTATCCTAAAAACCTAGGGTTTTCTTTTGTTGGCAATCGAGACCCCCTTTACTCACCAATTAGATCATCTTCAGATAGGGATTGTCGTGCTGGAGCCTAGGCTGTGCGGGATAAGTCGTAACAATACCCGAAAGCCATCGTTTTGCAAACCTTAATTTTTTTCCCCCGTGTAGCAAAGAAGCTCCGGGTCGGGTCGGGTCGACCCGGGCCCGACCCGTTTCAGCGCGTCGTTTCGGCGCGTATGCTGAGGCCGTGGACCCCACCTCATTTGAGCGCGATTAAACGCGGGGTCCCACCGTCTGATTCCTGCAGGTGCCAGAGCCAATTAATGGCTTACACGTGGCTGGTAGGTCCCTCACGGCGCGGATAAACCTGCGAAATTATATGTAAATATATATATATATTAAGATATAAATAATACTAATACAAACAGGTTTAAGTAATTAAATAAACACAAAAAATTTTTGAAACATAAATACTGTAAATACAAATAAAAATATTCTTATATACATATAAACAGAAAATGATTATAATAATGTATTAATAATTTCTGTCAATTATATTTAGCATAATATCAAATTCAAAACAGACATATTAACATTAAAACATTAATATTAATATAGTTAATTTAATTAAGTACCTAACTTTAGACAATTATAGAATGAGAAATACTTATCCAAATTATGAAGTTAAATATATCAAATTTATCAGAAAATTATAAAGAATATTATGGTGCCATTCAAATTTTAGTAGGAGCAATATATCACATAGTGACATTTAGGGTGTTTAATTAATTCCAAAAATATCATAAAACTTCACTTAGCCATAACTCTTTGTACACTAATCCAAACCTATTGAATATGGGTCTTAAAGTGATCAGAAAACCCTAAGGATTAATTTGGTAGTATTCGTTTTGCTGTTTCGATTAGTATTTGCCTAATGACATTTAGGACCTAACCCTAATTACCCTAATTAGACCTAGAACTTCAATTGACCCTAACTTGGTCAATTGAGCTCCAAATTTAATGATCCAAATATCAATTTAGATCAGAAAAACCTAAATAATAGTAATCTGTAAAAATATTTAGGATCCAACAGTTAAATTTGTTAATCACCCCTAATTACTCTAAATCTTGATTAGTGAATTTTAGCAAATCTAGTAATCCAAATTGAGTGATTTAAGTTTCAGAGGACTCCTAGAACCACTTAGAATCTATCTGTAAGGTTTGATTAGTGTTTGAGTGCTTAATTTTACTAATCACTCACTAATCATCCTAAACCCTAATTAGGTCATAACTTAGTCAAATTAGATCCAAATTGAGCTTACCACATATCATTATGATCAGTGGACTAATTATAAACCATAGCCACTGATTTTGCTTAATTTGGACACTAATTGGCAAAGTTAGAATATTTGACCTATAGTTAATAAATCCTTAATTAATCTTAAACCCTAGATCTTGTATTGGCCATAACTTGACCAATACTCATCAAAATTTAGCAAATTTAGATTCTATGGAAAGCTTAGACAGTAAAGAACAATAATCTGAAAGAAAATATAACTTTCACTTAGCCAAATTACTAAATTTCCCTTATGAGTCAAATTCACTAATTTGATCTCATATGGCTTAATAATTACCCAAAATTAATTTAGTTGCTGTCTAATCTTACATTAGACAGTAAGAAACACTTTCCAAAAGAAAATTTCAGAAATTTAGCCCTAGATCAAAATTTGATCTTTTGAACTCTTAAGTAGGGGCAAAATGGTCATTTTGCCCAAAATTAGGGTTTAGCCTTTTAAAGCCCTAAATTCAATTTTCCAATCATTAAAATCAGCAAATAGAATGATTTAAAACTAAAATTAATCAAATTTAAGTTTAAATTAGGTTTTGATTAAAATCTCAGATTTTGCTCAGTAAAGAAAATTCCTAAGTCCTAAGTGAGTTTTTCTCATTCTTTATCATTCTTAGACCCATCCTTAGGTCTTATAACATTAGTTAAGATGTGTGTCTTGAGAGATACTCTTAGTAATTAAGAGCCTTAATTCTTAGGATTAGGAATAGATCTTAAGTTAGAATTCATCTATTGAGTAAATTGGGTTACTCAATTAGATGAAACCTTGAGTTTTCTAGTTCATAGTTTTTCTTAGTTTATTAAATGATTATTTAATCTTTAAACTTTAAAACTAAGAATAGAGATCTATCCTAATGAAATTGATTTATCATTAGGATTTTCCTTAACCTAATCCGTGAGTTTCGGGTTCTAAACTTAGACGATTAGATTATACCTTTAGATTAAGTGATTAGACCCCATCATTTGGAGTCTAATTCTTAATATTTTCATCTTGATTTGGCTAATCAAGATGTGGTTGGGATGAATTAAATTACAAAACTAGGTCGATGATTTATTCATTTTAATCAAATAGCCATCTTTTGATTAAGTTATAATTAGGACATGGCCAGTCTTAATTATCTTCAACAAGTAGGATTCGTAATTCTAAGTTACAGAATATGTAAGAATTGATAATTCTGAAACTTATGTAACTTAGAGTAGATAGAATGAATAAAGTAGATAACAACAGATATCACCTGTGTTTTAGATAGAGTTTCTTGCACTTTGATTTTGATGCTTCGCATTCCTTAATTTTGAGCCTTATACCTTGAACATATATTTGTACTTAAGATATTTGGTAAATATCTTATGTCAATTTTGAACATTCATAAAAAGCATTGTGTTTTGTTTCACAAGTGATTTGTAAGGTGTAGCTTGATTAGTATACCTCTTCGATCAACTCGTTCGGGGTCGGCTTCTTGTAGGGGGTTTCAGTCCGATAGTCTATGCCATGCCTAGTCCATGGGATAGGATGGATAGACTCTTGCCCTACTGACTATAGAGTCAGGATTTTGATATGCTTATACTAATTCAAGTACACTTACATTCAGTTCTGTCTTGGCTCATCAGGCTAAGAGTTTCAGTGATGAACAGTTCAGAATTTCTTAGCTCATCAGGCTAAGAATTGCTGAGTTCGTGCTCAGTTCAGATGACTTATATAGTTACAGTAATTTCAGTTTGCAGTTACTGTTTTTACTAGCATTTTCTGCATTTCAGCACTGTTTTACTTACAGCTTTCCTACTCGTGTTTTTATATAGGATGCTAGTTTTACTTACTGTTTTCATATGCTCATATAGGATGTTAGTGTTTTCAGTTTTATACTGTTTAAATTTTGTTCTTCACTTAGCATAATCTGTTTGATCATGAGCATGTTTAGGTTGTACTTTTCTTACTTTTTTTTTTTCTTTTCTTTTACTTACCTGTCCTTGTTGCAGTTGTTTGGAGTAGGTATGTGTTACTTCCTATTTGTTTAGTTATAAATTGTGGTTTATAACTTATTACTGTTCTTTTGTACGCTTTTCTGCACCTATTACGCTTAGTTCTGTTTCTATGGTGATATCTTAAAATTGTTTGCCCTAAAATGTACTTAGACATATTGTCTAACCAGTTTTTCTCTTGTTGGCTGGGGCCCTACTATTATGAAACTGATAATGGTAGGTTCTGAGTTTGTTGGATTAGCAGATCCAGTGGAGAGTTTGCCATTGGAGGAGGAGCCCGTTCCTGAAGATCTGTAGTCTTAGTTTTTCTTTCAGTGAGATTGAGAGTTCCTTTCAGTTCTTTTAAGTTTATTAAATGTTGTAATAATACAGGGTTATATTTCTCTTTCAGTACTTTACTTATTCTGTATTATTGTATTTATACTGTATTGAATGGATGTTATGTTTTATGCTTCCGCACTCTGAGTTCATGAATGATCATTTAGTGATAGCATTTCTGGATTGAATGGCAAAATCCTTATCTAAATTGGATTAGTATGTGAGTCCAATCCAATCTTAAGTGGGGACCTTGTCATTTGGTGACCCCTCCATCGTAATCATGTTAACTTAAGGGTTAACAGGACCACGGCGGGGCAGGGCCGCCACAAGTTCGGCAGCAGGCACTTTGGGTAGGCTTTATCCAGGCTCCGTCTTCGCAAACCCGGAGCTCTGAGCATGGCTGAGGCCTTATGGAGCTGCAGGCGACCTCGATGAGGGCGGGGATGCGCTGGATTGGCCCAGAGGGGAGGCAGAGTGCCGCGTGTCGAGCGAGGCGGAGAAGACGATAGGGATGGCCGAGAGCCGTTCGATCGCTCCGGATCGAACGACCCCGATCTTTCGATCGAGCCTAACGGCTGAGGGGACGGCGTCGCTCGAAGCATACGGTGCACGCTGTTAAGCTGACGGCGCCGTCAATTAAATAATTAAATTATTGTATATTTAATATTTAATTATTTAATTCCTATTTTAATATAAATAATAAATTGATTCCAGAAAAATTCAAATATTCACTCATAGCTAATTGAGGGGTGAGGAACGCAACGGCGAAGTCGGATTTTCGATCCAACGAGTATTTTATTGCCTCGACTTGCAGGGTATTTATATATTATTAAAATATTCATCAAAATTTTGACGACTTCTGATTGATACGAAAATATCACCCCTAGCTAATTTGGGGGCAATAAGCGAAATGGTGAAGTCCATTTTTTGATTTAAGGTCATTTTAAATAGGTCAAGTTTTAAGGTTTCTGGATTTTTCCAGAAATCAGGATTCGATCATTTAACTCCTAGTTTGGACTAGGTCTTCGAGGTTGACTCCAATTAACCTAATTAGCACTTATGATTAGTTTTAAGACTAAGATTAGTCCTAATTGACTAAGGTAACAACTCGGGTTGTTATACTAGGTGTCCCAAATCTAACTAGCACGTGCTCCTTGATGAATTTAATAACAGTTTTAGCATTATTGTTCCACATGCTAATGCCTCAACCCACTTGGACACATATTCCACCGCAACAAGAATATACATATTAGTTTGGGATAAGGGAAATGGACCCATGAAATCAATTCCCCACACATCAAATAACTCTACTTCAAAAATTCCATTCAAGGGGAGCGCATCCCTTTTGCTTAAGTTTCCAGTTCTTTGGCACTTATCACACAACTTTTGACAAAGTCAGCAGCAGTTTTGAACAGGTGGGGCCAAAAGAATCCGGATTGAAGTACCTTTGCCATCGTTCGCTCAATCCCATGGTGTCCTCCATAAGGAGATGCGTGACAATGATAGAATATTTCTGATTTCGGAGTTAGGAACACATCTCCTTAGGAGTTGATCATTACAATATTTATATAAAAAGAGATCATATTAAAAGTAATTTTTAATGTCAGCAAAGAATTTCTTTCTTTGTTGGTAGTTCATGTCTTTTGGTATGACTGCTCCTGCAAGATAATTTGCAAAGTCAGCAAACCATGGAGAGTGATTTGAAGCAATAACGTATAGCTTCTCATCGGGGAATGATTCACTAATTTCAGTTACATTATCACTATCAAGGTGGGTCAATCTAGATAAATGATCTGCTAGTACATTCTCACTCCCTTTTTTATTCCAAATTTCTAGATCAAATTCTTGCAAGAGCAGCACCCAACATATCAAGCGATATTTTGCTTCTTTTTTGTGAAGGAGATACTTAATAGCTGCATGATCTGTATAAACAACAATTTTAGACCCAATGAGATATGACCTAAATTTAGTGAAGGCAAAGATGACAGCTAGGAGTTCCTTTTCCATGGTAGCATAATTTCCTTGAGCATCATCAAGAAGCTTACTAGCATAGTAAATTGAATAGAATGTCTGTTTCTTTCACTACCCAAGGATAGCACCAACTGCAAGGTCACTCACATCACACATAATTTCAAATGGGGAATCCCAATTTGCTATAGAAATTATTGGAGTAGAGATTAAAGCAGTTTTAATGGTGTTGAAACCTTTTAAACAATTTTCATCAAATTTGAACTTAACATCCTTCCCTAGTAATCTACAGAGCGGCAAACTTATGTTGGAGAAGTCCTTGATAAATCATGGGTAAAACCCTGCATGCCCAAGGAAGCTTCTAATTCCCTTCATATTTATAGGAGGCGGAAGTTTTTCAATTACCTCAACCTTGGCCTTATCAACTTCTATTCCTCTCCTAGAGATTAAATGACCGAGGACAATACCTTCTTCCACCATGAAATGACATTTGTCCTAATTTAAGATTAAATTTGACTCTTCACGCCTTATTAGAATCTTTCCCAGATTGATTAAACAATGATCTAAAGAGCTCCCAACAACAGAAATATCATCCATAAAAATTTCCAAAAATTCCCCTATCATATCAGAAAAAATAGTCATCATACAATGTTAGAAGGTAGCTGGGGCATTGCACAATCCAAAGGGCATTCTTCTAAAGGCAAATGTCCCAAAGAGGCAGGTGAAAGTTATTTTCTATTAGTCTTCAGGTGAAATTAGGATTTGATTATATCCTGAATACCCATCAAGAAAGCAGAAATAAGGATTTCCTTCCAATCTATCAAGTATTTAGTCAATAAATAGGGGGGATAGTGATCCTTATGAGTGGCTTTATTTAATCTTTTATAATTAATGCACACTCTCCATCTGGTCACCATTCTAGCGGGGATCAGTTCATTATTTTTGTTGAGAACAACTATCATCCCACTCTTTTTGGGAACCACATGTATAAGGCTCACCCAAGGACTATCAGAGGTGGGAAAATGATTCCAGCATCTAAGAGTTTAATGATTTCTTTGTGAACTACTTCTTTTATGCTAGGGTTTAGTCGCCGCTGAGGCTCAATTGATGGAGTGGAGTTATCCTCCAAAAGGATACAGTGCATACAAAGAGTTGGACTAACCCCCTTTAGATCAGCTATACTCCATCCAATTGCTCTTTTATATTTTTTTAAAACCTTGCATAAGAGACTCTCTTGATGCTGAGTTAATAAGGAGGAGACAATCATGGGAAAGAGATTTATTTTCCCCTAGATAAGTGTATTTTAAGTGCGAGAGAAGAGGTTTTAATTCTAATTCTGGAGGACAAATTATATAAGGCTGAATTATTTTCCTCTCCTTAATCAATTCCTCAATCACTTCCTTGTTAGTGGGATCCTCATCTTCCTCCCTTGCTAGCATTCCCTTTTCTTCCATATCTCCCATTAACTAAGCTTCTTCTATTAAATTGACTCTCCAGCAATCCTCATTAGGCTTAGATGGGTGCCTCATAGAATCATTCACATGAAATTTCACTTCCTCATCCCCATATTGCAACCTCAATTCCCCTTTATCGACATCAATCAAAGCTCTTCTGGTGGCCAAGAAAGGTCTACCAAGGATAATGGGAATTTCTTGATTTTCATCTTCCATATCTAAGATTATGAAATCAGTAAGGAAGATGAATTTTTCAACCCTTACAAGCACATTTTCCACAATTTCTAAGGGGGTTCTTACGGATCTATCAGCAAATTAAAGGAGAACTGAGGTGGGTTTTAAATGATCAATTTTTAACTTCTTGAATATGTAAAATGACATCAGATTTGTAGATGCACCAAGATCACAAAGGGCTTTTTGGAAAGATTGGCTTCCAATAGTTCAAGGGATAGTGAAACTGCCAGGATCCTTCTTCATAATAGGAATCTTCCTCTGAAGAATTGCACTACATTCTTCTGTTAATGTAACAGTCTCTTTTTCATCAATCTTTCTTTTCTTGGAAAGGATATCTTTCATAAACTTGGCATAACTTGGCATTTGCTCTAAGGCTTCAGCGAAAGGGATGTTTATTTGAAGAGTTTTAAGAGTTTCTAAGAATTTGTGGTATTGGCCATCAAGTTTCTCCTTAGCCAATCGCTGAGGATATGGGATGTTAGGGGTCATCTTAAGTTGGTCTCCGGGTTGATCCTTTTCTAACTCCCTTACATCATTCCTCTCACTTCTGATCATTTCTCCTTCATCCATTTTTTCTCTCCAGTTGTTGTTATGTTTTTATGATTCTCCTCTCTCACAATCGATTTTGTTATTTTTCCATTTCTTAGGGTTATAGAGTTCCCCGACTCCTTTTCATACTCCCCAATGACTCCTACTAATGCTGGTTTCTCTAATTGTTTCATAATTTCTTTTAGCTTTTGTTCTATTCTTTTCACTGAGTCCACTTGCCTTAAAAGGGTGTGTTCGTGCCTGTTTAGCGTGGCATCAGTATTATTCATGAATTCAGTTGTGGAGGTTCTAAATTCACTAAATGAGTTTTCAAATCTTTCTCTATTTTTTCCATGATTAAGGATTACATTGACATTTCTTAACTCTCAATCTTCCTCCTGACAAGAATTTACATACCCGCATTCTAGCTTTTTATTGAGTTGAGATATTTGGTTTTGGAGCTCAAGAATTTGTTGTGAATTTCCAAGTGAGTTACATTCATTTTTATTAAGGTGATCATTCCTCTAGAGATGCCATTGGTACGCATTGTTTGTCATTTCTTCTAAGAGGTCATAAGCCTCTTCTTGGCTCTGATGGCCGCATCAATGAGAGTCCTTGTTTGAGTGTTCAAACTATTGTAAAAGGTTTGAACTTGCATCCATAAAGGAAACCCATGATGTGGGCATCATCTTAAGCACTCCTTGAAACGATCCCATCCATCATAGAGTGTCTCACCATCTACTTGAGTGAAGTTAGTTATCTCAATTCTCAGCCGAGCGGTTTTTGCCGAAGGGAAATATTTAGCTAAGAATTTCTTAGCCAAATTGTCCCAAGTCTGGATTGAGTTGCTCGGGAGAGAGCTGAGCTAACTTTTGGCTCTATCTCTTAATGAGAATGGAAAAATCCTTAATTTAACCGCATCTTCGGAGATGCCATTAAATCTGAAGGTGTCACAAATTTCAAGGAAGGTTGAAATATGTGAGTTAGGATCTTCAGTGGCTAATCCCCCAAATTGGTTATTTTGAACCATACTCAGCATGGAAAGTTTGATCTCAAAGTTGTTAGCTTTAATGTTAGGCCTTACAATAGCATGGGGGATTCCCTTAATAGTGGGTAGTACATAGTCTATCAGTGCTCTTCCCCTAGGCTCTCCTAAAAATTCTCAAAGATTTTCATTAAAATTTTCCATAGTGGCTTGTTGAGTTCATAAAATATTTTGTTGTCTTCTAGCCTGCAAATAGGTTCTCTCAATTTCTAGATCAAAAAGATATTCAGTGCAGACTCTTCTACTCATGCACAACCAAAATTAAGCTATCAAGAACAAATATGGCAATAACATTTAAAGATTCAGTATAATAATAAAAAAGATTAGATAAGTAAATGGTTAGCACCTATAATTACAAAAATCAAAAATTAAAAATTATATGCAAGGATTTGCTTAAATCACTAATTACTGATAGATTCTCCTTGAGACGAAACAAGTACCAATTCCCCGGCAATGGTGCCAAGAACTTGATAGACTTTTCAATACGTCTACGCTTGCACGCAAGTGTACATGGTCTGAAGTAATAACTTGAAATGTGAGTCCCGAGATTTATCAACCTCAAGGAATTGGATGTTTTGTTTCTAAGGTATATCTATGTTCAATAATGTTTAAGTTAAACGTATTTTGTTGGGTTGGTTCCTAAACAAGCACAATAATTCTTAGTAGAAGATAACTATGATAAAATGAGAGGAGAGTTGGGTCTCTCCTACATGACATGTTAGATGACTCATGTATGATGATTCCTCAAGCATTCCTTTTTTTAAGTTTTTAATCAAGTGCACATCATCCTCCTTATAGTTTATCTTCAAGATTCACAAGTTCAAATATCGTGCTTGAAATGAACACACGGTCGGTTCTATTTCAGCACAAAGACCCTTATAAGATTATTTTTATTATTAGTTTCTTCTCATTTCTTGATCATAGAAATGAGGGTTGTTCAGTTAATATCTTACAAGCATTGATTCCACTAAGAACTTCATGCGCATCATGCATGGGTTAGATAGTGGAGTGATTTCATTTGGGCTCAATGACTATGTCACCTCGTTCATGAGCACTCTAATAATCCCCTCCATCCCTACACGTATGCTGAGTAACATAGTATAATTAGTGGGTCTTGGCTTCACACACTTCAACTCCATAGTTAAGTATAGATCAAGGTGCATCAGGCTCAAGAATTTTCTCACATAGTTCTAAGCTCTTATGCACTCATGATTATAGCTCTAAACTAAGAGTGAGCTATGGAGCACAAGACATGTTTAGTCCTTAAAGTTAATTAGTCCTTTATCATTAAGTCCACATTCAAGTCCACAATAATCCCTTATATTTCTTTATCAAGTCATTTAATTCACAAATTTTATTAAAGCTTGAAGAAATTTTCATACATCATAATATCTTTCAATTCATGTAGGATTGCCTCAACCCTCCCCAAGGGAGGTTTAGCTCTCTATTACACAAGAGGTGAAGAAAAATACATACATGAATAAAGACCTTTTCATGATCAACTAAGAAAAAAAATACAAGACAAGAGTTTAGAGAATACTAAGAACGTTACTTTGATGAAGTTCTCCAGACTTCTCCTTTTCTTGCTCGTGGTTGATTCTCCTAGATCTATAGTGCTGCCTTTCTTCCTTCTTCTCCTTAGCAAGAGGAGTTCTTCCACTCTTTGAGAGTTCTCCTTCGCTTCTATGCAGTTCTCTTCTTACTTAGGATGTAAGTGAGCCAAGTTGGGAACCCTCTTTAAGTCAAGAAGGGTGGCATTTATAGGAGGGTTGCATTCTTCTTCTTCTCATTCAAATTCTGCATTTCCTTTAAAAACTATGCTATCATACTAGCCAATCCAACTTGAGGTAGGAAGTGACCTCTACTTTTTCATTCTTTATTCTCCACATCATCTCAAAATATCAATTTTCCATTAAAAATAATTATGTTGCAGGAGGAATGATGGCTGGGAGACAAGGAGCAGGTTAGGGGTCTTGTCCCAACCTCATTTAATGCCCTGTTCAGACGAATTTTTGGCATGCCGCTGCAGCGCGCTATAGCAAATGAATGTTCGTGAGATGGTCAGCTATGGCGTGCTATGACATTCTGGTTTGTACAATGATGAACTGCTACAGCGTCCTGTAGCGCGCTATAGCGCCATCGCTTTCGCAAGTTGGTCTGCTACAACACGCTATAGCGCTAGGGCTTTGCAAGTTGATCTGCTGCAGCGTGCTATAGTGCTAGCGTTTCGCAAGTTGATATGTTGCAGCGCGCTATAGAGCCAGCGTTTTGCAAATTGATCCGCTGCAGCGCGCTATAGCGCCAGTGCTTCGCAAGTTGGTCTGTTGCAGCGCGCTATAGTGCCAGCACTTCGCAAATTGATTCGCTGCAGTGCGCTATAGTGCCAGCGCTTTACAAATTAATCCACTGCAGCGTGCTATAGCGCCAGCATTTTGCAAATTGATCCGCTGTAGCGCACTATAGCACCAGTGCTTCGCAAGTTGGTCCGTTGCAGCGCGCGGCTGCGAATTTTTTTCCAGAAATCTTGGGAAATTGTCCTAAATTATTCAGAATTTGCTGGGTAGGCATTTTTCTTAAAAAGTAGACAGAATTTGATCAAGGAAACAGTATCAAAATGAAAATGAATGAAATTTTCTTTTATTTAGTATATAAATTATGGATTTATCAGTGTCTAATTAAATATTTTCTTTTATTTACTTTTTTTTGGTTCACCATGTCATATATATATATATATATATAAATATATATGGCAGTTTAGGAACAATCTCTAGATTAAGACTTTGAGGCAGAGTTGATGCATAATGGAGCAACTTATATGCTGATTTTCTTAAAGTTTTAAATTTTTGCTTAGTGTGTAATAAATTTTGTAAAATAATTATTATCTTTGTAATGAATATACTTCCTGTATTATTCTGGTTGTTCAGAATATTGCAATGAGTGTGTAATTTATATGCCTCTAAATACATTATTATACTAAAACTCGTTATGATCTTGGGGAGTGAGCACCTAACACTGGATTAGCTAGGCTTACCCAGTGGCGGGTTGCCACAGAAACATGCTATAACCCTGATGCAATTGATCTTAATCGTAAGCGTAGGGAATCTGTCAGCCATGGGATCGTGGATGTGATCCGATGGCTCATGAAGGATCCGAGCGACGGTAAGCGCATCATAAGATTTAGGGCTGGGGAGTGCCTCGATGGCTTAGATCTTCTCCGCTAAAATTAAATTGGCCGACCGTTGGATTATTTAAATAGATTAATTAAATCTAATTAATTTAAAAACCTCTTAATTAAAATTAATTGCAATTTAAGTCTAAATGACCACCAAAATTCCCAAAAATTTACCCATAGCTAATTTTGGGGTATAGAATTCAAAAATAAAATTAGATTTTGATTTGGAGATCAATATAATGTAGCTAATTTTCTACTTCAATTAATTGTCAAAAATAGTCAATTGATTTTATCGAGGTCCCATGGATCCAAAATTTTTAGGGTTAAGTTCTAATAACAACTTAAATTTAATGGATCATAATTTAGGACTTGGTTTAGTCTAGATTAGCTATGGTAAGAACTTAGGGTTATTATAGTACTCATGATTCAATAAAGTTGTAGGCACTTCTTAATACTTCAAGGACAACTCCCATGAATAAGTGTTATGGCAAGGTTCTTGTACTAATTTAAGAGTAAGTTTAATAATTTCATTATCTTCAACCTCCAGAACTTAATCCAAATTTAGCTTAACCCTCAATAACTCGGTGAGGTTGTTGATATGCTAATTAATGAATATCCCTCTTCACATTTGATATATGTACTAACCTCCTCTTCATGTGGAGCTGATTCTTCACACTCTTTACCAGGTACTTATTTTCTAGTGTTTGTTGATGCTTTACCCCTCAACTGTAACGACCCAATATTGGGTTAGTAGAACTATACCAATGCCCAATGATTAACATTGCCAAGAGCCATATTTAGGTGTATAATAGGATGTGAGTAATAAAGTGTTTGTAAAGAAATATTAATCCACATCCATTTATTTAGAAAGAATAGAAAATACAGCCATTTCAAAAAGAAAAATAAAATACTTCCAAAATTTTTATTATAGACTATATATTATAATAAAAATTCATGTCTCACTGATTGAAAATATGAATGCAGAAAGGTAGAATCCTAAGCTGATGTCTCCTCCTCATGTACTGACTCCACCTTATAGGTAAGATCCTTTGAGTGCTCATGATCTGACAAGTCAGTTTCACATGTTAGGACCCCAGCCAACAAAAATTTTATTAGAAAAATATTGAATTTAGGATATCACACTTTATATAATTACTTTAATAGTGAAGCAAAAATACTAAAAATACTGAACTAAATATGAGAAAAATAGAAAGTAAAAATTGATTGAAATGAAAGTTGTAACTAAAAGTAACTGAAACTAAAACTATAATAAACTGAATATTTATTGAGAATGTAGCTAATTTCAAAAATAGTCACTGTAGACTATATTGACTGAACTAAAAATCCCTCGAAAGCTATATCTAAATTGAAATGCAAATGTAGTTATTTATTTTATCTTTTTTACTGTTATTGTTCTGCAAGCACTATAGAAATAAGTGAGAAGCTAATCATGATTGTTTGACTATTTGAAATGTTTGGGTTCCCAAAAGAACTATATAATTCCCCTTAAGAATACATGTAATCTCTTTATTTATCCAGAAATCTTACCATGGCTATATCATGTCTGTACAGACTAACCATTACAAAGTGAACCCATTAAGTATTGAATGTTTTTCTGATTTACTGAATGTTATTTACATGTACAAATATGATATGCAATAAGGAGTTTGGATCAAAGTGATGCACAATCATTAATTGTTCAAATTAATCCATTGTAGGTGTGATATCCATTATTATCTAATTTAATCATATTATCTATCCTTACTGGCTAATCCTGAGTTTCTGATTATTTATTTAATTATTGACTTTGAAAAGTTCCAAACTCAAGATTTATTCAGCATCTTGATCTGCATTTATAGACTGACTGAATCATCTAACTTTTTGAAATATGTTAAGACATGCAAGTGTCTCAACCTGAATACTGAATTCATTTACTAAATTAATTATTAAGTAATTTTGTTCTCATCTTATTTATGAATTTATTAAGCTATAACTATGTCTTAATCCAACTAACTAAGAATACTGATCTGACTTATCAAGAAATTATTATCTTGATTTCTATCAGATTATGATTTCTGATCTTATTAAGACGTAAGTAGGGTATCTTAAGCAGATTAATTGAAATACCAAAACTGATTATATATATTTACTTAATTTGTTACTATATATGACCTCCATATTTTACTAAGACATAATATGGAGTCTTAATTTGACTAACAATTTATAGAGTTTTTACAGTATTCAAGTCCTATACTTTATAGTATATTGAATAGACATATCTAGACTAATTCACAATTGATTCCTATTCTAAGAACTATTAAGATATAAACTAAGTATTTTAACCTGGATGACTAAGATTATTGTATTTTTTATGGTCATTTTTACTAACCATTTTGAGTTTATAATCATGATCTAAGAGACCATATCTGAACTTCTAGATTTCTAAGTTCAAATCTGGCATCGAGACCTAAAAAGGATTTAAATTCAGACATTGTCCAAATTTTGTGTCAACTTACTAATTTATGCAATTTTAGATTACATTTAAATTTTATGAAATTATACTGAGATTTCTATTTGGATCTGAGCTGACTAAGTTAGCTAATTTACTATTTCCAGAATTTGACTGAAATATGGATATCCCCTAACAAAATTAACATAATTTATAGATTGTTCTCCCTTCAGGTTTATTTATTTAAATAAAGGTATTAATGAAATGTTCTTTAAAAACAAATTATCAAATTTCTAACACATTCTAGTACTTAGACTCAGCTCATCTCAACTTTGAGTCTATGTTTGATCCAATTTTTCTAAGATCTTACTTAACTTTGCATTTGGCATCCTTAAGCCCTTACATTGATTTTAATCACTTAACTTACCACCCTAAATTGATTAGAGGTTCTAAATCTAAATTTATTATCATTTTCATCATTTTGATTAAAATAATATTATTTTGTTATCCAAAATTTACCTTTGCAGATTTGATATCAAAATTTATCAAATGATTTAAATATATTATCCTCATTTCTTTATGAATCCATTGACACCTTAAACATAACATTTTGATATTTAGATATCTTAATTTTTGCTTGTCACTCTTAATCCCAATTAAGATGTGATTAGTGAATTTAATCCTCTGATGTTTTATTTTATTTCATATTATTAGTTTTTATATTTTCTTGATCAAAATAGAATATAAGTTCACTATTTTTGGATTTGTATACATCAACTTATATCATTAATACATTTGGAGTTAATCCCCTAAAATATGATTAAATATGCATAATTAAAACAAGAATATTCTTTCAAATATTCTTTGTTTAGACGTAGGCCAGCAACAGGTTGATCGGTACCCGACGGGCCACAAAATATTCGGCAAATATTCTATTTCTCAGATCGTCCGGGTTAGGGTTGGCCCAACTTGTGTTTGTGCTTCATCCTAGTCATCTTCACCACGATACATCGAATTATGGTTATGCTCCAGCTTCAATTATCATCCCTTTAGACTTCTCATTGCCTAATCTTTATATCATAATGCTCAGCATCACCAGACACGTCGATTGACAAAAACAACCATGGTTTGTGGTGCCATTCACTGGAAGCCTACTCGGCAAAAGAGGGGGCGCTAAGGTTTACTGTTCGGTGTCAATTTTCTATCCACAGTCATCTCTGGAGTTAGGTTAAGATCCCTACACCTCGTCATGCCACGGCGGTTTGATTGAACCTATCCACTGTGTCTGAGACAACCCAAAACGTTGAGAGTTTACTCAATGGTTCCTATTGTGCTCTACTATGTAACTAGAGTGTATCGCAGTTCATCTGGAATAGCCTTACAATCATTTCTCATTCTCACTGAATGTAAATTGAATACTTAATTAGCAATGAATGGGGAGTCATTCCAATAAAATTTCATGAAGTCTTTTGTCTTAGATGTGCCCCATTTTCATTTTAATAACTCATAATGGTTCTATATGCATTCCACATTGCTCTCTAGCCATCACAGAGTAACTTAAGAAACTAAAAATTGAGATAGGAGCTGAACAAATGGAGTTCAAAAGGGAGCTGGTACCTTTCATTGTGGTTTCTAGGCAAATGATGGTTCTCTTGTTGGCTTTCAGGGTCCAAGCTCCCACCAGTTCTCTTTCTTAGTATTAGATAAAGATTTTGATTGCTTAAGCAACATGATTGGTTCACTGGTTTGCCAGTGATAAGCCTAGGTCCATCAGATTTAAATGAAGAGTCGTGTGAATCTAGGTGATGGACAAATGAGCTGAAGGTCTTTAGAGCTCGATTTCATATAAAAGAAATTTCGGAGAGTTTTGTTGAGCTCATGGGTCAAATCAAATTTTAACTTTAGGGTTCCCTTTCGGGATAGAGCCAAGCCAAAGTGGGAGCAGGTTCTGATAATTTGTTATACGATTGATTTGTCGAACATGTGATCTAGGAGGAAGGCCAACATTGGTCATGCTGATCTCCATTGTTTGATCAAGAATTAGATTTTATGAATTTGAACTAATTAGTTCACATGTCCTATGTTGTTCGATCTTAATAAGAAAGCGCAGAATGATTGAGATGGTGTCGGACAAAGCTGTGATCCTTCGAACCCAACAACAGATTTTTGTCGTTCGAAATTTTAATAAAAAAAGTATTAATAATTAAATATCTAATTAAATTTTTAGATTTTAATTTAAATAAAAATAAAAATTTTATTTTGTAAATATTTGACCGTTTCAAGTTCAAAAGTTATGAAATTTGTATTCCTAGCTTATTTTGATGTGAAGAATCTAAATATGCAATAAAATTTGGGGTTTGTGGCAAAATATTTTTCATAATTTTATGGGAATTTAACTACATTAAAATAATTGAGAAATTCATTTTTGATCATTTTGCCACAATATTTTTGGGGTTTGCTTCTAGTAAGATTTGGAACCTAATGATGACAAAATTGCCCTAATCAAGCATAGTAGCCTAAGTAACCACCTCGAGTTGTTATGTGAAATATTTTACATATCATATTTGGTGTCTAGTGTGAGGCTCTTGTAGATCAACTTGTATGCAGTCATATTCATCTTAAATCAGTCCTTCTTTGACATTTTTGTTTGCTTCCCTTCAATTTCTAAAATACCGAGATTGAGGGCACATGATGCATCAAATATCTCACATCGTCTATTTGAAAGTTGTACTTGCCATCTAATTTGACATCAATTCCTGGCGGATGCAATTCAATGTGATGCATGGATTTTTCACCAATTGTAGAAGGTGATAAGGCTTGTTCTCCTTCCGCCATGGAAAAAAACTCAAATACTCACTGGAACGTTTAGCGACTAGTGGTACCTTTAATACTACTTGTAAAGATTGACGACATCAAGAAAGACATTCACAACACAAATCCACACAAAGCACATCATGGACACCATTATTTATGTGGTTTGATGAATTTCCCCTACGTCCATATGGAAGAGAAGAGGAATATCATTGTATCTACGGAAGATATATAATAATCTTAGGATTTATAACCCTATATCGAATGGCTCTAACAGCAATAAACAATAGCCACATAAGGAAACAATCCTTATTTCTTACACACTAAAACCCTAAACAAAATAATTTTATATAAAGCAAAATTTTGACTAAACGTGCTTGAGCGCGTCATGTGGCGAGACTTCATTTTGCTACACCTCATTAGGTTTAAATGTGTTTCCTCCAACATGTGTTCTGTTGTTTTATGATGCACTTGGGTATGTCTCTGCCTTCCCGAGCATGCACTGATGACGCTTTGCCAATTGGATTCATCTATGAGAACATTGGGTGCCTGAGTGCACCCAAAGGCTCTCTTCTTTGTTTATATTGCCAAGCTACATTCCTTCTCTAACATTTTGGCAAGCTTTCCTTCACTTTCTGGAACATATTCGAGAATGTTAGAACACAAAGCATCCAAGACCTTGCTTCATCAGTACCATAGTTGTTCTTTCCATTTTATTTGATGATGTCAATTCTCATCAGATGCGTCACAATTTGATGCATGATTCTCTCACCATTGTACAAGTTGACAGCTTCTTCCCCATTTATCATGGAAAAACACTCGAATCTTCACTGAATCTTGTACTAACAACCGTCGGCTTTGATACCGCTTGTTAGGAGTGATAACGTTGACGAGGAACACAATCATAAGCACATATCCACACAAAGAACAACACAGACACTGGTATTTAAGTAATTCGATGAATTTCTTCTATGTTTATAGAGGGGAGAGTATGAATATCATTATATTTATGAAAGAGAATATAACATTAGGGTTGAGAACCCTATATTAAATGACTCTAACAACCCTAAACAATAGTCGCATAAGGAAATGATTCTTATTTCTTACTAAAACCCTAACAAAAATAGGGTTTGATAAAACAAAGTATAGTTGTCTTAGAGCTCCACATGGCAATACTTGATTGTGCCACACCTCTTCAGGTTCAAATGTATCACATCAAACCTGGTCTTCTATTATTTTATGAAACGCATAGGTACATCACTATATGATTGGGCATGTGCAGGCGCGCATCGCCAACTGGTGAGAGTAATGTGAACGTTGAGCTCGTGAGTATACCCATGCACTCGCTTCTTTGTTTACTCAGCCTAAGTCACCTGCCTAAGTTCTTAGAACTATAAAATTTAAATAATTATAATTATTAATCTTATAATCATTATCATCACATTTAATAAATAGAGAAGCTAAAATCTAACATAGAAAGGCCCTCCCATACTTTTTCTTTTTTAAAAAAACATTTTGCATGAATTTGTGTTTCTTTTAAATTATTATTAATAATGACAGTTATTAATTATCATTTGGAAACAAAATAATTTAAGAAATTCCCATTTTATTTGGATGAAAATATTCATAAAATATATTTGTAACTAAATCAATTTGATTTTCTTATGATTTTGAATAGAAAAATACTATTTAGACTGGCTGATATTATTTCAATGCAAATTTTAAAAATTATATTTGTATTATTTTAATATAAATAAATAAATACTAATTAAATAATATTGAATAAGTTATTTTGAGTATCACATCAGCTGATCTAAATAGCATTTCTGTATGATGACCATCGAATCCGACGGTCGCTAATCGATTGAAATTGCGCAGGAGAGTTCAGTCGTCTAATCTAAACACATTGGATTTGATCAAATCTAAACCACGAACAAATCGCAACCATCGGATCGGTTCAAGTGAAATCCAATGGCTGATCTCAAATGCAAAACCGCTGAACTCTTGATCACCGTCGTTGGATCAAGCAAAATCTGACGAAAAATCCAAAACCTAAGCTGCGAATGTGTTCTCACCTGTTGAATCTAACCGACGGCAATTAAACACTACTTAAAACCGCAGAAGATCTCGGTCGTTAGATCATAAGTGCTAATCTAACGGAAGAGATTATAAGTTTAGGGATTGGGATCCATTCGGATTTGATGGTCAACAAAATCAGCACTGTATATCTTCTTCTCTATCGCAAGTTCGCGGCATACCACCGATGCAAACTGGCATCCCGAGCTACAATGAAACAGGTAGCTTCATCCAATGCCTCCTTTAGCCTCCCAAGGTGCTGGATGACTTCAAAGTGTCCCTACGAGCCCACCCACCCAGGCTAGCATGATTGAGGTTAATTGCAACCGTCAGTTTTAATCCTCACCACAAAAATCTGCCTTTGATCATCATCATTGATCCATCCCTCCTCGACCGTTGAACATGCGGGAATCATCTTATATAAGACCTTAGCATCTGTACAACGTTGCTTTGAGCTCTAAACTTGTATTCTCCTCTGGGAAATGCTCTCATCCCCTCTCAGCCACCTTCACGTTTTCATGAGTTTTGAGCACCGCTCCAGCAACTTCCAGTCGCAGCTCGACTCCCCTTGATCTCCTATGACTTCTTATGAAGCAGTAGAAACTAAGAAGCCAGATCGATCATCGTCGAATCACCTCCCCTAAGATCGAACACGAGAAACATTTCTCCCAAACTCGCCAGTAGCCATGTGTCCATCCCTGTTCCATATGAAGAATTCTCCTACCCCAGGAAGCCTTGCAGAAACTCTAAGACTAAGTGCGGGCAAACTCTCACTCACTAATTGATTCCATATTGCCTGACTTCATGTAATCCTTCAAAGGAAGGGAGAATGTTAGGCATATTTAAATATATGTAATCCATGTAGTTTCAAATTGTTAAGGTTTATAATGATACTTGCTTAAGCGTAAAGAAAATGAAAGTTGCAACGTTAATCATGATATGAGATATGAATCGAAGTAGATATATAGGTATGTATGTCATTAACGTTTCCTTCATATGCTAAACTTCACGAAGCATATATTACAGGTTCATATGCATATTTGTTAAATATTGGCAAGACTATGTGTAAGATAGATGTATCCATTATGTGTGAATGAGGAGAGGTTTCTCATGAATATACTCACTTAACTTAATGAATTACATTATCTCAAACAAATTTTAGTTGTGTTAAGGTTTCCATACATAAGTTAATGACACACCTAACTATATAGACATGCAAGTATGATTAAGATTACTATCCCAAAACCTTTTCTTAAAATAGAAAGATAATAGTATATAGTTCCTACTTAGAACCATGACCCTATCATCAATCTTTCATTTCAAGTACTAAGACCTCTTGGGTCCATTTTACTTACGGCATTTGATTGGATTCACTTTGACAAACTTGATGGTTTGCTTAGTTTCTATATTTAATAACTTATTATCTTTTTCATATGCCTCAATATATGATTGATCATCTAAAATGAAATTATAAGGTCTCTAACCACAAATTATTCTGCATCTTCGTAATATTATTGATTAGTTAGACGATGTGTTGAATCACTTAACCTTTAAATATATTCCTGAGCCATGCCATCCCTCCAACACTCATATGCTTATTTCACGCATATGAATGCATGCTCACTCTCTAATTTCACATTTAGTATGCATGATTGGCTAATCCCTTTGTATGGAATGTTACAATTTTAACCCTACTATAAGCTTGTATGTGACAACCTTGTGAATGATTCTCTATGTTTGATGGGCTTGCTATTTTGTACTTTAATTATAGTCTTATTTAGTCTTGATTAAGCCTTTGGTAGCTTGTCTTAACCCCACGCTAGATCTTAAAACCATAGAGCTCATGTGTATTGGATTAGAACCACATCTTGCTTGATAATTCCTATTTAGCACTATGAATTGTATACTTGTTATTTAAGCAATAATCATTGAGTTTGAATGTTAATTATTAATCTTATCTAATGAATAATCATGATTTGAACCCATCTAATTTTAGCCAATATGCACACTTAAGCCTAGAAGATCACATTCAACTTTATTACTCTTTACTTGAAAGCCTTATTATAATATTTTAGATATTTGAAGTTTAATTGAATGGAATAGATTTTCCTTTCTATTTTAATAGCTTTGGATATTTATGTTGAAACATGTTTTTCGTTTTGACACTTTAATTAATTACCCAATAGGATCATACGGCGATTAGCATCCAATAGTGGATTAGTACATTAACCCATTATTGGGGCATTATAGTTGGAATTAGATTAGGGTCGGGTGTACTTAAGTAAAGTAGATCAAAGCCAAAGAAACTCAATTTAATTTAAATTAAGAATTATAAAATATAAGGCAATTAAAAATGTCAAAATTAATAAGTATTGATATAGAATGAATAGATTTCACTTAGAAATAATAGCATTTTTTTGTGGAATATATATATATATATATATATATATATATATAGCTTTTTTAACCATTACTAAGCAATAAACATTTTGAACTAGGTTTGCTCTAATATCTTTAAGGATGTTGCAGTTGGTATTAGAGTAAGATTAGTGAGAATTTAAGTAATGTGTCATAGAGCCATAATTTATTAATTTAATTTAATTATCTCAAAGCATTAGACGATTACAAATGCCAAACTCATGCAGTTTTGATATCAAGTAATCATAATTTATTTTCAAAAAAGAATTTCATAGAGTGTGTAGGTATCCATATTTAATATGATTAAATTCATAGCATTGCAAATTAAATTTCACATATCCAAATATAAAAATCAAACTTAAATAAATATTCACTTAATTTATTTTTCTCAATCTTTTGTATATATTCATTAAGAAATAAACACCCTTTTTAGCCACTAACCCACCACCTTTTATAAATATTGATATACTTAAAAATATTATTACTAGCCAAATTGGATTAAATAGAAATTTATTAAGAATACATTTGTACATCCTTTAAGAGGTTTAAATAAAAAACAAGGTTAATATAACTAAGCTTGCATCAAATAAAAGAAAAAAATTTGATTATTAATAATTCAATAAATGCCATATTGTAGTATGATTTCTACTGAAAAGAAATAATAACATTAATAATACATGTTTATAATAACTACTTTGTGGCAGCAAATATCCTAAAATGTCAGTTTGGGCTACAACCCTAACCTCACTTGGATACATGATTATGTTAGGTTGATATATAACTACTCATCAGTAATTGTTCATATATTATTTTAATTTGGTGTGTCTTTCTTGTGAATATTCTACCTCTTCCTAGATCCCTCAAAAATTCATCGTGATGATAATGACCCAAAACCTATATAGGTCACAATTATTTTCTCCCTACAAAGACTTTTATTACAGACATGTACCACATTCTTTAATGATAAGGTTTTGTGATTCATTCAGTGGATGAAACATATTAGTACCATAAACCAAATTTTTATTCAAAAAGAAATATAAGCACAATTATTGGTGTTGGATGTAAAACTTTTAAAAATCTAAGTACCTAAGAATAAGTAAATATGAAATACTCAATTTTATCCCTTCTTTAATATGCCTATAGTCAAAGTTCAGAAAATTCCAATTCACATTTATTATTTTTAATTTTTTTTTTTAAGAAATCATATGCTTAAATATACTTTTCCTTATGTAAGCTATCAATATTTACCAATATAGTGCATATTGGGGTTTAATGGTATGATTGGTTTGGTATAGTCTAGATTTTAGATTTTTTGAGTATTTTGAGTCAGTAAAATTTGGTTTCCTTTTGTTAGCCTAGAAATATTATAATTTAAATATTTGATATAGCATAATTGCGTAAATTCATATCATATTCTATAATAAACTTATGGAGGAAAGGAGTTTCTTATCACATAAGCCATCATCCTCTTAAATACAGTAAATATATCTATTTTATGATTTCTTAAAATTATAGAACAATAATACTTCATTAATATTAATCATATAAAGTAAATTATGTGTTTCCTTACATTTTGCGTAACCATTGTGGAATCTTTAACGGATTGTGTGTATATCCTTACATTAATAAGTTCTTGATTTGTATGGATCATTCTTGAATTAGCTTCAACTAACTCAGTATGAGTTTGGGCTTTTCTCCAAGGTTTTGGCCATTGAATATTCATCAATGTCTTAAGCATTCTGTCAAGATAAAATTGTTCAAAATTAATTATAGATCAAGTTTCCTCATTAGCCTTATTAAATATTTGCTAAGTTGATCACTAGACTGCAAATTAAGTCTTCTAAATGGAAGGAATATGGTATTTGTATTTTCTTAATGTTTAAAACTTTTAAATATAAGTTTCATGATAAACATTAGTCCAAATGATTATGTATCATAATGGTGAGTATTGTTTTGAGTTTGAGTAGTATCATTTTAATAATTTATTTGAGATCAAGATTGCTTTAGAGATGGAAAATGCTTACCGAGGGATTAGGGTTTAAGTATGTGTAACATGGTATTAGTGTGTATGTGTGCATATCATCAAAAAAATTCCTTTAATTATAAATTTTTTTAACTTAAAAATTAATATATATATATATATATATATATATAATAAAATTTCTTTATTTGATTCTCATTGATTTAAATTATAATTTTTATAAGAAAATAATCTAATGAATGGAAAATTATTGATCAAAATAGAGTTTGAAAAGTAATCATAAAACATACTAAACATCACATTATAATTATTTGTTTCTATGATATTTGGAAAAGTGAATCTCTTAGATCCAAATATGGGCCTTCTCCATGAAAATATTATGTTTAAAGCTAGTGTTTTCTTATTGTTAGAGGGAAAAGAAGTGTATGAATAGAAATATTAAATTATGCCTAATTTCTTGAAAATTAAAATTGAATTACCAATCATTCTTTGACATCACTTCTTAAGGATATCAGTAGTAGAGGAAATCTTTATAATAGCTTACTTATATATATTTTGATTAAGAACCCTCCAAATTTACCTGAAAGAAATTGGCTAATTTTTGGATAGATTATTTCAAAAGTTTTGAATACTATAGATTTTATTATGGTTAAGAACCATTGATAACAAAGAAAGTGACATTATTGCCATAATAGAGTCATCTAGTGGGTCTCCTAAAAAATTTAAATATTATCTCCATAAGAGATTCTAATTTCTAAAATTATCTCCAATATGTTTCTACCAATTTGATTGTTCAGAAGATTATTTGTGGTCCCCATATGGTGTCTACCAATATTATTGTTTGGAAGATTGTATATGGGACTGATATGGTGCCTACCTATATGATTGTTTAAAAGGTTATATCTGGGCCATTGTGGTGCCTGATAGTTTCATACTTGGGAAAGATATAATACTCATTAGATTAAGGTAGACTTAGTCAATATTTGCCAACCTAACTATGCTAGGATTCAGTAGATTTCTCAGCATAATCCCACATGTTAGAGATAATATTAATTAGTCTAGATTGGGAAGCATGATCAAGAGTAAGTCTTAATCTTAGTTTGGGTACTTATCCAAGATTCATTATCTTGGTGATAAGTAACAATCAATAAGGATCATGGTTAATCATTGGATTGAGGATTTAATAGATAATAGGAAGCTATTATAGAAAAAAAATTAGATATATTTATATATATATATATATTACCTCGAGATATCGATAGAATTGATTCATTGACCTCTATATAACTTTAGAAAGGGTCTTACCCCTTTTCATTCGTGTGTGGATAGGTACAATTAGATTGATGGTAAGTGCCTAAATTTTGTTACCGTTTGTTATTATTGGGATTGGATGATTTATTTGACACATAGATTATAAAAGGGTTCAGCCTCTTATCCTTTAGGTGTGGGGAGATGTATAGTCGGGTACAAGACAAAAACTCAATTCCATAGTTTGTCACCATTTAAGATCAGATACCTTGGCTTGGTTGAAATTATAAACAAGTATGTCCTTTTAACTCTATATGTGTGGCTAAGTGCAGTTAACAATCTAAGTATTTGTCTTTCCCTCATAGTGACAATCTAAGCTCTTATATATGTAAATCCATGATTATGAATAATTAAGAATAGGATAAATCATTAGTATAAAATAAAATAAAAAAACTTGAATGTGATTTAGTTTTCGGGTTAAGACACGAGTGTCTTAGCATCATATCTGATTTAGGTAGATAATGTAAAATAAGTAAGAAACAAGGGATGTCACACTTACAATTGATGAGTTCACTATCAATTTTAATTTTCATTCATGTGTTTTAGCTTTCAACTTTTTTATTTTAGCAACATTGTCTTTCAATTTACTCTTTTCAACTTTCAACTTTATGATATTCTTAGTTTGTCAGCTTGTATATGCATATTTGTGTTTTTTTATAATCAATTGTAATAGTGGTGATATGCTAAAATGTAAGTAGCTTAAGTAGTCAAGATCAAAGTCCTAAGATAGGTAATAATTTGTGAATTTAGCTACAAAGTTAAGCGAATAATGTCAATAAATTGGAGAGTTTAATCTCAATGGAGGAATTATCCCTAATTTGAGTAAGAAAACTCAAAATTTAGACAATGTCTAAATTTTGATTCTATTTAAGATCTTGTGTCTTTGGCTTAACAAATATGAATGAGTAAAACTTACATTTTAAAGGATAGATAATTTAGTTATTTCAAAATAAGCTTTGAATAATAGTATGTATGAATTTAAGTAGTTAATTCAGTAAAACTCAATAAATTAAGTCATTCATGTTAAGACACTTAGTTGTGCCTTAGCAACATCTGAAATCATAATAAACTAGTAATCAATTTAGTGTTTTGCTTACGTATGGCATTCAGTTTGTGTGTCTTAACCAAATTATAGATCAGTTAGTAAATTCAATCAGCCTGAAAATGCATATCAGGATAATGGGTGAATCCCGAGTCTAAATATTTTCATAATAAATAAAGAAATTATCAAAATAAAAAATTTATAATCAGTTAGTCAGCTAATAAGGACATTATACTTGTAAACAATTGATTGAAATTTGTGATGTGGCATTGCTTTTGATGCCTAAAATTTTTGAACATGTTACAAGATTTATGCAATAAATGAGTAAACTAGGAGTGTAAGAGATTCTAGAAGTGAAGTAGCAGGTTCAAGTTGAACTCATTAGGCTAATAATTAGCAATATCAAGGATGATATTATTTTTTAGTGGCGGAGTTTGTAACAACCCAAGCATATTACTGGGTCAATTAGACCCAAACCAAAATGAATTAAGACAAAATCAGGATCCCTAACTAAGTTAAATAAGAAAATAAAAAAAAAAATTGTTAGATTGAGCACAATATAAAGATCCTACTGCAAAAATTTGAGCACAATTGTGATCCTAATTTCACTTAAAATAATTATTGAAATTTTAACCTAAATAAATAATAGAAAATAAAATATATATTGGAATTTAGGAATTTTTACAGTTTTAGGTCGGGCAACAAATGAAAATGCTATGTTTTAAGTTTCGCCAAATTTCAAATATCAGATTGGCCATAATAAATTTTCGAAGCTTCAAGGTTTAAAAATTAATATAAAATAATAGATATAAGCCCAATTTTGATAATCTTTATTTGTGGATGTTCGCCTCGTCGAAATGCTTGTGCTGGTCCAAAATTTGTAACTTTCGGAGTTCAAATAGTGGTAGATCTCAACACGAAAATTAATGTCAGATTCCAGATATCCGATCTCGATCGAATGGCGAATATTAGTCGTAGTTGGCTGTATAAGCACTCCTTGATTAAGCCTAAAGGATTGACCAACCCTAAAATCATAAGAAGAATCTTGCAACCCGTTGCCTTTTTTCCTAGTTGCAAGCAATGTCGATCGCCTCTAAGATATTAGCTTAAGATTATTCAAGATATTATTCTAATATTTTTAATTCTCGCCCACTTATGATTTTAGCCATACTAAAAATTAAACTTAATGGCTCTATTTAGACCATTAATTATGTTCGTTAACCATGCTCTTATACTAATCTATGATGCACATAGACCAAGTTTGAGTAGTTTAAGTAATAACCTCAAATATAATTAATCGCTATCATATAATTATCATTTGTTTTCAAAATTAATTGATGTTTAATGTGACTTACTTTATAATATTACAAATTAAATTTTGCTTATCCTTATATAAGAATTAAACTTGAAGAAAAAATAATTAGTTAATTAAGTATTGTGTTCATCAAGTAATGCACACTCTTTTAATAAATTATCTAGCACATTTGATAAATCATGATAGACTTGAAAAATATTATTACCAGTCAAGCAAGCAGTAGTACATGAAAATTTAGTAAGAAATTTATTTTATCATCTTATATAAGGAACAAAACAAATAACAAACATAATACAAGGGAACTTGCATCAATTAAAAAAAAATCATTCTAATTAGTAATTATTCAATAAATATCATAGTGCATTGCAATTTTTGTTGAAAATAAATAATAATAATAATAATAATTATTATTATTATTATTATTATTATTATAATAATAAATATAGTAAGATGCTTATTGTGTAGTTTAGCAAGCATGAATTCTAGCCTTCAACAATATGAGAGATAATGCATATTCGAAACCCTATACTTAATTAAACAACCTAATTGTGTATAGTAAACCTATACCTTAGGTGTTATTAGCTAAGTGATTACCCTTGTTAGTAGGAAATAGTCCTATTAGAACCATTAAGTACTACTTGGAATTAAGCTTAATAATCCCTTCCCTTAAGTGTAAGCCACACCTTAATCCTTCTAGCTCATAACTTAACACTATTTATCTCTCGAAAGTGATCTAGCCTCTTAATATGCCATAGAATCCCTAATGTTATAAGTAAGCCTAGAAGCTACTAGATTGTACCTTTCCTATTACTCTACATCTAATACCTCACAAGTGAGTATTTAGCTAACTTAGTGAACTTATGAGTTAGAATCACTTCAACTTAAGTTTCCTTAGTGAGTTTCAAGGTAGTGAACCTACAACCTATATCTCATAATTATATAACCTTAGCATTAATAATGTAAAGACCCACTTAAGTAGTAATAAGTGAAACTCTTAAATATGAGGTGCCTTTTCAGATAACGGTGGAGTTCCTGATAAGAACTCCAAAGTTAAGCATGCTCAGGTAGGAGCACTCCCAGGATGGGTGATCTACTGGGAAGTTATCTTCTGAGGGCAAAATTGTGAGGTCTTTTGGCCAAAGCAGACAATACCTTAGTGCTTAAGAGTTTGGGCTATCACAAATAACCAGTGAAGATTGATTGCCATAGGAATAAGATAGGATTAGAAACATGTTGCATATACACTTGTTGACTATTTTATCATATAAGTAAATCTTAATCAAACTACTACTTTCTAAATCTCAACTACTATTGTATTATCTTTCAATTGACTTAGAGATTGCTAATGTCTAAGTCAATTGAGAGTTTAATTAGCTCCAATCAGTAAGATAGATAACTAAATTAGACAATAATGAATATCACATAGTTTATAATTTTTTGAATGTTGCTTTGCTGGGAAGTTATCTTCTGAGGGCAAAATTATGAGGTCTTTCTGGCCAAAACAGACAATACCTTGGTGCTTAAGAGTTTGGGCTGTTACAAATAACCAGTGAAGATTGATTGCCATAGGAATAAGATATGATTAGAGACATGTTGCATATAAACTTATTGATTTTTTTGTCACATAAGTAAATCTTAATCAAACTACCTTCCAAACCTCAACTACTATTGTATTATCTTTCAATTGACTTAGAGATTGCTAATTTCTAAGTCAATTGAGAGATTAATTAGCTCCAATCAATAAGATAGATAACTAAATTAGATAATAATGAATATCACATAATTTACAATTTTTTGAATGCTGCTTCGCTTTGAGATTATAACCTTGAACATATATAAGGACATTGAGTATAAATAAAACTTTAATATATTAAACATAGGGTTTTATATAGTGAACTGCAAGCCAGAGCAGGCTACGGAGTAATAAGGAGACCACATACATCCTAGAGGAGGAGTGTATGTGTTATGGGAGACCTCGCATTACTTAGTTAGGCAGACGTGCTTAACTCTTCATTTGTTCTGTAATTTATGCCCACGGAATAAAATCTCTTATATCTTAAATAACTTAACATTCTTTTATGACAATCTTATTGATTGTGAACTACTTTTCATAGCCTTTTGACTATGCTTACTTATCATAATCTTTGACTATGTTTACTTAGTCATATGCCTTAGCTTCACTTTACTTTACTTTACTATATAATATTACTTATTATTATTTTCCTCACAATTACAGTCCTTATTTTACTTGTAGTGTATGCTATTTATCACTACATTTATGTATCACTATTTTCTTTTATTTACTACTTAGCATAATTACAATGAACATATTTATGTATCTCTTTATGCTTACATATGCACTTTAGTAGTTTTTAGCCCTTATATAATGTACATTTTCTCTTGCTTATTGATGCAAGCTATAGCAAATTACTAGTTAGTACTTACTCTCTTACTTTACTTTACTGCATTTACACACTTTCATATCTACTTTAGTAATTCTTAGCTCTTATATAATGTATATTTTCTCTTACTTATTGATGGAGGCTAAAGCAAACTACTAGTGAACACTTACTCTTTTACTCTCCTTTGATGCTAAGTGCTCCCCTTACTCATATAAATTATAAATAACTAATTTGATATCTGCTTAAAACTAAATAGAACTTAGTGTAGCCTTAAATTATTCTTATACTTTTAAGTCTAATCACTTGTTCTTACTTTGTTGGTTGTGTCATACCGTATTAAAAACTAAATACAGTAGATCAAGAACATTATCTGCTTCCTTTTACTACTTAATAGTGAGGATGAGCATATTTTTAATAACTTTTAAATCAGTTTGTAAGAACATCGTGCTTATTGCCTATGACAGAGAAGGGTTTCTCAAACTCAATCAGAGGAAACAATTGTTCATAGCTCTAGATGAAGGTTCCAATCGATGTAAATGAGGATAAGGAGCAAAATGGGGGATTTAATGAGGATTAGGAGGGCTTTACAGCAACAAAGTGGCAGCTGTCGCGGCTTGCGCAAGCGGCGTGAGCGGGCAGCTCCCACGTGCAGCGCCCTCCCGCGCGCATGGGGTGAAAGCCACCAGCTGTCCGGTCTGGACGATTGGTTTGATCAAATGGCGCAGATTGCGCACCGTTCGATCAAATGACTGAATCCTATTAACATTAACAATTTAATTAAAGAAATAAATTAGTCATTAATTACTTTTTATCTAATTAAAATTAAGCCACCAAATGAGCTCTAAAAAATTTCAAAAATTCACCACAAGCTAATTTAGGGGTGAGAAACATAAAAATGAAGTTGGGTTTTTAATCAGAGGTAAATTTAATAATCTTAATTTTTTGATTAATTAGATATATTAAATTAATCAAGAATTTTAAATGAGCTCCAAATTGAACCAAATTTCAGAGGTTGATTCCTAATGATGTTTAGAGAATAATGGTGAGGCTTTTAGACTGATTAGACTGGGCAATAATGATTAACAACCTTGGGTTATTACAATTCCTTACTCTATCGTATAACATTTACTAGTCACTTCTCATCTTAAGTATCCTTAATAATTGCATGAAGAAGGTAGCTTAGTGATGGGTTTGATTTCATCTCAACCAAATTATAAATGATTATGTGCAATGTGTTTTCATAAAACTCTCAAAGGAATGATTATTATCAAGCTATTACATTCCTTCTTGTAGATTTATCTCTAACATGCTATAGTTTAATATTTTATCATTAAGTTATAGAGAATTAATTAATAAAAGTCCATGCTAGTCTAAAGTAAGCAACACTTGTAAAAGTTACAACGTAACAAACTGTAAATACACATCTACGCTCACACGCAAGTGCACGTAGTCTGAAGTAATATGGGATTGAAATCCTGAGATTTATCGTCCACTGAGAACAGAGTGTTTCATTACTAAAGTATATTTGTTTTAACTAATGTTTCAATAATGGAATAGTCTGTGTTGTTGGTTCCAATTTAGCAATCAAAGTTTTGTTGATTAAAAACTACAAGTTGAGAAAGTATGGAGAGTTGGGTTTAACATGTAATTCTTTGAAGGGCTTCGTGTAAGTAGTCTTCTTTTTCAAATTTAAATGTCAAATTACTTAAATGTTTTAATTATAATCAAGCAATAATAGTCTTCCTTAGAGTATCCCCTAATTTGGACTAAGTTATGTATAATGCTCAAAGATGAACTCAAGAAGGTTCAATCTCAGCACATAGACCCTCACAAGATCAATATTTGTCATATTTAATACTTATGTCTAAGTTTTCAAATATATAGTTTAAATTGTGTGATAATGCAAACTTGATTCCATCAAATAGCATCACATGCATCAGTTTTAGTTTAACTATTAGAGAGAGTTATTGGCTAAGCAGGTTATGTCACATCACCCGTAAGAACTCAACACTTCATCTTCTTCCTCTAACTAGAACAAGCCATGGAGCACATTTGGTGGCTCTTAGCTCACATGTATCAACTTCTTAGCTTAGCTAGAGGAAAAATGCTACAATGCTCAATAGCTTGTCACTGGGCTCTTGGCAATTGTGCACATATTTCTAGCTGAAACTAATGGTGGGTGGTGGAGCTCTAAGATCATTAATTTTCCATTGCTCTGCTCATCATTTCAACACAAAGGATTTGCACTGATCATCCTCGCACAATGAATATTGTCACAGATATCCACTGTGAGGATGTTCCATGTGCATGTCCTTAGTTCTAAAAGGATAAATTAGCTTGATGGTTTTCCTAGTTCAAAAACATTACTAAAATAGATACATTCATGACACATCATTCATCTAAGCAATTTTTTATATCAATAATTAAGAAATGACTAAAGAAATTTATTCATTGATAAAATTGAGTACAAACACTTTTAATTCCTTCAAATCATTACATGCTTATACCCAATCCTTTCCAACAAGAATTTGGGCTTCCATTACAAAATATGTACAAGAAAAGATATTCAGGACATTGAACCTTTGCATGGTTCTTTGCAGAAAAGAAATTAAGAAAAGAGATAGAGATATAATACTAGGAATTGCTGTCACGTTCACCGGATATTCTCTCAATCACCACTCTCTTTGCCTTTTTTGTTTTATGAGCTCGATTCCTCTTTCCTTTGTTGGTATCTTATTCCTTCCTTGGGCAGGGCTTCTATCATTCCTTCAGCTCTTACACTTTCAAATATTTTGAAACTTGAATGTCAGAATGGAGAACCATTTCTTAGTCTTTTCTCTCTACTTTTATAGATCCTAAATACTTCCTTTAACATTAGTGCAACCACCCTTTCATCTCCTCAAGAATTAAATGGCTTTAATTTCATATTCTTTTGTTCTCTTGAGAAGGAGGAGAATTAAAAGCATTTTACTTTAATGGTTGCTCTAGGAAGATAAAGTATTTGAGATTTTTGGCCTTCCCTATACTTCTTTTAATACTCTTTCCTGGCAAAAATTCTGACATGCTCTATGGCACACTGGAGCACGCTTGGCACTGCAGCGATTTTGCTTTTGAACTTTTGCTAAGTGAATTTTCTTTGCGGCGGGCGATAGCGCAGAGCTCTCTATATTGTGCATGTTGTTGCGCACTGTAGCACCGAGCTCTCTATCTTATGCCCACTTTGGCGCGCGATAGCGCCGAGGTTTTGGTCTTGTGTCCACTTTGGCACACGATATCGTCGAGCTCTCCGTTTTGTACCTGCTGCGATGAGCGATAGCACTGAGCTCTCGGTCTTGTGTCCACTGCGGCATGCTGTAGCACCAAACTCTTTGTCTTGATCTCGCTACGGCGCGCGATAGCGCGGAGCTCTTTATTTTGAGCCCGCTACAGCGCGCTATAGCGCATAGCTCTCTGTCTTGATTCGCTTTGGCGCGCGATAGCGTCGAGATCTCGGTCTTATAAGCACTGTAGCGCTCCAGGGAGTGATGGGGCAATTTTCTTTCAGAATTTTATATTTATGCCATATTTTACTTTGCTCATCTTTTATCCTGAAAAGGTGGCTGAAACACATCAAAGTATACGTTTTTAACAGAAAAGTGTTTGTTTTTATTCACTTTTTTTATTATAATTCTTAGATTTATCACACCCCCACACTTAAATTCTTGCTCGTTTTTGAGTAAGCTCAAAATAACTTTTCTGATTTTTTAGATTGCATAATTCAATAGCATATGTGTGATGTGTTTTTCATCATTTTATGTTTTACTTAACAATATGACCAGAGAAACTCGAACTCTAAAAAAAATATCATGCCAATGTTTTCCTCTTTTTTTAACTAAGACAAGCCAGATTCAGAGTATTAGAATTTTTTTATGCTATTTATGCTTTTTCTTATAAACAATAATGAATTTTTCAGGATAGATCTTTTTCTTCCTCCTGATTTTCTCAGTTTTTTCACTTTGGGAGAGATATTTTTTTTCGTACTTGAATTTTTTTTTTGCATTAAATTCAAAGGAGATATATTTTTATTCATCCTCATCTATTATTCATTACATTCAGTAAATCCAACAGGAGCCTAGCACATTCTTTGTTATACCATTTCTCACTTCTCTAAATTAAGTTCTTTAACCTCACCCCCACACTTAGATTTGTAGCATCATACATTTTTAATTTGTGGAGACTAGTAATTTGAGAGTTAATTAATTTAGCATGAAAAAATTTTAGAGTTATTTTATTTAAATTGATCACATTTCAATTAGTAAATTAAAATATTTAAATCCGTTCACATATTCCAACATCCATTGAATTTAGACTATTAAGAACTTCAGAAAAATACTGAGATAATAATATTAAAATGGCACAAAATTGAAAGGAATGTAATGTACTAAGATTTATTAAACAAAAACAAAAATACAAGTACAAAATGAAACAACTGAAAATTAGCAAAAAGAAAAGATAAATCAACAACAAGAACACTAACAACTTAATTATTCATCTTCTTCTTCATCTTTATCATCTTCCAGCCATTTGGTATTTGGAGGGTGTTTATAAGCTGTGGATTGTAAAAGGACAACATCACTCGGTCCATCATGCAAGCTCCAATTTGAAAACATTATTTCGAGAGCTGAGTGAAAATCATATTGAAATTAGTGTTCTTGGACATTTTGGCTTTGCAGTATCACATGTCAGCTGTCATACACTTCCACATTTGTACTTGGTAGTCCCTCATTCTATTCATTCCTTTTTGTAATTATTTAAGTGAAGACATTACACCAAAGAAATCTGAAGCCTCGCTTTCCTCCCCATTTTTGTTCTTGCTCCTCTTACCCTCTTGAAAACAAGCATTAAGGTTGTTTCGGGTGAGAAGAACACGGGGAGGAATCGCCACATTGCTAGATGTTACCTTGACCCCTTAGGCAAGGAATATCTCATAAATTAATGATCCAAAAGCTAATGCGGTGCACAACCCAATCAAGGCATTCCAAAGTTGTTCAAAAATAACCCTGGAGATATGAATATCTCCATTTTGTTCAATTACACAGATTATATTGTTCTTGACCTAGTCACCTCACTCAAATGCCTAGTTGGCATTATTGTGCTTGAGATAAGAACATGCCACACATTGCACTAGTTCTTAAGGAGAGCTCGTGGAATATTGGCAAAGTTCCCTCTCCAACTAGCATCATGAGAGAGATGAGGGCGCTTGCTATATGCTAGATTATACTCAGAATTTAGCAAGGCATAGTAGGCACACTCCTCTAACGCCTTAAGTTCATATAGTTGCTTGATCGACTCTAGCCCAACATTTATTGCCTTCGCTCATACAAAAAATTTACGCCAGTTCACATTTACTGCGTTGGCGTAAACTTCTTGTACGAGGGATGGGTAAGAATCCGTCTGCAGGCAGACCAAGCCTTTAAAAGTAGAGGCGGTAGCTTCCTTATTAGCAACATATTTCTTTTGGGATTCCATTAGTGCAGGAGAGGGTTGAGAGTTATGTTAATTTAGGCAAAAACTTTCAAGCACAAAGAGTGTGTGAGCAACCCTTTTATATCCCCTCTATTTAAGGCTCCAGTTCTGTGTCGCGCACTGTAGCATGCCATGCGATAGTGCTAAGGTTTCTGCTTAAGAACATGATAGCACTGAATTCCGCTTGAGCACGCTACAATGTTGAATTCCGCTGTGGCCAGCAATAGTGGAAAATTCCGCTGCACCGCTCTACATCGTTGAAATCGACTGCGGCACACTGTGGCGCCAGCTGGTAGAGTTTTTCCTGAAGTTTAACTAATTTTCAGAATTCCCAATTATATTGATATGTTTGCACTTCTCTACTTCTAAGTAAACTAACTATTCCTACACACAATAAGGTAAGACGATATTGGTTGCCTCCAATAAGTGCTTAGTTTAGTGTCGTCAGCCCGAACATTTTAAAAACTTAGGTAACTATTAATTTGGGAGTCTTTTTTTCCAAATTTTAGAAGTATATGGGTGAGCACTAACAGGTGTTGTGCTCAAACCCATCACTTTAAATTTCCTTTTTTCTTCTTATTTCTCCTCAGAGTTTGATCCAGGTGCTCCCTTCTTTTCTAGTTTTATTTTTACTTTTTATTTGTTCATTAGCAATTCTTTCAGATGAGGTGATTTTGTTACTCATAGAATTTTGATCATTAAGTTTAAGATTCTCTAGTTCCATGCCCCTTGAAGATGATTCTCCCCTTAGTTTTCTTCTCCAATGTAGTTTCATATTCCCTTATTTGTAAATTGGGGGCTTAAGATTAATATATTCAATTTTCCCATTTATTTTTATAGTCATTATCCTCCTTGTCACATCTTTGATTGCCTTGGTAGTTGCTAAAAAATATCTTCCAAAGATGATAATGGAATTTAAATTCCACCTATCCCATTCACATATTATAAAATTAGTGGAAACTATGAAGCTTCCCAAACCTACTGCAACATTCTTAACTGCACCTAGAGGAGTCATTGGATCTAAATTTGCAAATTCTAGAATTGTTGGGGTGCTTTCCATTTCCTTTATTCCCAGATTGTCATAGATATAAAAGGGCATCACATTGACGGAAGCTCCTAGATCACACAAGGGATCTAAAAGAACTTCGCCCTTGATGACGCAAGGAATGTTCATTCTCCCTGGGTCCTCACACTTCCTAGCAATCATTCTTCCTTCTACAATTTGTGTGCTAGTTGTTCATACTTTTCTTTCTTCAATTCTTCCATCTAAGTTTGTTCCTAAGCAATCATTTTCTAACCCATCAGAATTTATGACACTCACTCTCTCCCTTGGGTTCACTTTGGTGGAACTAGGTAAAGTTCCCTGCTGATATGTGGACAACTTTTGGGAAATTTAACCCAGCTAAACTTCAATGTTCCTAAGGGATACCTCAATCCCTTGGATTGAGACATCATGTCAGCTTATAGTTATTTTTATTCTTTTCATAAATTGGGTTGTTTCAGCTTTAAAGACATTGAAAGCTCCCTTTAGACCTAGATATTGGGGTTGCTGATTATGATTAGAGTTATACCTTGTTGTATTGTTATTACTCCAAGAGAAGTTTGGATGGTTCCTCCATCCATGATTATATGTGTTTGAATAGGGTTGTTTTGCCCATGATTTTTGGTTTGAGCTAGTGTTTCTTAGGAAATTTACTTGTTCGGTTCCAGAAGGTGCGAAAAGGTTGTTAAGATTACAATTGCCACTGCAATGTCTTCCCCCGCACAAGTCACAATAATTTTCCTGGGCATTATTAAGATTCATGATACCAATTTTTTGATTAAGAGCATTAATTTTATTTTCTAGAGCTAGAATTTAATTCGCCTCATCCATATTATTAACCTCTTTCTTATTGGAATGTAGCCTTTTAGTAGGCCATTGGTAAGCATTATTTTTCATTTCCTCTAATAGGTCATAGGCCTCCTCCTGGGATTTTCTACTAAGTGACCTTCTAGCAGGTGCATCAATTAGGGTCCTTGTGGGTGCGTTCAGTCTGTTATATAATGTATGAACTTACATCCATTACAGAAACCCATGATGAGGACAGTGTCTAAAGGACTCCTTAAAACATTCCCAACTATCATAAAGAGTCTCCCTCTCATACTGGCAAAAATTGGTTATTTCTATTATCAACCTAGCATCTTTTCATCGGTGGGAAATATTTTACTAAGAATTTCCTAGCCAAATCATCCCACAATCGAATAGAATTGCTTGGCAGAGAAATGAGCCAGCATTTTGCTCTGTCTCTCAATGAGAATGGAAATAGCCTAAGTCTAATGGCATCATCAGTAACACCATTATACCTAAATGTGTCACATATCTCCAAAAAGTTGGAGATGTGTGAGTTTGGATCCTCGGTTGTTAACCCTCCAAACTAACTATTTTGGACCATACTTAGGGTTGAAGGCATAATCTCAAAATTTATTGGCCTCAATATTTGGTCTCACTATGGCATGTGGAATTTCTCTTATCATTGGTAATGCATAATCTCTAAGAGCTCTACCCCATTGTTCTCCTATCAAATTTCCATCTAAATTGTCCATTTTTAATTGAGCACGATTTAAAATCAATTGTTCTCTCCTTGCTCTTAAATATGTTCTTTCTATTTTAGGGTCAAAGAGAATATTTGAGTTATCTCTTCTACTCATGCAATTCAAATTTCTACTAGTAAGAGCACAATTTACAGCAATAAAAAAATGAAGAAAAGCTAATTTAACAAGAACTACAATAATAATAACAAGTGTAATTACAAAAATAATAAAAATATGTGCAGTAATAAAAATTCCAAATCACCAATTACTAACAAATTATCTTTAATACAAAACAATTCACCGCTACCTTGAATGGCGCCAAAAACTTGACATATTGTAAATACACACGTTTTTGCTCACACACATGTGCACGTGGTCTGATCTAATAAGAGATTTGAAGTCCCGAGAATTATCGTCCACTGAGAATGGAGTATTTCATTACTAAAGTATATTTGTTTTCACTGATGTTTGAACAATGGCTTATTTTGTGTTGTTGGTTCCAATTTAGTAATCAAAGTTTTATTGATTAGAAACTACAAGTTAAAAAAGTAGGAAGAGTTGGGTTTAACATGAAATTCATTAAAGGGTTTCATGTAAGTACTCTTCTTTGTCAATTTTAAATGTCAAGTTACTTAAATGTTTTAATTATAATCAAGCATTAATATTCTTCCTTAGAGTATCCCCTAATTTGGACTAAGTTATGTCTAATACTCAAAGATGTACTCAAGAAGGTTCAATCCCGGCACATAAACCTCATGTGGTCAATATTAGTAAAATCTGATACTTACGTCTAAGTTTTTAAATCTATAGTTTTAATTGTGTGATCACACAAACTTAATTACATCAAATAGCATCACATGCATCAGCTTTAGTTTAGCTAAAGGAGCGAGTCATTATACTAAGCAGGTTATGTCACATCACTCATAAGAACTCAACACTTCATCTTCCTCCTTTAACTAGAATGAGCTATGGAGCATATTTGGTAGTTCTTGGCTCACACCCATTAACTTTTCATCATAGCTAGAGGAACAATGCTACAATGCTCAAAAGCTTGTCACTAGGCTCTCGTCAGTTCTGCTCATGTTCCTATCTGAAGCTAATGGTGAGCAGTGAAGCTCTATGATCATTTAAATTTCAACCTTAAGAATTTTCTTTGATCATCCTCACACAACAAATATTGTCATAGATATCCACGGCGAGGACGCTCTATGTGCACGTCCTTAGTTCTAAAAGGATAAACTAGCTTGATGGTTTTCCTAGTTAAGAAACATTACTTAAATAGATATATTCATGACACATCATTCATCCAATCAATTTCTTATATCAATAATCACTAAATGACTAAAGAATTTTATTCATTGATAAAATTGAGTACAAACAATTTTAGTTCCTTCAAATCATTACATGCTTATGTCGAACCCTCCCTAAGGAGGGTTTAGGCTTCCATTATAAAAGATGTACAAGAAAGAAAATTTAAGACATTGAACCCTTGCATGGTTCTTTGCAGAAAAGAAATTAAGAAAAGAGATAGAAATACAATACTAGGAAATGTTGTCATGTTCACCAGATCTTCTCTAAATCACCACTCTCTTTCCCTTTTCTATTTCCTAAGCTCGATTCCTCTTTCCTTTGTTGGTATCCTATTCCTTACTTGGGCAGGCTTCTCTCCTTCCTTTGGAACTCTGAAATAGCACCGAGCTCTCAGTCTTGTGTCCACTTTGACGTGCGATAGTGCCGAGCTCTCAGTTTTGTACCCGCTGCGGTCCACGATGGCACCAAGCTCTCGGTCTTGTGGCTGTTGCAGCATGTTGTAGCACCGAGCTCTCTATCTTGATCCTGCTGCAGCCCGCGATAGCGCGAGGCTCTCTGCCTTGTGCCTGTTGCGGTGCACTGTAGCACTGAGCTCTCTGTCTTGATCAACTTTGGCACGCGATCTCACCGAGCCCTCGACCTTGTACTCGCTACGGCACGCGATAGCGCCGAGCTCCCGGTCCTGTGAACATCATAGCGCACTGTGGCATGCCGGGGCACGCTAGGGTGATTTTCTTCCAGAATTTTATATTTATGCCAGATTTTACTTTGCTCATCTTTTATCTTGAAAAAGCAGTGGAAACACATCAAAGTATATGTTTATAACTAAAAAATGTTTATTTTTATTCACTTATTTTACTATAAATCTTAGATTTATCATCACCTTTGGATGTATCTTGGCCAATTGTTGTAGGTGCTATGAATGATGCTTCATTTCAACCAACCTTTAAGCTGCATGTTCAAAACATTCGTGCAAATTACATTAAGTACTTAGAACTTCTATTAAGCTTTGATTAATTAAATCATTTTATTTGAGCTATATGTATAGTACATACATCACTTACATAGATCTTAGTGTTGTTAATACATATTTATTTCTTAGAATCATGTGTTAGGGAATAATAATTATTTTGTAAAATATAAGGAGAAAAACTTATTTAATAAATCTGCATGGTAGTAATAGGATGTTGCTAAAATGTGAAGGATTTACATAGATTTCAAGTAATAAAACTTAGAAAGTAATTATTATTTTCATTGATCCATTTGCATGTGAATAAGAAAACTTAATGAAAATTTAGACTGGATTTAAACATAGTTTAAACATAAATTTAGAAATTTAGATGTAAGCAGTCAACAAACTCTCCTTATTCAATAGAAAATAGAAGTATGATTATTAAAAAAAAGGGATATTGAATTTGTAAAGGATTAATATATTTATGTATGTAACACTTAAACCAAGTTAGTAAATAATGATCGTTAAAGTTTATAATTCGTAAGATTTATTATGTTTTTGCATGTGGTTTTAGAATCATATAATTTAATTCATCACCTTAACATTAGAAGAGATTAGAATTATCCTAGAAATTTCTCAATTGGTTATTAAGAAACTTAAGTTAATATTGTAAGAACTATAGTTCAACTAAACCTTAAGGTAGGTTGGATTAATTGTAATACTTTGAGGTAGAACTCTATACTTGTCATGCCTAGTAAAACCTAAGATTGAACTTATTTCTTGTGATAGCTAAAGCAAAATGAGAGATAGGTTGTACTTACATCTAGTGGTTATTAAATCTAAATGAAGGACTAAATGCTTAGTACTTGTGATCTTAGAGTTATTGAAATATTATCAGTTTAAGTCTCTTGTAGTTTTGTAAGTCCTTGAAACTTAATGAGTTTTCTTAGCACTTAGTCTAATGATAATATTAGGATTATCATATGGGAATGTAGTGCATATCTATGATCCAAATTTGATTTCCCATTTGAATTAAGGATTGTTTGATTTGACCTATAAGAAACTATAGATTTTTTACCTTATCTTAAGTAATTAGATAAGTACAATTCATTTCAGGATAAACATCCCAATCTCTGTGTGTGTTATGAGTTAGGATTTGGACACCTTAATTGGAGAGAATAAACTGTGAAAGGATGTTTTGTTTCTTATCCTTGTGTGTGGGGATAACTATATTTAAATAGCATAAGTGTTTAAATTCACCTTTCTTGAAACTTGCCAGTTGTATGTATGCACTCTTAACTATGATAAATTAGAATTTGGCTCAAGATATGATAATGCAGTCTATATATTCATGGAAGCAATTATATTAGCATGTGATAAATGTTAAGTGTAATGAAGATCTAAAATGTATATAAATTAGTCTATTTTATGAGTAAATCTCTGAATAATATGGCATTGGAATAAGCATATATATTAGGAAGTGTCATGATAAAATAGTTAGACAACAAAGTGATATATTTTCTATTTTTAAGATTTTGACTATTTAAACATTTCAGTTTTGGCATAATAAGAATCGCATGAGCATAACATATCATTAGCGATGCGATGTATGTCACACATAGGATCTGTTAGTGGCATGATTTGGAGCACACCTAGGACATATGGGATGTAGTCTATCATCCAATTTATGCGTCCATGTGGCATATTCTGTAGCATACTTAGATACATATTCATGTGGCATACAGTACAGTTCATTTTCATGTTTTATTCAGTTTATAGCCCTATTCTTAGTTATCCTTTTCATAGTATATTTATTCTATATCCAATATTATTTAGTCTTTATTGTAGTTTCATTTTCAGTAGTTTTGGTTTATAGTCACAGTTTATTTTTAGCTGCACATTTTTTTATCTATTTCACTGTGCATTTTATCATTATTTCTGATGTTAAGTAATATCCTTAAATGATAAGAAATTCTATAGTTATCCAAAAATATACTTAAGCTTATTATCTAACACAAAATTTCTCTTTATTTTTTTACTGGGGCCTAACATGTGAAACCGACATGTAAAGTTTGGAGCAGTTTGAGGAGCCTGCTTTTGAGGAGATTCGGGAGCTTCAGAAGGAGGCAAAGGAGCCGCAATCATGAGATTGCTGATCTTAGTGTTTAGTTTTATTTTTTTTTATGGTGAAATGAGAGAGTTACTTTTATTAAACACTTAATCTTGGTCTGTGATAATTAATTAACCCTAGATGCACTTTTACTTTTCTTTTTTGAGATGATTGTTTAATTTAGCTTTTGTGATAATGGATGAATGTTTAAGCTTCTGCACTTTAATTTTATATTATCTTATACTTAGTATTGTGATGTGATTATCCTATCACTAAATCTTACCTCATATTCATTGGCAATTCTTATGTTAAATACGCTACCAATGCGCAGGGATAAGGTAACTAATACTTGTGATAAAAAATGTACTTATCTTCAGGATTAGTCCTCAAATGAAGTACATTTTTAGAGATATCTCATTTGATCCCAATAAATTTAACTTAAATGTTGGATTGATGACGGATCAAGATGGGATATCTCCCCGCTAATGTCCCGAGTTATCATTCGGTGATCTGCCTGGGGCATCACAGATACTCCTTCCACCTTATGTTTAACCAGTAACCACTAAATTTGAATTTTAATTGATGGGTATTATCATTCTATCCTTTTCAAATTAATATAATGATTATTTGATTAAATGAAATATTAAGAATAAACTTAAAATAATTATAATTGTATTTTGTTAATTTGTCTCTCATTTTAGTTCAAAAAAATATAAAATTTGGAGGGAGTACTAAGTTATTTAATTTATGCATATTTTAATATTGAATATATGCAACAAAGAATTCAGTGTGGTGATAAGAACATCACATAGATTTTGAAAACAACAGTGATATTTTGGGAACAACTACATCAATGACCTAAGATGCCATTAGTGATGCTTATGTCATTCCTAATTGCTTCACCTCATAATAAATCCCCTTGTTGATATGCTTTCTTCAAATCATAATTGGCACATAAATGATTCTTCTTATGTTTATTGCTGAAAAGTTGAAGAATTTCATTGCCTCTCTTTAATATAGCTAGTTTGAGCAAGCAAGGTTGATAATATTTGGGAGCACTAAAGAGCTTGGAGATGACTATGTAAATGCTGTGACAAAGAGTTATAGGTCCAAAATCCCCAAGAGAGACAGCATTTTTATTCTTGGGAATGAGAGTAATGATGGAATGGTTTAGGGTTTAGGTTCACCTCCTATGTTTTATTTCTTCATGTGACAGGTTACAAGAGCAGCATGTGTTGTTTAGGAAACAGAGAGCTCAAGATATACATAAGTAGGGATATTCAGCAGAAACCATGGCATCGAAAACAGCTAGCTCAAAGAAGTAATTGATTGCTTCCTAATCAATAAAAACCACACATGCACTGAATTTCTCTTGCAACATCTAGTCATTTGGAATAGGAGAGCTTAAGATCAATCTCCTCTGTAGTAAGCCAGTGGGCTTTCGTACGTTGTCGAGCCCAAGGAATACAGTGCTGATAGATATGTTTTAGCTGACTTTCAGTGCAAGAAGAAGGGCTTGCAGCTTTCTAAGAGCCATGGAATCGGACGGCATGATTTTTTTCCCCTCTCTTAAACTGGAGTTACAATCCTGCAATATTTCAAATCTTATTAGATGAATTTTTTTGTGTGTCACATCAATATAATTTTTATTGCAGCGGGGCAAAACACTTTCCCCAAGTTTTTTGATCTGCCTACTATTTAGAATATTTAACTTAACTTGCTCAACTTAAAGTATACCCCACTAATGAAAATCTTATAAAATGATTCCCCATCCCCACCTATAAATATCCAAAACCCCAGCCACCTTCTCCAACACAATCCCACCTGCTAAGCCGATGAGGCCAGGAGCCACCTTTTCTCAAGAAATTCCGGTGAAGTCGCCGGCGGCCCCTTCTCCGCGGTCGGCGTGGCACTCCCCGGTGCCTTACCTCTTTGGGGGATTGGCGGCGATGCTCGCTTTGATCGCCTTCGCTCTCCTCATCCTCGCCTGCTCCTACTGGAAGCTCTCCGGGTACCTCGACTCTGCGCCAGACGGCCAATCCCCGGAGGCCGGCGAAGTCGCGCGGAAGCCAGGCGACGGCAACGCCAAGTCCGCTGCCTTTTACGACGAGAGGATTGTCGTCATCATGGCCGGCGAGAAGAACCCGTCGTTCCTCGCGACGCCGATGTCCAGCCGGGCGTCATCGTTCGGCGAAAGAAATGACGGCAGCGCTGGCCACTGCGGCCGCAAAGGCGACGGCGGCACCCGAGATTAGGACCGCAGAGGACACTGAAATTTTACTCATATTGTTTGTTGTTCCTTTCAAGCTTTCGCTTCTCAATTTTCATAAACGGGATTTGTATTATAAAAGGTTTTTAAAATTATTAGGTTTAATTTTAGGAACAATTTAATTTATGAACACTTTTAGCTAAATTATAAAATTAAATTATTGGATTAATTATTAATTCTTGAAAAGCGCAACAATGCAAGCGTTATTCTGCTGTAATTTCTTGTAACGTGTAATTTAAATTATAAATATACCTTATATATATAAAAATAAATAAATAACTGTAAATACTTTGCAAAAATTATGCGACTAAATTTTAAGCTTTTAATTCTTCCGTTTTTGGCTTTTACTTTTGCGATGGTTTATTCTTTGAATTTGGATTTTGTTGCTTTTTGTTCAGCATTTATTATTTTTTTTTTTAAGAGAAATGTTATTTAGATGGGTTGTCGACCGTGCCATCCAAAAAAATTCATCCAATAGAATTTAGGATCATTTCATTAGTATTTTATTTTATTTATATTAAAATAATATAAATATTATTTTTAAAATTTGTATTGAATTATATCCAAATTTTATTGAATAAATTTTTTTAGGTGACACATCAACAAATTTAAATGATAGCAAAAATAAATACTTATAATTTAGATAAATAGTAATTTATACTGGATTATAATAAAGTGTTATTTTGCGTGGAAGGTATTATTGGGATAAATATCTGAAAGTTATATTTAGGAAATTTGATATAATTTCAAAAGCATTATTATGAATTTATAGTTTGGAAGATCTATTAAAATTAAAATGAATATAATATCAAAGCAATAAGTTATATTATGAATTTATAATTTTGAATTTATAGCTTAGGAAATTTATAATTTTGATATTATAAACGGGCGAATTGCGGGGAATCGGCCCCGAATCGCTGCCACTTCGAACCGCCGATTCTGAAACGAAGGGCGTCTCCGATTCGGCGAACCGAGCGGGGGAATCCACCAACGAATCGGGTTGCAACGTTGTCTCCGACGAGAAGAACCAGCCGCAGACGCCGTCATCGACGAGAATCAGCGAGCAAAATAGCTTCCAAACAATCCTAAATAAGAAAATCAGAAATCTACAAAAACAGTAAGAACTTTATTTTGCTTAGGATTTTGACACGCAACCAACTGGTTGCATCACCATGCAAAAGCACCCCCACGTCAACACCACTACCGCAATCAAGGAAATAGTGAAATGTAATGGTTTCGATCGATCAAGGAAATAGTGCTCATGCCAAAAGATTTTATTCAATTCGTATTCAAGAGTGCATCAGTCATCTATTATAACTTTTTTTAATTTTATTATAATAAAATTATAAATAAAAGTCATCCGTTTGGGGCAAGGGATAATGATACTCAATGGTAACCTTGTTAGTTTGCAATAGTTGATGCATAGCCTAAGGGTTCTATCCTTTTTCATAATGAATAGAGTGGGTGCTCCCCAAAGAAATTTACTTGGTTGAATGAATCTTATTGGGCTTTTGAGGAGAGTTGAGTATTAAGTACGAATTTTATGCTGAATTCTCTCCCACAAATAGGAGGCAATCTAGGTAAACTAATCCTATCAATAAATGCTATAGTTCTACCACATATTATTAAGTCTATGCACTTCTTAGCACAATATACTAATACAATTTAAGGGCTTAGCCATTATATACCCAAAGCATATCAAAGTTTAATATGATTTAGAGGATTTTCTCAAAAGGGAATGAATAATATTTTTCGTCTAGAGTACATTTACAATAACTACTACTTGGATATGGTTTCAAAAAGTAAGCCTACTTCTAGTGGAGATAGAAGTTCCTTAACTAGCAATCTTAGATGAATGTCAAACTTATCAAAAATAAAAGAATATATAAAATAGAATATTCAAATATAAAAGGGTACTTGATATGATATTGTAATTGTGTCAGAGTAGGAAAATACACTCGGGCAGTTCTGGTTGCTCGGGAGGCATCCTTCTTTTATTGAAAAGCCAGGGCGAGGCATTTCTTCTTATGGCCTACCCATCCATTGTAGTGGAAACCCTTTAATCATGAAGCTGGTGTCCTCATCAACCATGCTTATAGCATATGCCATGTTGATAGTAGCACTTCTCATATGGATGGGCAACCTTTGCCTGGGGGTTTGGCTTATTCTTCTATAAATGGCCCTTCTTATACTGGTTGAATGCTTCTTCCTCTTGAACTTCATTATCATGGATCCTCATTCTTTGATAACTTAGTTTGCTCTAATAAGTTTGCTGTAACGCCCCGTCCCGTCACCAAGCGCAATTAACATAATTTATTTTAAATAGTTGGCAGCGGAACGGTGCGTTACTCAAGAAGGACTGCTGAACCTCCTCGAATATCTGCTAAGTAAAATGAGCTGAACTGCTGAAACTCAACATCAAAGGAAAGAGAGCTGAGTACTATTCCTTAAGGTAAGTGTAAAATACTTACCTTAAGTATTAGGTAGGTCACTTATGTACATTGGATTATGAATGGAATAAAGACTCAATATACATAAGTATTAGCATTTCGCTTATGCTGATCATATCACAATACTAAGTATAAGTAGTAAACACGGAGTGCGGAAGCTAAAGCATACATACATATCATTCATCACAGAAGCTAAGTAAATCATTCATCTCAGGAAAAAAAAATATCCAGAGTTATTACAAACAGTCTACTTAAATGAAATAGTAGAAAATAATATAATGACTGAATTGAAAGTAACCAAATGCAAAATGGTAAATACTGACATAGAGTACTCTAGTGCTCCATGAACTCTTCCTAGCTTTCCTGTGATGCTTCCTGAACTAATCCACGATGAAGAGCCAGCTACCTAAGATTTACATTTATTACATTTATTTCATTTAGTGAGGATGAGAGTGGATATTTATTTTGATTTCATGTCAATTTAAATCAAAATTATATTGGATGTAATTTTTCATTTTTTTTTTGAGACATGCATTTTTATTTTCATTCTGGATGCATAATTATGGATCTGGATGTTTAGTTTCAATTTTCAAATTTAGTATCTTCATTTGTACTTAGAAATGCATTTTGATTTTTGCACTATTATACTTCACTTCGATAGGATCTTTGGCCCATCAACCATCTGATGTTGGCTTAATAACACTAACCCAGCACCAGGTTGCTACAGCAAAAGAATAAAAATTTATGAGTATTTAAAAGATCATGCAACAATAGTCCATCAATGCAAAACCTTTCATTATGCTACATAGAATTCATTAAGCTTTTCAATTAATTCTATTCCAAGTGCTTATCAAAACAACCACATAAGAAAATACATAAGAAAATATATGTCTTGCATATGTAAGCATATTTATTCATTCTACTAGGCAAGTTCAAAATATTGGGATTGAGACTAGCTTGATTCATATTTCATATATCATATCTCTATACCATGCCCTCCTTAGGTCAAGTTATAGATCCCTATTGCTCCGTGATTAGCCTGTCACAAATATCAACCAATGCATCATTTCAAAACCTGATGCCTGTATTCTCAAGATATCTCAATATAATATATATTTGTTACATTTCTTATAATGCAAAAATAGAAAAAATATATCATTTTGAAATATGATAAAAGCTCAAAAGCAGAAATATAAAGGTAATAAATACAATAAATGATATCATGTACCTTTTCCTAGTATGTTTTGGTGAACGGGTCAAAATTCATATGTATCTATAAAGATTCATTGTTTAAATATTTATTAGTACTTTTAAATTATTAAATGATTCTTTAGTATTTGGTTCATTTTATTTTATTTTGTAATGAGATAATTTATTGTTTTATGTTAACATTATAATATTATTTGTTTTATTATATGTTTAACCATCCCCTTATTTTGCATTTAACTAAATGAGTATTTATAAGTATATTTATATATGTGTAAGCCATTATCTATATGATTTAGCCTTGAGCTTAAGGAAGCCTTACTTGATTCTTGATAATGGTTTGTAAATGTACATGACAAGAGAGTGTATCTATGTATCTTATGTGTATGTGTGAGCATAATTAGGTTTGTTTTGTATGTGGAGACCTATGTGTATATTTATATAAATTTTTAATTACAAGTAAATATAGTTACTCTAAAATGTGCATTTTCATAAATATAGTAAATATGATTACCATTAGATGTGTATTTTATATCACTAAGCTACTTGAATTTTATAATCTCAAATACTTTTGCTTTACTCAAATGAAAATTCATGTCTTGATACTTGTTTTAGTAGTGTGTATACATATATATATATATATATATATATATATATATATATATATATATATATATATGTGTGTGTGTGTGTGTGTGTGTGTGTGTGTGTGTGTGTGTGTGTGTTTATTTATTTATGTTATTTATATATAAGAATATTTTCCATGAAAGTTACCTTAGCTTTGATTCATATCTTTCTTTATTTAAGCATCAACATTACATCATAGACTTATGACAGGCCACAAAATATGGTCACTTTTGTTTACACGCAGATTCATGTGGTCTGAAGTAATAAAAGAACAAGTTTCAAATTTATCATCCTCAGATAACAAGTGAAGGTTACTAGTTACTAATTTCGCTACTAATGCCTAAATAGTGAAATAAAGGTTTTAGTTATCGAACTAAATCTATGTATGCGAATAATCAACTATTGTTCAATAAATTCAGTTCATGCTGAGTTTGAATTAATCATCTCATGAGAATGATAATTGAATATTTCAATGAGCTACAGGTAGTTAAGCCCACTAGCAATGTCTCACGCACAAGGGTCATGCATTAAACCCTAAGGTCATCTTTAACCGATCTCATATGAGACTCCATGACTTCTGACCTTTACATCTAAATAATGGTTTCATTAAGTCATATCGGCATTCCCTATCTAGTTCAATAATGACTAGAGTTTCATCTTTGTTCTCATGTGCACATAAAAATCTTCATGTTCAAAGGAAAGCATGCAGATCTCTCTATTCTGACAACCCTTTACACTATATAACCTTTATATCTAAGTGAGAAACCACTTTTTGAGTGGAACAAGAAAAACATGAAATACTCATGTGCACATAAATCTTTGATTTGAAATTTTGCTTTGATCAAGGAATTAGTGCTACTTGAGTGACATGCAATCACATGCATATACCCCTTGATCATAACTTTTGGTTCAATCGAAGAGGTGGTGCTATGTGAATGTGTCATTTTAATGATATTCATCTTAGCATGCAACATACAAGATTTTTACAATGAATAAACATGCATTCATCACAAACAAATTAAGCATCTTTACTCAGCATTCACATGAAGGTATTCACTACATAGGTCGATCTAACCCTCCCCGAAAGGGAAAGATTTAGGCTGTCATTACAAAAGAATCTCTCAATGAAAACATGATTTATTATAATAATAAGATGCAAAAGAGAAAAAAGAGAAGAGGAAAGAGGTTGTTGAAGGAACACACCTATGACTTCTCTTTGTCTTCACCTTCTTCTGCTTCTTCCTTCTACAACTCTCCAAGATAGCATTAGGGTTGCCTAGTTGCGCCCAGGGCACGCCTGAGCACATTTCTTTCTATCTGGTTGGCGCAATGATGAAACTGAGCACGTGACTCTCTGTTGGATTGGTCGGTTAGTGCCCAAGGCGCGCCTAAGCGCATGACCTTTGTTGGATTGACGTTCGAGGCACACCTGAGTGTCTGGCTCTGTGTCCACTGCTGTTCAAGTGCAAGCTTGAGACGCCTAAGAGCCCGGTTGGACTTCTTAGCCAAATTTGATGATAAATAGTTGGATTGCCTTGAATTGTTACGAAATCAAAAACCGAATAAAGCATACAAGAATATATCAAAAATAACTCATTCTAAAACACACAAACATAAGAAATTGGGGTGATTTTAGTATAAATACGTGACTTATCAACTTATTATCCATCCACATGAGCTTAATTCTCATCATTGCCAAGGCTTCGAACATAACTTATATCATGAGCCTACATCATTTCTATTATGTAAGAGGTTATCATACATTTTGACAAGTGCTCGCCTACATATGGTGCAAGAATTCTAAAGTGCATATTTCAATCAACTATTAAGATTTCACAATTCACATCTATCATTAGCCATTAGCATTTGTTTTAAATAATATAAAGTAAACATCCACTTAAATAATTTTGATTGATGACACACAATTGAGGTAGGGTGAAGAATAAGGCCTGGATTCAATGAGTGCACTTGTGAGTGTAGGTGTTTGCATGCCTGGGAGGAAGTAGTGCTGATCGGCCTCAGCAGGTTCGATGAAGGAGGCAGTTGATGGGAAGCTCTATCAAGGGTCCCTTCAGCTTCCTTAGGGTTCCTTAATGTCAGGGAAGTCTTTAGTTCGAAGTTACGTTGAGGAAAACGACCAAAACTAATGGGGAATGCTTAAACAAAGTACATTTGATGTTGCATTTGTGTAAATACATAATTGATACAATGAAATTATTACAATACCTCTAAATATATTCTTTATAATGTCTCACAGTCATTAATACACTTAAAATTAATGATTAAGTCATAATAAATGAGATTCACTAGCTAAAATTATGATAAAATTCATTAAAAATTAATAATAACCTAAAAAAAGTGCTCAGATATTTATTCCGATAATGAAACATTTTAGACAATTCATTTCTTATGTGGGCCCATGTGCAAAAAAAAATTTATATTCGTGTAGTTACATTTTTTTTTGCTATACTTTGGGAAGCTTAGCGTTTTTTTTTTTTAAGTATATCATCTTTAAAGTAATTACCAATAATATGCATTAAAAAAACTTATAATCATTTGAAAATTATCGCCGTCTGTGGGAATCGAACCCACGACCACATGGTTAAAAGCCATGCGCTCTACCAGCTGAGCTAAGACGGCAGTGTTTCATAAAATTTAATATATATTATATTATGTTAAGATACCATAATAATTATTATTTATTATAGCTTTCATTTATTTTTACTTTCTCTTTAAGAAATTCAACAATACATTTTTTTAGTGTAGTAGTTAGTTATAGTTTTTGTTGAATGTGCTAGTCATTAAACTTGCTTTATTTATTTTGTCTTAACTCGAGCAATTGTAATAATATAATATCGAACTCATTTCTCAATCTAAAATTTTATCAATTCAAAGTATTCATGCTTGAATAGTTGGTATGTAAGTTTTGGCTATTTAATGCATTAATTTGCTAAAATGCTTAATTGTTCTTTAGTTTAATTATGGGCAGTGCATTTTGCCTATATCTATACTTATATATTAAACAAAATTAAAGAAGTGAGATTAAGATGGTCAAGAATGGCACAAAATCAACTCCAACATGGGAAGGTTAAGGTAAGCCTTCCCCTTGGAATCACTCCCTTACCACAATCATTGCTTTTGTAGTTTTATGGCTTCTCATGGCACCCAATTAACGGTTTGCTCATCTTGTCCTCAATCATGAAAGTCCTTATTTTTGCTATCCTAGGCACAAATAAGATTTTTGTGCTAGCCTTTGATTCGCCAGCAAGCTATGTTATCTCCTTTGTTGAGAATTTGGTCGAAGAAGGGTCTAAAGTTTGAATCTATGTCTCATTGAACTTTTAATTAAAACAAAGCAAATTTACTTGAATCCAAAAGTTTCCTTAGAATTTATTGTAGCACTTTTATATTCATATTAAATTGATTATTTTATTTATTATTTAATATTTGTGAAATTGATATCCATCAGTACTTAGTTTCACAACTAACTAGTATTCAAATATTCGTACTTTTGAAACATGCCCAGATTAGAAGTTTGTTAGAATCTTGGAATGAACATTATAAGAGCCTGAAAATGTTGCTGCTACATCAACTTACTATTGTCAATATTATGCTATTTTTCTATTTTCTTAAAACTGTTAATACATTTTAGATACTTGTGATCAAGACAATATCCCCGTTGTATTTTATTCTATAAATAGATGAGTCATATTTGGTGAATATATGTTATTTCTCTTAAATTATTAAATAGGATCATACGACTAGGGAATCAACCCAATATTAGATTAGCTTCTATTAACTCAGCATCGGCTCCCCACAGTTGATATTAGAGCAATGTTAAATTTAAATTTAAGAGGTATAATAAATAAAAATCAAACTAAGGAAAAGATCATGAGCCCAAAAAGGTTATTAACAAGCACAAGGCTACAACCTCCATAGTCAAGACAAAGAGGGTGGCCTATGTTAGAGGGTTCCACAAACACATCAAGAAGGCACCTGCTAGCCCTTCTAATACATAGTAATATGATTTAGAGAAAACTCAATTATTGTTAGAGATTTCAACATTATTTTTTATAGTAAATTATTATTGGATCTATTAGAACATAAAGAAATATGTTTTAAGCACATCATCAAAATCATTATTATAAAAATAATGCGTGACTTTAAGAAAATTAATTATTCTCTCTTTTATAGATGAACTCAAAAGAAAGGTCTATGAGCGTTATGATGGAAACTCTCGCAAAAATACCAATATCAGGGGAACCCTCCAGCAACAAGAGCAATCACTTCATGGAAGCAGTGTTATTACTTTTGGCCAACCAAAATAAGGCACCCTCGACAGTCTCTGCATCCTCACCTCAAAAGCATCATTTTGATGAAATTTTTCAATCCTTTATCAAATTAAGCCAACCAATATTCCATGAGACTACCTTCCCTGTGGAGGTAGAAGAATGGCTTAGTTATATAAAGTGTGATGACCCATGTTAGGTTAGTAACAACCTATCTAACATCGGATGCATCTTTCCACGGGATCATATTGGCGGTTAGGTAAAATAACAGTTAAAGACATCTAGAACCATTCAAGTATACGAAATAAAATTCATTCAATTTAAAGTAAATAATATCAAGAATTTATTACATAACTGTCATTATACATAAAAGAAATGCTTATTTCTTGAAGGGTAATTATAATTCATTCTTTCCTGCGCAATGCCTCTTTCTAATGACTTTAAACTATATCAGCCTCCTCCAACTATATCTGATCTGGCATTATAAAAATAACATCTTAGTGTACATTCTAAATACAAATGATATTAAAAATATACTTTAAGCAAAAGCAAAAGGTAAAAATGATATTAATTGTAGGAAAATATAGTTTATAGTAAAAAGATAATCATAACTACTGCAAAATAAATATTCTCTTATTATATGCCAAATTTTTAAACGGAAAAGCAATAAAAATATAAAAATTCATGTTTTTGTTTATGTATATGATATTATGAAATAATGATAGCAGTTCTGATGGGCAAAGCCAGAACTATGAGGCTGGGTTCATATACATTTAAGCATAACCTTCACCTGGGCCCCCTTAAGGGCTCCATATGGCAATAAATATGCATTTAAGCATAACCTTCACCTGGGCCCCTCAAAGGCTCCAGATGGCACCCTTATAGCTCCCGAGGCTAATCCCGTCCTTAACCTATTCATGCTCCATTTCGAAACCCTTCTTGCAACATTCACAAGATACATAAATATCATTTTGTTTCTCTTACATTATTAGTAGTAAGAATAATGCATTAAGCAGTAGTACAAAACAGGCTTAAAGTAATGCTTAAACAGCAAATGAAAGTAAAAAAGCATAAAAGTAATATCCATTGTACTCTTTGTGTTTGACTTATTCAATGCGATTCACTCATAATTTTGATGTATCTGCAAAAGATATAATTGGAATTATATTAAACTCCAAAAGTAATATTTTGTGTTTGAATGAATCCTATTTACTCGGTATACTACCTATCCTAGCCTTTTGTTCTTATATCCTCCCCAACCCTCTTGATATGAATCTTAATTATGTACAACAATGAATCTAAGTTATTTTAATTTTCATTAGCAAGATAGCAAGCTCAGCAATATTAGTGCAGGACTACAAGACATTTCCTTCTTGAAATAAAATAATACAATTTGGAGCAGTTACATTAGAATCTAAACACCTTACTTGCAAAATGTGATGGAAACTATTCATATGTCAATGTCAAGAATATCCTTTCATAATAATATCTATTACATAATATTTATGCATTGAAGTGAATATGATTTTAAAGGTTAATTAATCATACTTATGTTGTTTATAAGTCCAAGTATAGAAGGCCTTAGGTAGCATTTCAATACCGCGCTCTACCTTGGTTACTCTATGCATACATCTCTTACTCAAACAAATTAAAGAAGACTGGCATTTTTATTATAGATAAGAGATGTAAAATTAAGTATTAAACCGTGCAAATAGAAATATAAACAAATAATCAATATGAATCCGTTAAGTCTTAAGTATAGTAAGGTAAGTTTATCAAGTGATTAGTTTAAATCTCATTACAATAAATTCACTTAAGAGTTCTAAAGTGTAGGTAGACTAAGTATAAATATTTTTGTACAATTTAATTCAGGTTTAGACGCAGACTTTCAGAGCATAGATCATTATGAACTAATATAGACATACAATAATTATTCCATATTTCAAATAATAGGTTTCAAGAATAATATCTTGTACATGCTAATTATTTTAAATGGTCGGAACATGATGTTTTACTAACAATTTAGTTCATTAGTAGAGTCTAGACATTTCATGATTACTCCCATCAATGCTTAATTCCATCATACTAAGTTGTTAAATAAATAAATCAAATCCTAAGTTATTACTAAGGATTTTAATAGCGCAAGATTTAAAAGGAATTTCATACATGAGTGCTGAAACGAAAATTGTGCTGAAAAGAGAAGAAGGATCATGCTTCTCTGTCTAGCACAAAGAGAGATAGAGCGGAAAAGGAAGTCACACAAAAAGGAGAAGAAGGATCATGCGGATCTCTGATGAAGAGGGCTGAGACATCAATGACAAGGTCCGCCCCTACCTCCGTCAACTTTCTTCGCTGGCTGCAACAACCGCTTTCGTCGATCGTTGCGTCAGGGGGGGAAGAGTCGAGCTGAAGGAGCGAAGTCTATGATCGTATTTGACGTCGAATGGGTCGGCGATCGTCTTCACCTTTGGCTTCGGTGTCGAACGGGTCTTCGTCTCCATCGACGGGTTGGATCGAGGGGTTTGGTCGGCAGAGGAGGAGAGCGAGGGTTGAGAGTAAGAAATGTCCGAGTGGGGAAGAAGTAGCGGCATACACTGGATTAAATAGGAATAGCTTAATTTGCACTAACGGTTTCTATAACGATAGCCGGTGAGTTACAGGTAATTAGATTTATTACTCTCTACATACCTTCCTAATAGTGATGTAGGCTTAATTGCTTAACAGTTTCTAAAATGGAAGTTAATTCTTGCCTTAAAATTGGGTCTTAATGAAGTAATTTTAATAAGATAATTTATGCTTTACTAATTTAAGCATGTGCTAATGACAAATATTACTTTCTATTTCAACATTAATTGAGTTTGAAAACTTCCTAAATAAAAAATTATAACTGAAAATTGAAATTTAGCAGGAGTTTTAACAAAAAATTGAATTATGTAAGAGATTAACAAAATTCAAATATTGTGGAAAATTACTATTTTCCTTATAAATGACCTAGGGTCATTACAAACTCCCCTATTTAAAAATAATTTCGTCATCGACATTACACCGAAATAGAAAACATTTAGTTGAACGTTAGAAAAATTTAATTTAGGATTACCTGAATTTTTGAGGAGTTTGGGGTATTATTCCTCATATCTTCCCCCCTTTTCATGTAGCTGCAATGTGGTGTCTTCATTGCACCTTGATCATTAGAATTATCTGCTTCCTTAATCGACGATTGTCTCTTTCTAACCTCCGCATATTCACTTTTGCTATGGAAAAAATATACAAATTCTAAAGTAATAAAACTTCATAACGTGAATTTCTCCTCAAGAATATCATTTAGGTATTAGTTTCTTATTGATATATGTATTGATGTCCTTATCATATTAATGTTTGCTCAAACCGTCTATTTCCTAAGCATTGAATTCAAAAACCTTCAAATTAAATTGAATTGATCTTACTATAAGAAATTCAATCTTGAATGGGTGTACTCCTAAACCATTTATGCTCAACTGCTTATTCTTTGGGCTTTATCATTTCTTTTGATGCCACCACCGATATTTGCATAACATCAAGATACTTCACTAGGCCATTAAGTATTTCAATTCATTCAATAATAAATTTGAAACACACTTCGATATAGTGTTTACACATTATTGATATATATGATCTTACTAATTCATTACTTAAGAACCCCAATGAATAATATGATGAAATTAAGATAGAAAATAGATGAAGTTTGAGTTTAAACAATAGATCATATTATTCTGTAATGAACCATAATAAATTTTTAGGCTAAGTTACAAAGATGAATCATACTAGAAGTTTAACATCCTTCCTGAATGAAGCATACATTTATATTCTTAAATATATGATTGAGATTCCAAATTTGATTACTTAACAGCTTTTGAACAACTAAGTAAGATAAATACATGCATAATCATTGAAGTCAAATACATTTGTTCCAATGGAAGACCAATCAAATTTAATTTTAGCAATTTTATGGAAATAATCTCCAAATCAACTTGAGGTTACTATTTCTAGCCTTATGTTTTAAAAAGAGAGGAACACAAAAAGACATGGAAGGGAACTGATAAAACTATACTCACATATTTCATACATAGGAAGAGATTTTGATTTGTAAGATTGTAATAGAAACATGATTCAAAAAGCATTGATACGCATAGTTTGGATTTAATGAGCGTGCTAACAAACTATAAGATAAAGTTTGCAGCCACAAGTAAGTTAAAATCAAATATCTTCAAGCTTGATAATTTATGGGTGTAGAATATTCATAAAATTATATCGAACTTGTTGAATTAAATAATGGAATGATGAAAGGCAAGTTCTAAGTGAACACTAATCTTAATAACTTGTTGAGTGCATTAATTCAATTATAGCGATAATTAAACATTAACATATGTCAAACTTGGTTAAAATCTGGCACATAAATAAATAGCCCGTGGTTGAATCTGAAACCAGTGCACTGAATGTCCTAGATCTTACCAGAGCCAAAATTATTATTATTAGTTTGTTATACTAGTGGAATGTCCATGAATCTGAACCGAAAACTAATTAGATTCAGAATTAGCTAGTAGCTAGGCCAGATTTAGCATTTGCTGAATCAACATTTATTGAGCGCCTTCCTCAAAACACCCCATTCAAGATGAGCACCAAAATTTGGGTTTGAAGAAAATCGCCCAATCTTTAATTGATGATGCCAAATTCAAGATTTGTAGTATAATATTAATATTCCCTTAATACTATACCAAAAAAGAAAACTTTTACTATGGTTGCAAGATTCCAAATTCTATAATTGAAAAGGTTGTTAAATTTACTTGGCATCTCAATTCTATATAATTCCACTTTCATTCACTTTGCGAGGTAGTCCGCTGCAGCAATAAGAATCCAAATCATGTAGTCAGATGCATATGGTAATAAATTTTGGTCAGCCATATGATTTTGTGTAACAACCTAAGGTTGTTACCCAACTTATTTTTAGCCTAATAGCATCTTAATTATCATTCTATTAAGTTTATCTAGCTGTTAGAATCAAACCCTGAAGATTTGAAGCAATTCGGAGCTCAATCAAATATATTGGATTATTTTAACATTTAATTAATTAGAAAATTGAAGTATTTAATTTGATCTCAAAATTGAAATCCGACTTCGCCGTTGAATTCCTCACCCTCAAATTAGCTAGAAGTGAATTTTTGGAATTTTTCAGAGTGCGTTTATTTAATCTGAATTTTTCTTTAATTAAATATTAGAAATAAATAATTATTATTCCTTAAATTGCACTTTCTTCTATTATTTCTTTTCTTCCCTCTCTCTCCTAGCTAGCAAGCTAGTTTTGGCGCCTCCCTACTTGCTTGCTCGAATTGATGGCTGAGGCCATCCCTCCCTCTCCCTTAGGACATGCCTTCTCCTCTCTTCTCTCCTCCTTTAAGAAGGAACTCATCCCCCTCCTTCTTCTCTTTGCTGCAAGAGCTGAAGCTCTCTCCCTCTTTCCTCCATTGCTACCCTTGTGCTGAAAAAGAAAAGCTCCTCTCTTAAGTTTTGAAGAAAAATAAAGTTTCTTCTTCCTCTTTTAAAGGCTAAGGTATCTATTTGCTCTACTTCCTTAGCTATTTCATTTCGTTATTATGCTTGTTTTGCATCTTTAGAAGTCTATGATTGAGTATGGAAGCCAGTAAAGTTCATTAAGATATCAGTTTTTCTTGAGAATAAAATGCTCTGTTTTCCTCCATTTTGTATACCCGAACCTTTAACTCCATCGTTTACATAGTTAGAATGATCCATTAATACCGATTTTAATATCAATGGAAATTTCTCGAAAAGACCTTTTGTAACAACCCTAGGTTGTTACCTTGCAAAAATATAGATAATCAAATCAAATTTCAAACACCGTTGCTTATAGAACCTCAAACTAAGCCTATCTAGAAAATTTGAAGTTCATTGGACTTCTCTAAGTGCAAATTTACTTTTTGATCAGTCTAGATGCCTTAGTCTAGACCTAAAATAATTTAATCTCAAAACTAAATTCTGATTGCATTTTTGGATTCCTCACCCCCAAATTAACTAAAAGTGAACATTTGGTTCAATTTGGAATTCATTTGGGTCATAATTCAATTTAAATTAAAATGGTTCAATTGCATTTAAGGGTTTCTGACTTTTCCTAATTTCATATTTACCCTTAATACCTAATATAACAGTCGGGATCCACTGTGTGGACCACAGGCGATCCGCTGCAGAGCCCGGGTCACACGGCAACGGGATCCCTCTAATCTAGCCGTCGCGCCTTCCTATCCAACGGCTAGGATTAGAACCGCGGGTCCGTCATTAGATCAACCCGAATGATCCTACGGTGCAGATTTAATCTGATTCGGCCGTTAGGATCCAGAGGATCATGACCGTTGCGTCTTCCCGATCGATACATCAGACGGTCCACAGCGCACCCGCACTGTGGATCTTCGTCTTCGCCACACCCACGGCCGACTGAAGGGAATCCCGCGGATCCTCGACAGCTTGGCCTGCCCCCCACTACTCGTTCCACCTCAGCAAGCCATTGGGGATCTTCCCCCAACGGCATATCAACCCTGATCGGGCCTCATGACCCGGCCGAACCTAATTGGAGAAACTGAGAGCTCGGCCCTGGCCTGACCTCTCGGGCCTCATTAACCCATCCAAAGCTCTCCAGAAGCTTCCTTGTGAGCATCTGAGGTTATAAATAGCCTCAGTGATCCTTCTTCTGATCCTTTGCTGGTCAATTGAACCCTCTGCAAACTCGCCGCCATTGCCGAATTCCCGAGCAGCTAAGCCTTTTCCAGGCGCTCCCAAGGTCGCGTATCGCTGATAGGAGAGTCTCCTGGAGTTCAGGAACTCTCAGAGAGATCCAAGGTAGCTCAGCAAGCCCGAGGAGACCTCTTCACCGTCTACAAACTCTCGGAAAAATCCAGGTACCTTCCCTTACTGGTTTCAAGCCAATGAGGCTCAGACCTTGCTCCTTTTGATGCGCCTGAGTCAGTATTGTCGTCTCAAACCCAAGGGTATCGAGATTAAGATCTAGGCTAGCCCCGATCGATCGAATCGATCGATCGGATTAAATTTCAAAAGGATCGCCTCGATCGAATAAGGACCCGGCAATCCAGATCATCCCAGACCCTCAGACCAGAGGGCTTCGATCCACCTCACCTCCCTGATGGTGTAGGGCTCAAGCCCGGGGTCTGGCGTGGCCTCTATGGGGAGAGTTATCTCCCCACAGTAGTTCCAATGAAGGAGCTGTCGGGTGAGTAAGGTCTGGCTGATCCAGACCGTCTCACAGGGGGCTTCGAGTCCCATCCGATGTGTCTAACCATGGTGATCATGTAGCGATCGAGTCTTGGCCGAGCCGTGGTCTGGATGCGTCAGAATTTGGCGATTAGGGTTTCCCTAATCAGCCCTATCCATCGGGAGGAAGGAGCGGGGATGACGGCACTGTGCGGACCGGGTCGACCCATGACCCGCGCGGTGCGACAGTGCCGGGTCTCCCGGGCCGCAGTCGACCCACATGGTTTGGATTACGGGCCGAGCCGTTTTAATTAATATCGAATTATTGGAATTATTTTCCTTAAGGAAAATAATTCCAATAATCAAATCATAGGATTTTGATTAAATAAAAATTCATAATGTATTAATTGAATAACTTTTAATCCACTGGTCTAATTCCTATGATATTATTTATGAAAATGATTAGCAAAACATAAGGGACCAGAATATAAAATAAAAATGGACATCTGATGATTAGATCTTTAATTATTGCATAATTACAGTGGATCTTAATTAGGGTGATTTAGTAGTTGTACTTATCCAAATTGCATGTTTATGTGCCATTAGTTCACTTATGATGAGTAGAAGGCATGTGTCAGGGGATTTATTTTTTCTGAGTTATGTATTTTAAATTATGTCATAATCTTGTTAAATCATGATTAGTGAAAATTAGAGTTGATACTTTTTGGATCTTAGGAAACTTAGTCTCTGATTTATTGTATTAGGGGATAGAACTTGTGTGCCAAATTGCAACTAGTTTTAATAGCTGGATTTGTAATTATATGCTAATTCATTTGAATGGATTTAAGTTTTGATTAGCACTAATTACTTTCTATTTTTAAGAACTTTTATATTATTCTACTTCATAAAGGTAGGATAAATGTATTAGAAACCTGATATACCAATTTATAATGCATATCTGGACAAATCAAATATTAGAGATCTTAACACCTTAATTAACTTAAGAAATCTTAAGACTTGGATCAAGCTTTTAAGACTTGATCTAGATCTGAGATTGCCACCAATAATACATCATTAACTCATTGATTTGGACATTTGACCTATAACATACACTTGATCTTGATTAAGATAAGATTAGGAGTCAAATCCTAAACTACTTAAGTGAGATCCAAACTCCTAAAAGCCCTAACTTAATTAACTTGATTATAAGAGATTTACCTTGACATTTTCTAACATTGCATCTGATTTGACATTGATTCTAAATATTTGAATTAGACAAATTAAGGTTAATAATAATCCTATGTGACTTTTCAATATGAATCAACCTTAAGATCCTTGATTTGCTCCTAAGCAAGACTATTAGCATAAGAGATTAATAAAACCATTTGATTTAATAAATGATCTTAAACTTTAATATTATGTTGGATTTAAATCCCTTATCCCTACATTAAGGTGTGATTAGATGGCTTAATCATCTGGTCTGATCATTTTAACTCTAAGTACATAATAAAATCAAAAGTGTTAATATTAGAAATTTGAGTGGGAGATCTTAAGCATTTCTTCTTAAGATTGTCCTAAAAATATTTTAAAAGACCTAAAATACATCTACCTTGTGGTAAGAGATCCTTGTGTAATTCATTGAAGTAGTAGTCTAAATAACCTTTGAAACCTTAGAAATTGATCTTAACCCCTTGTGGTAGCGTTCACCTAAAAACCTTAGAGTGACACTTCTCCTCGTGGTAGAATCCATGTTGGGTGATCTTTGATCATAAGTTAGTGAAACCTTGTATAATTCTCAACCATTGAGTATAAGTAATACTAGTTCTAATAATTCCTTGGTCTATTAAATAGTCTTGTGAGAACTCTGATTATTGGGTGGTGTAGTATATTATACATATAGTACTGGTTCTCTAGTAATATTCAGAATTGGTTGATTCATTCTAATAAGGACTTATGAGCAGGTTCTATCTTGCGGGATTAGATGAATACAGTCCCATTAGAATAAATCACTCAATCCTAAGAGTGTATTAAATGGGTACTCATTCCTTAGTTTAATTGAAATACAAGTTGCCAACAGGCAATGCCTCCTAGCGAATACCGCTTCAATAGGTGTGGCTCAAATAAACTAAGTAATGAGATTTACATTCCTTAAGACACTGAGTATGATTGTGAGTATAGCAACTTAATACTTAGCTTGAGATACAAAATCACCATCAGGTGGTGCCTCCTAATGAAGATCACTTTATTAGGATGGCTTAATCAAACTAAGAAATAAGAATCCTTTTCTTGCAATGTACTGAATATGTGTATACAAACACCCCATCTAGTGATCTCTAAATAAATATGCAACTTCAATTAATCATCGATCTAGAAGTTAAGAGTCAAAATCCTTTCAGAAGGATTCTGCACAGTGGGGACTTAGAATTCATTATCATTTCCTACTAAACTCTTCATTGCTTTTTGAATTTTTCATTTATTTCACATAGTGGCATAAGCATAAGCATAAACATGAATTTGACTCATTCCTTCTATTGTGATACATGGATATCAGTGGTACCGTATGGGTTACGGAATGTGATATACATAGATTGAGGAATTTCATGGTGCATCTGCGTCACCATACTGACTTCCTAACTAGTGTATTTATATTGGACCGTACTACTCATAAGCCTTCAGTGATAGCTCTGAGATATACCATGGTGTAACATATTTGTGTGCATCATTTCAGTGACATATAGTGCAGCATATAACATCTCTTTCATCATGGTGGTTATTTTACTTTCAGTTTTCATTTGGCAATAGCTTCACTTTAACTGGCCCTTACTGCTCTATTTACTTAGCATTTACAGTTTTCTTTATTATGCGCTTTTCCTCAGTTCTTTTACAATTTTGCTTTACTTTTCTGTTTGTTATGTTTAGCTTAGTTTTGTATAGTTAGTTGCGATGTGTTAGACTTCTTGTCTAATACGGGGTACTTTTGGGATCCGACAATTTGCTATATCCTGAGAAGTTTGTGGAGACAGGTCAGGAGGACGTACCAGAGACCCAGGAGGAGCATGTGGAGCTGTAGTGGATCGAGCACCTACTCTTACTTATTAGCTCATATCAACATTTTAAATAGACTCTTTATGTTTTTGCATTTTAAATATGTTTGTAATAAACTCTGGATGTATTTTACTTTTCTTTTCTAAGACAAATGGCTATTACTGCTTGTGATGAATGTATTCTGGATGATTTGCTTTTATCTTCCGCACTCTGTTATACTACTATACTTAGTATTGTGATGTGATCAGCATACTGGAAATGCTGATATATATATATATATTGATAACGTATATTGGGTTCTTATTTACCTCCTTGGACCGGGTATACGTACTAGCATAATATCTAAGATAAGTATTTCACTCTAATCTTAGGTATTGGATCTCGATCCTACTCTTAGGATTCGAGTCAGCAGCCTTCAGCATGGCTCAGTATTTTTACCCGCCTATTCGGGAAGATGAGTTTTGCTAGTATACCCGGCCTTCCCGAGTAGGCACCGCTCCGCCGCCAAACTATATATATTACTTGTCTTTTGCATGCGGTGACGGGGTGGGGCGATACACCTTTCCATCAGTATATGGCACCACTCGTGAGCTGCCCAAAATTGGGAGTATTTGAGTGTGAAAGGAGACCCATCATGGTTTTCGCACAGGCAAAATCACCATCGAGTGCTGCAGCGCCCGAGTTTCGAACTTGATCTGCCATAGCATGGCGTAGCGTGCTACGGCGCGCCGCATCAACATAATGAATTGTGATGTATAAGAACTATATATTCTAATGAAAATAATGAAAATCTATCGTAGCGCGCTATAGCGCGCCGTAGCGCCCATACTTTAGCGAATCAAGAGCCATAGCGCACCGCAGCGCCTGAAAGTGCTGCTGCACGCCACTGTGCTAATATCTATCGTAGCGCGCTGCTGCGTGCCATGATGCGGCACAGCGCGCTCCAGCACCCAAAAGCACTGCAGCGTGCTATAGCGCCACAGTGCGCCGCTGCACCTGGCTTTCGGCCGAAGGTGCTACAGCGTGTCGTAGCACCCAGAATTGTCTGAAACTGCATAAAATTGGCTGGAATGGCTAAAACTTCACATGTTTTGCATTTTAAGGTCTCTAGGACCCTAGTGGGACCAAATCATATCAAATTTGAAAGTTTATCCTTTATAATATGTTCTTAAAATCTCTTATAAAATTTTGTGCCAAATATTAAAGAATAGAATCCTTGAATGCTTGTATTGGCCCAGTAGGTCATAATAACCAAATTTGCATGAAAATTAAGTTTTTTAGAATTGTAATCAAGTGCTAACCCCTTTAGTTTGATTTAGAATTTGATTAGCCTTAATTATCTTCTATTTGATGTCACTTTATATTCCTATGCTTTCACGATATTAGGATGAATGTTAGAGAATCTTAACAATTAATTAGACACCTTGATTTACTTAAATTGATATTAAACTATAATTGAACATAAGAGTTTTGAGAACTTGATTAAGTAAATGATACTTAATCTAAATCTAAAATTTGCCATCAATAATATACTAATAATATATTGATTTATCATTGACCTATAAATCAATAATTAGTCTTAGTTTTGGTAAGGCTAGGGTTAAATCCTAACTTGTCTTGATTAAGATCTAAGCCTTAATCATTAAATCAATTAACTTAATTGTAAGATAATTCAATTAACATTATTCCAATAATGCATCTAATTTAGTATTGATCTTAAATTATTAAATTTGAAGTGTTAATATTAATATTAAATTTGTGTGATTGAATCATTTGAATCTAAACTTTAGATCTTTAATTTTCTCTTATATAAGACTATTAATAATAATGGATAATAAAATTATAATGATTTATGAAATGATCAAACTCTAATAATCTTTGATTTTCATCCTATGATTATAGACTTGAATAAGATCAAATAGATTTTAGTCATCTGATCTGATCACTTTAATCCAAAACTCTTAAGTAAACCTTGAATGTTAACTTAAAAAATAGAAAAGTGAGATCTCAAGGGTTTTGCTATAGGATCGTTCTTGAAATTTTTAAAGACCTTAAGCATTGATACATTGAGGTAGGAAGAACTTTGTAATTTATTGAGGTAAAAACTTAAATGATCCTTCATAACCTTAGAGGTTAATCTTAACACCTCATGGTAGGAATCACCTAAAGCACTTAGAATGGAACTTCTCCCTTGCGGTAGAAATCATTATTGACTGATCCATTGATCATATTCTTGGAGCCTTGTGTAGGACTCACCTATTTAGAGTAAGGATTAATCACTTTGATAAATCCTTATTGATTAAATAGAGCTATCTGAACCCAGATTATTAGTTGGGTGTAGTAGGGTATAGCCATAGTACTGGATTATTTTAGTAGTATTCAGGAATGGTTGAGTTACTCTAAGTAAGATTTATCTTTGTGCTATCATGCAGGCTTAGGCAGATATAACCTCGCTTAAAGTAAATTAATCAATCTTACGAGTGTTTTAAATAGGGACTCATTCCTTAGTTTGACTAAAATACAAATCTCCATCGGGTGATGCCTCTTAGCGAAGATCGCTTCAATAGGTGTGGCTTAAACAAACTAAGAAATTTGAGTCACCCCCTTTAAGATTGTGCATTGGGCATCTTAATGACTTAGCTTGAGATACAAATCGCCATCGGGTGATGCCTTCTATCGTAGATTGCTTCGTTAGGGTAGCTTAATCAAACTAAGTGTTACGAACCACATTTCTTGCAAACATGCTAAATATGTGTATACAATCATCCCATATAATGATTTTTAAGTAAACTCTTAATTTTAACCAAGTTTTGAAGCTAGAATCTAGGAGTCATAATCCTTTGAGTAGGATTCTACACAATTGAGACCTTGAATTCATTATTAGATTTCAAAGCATTTCTAGATTTCTAGATTTAACTCATGTAGCATAAAAATATGAGCATGAGCATGAGCATAAGCATGATGTATGGATTTCAGTGATGATGTTTGAGTATCGATGATGAATTATGGGTTACGAAATGTTGCATACATTGACTGGGGAATTTTAGGATGCATCGGCATTACAATAAACTATATTTCCAACTGGATGTATGCATACATTGGATCATATGACTCATAGTTGTTCAGTGATATTTCGGTTGTATATCAGTGGTATACAGTATTGTGGCATATTCAGATGCATAACTTTGGTGGCATATAGTACCATTTTACATATTATTTACTTAGTGTTAGATCCATTACTATTTTTGGTTTACTTTTAATATTCAGTTTAAGGTTCATCTTTACTTTACTTTACTTCAGTTTTGTACAATCTTATACAGTTTTATACTTTTAGTTATCTTTACAGTATTTCTACAGATTTACTTATATAATGTAAATGTTAAATGATTAACTAGAACTGATTAAATTAGTTTTGATGTGTTAGACATATTGTCTAACATGTGGTACTTTTCGGATCCAGCAATCTGCTAAATCATGAGTAGTATATTGAGCTAGGTCAAGAAGACACCCAGAAGATTTAAAAGGAGCCAGTGGAGCTCTAGTGAACTCTTCTTCAGCTTTGCTATTTTTCTTAGTTTATTTTAGTTCAGTAGTTAGATTTCATTTTAGTAATATTTCAGTAAACCATTTATAATAATTTTGGATGTGTTTTTCTTTTCTTTTTTGAGATGAATATTTTATTCAGCTTCTGTGATGACTATTTCTGGATGTTTGCTTTAACTTCCGCACTCTGTTTATATATTACTTATACTTAGTATTGTGATGTGATCAGTATACTGGAAATTATGATATCTTATACATATATTAGATTCTTCATATTGTATTCTAAATCCAATATATGTATTTGTCTAATACTTAGGATAAGAATACTACTCTTATCTTAAGTATTAGCTCTCAACCCTCCTTGAGATTAAGTCAGCAGCCCTTCAGATGGGTTCTATTTCAGCTTTTCGGGGAGATGGGATATTCATCCCCGAGTGGCGCACTGCTCCGCAGCCAAAATTGATTATGACTATCTCTTTTGCACACGGTGATGGGGCTGGGGGCTACATCTTGTATCAGAATTCTATGCATAGAAGAAAAATTATGTACAATGTTTCTTGGATATAATTGTTAGACTCAAGAAGAAGAGTTTATTACCTTTGTAGAAATGATACTATGATAATTAAAATATGTCATTTCATTTCTAATTAACTTTTCTAAATGAAATGGTTTATTAGCGCATAAGATTCTGGATTAAGACAAATGCATGCACAAATGAAACCATACAGTTCAGATCTTCAATTTTAACTTGCAAGTATTAAGTTACTTCCCATGAATTATAAGTCTAATTAAATATACTACAACATAAACTCCAAAATGCAAATAAAATAAAACAAAATTGCTTTACAGGGAGTGTCAATTTTTAAGAACAAAGATGAGATCTAAATCCACATTGTAAATTAGAATAGATGGCATTGCATAAGCTTCAATTGCCTATATTGGAAGTTGAATACATGTAATGTAAATCATGTGCAAGTTGAACTCTAGCATACTTGTATAATATATGCATTTTATCCCAAGTTCAGTTTTGGCAAATCAAAATTTAATTCAGAGTCTAGTTCCCTACAATTTAATTCAATCATAAATTTCCTTAACAAGTCTTTCCAATACTTTCACGGAATGCATGTACAAGGAATTCAAGATAAGAAGTATAAAACTTTATGTAAAGGTTGCTTTAAAATTAAGATTCAAGACTCGTACATTTTCAGAAATTATAAGCTTTTGTAGGTCAGAAGGTATTAAATCTCCAAAAAATTCCACGAACACTACTCTTTCCACTTTCAATTCAAATCAATGCCTATAGGGGACTAAGTTTGTACCTTATTAACAATTTAATCTTATCACTCTTACTTTCATTTCTATTCTCATTATTATCAATTTTCATCTACTTCCATTTAATCATTCTCATAAAAAAATAAGTCATTTTTCTAGTCATCATAGACTATAAGGAAACATTTTATTACTATTCAACAATTAAAAGCATCCAAATGTTCATATATAAAGAAAATATCATATTGAAAGCAGTATGTAAGCTTTTAAAATATAGATCGAACAAAAGACAATTATCTAACTATTCCAACAAAACTTAAATAATTAAAACTTCCAAAATTACATAAGATTTTGTTGAAATGATGATAAATTGCAATCATATTTTTATCATCACAAGAAATTTTTTAGAAGTTCCCAGATAGTTTATAAAATCCTCTTGAAATGCCACAAAATAAATCATAAGTTCACTAGAAGTTTTCGAATGGCTTAAAACCATGGCACCGAATGGATGCATAAGAGAATAGATCACTTTGCATTTGTGAATTAATCTTAATCATGGAAAAGGATTGCAACATTTTTGTTTAATCTCAATGTTTTGTGTTTACTAAGGATGATTGATAAAGGTGCCTAAGTTGTCAAATCATATCATCTTAAATTCGTGTTATTATTTATGATTGCCATTTATCAATATATGTAATGTTATGAAATTCTTAAATTAAATTGAATGGATTTCCCTTGGGCTCTATTTTTACGCAATATTTTACTTAAACAAATCCAATCCTGCTCTGATACCAACTGTGATGACACATATTAGGTTGGTAATAACCAATCTAACATCGGATACATCTTTCCACAGGCTCATATTGGCGGTTAGGTAAAATAGCATAAGCTAGAGATTGAGTAATAGACCCATGTTAGGTTGGTAACAACCAATCTCACATTTTTTGTGTTTACTAAGGAGTTGGAGATGGATGGGAAGGGGTACTTGCAGAAGCCATTCTTTCCACAGCTTGAGTTTGGGATTCAATCATTATCTTCATCATTTCCATGAGGTGTTTTATTTCCTTATTAGGTGATGGAGTAATAGAATTAGTTGCCTTAGCCACAGAAGGAACATGATTATCCGGTTCAGGATTCATTCTAAGAAGAGAAAGGGAGATTAAATTTAGGAACTAAGAAAAGGAAAATATTCTCATTAAAATTTAGAAGATTTAGAAAATACAATATGAAAGGTACTAAAAAAATAGAAAATAAGATAGAAGCTACTGCACAAAGGCTACTATAAAATAAACTAGAAAGATCATCAACATAACTTAGAATAAATAATGATTTTTAAATCAGAATAGAGTGGAGCATGATGGAGACGTCTGCTCTCTTGAACGAGTATGTCAAAGGCGTGGTCCCACCAATCCTCGGCGTAGTTTTCTACGATTTGGCACATGAACTTGAAGAGAATGTGGTCGGGGCAATGAATTGCTTCAAATATCTCGATGACATGGGAAATCCATTCCCAAGCCAACTCCAGTATGCAATCACCTCTAAACAACAGTACTTTAAGATCTTATTTAGAACATTGCCTCCGGCTTGAGACACACCAAAGTACAACCTACCAAACCTTAAACCCATCAAGTGATCTTCCTCCCAATATTTGAAGAACAACCTAGAATAGTATCTTAATTATGATTCTTGATTTGCCATCTAAGAGTCAATTCTAAAGTTCAAGTTAAAGTTAGATCAATTATTAGAGTAGTAATGTGTTTATAATTCTATGGTGACATTCTTAAATATTTCTGATTTTTTGTGTTGATTCCCTTGGATAAGTGGATATCTTTTTAACTTAACATTTTTAACCTTGGCTCTAATACCAGCTGTAGCGACCCTAACACCGGATCAGGAACCTAATCCAATACTGAAGTGCTACATAGAAAAAATGTAACTGTAAAGAAGAATAGTAGTAAGTAAAAGAGTAACAACTTATAAGTAGGTTTGCTCTAGCCTGCAACAACAAGTGAGGGAAAAAGCATCCTAATAAAGCTAGAAACTACTAATGTGCATATGAAAATAAGAAATGAAAATGTGTATATGCCCAATGAATATATGCTAAGTAAGGTAAAATAAAGCAGTGAAGCATAAAATAAAATTAAAGCAACACACACTGCATAAGAAAGAAACTAAAAGAAAGTAAAGCACAGTACATCAAATGAAAGTGCAAAATAAGTAAATTAAGAAGAACCTTATCCTCTTGCACTAAGAAGACATAGTAACAGACTATGTAAAGTAAACATAGCTTGAAAGTTATGATGAGTTCTCACAATCAATAAGATTGTAATGACTCATAATTTATTTGTTGAAGTTGATTTATAATTTTCCATTTTGCGGGAAAATTTACAGAATGAGCGAGAACTTAAGCACGTCTGCCTAACTAGTAAGGAAAGAGGGTCTCAAAGATCTCTTTATATCTTCCCTAAGCCTGCCCTTGGCCACCACCAAGAAACTCCTAATGTATTATGAATGTTTTATTTATGCACTATGTTTGTATGTATGTTCAAAAATGTAGTCTCAAAGTAAAGCTTGTGTTCAAGGAATTCAAGTAATTATAAACTATGTGATATTCAAAAGTATCTAATTCTAATGATCTTACTTTATGATTAGAGCTAATTGAGCTCCCAATTGACTTATAGATATCAATCTTTAAATTAATTATAAGTAATACTATAAGTGAATTTAATTTTGAAAAGTAGTAGTTTGATTTAGTTTACGAAATGATAAAATAATTTATAAGTGTATTTATGCAAAATGATACTTACCTACACTAATCCTAAACCATCAAATCAATATAGGTTATAAGATTTAAGGTCTAGAGAACTAGTAGGGAAAAGCAAGACTAATGGATTACTAAACTAAAGAAATTGGATATTAATATAACACTTACTAACTTTGTCTAACTATGTTACAATAGAAAGGCTTCTATCCAAATCAATCACTAACCAAGTTAGGATCAATTAATAGGAGAAGTCTAAGTGTATGGGAGAGGTAAGATTACTAGCTATAAATTCTAGTTTACTCTAAGTTGTCGGTTAATGAAGCTTATAAAATAATTAGATCACTATGAGAAACTAAGGAACAATATACTTTTAACTTGGTAGAGAGCTTAGGGTAATGACTAAAAGCTAAGGGAATGGTTACTAGAATCCATCTTAATTGTTGGACACTAGTCTTATTAAGTTCAAAAAATGAAATAAAAGTATTCATTTATGGAATAGGTTAACTTAAATCATGATGGCAAATCAAACAAGCTAAGGTTCCTAATTTTCATTAGATCATTACTAGAATCAAAAGTTTAAATCTAGAAATGTGTAAAAATAAGCACCTAAATTATGAGAAGTCAAATTTCAATATACAATTGAAATGACAAGGAAAATAAATTAAATGAGACATGTTTACTGTCTTAGGGTTTAAAAACCTAAACATGCAATATATGAAATTAAGAAAGTTGCAAAATTACACTAATTGAGGAGCCAAATACCTAAAATATTCAATTGTTGTCCAAATAAAATAATATATATGTAAATATGAAATCCTTATAGTATAAGAAGAAGATTGACACCAACTAGATTAAAATCGGATAATGTTGGATTTTTATGGTTTTCGGGACTCCTAATTAGAGTAAAAAAGTGATTATAACAATTAGGCTTCAAATCCTAAATTGAATTACATTATTATGTTCATCTCATTTTTTTGATCGAAAGGATATATAAATTTGCATTATTTTGCTAATTAAATTGTAAGATATGGAAATATGAAGTTTCATAAATTTATAATGATTAAATCAGTTTCTATTTTATTCAATAAATCCATATTAATTAAAATCCCGTCGGCACAGAATTTTATTATAGAAAATTCAAAATTATAGAAAATAAGGACAACCGTCAATTCAGAAATCAGTACCAACGGTCGACTCTGAAATCAAACCGCTGACCGTTGGATGATCGACACGCGGCTCTTACGTGTGTAAAATGGCGAATGGTTCGATGGAGTTGAACCGACCCGTTCCATAAAGAGACGTTCGGACTGCAAAGAACCGGATCCCAGTCTTTTTCTACTTTACTCCATAGAAGGACAACTAGGGTTTGCCTTTACGGCCGAACCAGGGAATTTCATGGCAGAGCCCGCACGCATGCCTCGAGCTCCATCAAAGGCCGACTTAAAGAGCTAAGAATCGTCGCCAATCGTCGATGCTAAAGCTGGTGTGCCCGATGCCCCAATTTTAGACAAACGAACTAATGTTTCGTCGACAGGGACCAAAACCCTAAACTAGCTCAGGGTTGATATGAGGTCATTCGAGCTCAACCGACCCTCACAAACGATTGCCAAACATTCAAGGTGATAGAAAGAGCAATCAGTTAATGAGGAAATTGAAGAGGAGATACCCGATAGTTTTGTCACCGATGGCGGGAACAAGAAGTTAGGGTTCGAGAGAAAAGCTTCCAACGGTCTCTCTCACTTTGAACTCCTTCTCTTCACAATAACCGTCTATCGTTTGCGAAATGAATCAGATGAGAAAAATATTAGGGGAACTAAGTCGTAGGGAAAGAGGTGGAAGGCAAACATACCCTTCTCCTGCCATTGCAGGCGCATGACGCAGGACAAAGATCTAGGACGTATAGGAGAGGGATCTCAGCCGTTGGATCTGGATCTTGATATGACGGCCAAATCAATGGATTGAACTACGACCATCTGATCTATCCTAAGTGACGCGCGACGGACCAGATGGATCCGCGTGGCTATCCCGTGCGTTGGACTTGCGCACAGGATCCGCGCAGTCTCGGTTATCGTTGGATTTAAATTATTTTATATTTATAATTTAAATAATATTAAATACTTTATTTAAAGAATTTATTAAACACATTTAATTACTCAAAATTAAATAATCAAACAGATTCCAAAAAATTCCAAAAATTCACCCTTACTTAATTGAGGGGTAAGAAACTTAAAAATGTAATGAGATTTTTGATTAGATGTCAATTTAATTATTCTAATTTCTGAGTATTTAAATAATATTAAAATAATGAGAGAAATTTTGATAACTTCCAAACACTCCCAAAATACCATTCCTAGCTAATTTGGGGGTGGTGAGTATAATGGAGGACTTCAATTTTGTTTCTGAGATCAAAATAAAATAGGCATTTTTAGAATTATCGGAAAAATCAGGAAAATTGGAAATTCTCGAATGATCTCCAAATTGTACGAAACTTGAGGTAGAGGCTCTTAGCACAATTATAAGAGAAGTAGAAGAGAACTAGAGTTGATTAGGCATCTAAATGCAGGATAACAATACTAGGGTTGTTACAATTCATCTATGCCATAATTCGTTATCTTATGCAAAAAAAAGCTCATCCTAAGAAGTTTGAAGTCTATTTTCTCTTGTTGCAAAAGTATACTAATTTTATACCAAAATTATTTTGTTTGCCAAACTATAATGCCATGCCACTTCCCAAATTGTATTTCAGATTATAATTTCATTAAATTTGGCAAGAATGAAGAAAGATCAGTATCAAGTAGTATATTAACTTATTTTTAGCTTAGCTTATATTTTATAAACATCTCTCAAATTCGATGATTCTTACATTATGACAATGTCATTGATTTAGATGCAAGACTTAATGTATTCATTAAGTCTTAATGAATCATTTAACACAATCCATAATATATGTTATAAACATCTCTGAAATTAGTTGATTCATTAAGTCTTGATTTAGATGCAAGACTTAATGTACACATCTAACACAATCTTACATTATGCATTATCTCTTCAAGTGGATAATGTTTTGTCCAAAACTATGTATAGTTTCATATATTCATCAATGTGGAATCATTTCTAGTCATATTTAATACAACTAACTTATTTAAGGCATCCTATGTAAGCTTTAATGTACTAATGCAAGAGTTTCAAGCAAATTAATTTAAAGATCTTTGAGTTTTAATAGCTAGAAAATTCAAATAACATAAATTGTATTTTTCTTTCAAATAAATTCTAATTTTTATCAAAATTTGCATAAAAGTTTAGAAAAATAAAGAGAATTTGAAAATATAATGATTTAAAATTTTAATGAATGAATTTATTTCTAATGCAATTAATTCATTTTAATATTTTTTCTAATGTAATTAATTCATTTTAGTTGATTTATAATCTTAATTTTTAATAGTGAATCTCAATTATTATGATCAAAACATCAAAATTAGATATTTTAATGATATTGGGGCATCAATGAGAGTATTGTAGCAACTTTCAATTTTTAAATTCTCGATTGAATAATCTATAATTTTCTTAATAAAAATAGAATTAGTTTCAATTAAAAAAGAAAAATATTTGCCTAAAATTAGTTGCACAGGATTTGCTAACTAAGAAAATATTTGCTTAATTTTAATAAATTAAAAGAAAAGTTTTGTTAGGTTAAATAGAACTAATTATCTTTAATGCCACTATTTATATTGATGAAAACATATTTAATAAATAGAAATTGCTATCATTTATTGTTAGTTAGTTAATTAATTAGTTAACTAATACAGCTTATTCTAATATACGTAAATTTAAGCTGACGTAATTAAATTAAAATTTAATAATAAATTGTTCATTAGCAGGTGTCATAAATTAGGCCCATTCAGCCCAACGCATAGAGCCCAAAAGCCATCATTACTGTAAAATATGTATATAACAAAGTATTGTAATAAAACAAAATAATATAAAGGCAGGAAAAATGATTGCTTATTTTTAGTAAATAAGAAATGAATTAATATAAAGCATATTTTAATTTCATAGATTTTTATGTGTATTTTTTATATTTATCAATATTTAAAATATTTGCAAGCAATTTTGAGGGTAATTGTGATATTTTTGATTGGCAGCTTTTGCCCTTAAAGCTCTATACATATATTAATAAGGAAATGATTGAGCAACTTTTGCTTGAATGGATCCCTGATCTACTGTATTTAGTTTTTAATACAATAGGGCATAATTAATAAAAGAAAATTAGTTAAACTTAAAAAGTTCAAGTACATTTTAGGATTATTAATCTAATATATAGATATATATATATATATATATATATATATATTTATATATTTGTTCAATTGAACTTATGATATAATAGCAGGTAAGAAATGTGACTGTAAAAGACCTAAATAAAAATTAAATAAATTGTGATTAATGCGCACACACACACAGATATATATATATATATATATATATATATATATATATATATATATATATATATATATATATTTAAATAAAGTATTATTTTAGTGAGAAATTATATTAAAGTGTGATTAAGATTGTTATCTTATAACACTTGTTCTAAATCTAGAAGCTACAATCCTCTATGTTCTTTTACTTAATTATTATTCTAGCATTATGATGAAGAATTTATCTAAAATAAATAATTAAAGGGTCTAATTTACTAATTACCTTAAAGTGTTTCTAGGGTTTAAGCTCATAGAATTGCTACATTCATTTACTGATGGATCTAAGGAGGGATGGTTGATAATTCTAAGCTATTTGGGTCCTTTACCCTTACTAATTAAGATTCTGTCCAAACATTCACTAGAGGATTTGATCTAATTAGGATTTAAATGACAAATCACATTCACTAATGTTTATTCATATAACTTCCTAATGCAAAATTGTATCATTTAGTGATCTAGGAAAGAAGGGAATCCTATTTTTGATTCTTCTAAACCATCAAGTGTTTAATTAGTGAGACTTATACGTGGGGCATTAGTGATTTAAACTCTTACTTACTAGTCTATAGTAAACACAATTTAGGATGCATCATAAATCCAATCATTTTCTTCGTATCTCTCCCTTCTAAAGGCTTAGATTTAAGGTTAAGTAAACTAGGGTTTGACAAGTATTAGGTTAATCTGTGTCTTTCTACTTAAAACCTTTTCTAATAATCAATCAAGATAAAACATATAGCAGTCTAAGTTTTCCTAGGATTTATGGAAGCTAAACAAGAAAAATCCCAATTTATATTTTAAATAAAAATATAATTAGGCCCTAAAATTTAAGTTCTCCAATTGATATCCAAATGGAACGAAATTAGTGAATATACAATTCTTATAGTATAAGGAATAAAAGGGCACATAATATGGTCAATTTAGAGCACACCATGCTTAATTAGGCACTAATCACCCTTACTAATGATTAGGAGATCATTAGTAAAATTGACTATCAAAACTAAAATTAAATGTCATATTAATGTTCTACTTAATTTTTTGATCATTTTGATATAAAAATTAAATATATATGGACATGTTTTTATCAAATTATTTCATTAATTTAGTTTGCATTAAAATTTCCATAAGATCACTTTATTAAAATGGGAGTCTTCTTAAGAATATTCCCTGTAAGAAATGGCAGTAACGATGGCGGATAGGCTGGGTTGACGGGACTCGGAGGGCTGAAAATGTTCACTGAATATTTGAATATTCACTGAATATTCTCGCACAGTGCCGTGTAGGTCACGGGTTGACCCGGTCGGCTATGTATGCCTTTGTCATGGGCGTGAGTGACGGGGGCCAAAAATTATGATTTTAGAGAAACATTAAATTTTTGGTTCTTCGACCATCCCCACTAGCAAGCCATACACAAAAATAGGATTTGCTACCAAGAGCCAAGCACCGCGCCGCCCCATGGTGCACCCTTAGTTCGGAATTGGGGCGCTACGTCGTGCCAAAGAGCCCGCCAAAGACCTATTTCGGATCTAGGCACCACCCTAAGTTTTTTGGGCAGCATTTTGTGTCTTTTGGGGTCCAAATAAAGCCTAGGTCTTTAAGAAAATATGTTGGAATATTTTCATATGTGGAGAAGGTGAGATCAACCCCAAAATCAGGTTTTGGATGTTGTTAATCTCCTTCAACCTTGAGTGATAGCAAAAATTTTTGGAAGGGGATGAAGTTGATCAAATGGATATATAAGCAGTAGATCATTCGTTTTCATGTGAAAGTGAAGCTCTCTGTAACTCAGTAATCATCTTTTTTATAGTATATTTTTCTGTGTCGTGTGGCTCCGTGGTTTTTCTCATCATTGGATTTTCAATGTAAAATTTCTTGTGTTTGGATATTTGAGGTTTATGCTGTGACTGTATAATAGTTTTATTCTCTTTTGTGCTTGGATATTTTATTTATTGCTTGGTAACCATTATTGGTATCCCATTTGTATCACTTCAGCGCATGCTCTAACAATATCTCATTGTAATCCATGTCATATTTTGCTAGAATCTCTTTACTACAAGCTTTGCTTTGTATCATTTGCATTCATCGATTTCTTTCTTCAATCTATAAACTCATTTATTCTAAAGCGCCTTCTTTCTCTCTGGTAGTTTAGCCAACTTTCATGTCTCATTTGACAAGAGTGACTTCATTTTATTACCCATAGATGACTTCTAGTTGATTGAGTCATCAATTTGAATCATCTCATCATAGCAATCTGGCTCACCACAATCTCTTAGCAATAGATAATACAATGAAGGAGAGTACCCCTATGTAGGATGTGATACTCTGATGGATCTTCTCATCTCAGTATCTAGTGTATTAGGAACTGTTTTCACAATCATGAGCACCTAGTTATGTCAACTCATTCTGCTCAATGTTGTCATCTATTTCAATGTACTCTGGAACAATATCTAAAGCTCTTTCTAAGTTGTTCTGAACTCTATTCCTCTCCTTGTACATCTCATTCTCATTAAATGTGATATCTCAGCTTCTGATGATTTTTTTCCCCAAAATTTATAGCCAAACTCTCATGCTCCATAACCTAAGAATGTGCACTTGATTACCTTTGAATCAAGTTTGCGCCTGGAACTTGCATCAATGTAAACATAAAATGAACAACCAAATACCTTTAGGTGATTTAACTTTACCTCGACGCCCTTCCAAGCCTCCTTTCAAGGGAATTAAAGGACCTATATTGATCGGATATGCGGTTGTATTCACTGCTTCTGCCCAACACTACATTGGCAGCCCATCATGTAGCCTCATTTTTCTGGCTCTCTCTGTAAGAGATATATTCATGCACTCTACAACACCATTTTATTAAGGTGTTCCATAAACAATGAACTTCTGCTGATGTTATCCAAAGCATAAAACTCATTGAACTCTTCGTCGCAGTACTCCTTGCCATTATCTGATTTGAAGCACTTGAGCTTTATGCTTGTCACTTTTACAACTAAGGCAAGCCACTTCTTGAACACTCCAAACACATCAAAGTTGTGCTTCAAGAAGTATACCCATACTTTCCTGGTATGTCAACAATGAAAGTAACGAGGTATCTGGCTCCACCAAAAGAGGATATAGTTGTTGGTCGCTACAGATCGTATGCACAAGCTCTAGCTTCTAGGATTTCAAGTCCCTCCCACTCCTTGAGAAATTGACTTTTTTCTGTTTAACATTATACTGACCCAGGATCGTTAACCGATTAATTGATCTTAAAAAGTATTTTGATGGCCTAAAATTTTCATTTAAATTCTTCATAAATTAAATGGAACACGAGAGAATATATATAAATATTTTTATAATTCATGAATTTAATAATTAAAAAAAATGGGAAACTTATTTTGACATCAAAACTCAAAAATAATCATATATTTAGATTCACCGAGTCAAAATATGCAAAGTAAATTTTTTTTTTATTCTCTAAAAACGTCTGATTTTTTTTTTAAATTAATTTTTTGATGTTATTATTTTTAAAAATTAAAACAAAATGATTTATTCACCCAAATTAAAATGATTTAAAAATTAAAACATTTTATAAAATGTGGACTTCAAACAACTACGAGAATGTAAGTTCAAATAATATTACCAATTATTTAAATTATTTAATTTTTTATCTCCTTTGCGTGCGCCTCCATAGTTCACTATCTCCGTTCACACGACACATGTACGAACAAACAATCGAAGCAATTGCACTTTTGTCCCGACGCCCAGCTGTCAGCACCTTCTCCTTCCTCGATAGCTCCATTGAGTCCCACGTGGGCTTGATCGCGGTCACAATAAGGATGATGGTGTGCAATCCTGAGCAGAAGCCACTATGCATCAGCCATGGTGAGTTCAACTCTTCATCCTAACCCTTGAATCCTGGCAATTTTGACGAATAGGATTTGAATATTTGAGTCCCTTTTTTAGAGATGCGGTCGGCCACCACTTCATCAATGACCACTTCTTGGGTAACCTGCGAAAGCTCCAACAAGCTTGGTTAGGGCTCAGTGGTTGTAGTAGTTCCCTCCCTTTTCTTCTACCCGAGGACTCCGCCAAACACCACCTGCCGTCAGCCATCCATAGGGCCTTCTCTGATCCCAGCACACAGAAAAAATTTCTATCACTGTCTTGCTGCCATTGGTAATTTATGAAAGCCTTAAGCTTTGCTCCATTCATTAAGACTTGTTTGGGTTATTTAAGCTCTCTTGTGAGCATATATGTTCAGCTTGGGCTATAGCCTACTCCATCATGATTTGGACTAAATTTAGACCACTATAAGTTGCTCTCAAGTTCTTAAACCATTCTGAGATAAGGTAGCCTTTCCATTTTGATCTTATTGCAGGTTTCTTAATTTAAGATTTAATCCACTATAGCTAATGTAACAACCTATGATTGCTACTTAAATTTTTAATCATCAAATTAGCTTAAAAATCTTATCATTAGTTTTAAAATAGTCTTAAGGTTAATCCCTAAAATTTTAGTGGAAATCAGAAGTCATCTAAGTGAGATCAATTTAATTAAATGAAAATTTGAGATAATATATGGACCTCAAACTAAAAATTTAACTTCATTTATGAGTTTCACACACTCAAATTAGCTAAAGGTGAAATTTTAAAATTTTTTGGAACTCATTTAAGTATAATAATTAAGCTAAATACTTATAATATTCAATAATGTTAGTTTAAACTAATTATTGTTATATTATTTATTGTTTACCAGTAATTTCCACTCCCTTCTGCACCGTTTGATCGCTCCTTATGGGACAATCAGATGGCGGGCGCCATTTCCCATAGATCAGGAAACAACCCGACCGCTGGATCAGGACCCCAATCCAACGGCCCAAGTTTCAACCGTTGGAACCTAATCACGTGATCCAACATCTTAGGAGCGACAAAGCACTGTGCCCTATCGCCCGCTCTAGGCAAGTCACACCCGTTTGGGACCGCTGACAACTGCTCGGGAGAGCCACCTCCCTATCCCTTCGGTGCATCATATGCTTGCCAGGATCACTCCATTAGCTTGGTTTCTTCGAACTCAATTTTGTAGGACCCTAGTTGGCGCCCTCAATCTCTCGAACTGACTTAAGGAGCTGGCAAGGACTCTGCTCGATGAATCCTAGGTACGTCCTTCCTACCTCCTCTGTTGTTCCAATTATACTTTGTTAGTTTCGAAATTCCATTATTATACCCTATGTATCGTTCATTGATCTCAATTGAGCTCGGGTGAGCCCTATCGAGTTGGAGTAATGCGGGTATGTACAGTAACATATAGTGCCTGGTCTCTCAATTGTGGGGGGTTGGCATTTTCGGCCACCTCATCCGATGACATTAGGATCCATGGGTCAGCCTTGACCCATGGAGGCTGATGAGCCTTGTTCCATGCGATTTAAGGCTCTATGAAGAGCGTAATTGTGGCGACCGGGGATCGAAGTTCGAGAGTCTTTAAAGAACAATTTAATTTCATTTTGAAAATATATACATTTTTATAATTTCAAAAGGACATAAAATAAAATAATAAAATTCACAATCTTTTTATACATAGAGCCAAAACATATATGAAAAGTTACAACAGTTTGAATTTTACAAAATAAGAAATAAAATATCTACATTCTTCTGCTTTTTCTTCTTTTAAATTTGGCAGATCTTCTAAACTTTTTAATTATCAAAACCTGAAAAATTCAGTTTACTAGTCAGGTAGGAGTACGCAAATTATTCTTATAAGAATAAATCTAGCATCCTATAATAGGTATGAATCACATATGAAAATGACTGAAAAATCTGCATGTAAATAAAGCAATTGTTAAATTCAATTTCTGCCCTACAAAATAGCTGTAAAAATCAACATATATGAAATAAATTTTATCAAAAGTATTTGTAACAACAAGTCGAGTCCGGAGACTCCTAAGCCCAAATGGGTAAACCCATAGGCATAATCTGTAGGAAGCTTTCTCGCCACCCGTCGGTAGCTTACTCAAATTAGGAACTGATGGTGTATCTTTCCTCTGGATTTGCCTACTTCCTACAAGAGGCTAAATCCCTCCATATAACTCCCAGGGGCTTGCTAGCTAGCCCAATCTGTACAGATTCCAGTTTTGCATTCCACCCTCCAAAGACAAACACCACAAAATATATATAAACTATGTTTCATTCTTTTTGTTACTTGTTATTTGATATAAATCTTTTGCAGATTAAAATGTGGTAAGCAGTACAAATAATACTCAAATGGAAAATGGCTCAAATAAGAATACTGAAATAAGACTTATAAGTAAATTTACGTACCTGACTGTTTTGACTCAAAATCAATCAAATTTAATTTCTTTGATTTGCCAAAAGTAGTTTAAGTTATTAATTTAATGCTTCATGATTTGTAATAATAAGTTTTTATGATATTTGATATTTGGATTCATTGAAGTAATTACTTTTATGACTAATATTTTCAAATGAAGTGACAATTTATATGAAACTTTTAGAAACATGTGAAAACATCTATATTTCTTATAAATTTTTCTAAGTCCTAAAATTCTTAAAAATTTCAGTAGAGTATCCTTTGTTTTTGTTCAAATTTTCCATTTTCACAATCAATCTCCAATTCTAAATATAGAGTTCAGTCCTTTTTACAGGACTGCTCATTTCCAGTTTTACAATAAATTTTAATTCCAATTCTAAAATAGAGTTTAATTATATTAAACTAAATTAAGCAATTTATAACTTAGCATGTTAAGAACAGTTATATTTGATTTTATTATAAGTACATCAGCATTTGATAACATTCAATCACTTATAATCTTATAAAACTAAAGTTGACAGCATTTATTCACACGAATATAACTAATAGCATTTGATTAAATAAGAATTCAAAGACAGCATGCGATGTAAATGACAGCATATGTTTCCTTTTACAAGATATAACAGCAATTTAATCTTTAAATGGCAGCATTTATAGAATCAGCTAAGATAAACACATCATTAGATTTAAGATTAGAATACATATCCGTTGGAACAACATCATTTATAATAGGTGCAATATAAAAGATATTATTTATTTTAAGAGATGATAACATATAATCTAATAGTTAACAACATCTAATCATTTAATCTCATAAGATTTGTTTTATAAAATGGCAGCTCATATCTCCCATTTCATTTGATAATAGTGGCAGCATTGATTTAAATAAAAATGTAATGACAACATTAGTTTTATTGAAATAAATAGCAGCATTTAATTACAATCGAACTAAATGGAAGCATTTGATCTCTTAAGTTCTCTATTAGAAAATGGCAGCATTTGATTTTAATAAAGTAATTACAACATTTATTCTATTAATCTTAATTTTATCTATTGATAGCATGTAATTCATACTTAAATAAATGACAACATCTATCTTACCTTTCAAGGAAATAAGATCACTTACTCCTTCTTAACATTGATAGCAACATATGATATTAAGAAAGAATAACAACATTTGTTTTCGTATAACATAAGTGGCAGCAATTTGATTCATAATTTACATGGGAGCAATTTGAATCTTATAAAGTAGATAGCAGCACTTGTGTAACATGAATGGCAGCAATTTGTATAAATGAATGATGGTATTCAAATCCCTAATTCATGCAGCATTACTTTAATTAAACTAATATCAGTTGATTACATTGATTAAATTAATAACATTTGCTTCGCATAATTCATTTGACATTTCGTTATATAAGAGATGGAAGCAATTCTATCTTTTTAGAATAAATGACAGCATTTAGATCTCAAGAATATATATAGCATTGGATCTTATATGCTAGATGACAGCATTAGAATTAATGGCAATATTAATTATTATAAATTGATGGGCGGCACTTGCTTTATCTTGAAATAAAAGGCAACGCTTAACCTCAATAATGAGATCTCATAGAATAATAACATGGATGCTTTCGGTATCTTACACATAGATGATAGTAATTCATTAATTTATACAATTGATGGCAGCCATTGATTCATTTATACAATTGTTAATAGCATAAGCTCTTATTATCTTCAATTAATAGCAACACATATTTTCTTACACAGTTGATTGCATCATATGACCTTTCACATGATAGATGGCAACAATTAATCTTGTGCTAAAGTAAGTGACAATTTTACTTACATTAAATGACAGCAACTATAAAAATGGCAATGATATTCTACTATACACTTAAAGTGTAGGATCATTCATTTTCAGCATTCAACATTAATATCTAAGATTGAAGAATATCATTTGTATCCAGTATTCAACGAATACCAAATTAATTTCTGCAATTCACTAGATACAATCGTAATAATTCAACAATTCTAAATATCACAATATGGATTCAGCATTTGAATTTATCTTGAAATAAAGAATAGGATTTGATCACATATAGGAGATGGAAATAATTGATTCTAACAAAAGAAATGACAATATTTATTCATATATAATCCATGTGCAGCATTTGGATCATATATGTAATTGACAACATGTAGTTTTAAATAAAAGAAATAATAACATCCATCCTTAATGAATGTGAATAGAGGAAGGATCTTCTAGATGATAATGAAAAGAAATTTTTACTTCTGCCTTTTTTTTAAGAGTTTTCAGTAAAATACCATAGCAATTTATGTTACAGTTTGTTTAAGCATTAGACTATCAGTCAATTAAGTGAAGAAAAAAAAACTATTAACGCATCACTTGCTGTCCATCTGTAGAATGAATAGATGGAATGACAAAATCAAAACAAAATAAATTGTTCACAAATATTGCAAACATGTTTATGCACAATATCATGTTAATTGCATGCAACACGCTCTATCAAGATAATAAAATGAAACTTCAAATATGGGAAGAGCTGCTCAGAAAATAGAGAGAAAAGGAAAGTCTTATACATGGAGTCATAATTTATGGTATGATTTTTAACAACCCCAACATTGATCATTTATATACTATATATAAAAAAAACACAGGAACGTCTTCATATTATCATTCATATAATCGCCTTCAACATCATTATCACTTCAGTGTAAATCATGAAAAAGCATTACATTGCACTTTCAAAAAAAAAATAGTTTGCCTAATAATTTTAAGCAAAGACAAGAAAAGCATAGGTTGCCCGAGAAATTTTTAGGCCATCCGTTGTGCAAGCTATTGCTATATGAATTGTTAGACAAAGTAATTCATTCAGCAAATTAAAAATGATAATGTGGTGTGCCAACAATGCTATAATATTTGTTGTGGGGCTTCTTCAAAATAAAATAATAAAAGATTCGCCTGTTAATTAGCATTTATATAATGAATGAGTAGAGGTAGAAATGAATTTATGAGGACATATCGAAACCCTTAAATTGACTTAAGAAAATCAGCAACACCAATCTAAGCAAAAGAATGAAAGAATCAAGGAATTGTTCTTGAAGTATCCGAACACACACTCAAAGGGGGAAAATCATGGAAGTACCTTGATCCTAAATATGCGGCTAGAAGAGATTCTTGATGAGATGGAGAAGGTTCGGCCAAATGGAAAGGAAAGCGTCGGCGAGAGAGTTCGGCCCGTCCCGGGTCGGTGAGAGTTTGCTTCATAAGGATCGCTTGATACTTGCTTCTTCATTCGGCTAGGAAGGCTGCGCCGAACGGAGAAGCAAGATCGGCTTGAAGAGGTGGTTTGCTGTCCTCTTCGTTGCCTTACCTTCGGATGAATTTATTCAGGACAATCCAGGATCCCAAATGCGCTCAAATTTTTGCAATAGGATCCTTTCAATAGGTATTATAAGAGGATATTTTTATTATTACATTTTTATTTAACTTAAATTGGATTCCTATTTTGACAAAAATATCTAGAGTAACATAAATTCGGGAAAAATCAACAATTTCCAAAAATTCCCAGAATAATACTCTTAGTAAATTTGGAGCTACTGAGTCCAATGGCTGACTCCGTTTTTAAATTCTGATGTCTAAACTTGAAAACACACTTTGGTATTTTATAGTAATTGTCGTTCACTCCCACCATAATTAGACCATTAGGGGCTATAGAGATAGTTGGTCTATAAGCCTATCTATGTGAATCCTTCTCCCTGACCCTTATGTCTATAGGATCCGAGCTTGCTGATTTTGTCGGGACGAGCGAAATTTTTGATGCACTAATCTCCACGTGCAGTTCATCTATCGGGAAGGAAAACAGTGCTAGGCGGGTCAACCCCGACCCGCGCGAATGTGTGCTATTTGCATGCAGGTCGTGGACGAGAAAGGTGTGCTGGGGTGCGTATAATAGGAATTAGGGTTAATTGACATTTAATTTTATTTAACTTAATTTTTAATTAGTTAATAATTATGTAACCAGTGGTTCAAATATAGCAATATTATATCTTAAAGTGCTCAGAAAAATATATAAAATATTATGGTGATATTTAATTTATATTTTAATTAATATTTTTACTAATCATTTTGTGAACCTTAATTTATTTTGGTTAAACCCTAGTTTAATCAAATCAGCTCCAAAATGAGCTTACTCACTATCATTGTTCATGTTATGCTATAGGGAGTGTAATCATACTCATTTTACTCAGATTTCATAGTAAATGTAGAAGTTAACTTTTTGGAGTCAAATCATATATTGATTTTGAAATGTTGAGAAACTGCTACTAGTGCTAAACTTGTGCTAAACTTTAAACCCTATAATAGAGTAGCTTGAGCCTTCACACATCATTTAATAATCATTAGTGAGTGAATGAAGGTGGTTGAACACTTAGGTGATTTAGGAAAAAAGGTGTATTGGGAAGTTTAAGAGAATGGGTCAAGAGAGAGATATGGTTGAACTGAGATTCCATTTTAGATGAATTATGAAACACTAGTAAATTTTTATGTTTGGTAGTATTAGATCTCTTTAGTTTAAATATTTGGGAAACCTTTGGGTAAATTCCTAGATCTTGAGAATGAGATCATAGTTAGGTCTTATTTAGTTAGTGGGTTCACCTGTGAGGCTAAAACCTTGGAAGTTCTTTGAGGTAGACTAATCCCTATAACTTAAGTTGAATTTCTTTAAGTTAGGACATTTCATTTTAGGAACTTAGCTAATGATTAAGTAAGGAATCTAGAGGACGGTAACCTTAGGATTATGATAGAGAGTCTTAAGAGTTACATATAACTATAGATTTGTAAAACCTAATTTTTAAAACTATAAAATCTATTTTTTCTTATATATACTTATCAATTAATTTAAGACCTTTGTCTTAAGTTAGTTTGGGGTTCAATTGACCCCAATCATTAAGGTAGATAATTAAAATTAGACAACATATGGATGTCATTTGCTTAGTTAATTTCGTTGGCAAATTTCTTTGAGTTCTACTATGCCTTAAAATCTTAACCAGTTGATCATAATCATTGCATAATAACAAATATAATTAAATAAATGGTTTCACTCAATTATTGGCACAAACTCAAGTTGTACAAGGTCTCTTAACCGACCTAACCCATAGGTCATTCAAGTTAACTCTATTACAACCATGGACCAATTGTAGATGGATTCCTACATGCATTCCTTCACTTGAATCCTCCAACATTTAATGAATCTGCCACTCCTATTGGGGCAGTCAAATGACTGAGGATTGTAGGAAAGAGCTTGCTAAGTATTAACTGCCCTGATAGGGAAGAAGTTCGTCTGACCACTCATCTTGTAACCGAGGAAGCTAAATTCTGGTGGGAGAGTGAACTGAACTCCCATTTTGCTGGACAAGCTATTGAAAATATTCAATGGGAGAAATTTGAAGAGGAATTTAGAGAGGAATTTTCCCCACCTTCTGCTCAAATTATCATAGAGGATGAACTAATTCAATTGACTCAAGGATATAAGGTTGTGCTGACTTATGAGATGGAGTTTAGAAGGCTATCCAAGTTTGCTCCCAACTTGGTTAGAACAGAAGCATCAAGGTGCAGTTGATTCTTAAGAGGATTGAGAGGCTTGATTAAAGACCACCTAATATCTCAATAACATGATAACTTTGCAAAATTGTTGGAAGGAGCACGATTAGTAGAGCATCATTTACAATAAAAAGAATAAAGGAAAATGTCATCTCAAGCACCAACTATGGATGAAGAAGGAAAGAGAAGTAGGCCACCATCACCGAAGGTTTATCAAATTAAATAACAATAACAAATGAAACAAACACCAAGATGGCAAAGGCCCCACTCTTATGGCAAGTGTTATCACCAGGGGAATAAGTGTTATACTTGTGGTAGGCCTGGACACAGATTTTGAGAATGTCAGTGCTGTTGGACCATAGATAGAGTGAAGATCAACACCCCTCTACTTCAAACATTACTTTGCCTATTAGATCCCAAGCACCAGTACCAGCCATTATGCCTCTGCTTTTAGTTGGAGCAAACCCTAATCAAAGAAGAGCACTCCCACCTGCTCAGAGGAACCTAAACTCAGCGGCCAAAAATCATCTAAGTGGTAGAGCTAATAACAAATCTGCTGCCATGCTAAGGGTGTATGCTTTGACACCAATAGTGGCATTCAAAGATAATGAAGTGGTATCAGGTATTTATTTAATTAAGTACTATTTATTTGTCTTATATGCATCCTTACTTAATTGCTTTAGGAAGTAAGATAAAGGTTTTATATGACCGAGCATGTCACCGTGGGGAGCCCTAGTGCTATTCGTAAAGAAAAATAATGGATGTATGCGTATGTGCAGATATTGTTGAGAATTGAATAAGGTAATGATTAAAAATAGATATCCACTACCAAGAATAGATGATTTGTTTGATTAGCTGGTAGGAGCCAAACTACTCTCAAACATTAACTTAAGGTTATGATATTATCAAATTAATGTCAAGGACATGGACAAATCTATGACTATGTTCAGAACTAGATATGGATATTATCAGTTATGGGTTATGTCTTTTGGACTAATCAATGTCCATCCATATTCATAAATTTGATACAAAGAATTCTTAAGCCATACTTCGATAAGTTTGTTATAGTATTCATAGACGACATCTTGGTTTACTCTAAGAGAAAAAAAAAAGCATCTCAAAGTAGTTCTGGAGCTATTAAGAGAAAATACACAATGCAAAATACTCCAAGTGTGTGTTATAGCTGAAGTCTGTGGAATTCTTAGGTCACATTACTAATGTAGAAAGAGTAAGAGTGGATCAAAAAAAGAATAGTCCAATTCATGATTTGTCACAACCGAAGACAGTAACTGAAATCAAATGTTGCTTAGGTCTAGCTAGATATTATAGAAGATTTGTTAAAATATTTTCTCAACTTGCAGCAGTGATGACAAAATTAACTCGTAAGGAAGTACAGTTTGTGTGGAGTCAAAAATGTGAGGTAGCTTTCAAATTACTAAAGTATAAATTAACTACTACCTCGATTTTGGTTTTACCATAAGAAGGAAAGAGTTTTCAAGTTTATACAATTGTTTCAAAGATAGGTTTAGGATGTGTATTAATGTAAGAATAAAGGGTCATAGCATATGCCTATAGAAAATTTAAACCTAATGTGGTGAACTATCCTGTGCATGACTTAGAGTTAGCAGGAGTTGTTTTTGCTTTGAAGATATGGAGACATTATCTTTATGGAGTTACTTGTGAGATATATATGGATCACCAGAGTCTCAAGTACATTTTCACCCATAAGGAACTAAATTGCTGACAAAGGCGATGGTTAGAATTTATTTGCGACTATGGTCTAGAAATCCAGTGTCACCAAAGTAAGGCTAATGTAGTTGCTGAAGCCTTGAGCAGAAAGATAATTTTAACATTCTTAATATCAGTGAGTGAGCAGGTAGAAGATTTTTAATGATTGAAGATTGAGCCTATTAGGAAAATTAATTTACTCAACTTCCTAACAACTTATGAAGCTCATCTTACATTAAGGAAGATAATTATTTTTGCTTAGAAGGAAGATGTTGATTACATAAAACTCAAGACAAGTATTCAAAACAACTAAAGGATTGACCAATAGCTAGAAAATGGAGACATGATCTATCAAGGTGAAAGGATATGGGTACTGAAAAAGAATCAAATATAAGTGCTTCATTGAAGAACATAACTTAGGCTATACTATTCATTCAAGGAATAATAAGATGTACCAAGATCTCAAGAAAATATTTTGGTGGATCTCAAGAAAATATTTTGGTGGACATATATGAATAAAGACATGGTTGAGTTTGTAGCTAAATAGTCTTAGATCATGATGGAAGGCTTACTTTGCTATATAGGCAAGCTGTGCAGCAAGATTTAGGAACCAATCTAGCTATAAGTACAACATTTCATCTCCAAACAGACTGACAGACTGACAGACTGAATGAGTAAATCAAATTTTAGAAGATTTATTGCATTTGTGTATTTTGAACTTATGTGGAAACTAGGAAGAGCGTTTATGTAGCGCCCCGCCTCATCGCCGTGTGCAAAAGAGATAGTCATAACTAAATTCGGCGATGGAACGGTGCGCCACTCGGGGAGGGACAACCCGTCTCCCCAAATGACTGAGAACTAAGCCCACCTAAAGGGTTGCTGACTCAACCTCAAGGAGGGTTGAGAGCTAATACTTAAGATAAGAGTAGTATCCTTATCCTAAGTATTAGATAAATATATTCATTAGATTTAGAATATAACAGGGATCCAATATATGTATAATATATCAGCATTTTTAGTTATACTGATCACATCACAATACTAAGTATAAGTAGTATAATACAGAGTGCGGAAGCTTAAAGCATACATCCAGAACATTCATCACAGAAGTTGTATGAAAAACATTCACCTCAGTAAAGAAAAGATAATACATCCAGAGTTATTATAAACATTGTCTTAAGTACTGAAATAACCTAAGTGTTGAACTAAAAATACTAAGCAGAAAATAAAATTGGAGGAGAGTCCACTAGTGCTCCATGGGCTCCTCCTAAATCTCCTGAGTATCCTCCTGACCTGTCTTAATATACTACTCAGGATCTAGCAAATTGTTGGATCCCAAAAGTACCCCGTGTTAGACAATAAGTCTAACATGTCGAAACTAACCTAACAGTTCTAATTATTCATTTAACATTTACATAATGTACTTAAATCTGCAGAAAAACTGTAAAGGTAATTGAAAGCATAAAACTATATGAAACTGTATAAAACAGCAGCAAAGTAAAGTAAAATTGAACTATAAACTGAATACTGTAAATAAATCAAAATAGTACTGTATCTAAAACTGAGTAATCATATACAAGCTATGCTATATGTCATTGAGATTGTGCATCTGAATATGCCCCAATACTGTATGCTACTGATATACCACCAAAATATCACTGAACTATTATGAGCAGTACGGTGCAATGTACACATACATCCAGTTGGGAATACTGTCTACTGATGATGCCGATGCATCCTGAAATTCCCTAGACAATGTATGTAATATTCCGTAACTCAAAAATCACCACTGATACTTATACATCATTTTGATACTCACACATCATTTTAATACTCACACATCATGCTTATGCTCATGCTCATGCTTCTAAACTACATGAGATAAATCCAGAAAATGCTTTAAAATTTGATAATGAATCCAAAGTCTCCATTGTGCAGAATCCTGCTAAAAGGATTCTGACTCCTGAATTCTAATCTTAATAATTGGTTAAGGTTGAGAGTTTACTTAAAAGAAATCATTAGCTGGGGTGATTGTATACACATATTTAGCATATTTGCAAGAAAGGTAGATTTAACCCTTAGCTTGTTTAAACTGCACTTATCGAAGCGCACTACGATAGGAGGCAGAACCCAGTCACAGTTTACATCTCAAGCTAAGCTGTTAAATGCCCTATTTACAAGCATACTTAGTGGTCTACGCAAAATGACTTAACATACTTAGTTTGCTGAAACTGCACTTATCGAAGCACACTACGCTAGGAGGCAGAACCCAGTCGCAGTTTGCATCTCAAACTAAGGATCTTGTTCACTAATTGTAACACTCTTAGTCTTGGAAGATTTATTCTAACGGGAATGTATTCGGCTAATCCCACAGGATAGCACTTGGTCATAAATCTACATTGGAGTGAATCAACCAATCATGAATAGTACTAAATTAATCCAGTAATATGGGTATACCCTACTATTCTCAACCAATAATCTGAGTTCAACAGATTCTCTTTAATCAACAAAGATTTATCAAATCTATTAATTCTTACTATAAGTAGGTGTATCCTACACAAGGCCCCAAGGATATGATTAAGGGATCACTCAACATAGGTTGCTACCACAAGAAATGAACTACAATCTAAGTACTTTAGGTGATTCTTACCATAAGGTATCAAGTTCAACTTCTAAAGTTATGAAGGATCAATTAGGTCTCTACCTCAATAAGTTACAAAAGTCCCTCCTACCTCAATGTATCATTAGTTAAGGTTTTTAACCATTTCAATAACGATCCTATAGCAAGACCATTAAGACCTCACATTATACTTCTTAAGGTTTACTTGTTATACTTAGATAAAGTGATTAGATTAGATGATCAAAATTCATTTGATCCTTTCCTATTCTACAATAATGGGATAAAATCAGAGATCTTATTAGAGTTAGATCATTGCATAAATCATTACAATTTTAGTTTCATCTTAAGCTAATTGTCTTATATAAGAGAAAATCAAAGATTTGAAGTTTGGATTCAGATGGTTCAATCACACATATTCAATGTTATCCTTAGCACTTCTAATTTGATGATTTAAGATCAATATCAAATCATATGCATTATTAGAATAATGTCAATTGAATTATCTTACAATCAAGTTAATCAATTAAGTGATTAAGGTTTGAATCTTAATCAAGACAAGCTAGAGTTTAACTCCTAACCTTTCTATCATTAAGACCAATGTTACTTTAAAGGTCAATGGCAAATTTATGCATTATTAGTGTATTATTGATGTCAAACTTAGGTTTAGATTAAGTATTATCTACTTAATCGAGTTATCAAGATTCTTATGTTCAAGTTTAGTTTACATATTGAGATGTCTCATTTAAATGTTAAAGTTTTCTAACATACATCCTAATATCATAAAAGCATATAAATGGAAAGATGACATAAAATAAAAGGTAATTAATGCTAATTAAATCCTAAAACAAATAAAGGGATTAGCACTTAATCACAATTCTAAAAGATCTAAGTTTCATACCATTTAGGTTATTAAAGTTTACCAATTTGATACATTCTCTTAAAGATTCTATTACTTAGCATTTGACATAACATACATTTAAAGTACATAGTAGATTGGTGAGCATATTAAGAATGATAAAGTTTCAAATTTAATTTTAACATAGAATTTTATGCAATATTCAATTTCAGCTAAAATAGGTTCAAATATAGTATAACTTAGCCCCACTAAGGTCATAGGGGTCTTAAAATATCAAAACAGTGAAGTTTTGGCCATTTCAGCCAAAACTAGGCAGTCCTACAAAAATCTGAGCAGTTTTCTGGAAAAATTCTGGAAATTTTGCAAATTCAGGGCGCTCCAGCGCTTTCCGCGCGGCAGCGCGCTGCAGCGCTTTCCACGCGGTAGCGTTTTCCGCACCGAGGTACGCTGCGGCCCGCTGTGGTCTGCTGCGGCCCGCTGCAGCGCGCTATGGCGCGCTATAACAGTCCGATTTGCAAAATTATTGTTCAATTAATTTATTTTGTCATTTCCTAAGTTCTGAAATATTTTCGCTATAGTCCGCTGCAGCGCGCTACTGCGCGCTGTAGTGACCCATTTTGTAAATCACTATTCAATTAGTTTTATTGGCCGTATTCCTAAGTTTTCATGAAATGCCACTGCAGCGCGCTACAGCGCGCTATAGTGGACCAATTTGCATATCTACTATTCAATTAGTTAATTTATAGATTTCCTTAGTTTTCCTATCCACAGCAGCCCGCTGCAGTCCGCTGCTGCGCGCTACAGCGGCAGACGGTGATTTCGCCAGGCGCGAAACCCGCGAGGCCCTTCTTTCGAGTTTAATTACTCCTAATCTAGAGTGTTTCATGAGTGGTGCTATATATTAATGGAAAGGTATTTCTAGAGTGTTTCTGATACCTTTCCATCGACATCAAAATAGACATGATTGGAGCATCCTAGCTATACTAAAAATGTAGATGAATGACAGGGTATACAAAATAGACAAAAATAGAACATATTCCTTTGAAGCTCTTAAGAGCCTTGATGGCTTTCATTCATACATATGGACTTCCAAGGCTGTATTCTAGCATAATAACATGTTGAAGACAAAAGAAGAGGAGCAAACGGGTACCTTTATCATTGCGAGAGAAGAGTGAAGAAGGGGAAGATGGTACTTTGCTTCCTTCAAGACCTTGGAGTGGAGCTTTCTCTTTCAGCACCAATGTAGCAATGGAGAAGGAAAGGAAGGAGAGGGAGGTTTAGCTCTTTGCAAAGGAGATGAAGAAGGAGCTTGAGCTCCTTCTTAAATAAAGGGATGTGAGAGGTGATAGGGGATAGGCCATCATTGGCCTAGGGTGGAGGGTCATCATGCTTGGGCCTAAGAGGTAAGGAGGCGCCGGCTGAGGGAATGGCCAGCAAAAAATCAGAATTAGAATAGTGGAAAAATTGCAAATAAGGGATCGAAAGATTGATTATTTATTTTTCTTATTTATTTTAAAAATTTGGATTTTTAAAACGCTCTCCGAAAAATCTCAAAAATTCACCCCTAGCTAATTTGGGGGTGAGGAACTCAACGATGAAGTCAGAATTTGATTCCGATGAATATTTAATTATGCTAATTTTTGGGGTATTTAATTATATTAAAATATTCGCGAAAATTCGACGACTTCCAAACGCGTCCAAAATATCACCCCTAGCTAATTTGGGGGTGACGATCGTAATGGCGAAGTCGGATTTCAATTTTTAGGTCAAAATTAAATACCTCAATTTTTTAATTAATTAAATATTAAAATATTCTAAATCAATCGATTGGTCCCCGAATTGATCCAAACCTTTAGGGTTTAGTTCTACTGACTAGATGAACTTGATGGAATGATAATCACAATAAAATTAGGCTAAAACTAAGCTGGGTAACAACCTTGGGTTGTTACAGTTTAGCCTTAGTGGAATTTGCTTATGAAAATGGTTTTCATGCTAGCATAGAGATGGCAACCTATGAGGCTTTGTATGGTAGGAACTGTAGCACACCTTTACCTTAGACTGAAGTGGGTGGTGATACACAACTTTATGTGTAACAATCCAAGGTTGTGGGGCCCCCATATAGAAATAAGGAAGTATGGTGCTCCAACTGTGGCAAATCCTCAACTTAAAAAAAGTTAGGTAAACCCAACGTGCCTTAAGCGAAGGACTTGTCACCAAGTGTTATAATATTCATCAATACAAATATCAAAATGGCAAAAGCAATACAAAATAGAGTAACATCCACAAGCATACATAGTAGGAAAAGAGAATGCAATATAATAACTCATCACAATGCAGAAATAAAATACATCCAGAATTAATTATTACAAACTGAAGTTTAAAGAGAAATGAAAATGTCTCTCAATCTCACTGAAATAAAAAGGCAATATCTATCTAAACAGCAGCTGCACGATCTTCCTCCTGAACCTGCTCCTCTTCTGCGACACTGCCCACGAACACGTCTGAATCTGACATTTGTCGGTATCACAAATGCCAGGGCCCCAGCCAACAAAATAAAAAGGTTACAGTTAGACAATTGTCTAAGTACATTTTAAGCTATTTGAATGAGCTGAATATTAAAAGATATCACATTTAATTATTTTTAACATGCAAGCAATTATGGGGTGCAATAAGCTAAACAAGAAGTGGAGTACTATAAACTATCCATTTATAGCAAGCAACATGTATGTGAAGTAACATACAAAACACCAAATAAACAAGGTGAGGCTAAAAACAAGAATAACTACGACTACTAAAATAAATATGATCCTAACATGATTATGATAGCAATAAAACATACTGAGTATAAAAGAATACAAGTACTGAACATGATAAAATTCTAGCATCCTAAACATGCCATTTATACATATATCTAAGCCATAAAAGTATACATACAACATGCAGATTAATATGAAAAAGAGGAGCCACTGAGACATGTGGCAAAAGTAAAGCAATATATGAAATATAAGGCCACTGAGGCATGTGGCAAAGCGAGCAGAAACTGAAAATAAAGCCACTGAAGCATGTGGCAAAGCAAATCAAAAAGCAATACAATTCAGCTAAAGTAGCAATAAGCCTAAGACATAGTACTGCCATACCAGCCAATAAGCCATACAGGGCCTCCAATATCCATCAATCAATCTCCAGCCCAGCCATCCAAATATTCTAAGTCTGAGTCCAGTCTATATAATACTACTAATAAAGAGGCAGACTAAGTTAGGACATATTCTACTAATTGCAAATAAAACAAAATTGAATGATATGCAATTCCAATACTAACTTAGGATATATCATCCATATCCTAAGTTTTTCCTATTATGCTCAAGGAATAAGGCTCAAAAATCAAGGAAAGAAAAGCAATCTAGTCAACGTAAGCAAGAGACTCAATCTAGACTTATGTGATATCTGTTGTTGTCTAATTATCAAATCTAACTATTCTGAAAAGGTACAAGTTTAGGATCTCCAATATCCAGCTATCGAGTAAAATCTCAGATTTACGTCCTTAAAGTTAATATTAGAACTTAACAAGTTCTAATCCAAAATCATGTGACGATTATATAGTTTAAGTAAGCAAATCAATGACCTAATTTATTAATATTTTACTCTCTTACCCAAATCTTGACTAAATAAATCAATATTTAAGTATTTAAAACTTAAACCCTATGTTGAGTTCAAATCTCAAATCCTAGGTGATATTCTAAATAGGGTCTAGGTTTCTCACTTATTACCCAATTTAAAGGTAAGGAATCCTATAATTTGAAAGATTCAGGAACTAAGATCTTAGTGAAAGGCTATTCTACTAATTATAAGATAAAATAATCAATTAAGAACTTGAGAATCTAAGATCTATATTCAATCTTTAAGATAATTTCATTATCTTATTGATTGAATCATCCTATACCCACATGGAAGATTTCAAAAGATTAAATAATCAATCATTAAAGAATTTCAATTGAAGGTGGTTTAATTCAAATTGAAGATCTAAGTCTAAGATCTAAAGATCTAAAGATCTGAAATTTGATCACTTTAGACTTCTAATTAGAGTTTTGACTTAAGAGTTTCCATTTGTGATTCTCTTTAGAATCTAGGTTCATAATTAACTATAAGGAGCTTATTAAGGTTAAAATTGACAATTCCAAGTATTAGATTAACACTAAACTCATATTGACCTTCTTAGGCTACTTAAGATCAAAGGAGTTTTGATCACTTTAGATCTTAAGCTAAGATTTTACTTAGACATTTCTAATTACTTTTCTTTTAACACTTAATTCTTAAGTTATCTTAACTAAACTTATTAATGAGATAATTGACTATTTCAATTATTAGATTTAGAGTTTAATGCCATATGATCTTTATAAGTAAACTTAAGATCTAAGTATCTTAATTAAAGATTTAATGAGATCTTATGGATTGATAATTATATTAACACTATTATTATTCTAGGATTTCAGAGAACATTTCCAATCTTCTTTATAGTGGTTTACTGAAATTTTCAATCTTTGAAGAACACTAAATCACATTTTGGTCAAAATGACCAAAATACCTCTCTTAAGGCTAAAATTGGGATTTTAGGGTTTAATTACCCAAATTTATTATAATCTATTTTAATCTATTTCATATTACTTAATGAAATGGGAAACACCCTTAATTTAGGTTTTGATGACCCAAATGATCTAAATTAGTACTAATCACTTAATTAAGCAACTTAGGGTGATTAGTGAAATTAAGGCAATTTAGGGCAATCCATACACTTAGGTTTTAATAGACTTAATATGAGGTTAGGAACAATCCTCACCCAAATTAGAGGCTTAAATAAGGTTCAATTCACTAATCCTTAATTAGGGTGATTAAGGAGTGATTAAGAAAATTAATTATTCAAAAATTAGTTTTAAGGGTCTTGAATTATTCCTTAGGTCACAAGGAGCAATCAGAGCCCTTAAACTCACCATTTGGATATTTAAAAGATTTTATATGATTTATTAAAGAATAGAAAAGGTTTGGCCAAAATTTTTTAAATCCAACCATTGGATCTAAGATTTTATTTTATATTCAGACTCCTTAAACTTTTTTGATTCAAATGGTATATTGGATCATACCATTTGGATTTGTATAACTAAAGTTATTCAAATAATTTAATCTGTATTTTTATTTAAATCAGAATCATAGGATTTAATTAATTAAATTCATAACTATTAAAAATTCAATTCGATAATTATTTAATTAACTGCAGCCCGTAATCAAACCGAACGGGTCAGAGACCGACCTGGCCCGGACCCACGACTTCGTCTTCTTTCTCTCGACGGGTCCCGAGCCCGGCGAATTTCAAAGCTGAAATTCTCGGTGCTCCGGCGACGGCAGGGGCTCAAATCGATCCCTACAAGTTCCCTGAGGCAAGACACATCGATTGGACCAAGAACCCCCATCTGGATCCCTCTGGATCGATGGGGTGCTGCTCACCCGAGATGTCCTTCCTTAAGAGGTCTCCGGCCGCCTGTGAGGGGGAAATTCTCCTCACAGAGGCCTCAATTCGACCGAGGCTCGATCCCTTCACGTTTAGGGAGTCAAGATGCATCGAACCCCCAACCTATCTTAACATGGGGTGCAGCCAATCGATGGGTCCTTGGTCGGACTCAGCCATTGGCTCGGCCGCTAGCTCAATCGATCGATACGATTGATTCGAGCTAGCTTAGCCCCAAGCGACAATCACATGGGTTTCCTAGGTGGTTAAGGATGCTTAGACAACAATTAGAGCTCATTCCAGTAAACGAAAAGGAAAGAAGCTTCAGAAAATTTCAATGGAGGAAACTGTACCTTGAGTCGGGACTACAGGCCTTGCCGAGGGAAATTGACATGCGCTGGAGCTTCCTGGAGACTAAACGAACGTGCACAGGGAGTTTGAACACCAGACGGGCCCTCTATCAGGGTTCTAAGCTCTGCAAATGCCAGGAAATTGCTGAGGGAAAGGGAGCTCCAGCAGGCCTTCAGCTGGGGAAATGAGGATTCACAGTGAGCAAAGGGACTCACTGTGAAGTTCTAGAGGTATTTATAGGCTCTAGGAGGGCTTAGGTATGGAGGCCGGGGCTCAGGCTTGGAAATTGGCTCTGCCCGAGGCTCCTCCCTGGATTCCCAAAATTGGGAAGGTTCAGGCCTTCTGGTTCAGCCGGCTAGGCTCGACCACATACGGGAAGGCGCCAACGGTCAAGCTGACCTGGCAAGGGGAGTGGCAGACAGGGATTACGTGGCGAACTTTCGCAAATTTTTCCTGTTAGGATGGGATCCTCTGGGGACGAAGATGAACAGTATTGGGGGTCTCCATGGCCGTCTGATGGATCGTTAGTTGACGCGAGACGGCTCTGATCACCCGACATCTAATGGTCGCGTGTGGGATTGAATCGGCCGTTGGATCTGATCCGGGGATTGAACGGGCGATCGGGTTTACTTAGGCAAATGGATTAAGAGTTGTCGGATCAGATCTCAGAACCGCGGAACGGTCGAGATCTAACGGATATGATCTAAGGCGCGAGCCGTTGGATCGAAACGCGCTGAGATGCGTGCTAGCAATCCTACGGGCGCAAAGCCGTGCGCCGCTGTCGGGACCCCGCAGCGGATCTGCCGCTGTGCCGACAGCTAATCCCAGGAATTAATTTATTTAATTTAAATTAAATTAAATTTAATTAAATCTAATTAAATAATATATAATTATCATAAATTATCTAAATCCAATTTAGGACCAAATGAACTCCAAAAATTCTCAAAAATTCACCCTTGGCTAATTAGGGTATGAGGAATTTAAAAATAAAATCAAATTTTAATTTGGAGATCAAAATAATTTAGGTATTTTTTAGGGCTTAAAAATAGCCAAAAATATCAAATTTTTCAATTTAGCTCTGATTGATTTCCAATTTCTAGGTTTATGTTTAAATGACCCATTGAATCCAATAAAATTAAAATCAAATCTCGGTTTAGCTTAATTAATCTAGTTTTAGCTAGGGTAACGATCTAGGGTTGTTACAGACTCCCCCACTTAAGAACGATGTCGTCTCCGACATCACCCCAAGTGAAGAAATATCATGTTGCGACAATACAAGTTTAGATACAATTGAAAGAAAAAGAAGAACAATACCTGGATTTGCAAAGAGCTGGGGATATTTGTTGCGCATATCCACCTCTTTCTCCCAAGTAGATTCTTCTAACGATAGATTCTTCCACTGAATTTTGACCATAGGAATTGAACGATTTCTCAGCTGCTTCTGATCATGAGCTAAGATTCTGATAGGTTCTTCGGCATACGAAAGATCAGGTTGGATCTCTATTGCTAGAAGTTGAACAAGGTGCGACGGGTTTCGAAGACATCTTCTCAATGAGGATACATGAAATATGTTGTGAACAGCTGCAAAGCCATCAGGTAGGCTTAGTCTATAGGCAGATGACCCTACCTTGGCCAAGATTTTGAAAGGTCCTACATAGCGGGGACTGAGTTTCCTGGCTACACCAAATCTGAAAACACCCTTCATGGGCTGACCTTCAGATAAACAAAATCTCCCACATTGAACTCTAAGAGACGGTGGTGAGAGTCATGATACTTACTCTGACGATCTTGAGCTGAACAAATTCTCTGCTAAATTAACTTGATCTTACTGCTGGTTTCTTCTACCAATTCTGAACCAAACAGTTGAACACTTCCTATTTCAGACAAGGCTAGTGGAATACTTCATTTTCTACCATACAAAGCTTCATATGGAGCCATCTTAATACTGGCTTAAAAGCTGTTGTTGTAGGCAAATTCCACTAACGGGATGTGATCTTCCCAGGAACTAGCAAAACAAGAATACAGAGCCTAAGCAAATCTTCCAGAACTTGATTTACTCTCTTAGTTTGACCATCCGTTTGTGGATGAAAAGCTGTACTCATGGCTAGAGTCGTACCCAGGTCTTGATGCACAGCTCGCCAAAACTTGGAAGTAAATCTGCTGTCTCTATCAGATACAATTAACTTTGGAATCCCATGCAATCTGACAGTCTCCTTAATGTAGAGTTTTACTAATTTTTCTACAGAATCAGTTTGACGAATAGGAAGGAAATGCGCTGATTTAGTTAATCGATCAACAATAACCCAGATTGCGTCGGCACCAGATTTGGCACGAGACAATCCCATGACAAAGTCCATGGATATATCAAACCATTTCCATTCTGGAATATCTAATGGATGCAAAAGACCACTAGGTCTTTGGTGTTCGACCTTTACCAAATTACAGGCATGGCATTTGGCCACAAAGTCAGCTACATCTTTCTTCATACCTGGCCACCAAAATGATTGCTTAGTACTGCTTGGGTTAATATGATACCCAGAATTATGGCCTTCGACTAAAACCTCTTGATGCATGGATTTGGGAATCCACAATCGATTACCTTGATAAACTACACCATTCTGCAATTGCAAATCCTGACGATGACCACCTTCGATATCAGTTTGAAATTTTAAATACTCATCATCTTTGGTTTGCGAGATGGAGACATCCTGGTGGAAAGTGGGTTCCACATTAATATTTGCTAATAGCGAACTCAGCATATTGCCATTAACTGGAGAAATCTCGAGCTTACGGAATTCAGGTTCTAAGAAACTGGAGGTAATCATAAAGGTTAGAGTAGCACGATGACTAAGAGCATCAGCCACTATGTTAGCCTTTCCCGGATGATATTGAATGCTGAGATCATAATCGCTAATGAGCTCCAACCACCTTCTCTGGCGACAATTCAATTCTCTCTGGGTGAAGATGTACTTCAAACTTTGATGATCAGTGAAAATTGAACGTTGTACTCCGTACAGGTAGTGATGCCATATTTTCAAGGCAAATATTACGGCTGCAAGTTCAAGGTCATGAACTGGATAATTTCTCTCGTGGGGTTTTAGTTGACGAGAGGCGTAAGCAATTACCTTACCCTTTTGCATCAAAACACTACCTAGACCGATTCCAGAGGCATCAGTATATACCTGATTGTTCAAACCTTCCTTAGGTAGAACAAGAACTGGAGCGGTAGATAGAGCATCCTTTAGGGTTTGAAACGCTTCCTCACACTCTAGGCTCCAAACGAATGGAACAACCTTTTGAGTTAGTTTAGTCAACGGCGAAGCGATCTTGTAAAAACCCTTAACGAACTTCCTGTAGTATCCTGCTAGTCCCAGGAAACTTCTAATGTCGGTGACAGACTTAGGTTGAGCCCAGTCCTGAATAGCTTTTACTTTGCTCTGATCTACTCGAATTCCTTGAGCATCAACTACGTGCCCCAAAAATGCAATGGAGTTAAGCCAGAACTCGCACTTGGAGAACTTGGCATAAAGTTGATGCTCATGCAAGGTCTCCAACACTAACCTCAGATGTTCTTCATGGTCTCTCAGAGTTTTGGAGTAAATGAGAATATCGTCGATGAAGACGATCACAAACTTGTCCAAATATGGTTTTAACACGCGCTGCATTAAATCCATAAAGATTGATGGTGCATTGGTGAGTCTGAACGACATCACCAAAAACTCAAAGTGGCCATAACGAGTACGGAACGCAGTCTTCCCTACAACGTCTTCTTTTACTTGTAGCTGATGGTATCCAGACCTTAGATCAATTTTAGAAAATATCACGGCTCCGGATAACTGGTCGAACAGATCATCAATTCTAGGCAGTGGGTATCTGTTTTTTATGGTGACCTTGTTTAGTTCACGATAATATATACACATACGCATAGATCCATTCTTCTTTTTCATAAATAAAACTGGTGCTCCCCAAGGAGACATGCTTGGCCTAATGAAACCTTTATTCAGGAGCTCTTGCAACTGCTCGTTGAGTTCCTGAAGCTCCTTAGGTGCCATTCTATAAGGTGCTTTGGATATCAGCTGTGTACCAGGAATCAATTCAATAGAGAATTCCACTTCTCTGAAAGGAGGTACACCAGGCAAATCTTCTGGAAATACATCGGTGAACTCTTTGACTACCTTACAATCAGCAAGGGATATATTTTCTTTTGTTTCGCCCATCATGGTGACTAAGTAGGCACTACAACCCTTGCCAATCAGGTGTTCAGCTTTAATAGCATTTATTAAAGATAACTGTGTGCTAGTTTTTCCTACAAATATTTTAAGCTTACCCTGAGAATGGAGAGTGACTCTCTTTTTTATGGCAGTTAATCACAGCATTATTGTCACTGAGCCAATTCATCCCGAGGATGATGTCAAAGTTAGCTATCAGTAGGATGATTAGCATAGCCTGAAATTCTTGATCGTTTATCAGGACTTTGATATTGCAAAATTTATGAGCACTTAGTTGGATTCCTGATGGAAGTCCAACACTCAATTTTTGTGCTAGGTTGCATGCATGAAGTTTAAGATTATTAGCAAATTGTTCTGAGATGAATGAGTGACTGGCACCCGTATTGAACAATACGTTACAAGGTTGGTTATTGAAATAAAGTGTGCCTATATTTACACAGTTTCGCATTATCAACTTAATAAGATTTAAAATACAGAAAGGCAATGTAACAGGAGAGGTTTAAGAGTATGTACCTGAAACCACATTGTTATCTTCCGCGGCTTCCATAGGAGTTAAAGTATATACTCGGGCAGGACCAGCAGGACCATTGTTAGTCTGCCGTCGCTGGAAATTCTAAGAATTGGGAGCTGGTGGCTGTGTGTGAGCCACTTTAGAAGCAAGGGCTGGCATTATAGCCAGATTTGGTTCCCTCCGACTCAGTGGAGTTGGTCGGAACACTTGCTTCTTATGATACGGCTTCATTTGAACTCCGTCTATTGTTTCCGTGTGGTCGCACTGATAGAACCGATGGCCTGTGCGCCCATAATTAAAACATCTCTGGCCAAAGTGGTAACACTTGCCATACGGGTGTGGTTTAGTACAATTTTGGGCTTGATCGATAGTAAGTGCTGCTTCCAGCTGATACACTTTCACGGGGTTGGATCCGTGTCTCTTGAAATTTCCTCGCTGGTTCAGAGTGGTTTGCGCTTTTCGTTTATGATCTTATTCGAATTGGTGATGCTCAATCACCTTAGCCGTTTCCACTAGTTTGAAGAAGCTAGTTAGACAGAGCGGCACTATTTGATTCTTCAACGAACTTCTGAGTCCACAAAGGAAGCAGTGGCACTTTGCTAACTCAGAATGGGTGACTTCTGGTGCGAAACGAATTAATCTAAGAAACTCTTTTTCGTATTCCGCCACTGAGTGACTTCCTTGAGTCAACCTCATAATTGTATCTGTAATCATGTTTTGTGCGGACGGGGGAATGAACTCAATCTTGAAGGCTTCAACAAATGCATCCCAAGGAATGTCGTCTAGTTCATAATCGACGAACTGGATATTCCTGACTTCTTCCCACCAATATTCTGCCTCGGCGTGGAACAGATGGGTGGTGAGACGGACGGCTTCGGAGTTTGGAATTTTCAGACTAATTAAATCCTTCTCTACGGCCTTCAGCCAGTCGGCTATATCCATTGGGGACAGGTTCCCACCAAAGGTTGGAGGTCTTAACCTCAGAAAATTATGGAGGAGATTATCTGTTGTATGGTGTGAAGACAAAGCAACTTGTGGAGCATGGACTGTCGGAGCAGCTACAGTTACTGGAGTTACATGATCATTTAATAATTTCTACATGACTAGTGCCTGTTGAGCTTGGTTTTCTAAGAGAGTTGCCACCATGGCTCACAGATGAGTCACCTCATCGTCAGAACTACTGGAGGCTACAGTGTTCTTGATAGGAGTAACGGTGGGTGGTGATCCAGAATCCATTCTAGTTTAATTAAGAAAAGAACAAACTCAAAATTTACACTACGGAGGGGAAATTAAAATTTTTCATTAATCATAGAATTTAGAAATTACAATGCCAAAACTGTAAATCAAATGAAGTTGCTTGAAATTGAAATAATATTTAACCTAACTATCATTCAAACTTTATCAATGTAATCTGCCCTAAAGGCTACACAAAAATCCTCAAAGGTGACTTCCTGACGCTTCCTATTACATTTCTTCTCGAGCCTCGCCATGGTCTCATACCACCACACTCCGGCGTAGTCCACCATCAGGTCAGTCACAATATCTACATAAAGTGACTCGGAACACTCTATGTGTTCCAAAATGGACTCCACTCGGCTCAACCATTCTTGCGTGTATATGGGAAAGTTGAGCCCTCGATATACAGCTTGTTGTAGAAGCTTCTCCATAACCAAAATTCCCCTTGATGAAACTCCTTTAATTTGCCAGTTGCTTTCCTGCCTCCATTTGAAGCTACAGCTCCAAACTCTCCTGAAGGCACCCTGATAATAGTCTATATCGGACTCTTCAGATCCCATTTGACTCTGGGGACAGAATTTTATTATATTTGTGTTAGACTCTAAATGAATAAATTTATTAGTATGGGAGTATTCTCCTCTTTTATTTTGCATAGGGTTACTGACACTACTATGTTATGGATGTCACTTATATTGATGCGTGTATCACAGAAGAACGATTCATTAGGTAGAAAGGAATCATAGATCCCATTCTGACACCTTATGGTGTTCTCTGATACCAACTGTGAGGCCCCCGTACTGAAAATAAGGAAGTACGGTGCTCCAACTGTGGTAAATCCCAAACTTAAGAAAAGTTAGGTAAACCCAACTTGCCTTAAGCCAAGGACTTGTCACCAAGTGTTATAACATTCATCAATACAAATATCAAAGTGGCGGAAGCAATACAAAATAGAGTAACATCCACAAGCATACATAGTAGGAAAAGAGAATGCAATATAGTAACTCATCACAATGCAGAAATAAAATACATCCAGAATTAATTATTACAAACTGAAGTTTAAAGAGAAATGAAAATGTCTCTCAATCTCATTGAAATAAAAAGGCAATATCTATCTAAACAGTAGCCGCGTGATCTTCCTCCTGAACCTACTCCTCTTCTGCGACACTGCCCACGAACACGTCTGAATCTGACATTTGTCAGTATCACAAATGCTAGGGCCCCAGCCAACAAAATAAAAAGGTTACAGTTAGACAATTGTCTAAGTACATTTTAGGCTATTTGAATGAGCTGAATATTAAAAGATATCACATTTAATTATTTTTAACATGCAAGTAATTATGGGGTGCAACAAGCTAAACAAGAAGTGGAGTACTATAAACTATCCATTTATAGCAAGCAACATGTATGTGAAGTAACATACAAAACACCAAATAAACAAGGTGAGGCTAAAAACAAGAATAACTACGACTACTAAAATAAATATGATCCTAACATGATTATGATAGCAATAAAACATACTGAGTATAAAAGAATACAAGTACTGAACATGATAAAATTCTAGCATCCTAAACATGCCATTTATACATATATCTAAGCCATAAAAGTATACATACAACATGCAGATTAATATGAAAAAGAGGAGCCACTGAGACATGTGGCAAAAGTAAAGCAATATATGAAATATAAGGCCACTGAGGCATGTGGCAAAGCGAGCAGAAACTGAAAATAAAGCCACTGAAGCATGTGGCAAAGCAAATCAAAAAGCAATACAATTCAGCTAAAGTAGCAATAAGCCTAAGACATAGTACTGCCATACCAGCCAATAAGCCATACAGGGCCTCCAATATCCATCAATCAATCTCCAGCCCAGCCATCCAAATATTCTAAGTCTGAGTCCAGTCTATATAATACTACTAATAAAGAGGCAGACTAAGTTAGGACATATTCTACTAATTGCAAATAAAGCAAAACTGAATGATATGCAATTCCAATACTAACTTAGGATATATCATCCATATCCTAAGTTTTTCCTATTATGCTCAAGGAATAAGGCTCAAAAATCAAGGAAAGAAAAGCAATCTAGTCAACGTAAGCAAGAGACTCAATCTAGACTTATGTGATATCTGTTGTTGTCTAATTACCAAATCTAACTATCTTGAGAAGGTACAAGTTTAGGATCTCCAATATCCAGCTATCGAGTAAAATCTCAGATTTACGTCCTTAAAGTTAATATTAGAACTTAACAAGTTCTAATCCAAAATCATGTGACGATTATATAGTTTAAGTAAGCAAATCAATGACCTAATTTATTAATATTTTACTCTCTTACCCAAATCTTGACTAAATAAATCAATATTTAAGTATTTAAAACTTAAACCCTATGTTGAGTTCAAATCTCAAATCCTAGGTGATATTCTAAATAGGGTCTAGGTTTCTCACTTATTACCCAATTTAAAGGTAAGGAATCCTATAATTTGAAAGATTCAGGAACTAAGATCTTAGTGAAAGGCTATTCTACTAATTATAAGATAAAATAATCAATTAAGAACTTGAGAATCTAAGATCTATATTCAATCTTTAAGATAATTTCATTATCTTATTGATTGAATCATCCTATACCCACATGGAAGATTTCAAAAGATTAAATAATCAATCATTAAAGAATTTCAATTGAAGGTGGTTTAATTCAAATTGAAGATCTAAGTCTAAGATCTAAAGATCTAAAGATCTGAAATTTGATCACTTTAGACTTCTAATTAGAGTTTTGACTTAAGAGTTTCCATTTGTGATTCTCTTTAGAATCTAGGTTCATAATTAACTATAAGGAGCTTATTAAGGTTAAAATTGACAATTCCAAGTATTAGATTAACACTAAACTCATATTGACCTTCTTAGGCTACTTAAGATCAAAGGAGTTTTGATCACTTTAGATCTTAAGCTAAGATTTTACTTAGACATTTCTAATTACTTTTCTTTTAACACTTAATTCTTAAGTTATCTTAACTGAACTTATTAATGAGATAATTGACTATTTCAATTATTAGATTTAGAGTTTAATGCCATATGATCTTTATAAGTAAACATAAGATCTAAGTATCTTAATTAAGGATTTAATGAGATCTTATGGATTGATAATTATATTAACACTATTATTATTCTAGGATTTCAGAGAACATTTCCAATCTTCTTTATAGTGGTTTACTGAAATTTTCAATCTTTGAAGAACACTAAATCACATTTTGGTCAAAATGACCAAAATACCTCTCTTAAGGCTAAAATTGGGATTTTAGGGTTTAATTACCCAAATTTATTATAATCTATTTTAATCTATTTCATATTACTTAATGAAATAGGAAACACCCTTAATTTAGGTTTTGATGACCCAAATGATCTAAATTAGTACTAATCACTTAATTAAGCAACTTAGGGTGATTAGTGAAATTAAGGCAATTTAGGACAATCCATACACTTAGGTTTTAATAGACTTAATATGAGGTTAGGAACAATCCTCACCCAAATTAGAGGCTTAAATAGGGTTCAATTCACTAATCCTTAATTAGGGTGATTAAGGAGTGATTAAGAAAATTAATTATTCAAAAATTAGTTTTAAGGAGCAATCAGAGTCCTTAAACTCACCATTTGGATATTTAAAAAATTTTATATGATTTATTAAAGAATAGAAAAGGTTTGGCCAAAATTTTTTAAATCCAACCATTGGATCTGAGATTTTATTTTATATTCAGACTCCTTCAATTTTTCTGATTCAAATGGTATATTCTGAATTATTATATATGAGGATGAGTGTATTTGCACTTTCTTTTATTATTTGAAACTTTAAAATGATGTAATAATACAGGTACTGGTGACTGCGTATTTGGATTGTATGCTTATATTCTGAGTTCTATTTCTACTATTTTTACTGTGATGCTTGGATGTTTCTCATTTTTAAATCGCTTTCGCACTCTGTACGTTTACTTATATAGTGACTGTTAGATTGATTCTGTGCTAATCCTTCCCTAATCAGGCGGATTGTGGAGTTTATACTAATCCAATGGTAAGTGAGGGGTTAGCCAGAGTGACACCCCACCCTTAACCTAATCCTTTGGCGGATTAAGGGTGCGGGGCGCCACAGTGGATGTGTGCCATTAAAAAATATGACATAATTGAAAATATTTGGCTAGCTACAGTCTATAATTGTTGAGAGAAATGGGTGCCAATATATCTTAAGAACATATTTTGGGCTGGGATGTCAACAACTCAAAGAAGTGAAAGTATGAACGCATTTTTTGATGGATATGTGAACTCAAAAATAATATTACGGACTTTCTTTGATCAGTATGTAAATGCACTCCGTAATAAATTTGAGAAAGAAAGACAAGAATATTTCATGTCATTTCATACTAGTCCACAATTAATATCACCCATCCTATTTGAGGAACAAATCTCAAAACAGTACACACTAAATATTTTTACAAATTCCAGGTGGAGGTTAAAAAACTTATGCATTGTACGTATTTATTGACGGAGGTCAACGGATTTATCAAAACTTATGATGTTAAAGAGCACAATGGATTGCATCGGCATGAATATCGTGTTATTTATAATTCGATGATGGAATACACGTGGTGCATCTGCCGATCATTCCACTTTAAGGGGCTTGTTTGTTGTCATATGCTGTATGTGTGGCGACAAGAAGAAATAAGTGTTATCCCAGAACAATTCATCAAGGCAAGATGGAGGAAAGACTTCAAACGTTTGCATTCAGCCATACAATCGATCACCACCCTGTCCTTTGCATATGAAAATGACAATGAGTACTGGCGCCAAGCATATGAGTGCACTTCTAATACAATTGAGATTGACTCAATGAATGAAGAAACTAAGGCATACACACTCATGACACTGCAGGAGGCTCAACAGAAAATTCATGAATATTGCTCTCACACACAATCAAGTGCAATCAAAGATCCAATTCATGCACACCCAAAGGAGAGACCGCAAAAAAATAGAATGTTGAGCCATACTGACAAATGAAAAAGAAAAGATAATAATGACGAATCTTAAGAATAATAACTTATATTTATATATTAAAAATAATTATTTATCTTTATATATTAAAAATAATAATTTATATTTTTTATTATCATAAAATATATATATATATTAAATGTAAGATAAATATTTTCTTCGCAACCTTTGGGTTATGCGCTATTCCCAAAAAGTTGTTCAGTTTAAAACTAAACAACCTTCGCCTGCTGCGCCTTGCTAGCTTGCGTTACTTGCTGTTTACTCTTCTGTTTTGTTATCTTGCTTTTCTAACATTATGCAGGGTGCAAGTTCTTCCGGTGCTCTCGGACCCTCCCAGCTCCGTGCTATGGCACCCAACTCCTTCGATGCCGTCCTTGCTACCGCCCGCGAAAAGTTAATCCCTTGCGGTGTGCCCAGCAGGCTGTTCGATGTCCAGACTGTACTCAAGTTTGGGTTCACCATGTTGGCCAGTTTACTTAATGTTTTTGCTAATGAGGATGACCTTGAAAGGGCGGAGAGGCTGCTTCAGATTGGCATTTCAAAGAAGTTCTTTTCCAGTAGCAGAGGGGCGACACCTGAGCAGTTCTACAGTTTCTTGCAGTTTCTGCGCTCTGCAGATGGTCAGGCGGAGCTGACTCGTTTGGCCAGGTTGGATAAACTTGCGAAGAGAGGTGGTGGCTTGTTTTCTGCTCAACAGATTGGCTGGATCTCCATGTTTGAAGCTCAGCGCAGTGATCTTTCTACCAGAATAGGGGATGTCAGGAAGAGTTATGAGCTGACGATCGCCGATCTGGAGCGCCAGTTGCGTGCGGCTCGCGCTGAAATGGATGTCGCCATTGCTGATGCTTACGCCCGAGGGAGATATTCCAGGCGAGGCGGGTAGTGGGCCACAAGCCCAAGCCGTCGCTGTCGCGCAGCCTAGAAAAGTCTCTGTTCCATCCAGATCTTCTGGTCGGACACCCTCGCATACGCGTACTGGTACCGTCTATTCGCGTGGACGGGCGCGGAATCCCGCTCGCAAGAAGTAGATGGGAGGCGGGAGTTCGGAAGTTGATCGGGGGTGGTGAAGTTAGTTGATTGGCGGACCGACTCAGCGAAGTACAGAGGCGGTGGATGCTATGCGTTTGTTAGCTGATTGTGCCGTCGATCCACCAGGCTGGCTTTTAAAGGATCATTACACTTTACCAACTGCCCGAACAGCTTTACAACTCCCGTGTGACCTGCCGGTTCCAGATGGGCCGGATGTTTTTTTGTTTTTGTAAGCATTCCAATAATGAAGCAACTAGTGGACCTTTTCTCTATTCTTTTGGGTGCAAGCGTAAGGCAGGTTTGGCCGGACTGCTGTCTGAGTTCATGTGGACTTGTTAAGATGAATACGCCTCGGGCGTAATTACCGAGGACCAATTACCTTTCTTTGGGGGCAGAATTGGATTCCCATCACAGTTGGCTCCGTTTCAAGAAGTTAAAGGGTGGGAAGCCTTTGTGCCGTTGTGTTATTATGATGGATGCATGGGAGCAGTTTGTTGGTTTTCTTTAAAACCAGTAACAAAATTAAAAAATGAACAAAAACAGAGGATTTTGGTAATATATTACTGTTTCTCTATTTTTTCATTATATAAGCAAAAAATCATAACTGCACCCACACGTTTTCTAAAAATAAAACTAATTTTAATAAATATTGATTCTGAATCCTAACCGCCTAAAAATATAACATGTAGGTCATACATAGATAACTCCTAGAGACAACTAGATTAACTCATCAATCTCCTCCTTAAGCTTGTTGTCCTCCACTAGCGATCCGCACACCAAGTTTCTTTCTCATCTACAAGAACTTCAATCTTGCAAGTGACTTTGTCAGAATATCAGCACACTGATCTTCTGTGCAAACATGTTGAATTTCAATTATTCCTGATTCAACACAATCTCTAATGTAGTGGAATCGGGTATCGATGTGTTTGCTCCTCTCATGGTGAACTGAATTCTTGCTTAATGCAATTGCGGACTGATTATCAATATTCAGAAACACTTTCTTAACCTCGGTTTTTAACAATTCTGCCAACAATCGTCCCAGCCATACTCCTTGACATGCTGCTGCACAGGCAGCGATATACTATGCTTCACAGGAAGATAACACAACTACTTTTTGTTTTTGTGAACACCAACTAATAGGATTTGACACAAGGAAAAATATTAAACCTGAGGTGCTTTTCCTGTCATTTGTATCACCAGCTAGATCACTATCAGAGTAACCGATCAGCTTCAAGTTTTCTTCCTTCTTTTCATAAACGCAATCGAGATTTAAAGTTCTTTTCACGTACCGCAGTATGTGCTTCACCGCGGCCATGTGCTCCGTTGTGGGCTTCTCCATGTATCTACTTACCATGCCGACAGAGAATGCCAAATCTGGGCGCGTGTGCAGTAGGTATCTTAAACTGCCAACAATACTTCGGTACAGAGTTGTGTCTACAGGTGGACTTGTGCTTTCCTTGCTCAGTTTCAGACAAGGTTCCATGGGATTTGCGAAGGGTTGCAATCTTTCATGCCGCATTTATCTAAAACCTTTCTTGCATATGCCGACTGGTTGAGTGTAATCCTTTGAGAATTCTGACAGACTTCAATTCCCAGATAGTAACTTAGTAACCCAAGGTCACTCATACTAAACAATTTTTTCATCTGTGATTTGAACTTGTCTACGTCTTGAATACACTCTCCAATGATGATTAAATCATCCACGTAGACTCCAACAATTAAATTCTCATTACCTTGATTTCTTATGTACACGGCATGCTCTAAATAACACCTCTCAAAACCAAGTGTCCTCAATGACTTGTCCAGTTTTGTGTTCCAGGCTCTAGGTGCTTGTCGCAAACCGTACAATGCCTTTGCAGTTTCAATACCTTGTGCTCTCTCCTTTTATTTCAAAACCCGGCGGTTGAATAACATACACTTCTTCTTCCAAATCACCGTTGAGGAAGGTTGACTTTAAATCCATATGATGCACCTCCCATCCTTTATGTGCCGCAATAGAGATCAGCAAACGTACCGTCTCTAGCCGAGCAACAGGGGTAAAAACTTCATTAAAATCTATGCCTTGTCGCTGAACGTACCCCTTGGCCACTAGTCTCGCCTTGTGCTTCACGATTCTGCCTTGAGTGTCCTTCTTTAGTTTGTAAACCCACTTTAGACCTATAGGTTTGTGGCTGTCGGGTAATGGGACGAGCTTCCAAGTTTCATTCCTTCGAATGGAAGAAATGTCCTCGTCCATTGCTTTTCTCCACATCGGGTCTGCCTTAGCTTCTTCGAGAGTTGATGGCTCCTCCTCTCCTAGCAAACACAGTCCCGAATACTCTAGTTCTATTGGGAAGGTTTCATCGTAAAGGCTTTTGATGTCACGCTTACCCCGTGGTCCTTCTAATGAACTCTCATCAGATGTTGTGGGCTGCACTACTTCTTTTGAGGCCGAACCATCAAAGGCATCAAAAGTTGCATCTGGAGTGTGTGGCATCAATGAATCGGGGTCTGAAACAGATGTTCTGAATCTCATGTTCATCACTGGTGAAGCATGCTGATATCGGTTACCAGTTTGTTCCTATGTCAACTGTGGGAAATCCATACCAGAATTGCTGACCGCCACTTTATCTTCCTGATTTGTCGTATCAGATGCGCCTGCTATGGTAAAGTAGTGTGTTGTAAGAGTGTTCCCTGCTGATCCTGTACTTGTTACTGGATATTTGCTCCACTCCCACTTCTTCTCCTCCTCGAACACTGCATCTCGTGTCACCATAACTCATCTTGTCACTGGGTTGAACATTCGATAGCCTTTCGTATTCATATCATAACCAATGAACACCATTTGCTTGCTACGATCAGCCAACTTCGGAAGGTGCGGTGTAACTACTTTTACATGTGCAAGGCATCCAAAAATACGAAAATGATCGACACTTGGCTTGCGGTCATAGTATGCTTCATAGGGAGTTTTGTCGACGACGCTCTTTGTTAATGCTCTATTTAAGAGATATACGGCAGTTGATACCGCTTCTCCCCAAAATTCACCTAGGACTCCCATGCTTTTCAACAAACTCCTTGCCATGCCGACCACCGTCTGATTTCTTCGTTCAACAACTCCATTCAGCTGAGGAGAATAAGGCGCCGTGAGATGACGCTTAATTCCCAACAGCTCACAGTAAGTCTTGAACTCATTTGAGGTGAATTCGCCGCCACGATCGGTGTGCAAAACTTTTAGCTTACTATTTTTCTCCATTTCGGCTGCAGCTTTGACCTTCTTAAATGTTTCAAATGCTTCGTTTTTGTTTCGGATCATCACCTTCCACATAAATCTTGTACAATCATCAACCAACAACAAGAAATAGCGCTTCCCTCCGTGAGTAGCAGGGGTAATTGGGCCACATAAATCTCCATGCCACAGGTCAAGAGGTGATTCTGCTCGGAAGTTTGCCACTGCCGGAAAATGATTTCGATGTTGCTTTCCAATCAAACAACCATCACAGATGCGGTCCTCATGGTCGATTATGGGCAAGCCGTGCACCATCTGTTTCTGACTTAGAGACTTCAAGGCATGAAAATTCACATGCCCGTATCTTGCATGCCATCGCCACACTTATTCTTTGCTCCTTACCAGAAAGCATTCGGGTAGAGCTGGTGCTATGTTAAACACATATAACCGGTTGCTTGACCTGTTCACTTTTGCTAGTAGCCTTTGTGATATGTCCAAAATAGTCATAACACCTCCTTCAACCACAACCTTGCATCCGTTCTCATTTAACTGGCCAAGTCTTATTATGTTGCTCTTCAATATTGGGATGTAGTAGACATTAGTAAGTATTCGATGTTCACCTGTGAAGCCTTCAAACAAAACCGAACCTCTTCCTTGGATTTTTACAGCCGATCCATCCCCAAATTTGATTGACCCTTTAATGATCGTGTCAATTTCAGCAAATTTTTCGATACAACCGGTCATGTGGTTGCTTGCGCCAGTATCTAAATACCAAGTCTTCTCTCAGGTGCTTTTAATCTTTGGCACCACCTTGTCTTTGTGCAGTAACACATGCTCGTTCTGTATTGCGTTGCTGAGAACACAAGTTTCGGCCATTAACAGTGCCGGTTCATCATCGATTTGTGTTGTAACAAGATTGGCCCTCTCACTTCGGTTTGGCTTGGGACAATCTTTTGCGAAGTGTCCATATTCATTACAATTGAAACACTTAACCTTGGATTTGTCAAAGTTGCGTGGCTTTCGATCTTCGTTAGTGCGTTCACCATTTCCTACGACCACGTCCTCTTCCGTGACGTCCTCTTTTGTTGTTGCTGAAACCTTCATCTCTCTTTGCTTTTGAGATTCTTGCCTCCCACTCGGCCTGGGTAATGAGTAACTGTTCTCCACTGCCATTTGAGTGCAATCGCCCTTTAAGTCCTTCCTCGAAGGTTCTGAGACGGCCGATCGCCTCTGAAACCGACATGTTCTCAATATCGCCAAACTGCTCGATCGTTCCGATAATTTGGAGAAATTTATCTGGAACTGCACTGAACAGTTTTTCAACAACTTCGCTGTCGTCGAGTTTCGTTCCCAGCGAGCGAATCTCACCCTCCAGAGTGGTAAGCTTCATGGAAAACTCGTTTATTTTTTCTGAATCCTCCATGTGTAACTTGTTCAGTTGCCGTTTCAGCACCTGTACGCGTGCCTTCTTGACGCGATCTTCACCAACTCGCATCTCCCTGAGTGCGTCCCAAGCCTCCTTTGTCGTCTGCTTCTCTGCGATTGCCATCATCACATCATCTGGCACGGCTTGAGAAATGGCCACCATGGCGCCATGATCTTTGTCAGCGTTTGTGTCTCCACCTTCGATCACTGACCATACTCCTAGCGAACGCAAGATTATCTTCATCTTGACAGCCCATACGCCGTAGTTCTTTTCGCTTAACGTTGGATATTGGATTGGGATTGAGGCTCCTCTTGCCGTCGGTTTGACGACTGCAAGCGTCTTAGATGGATCTCCTTTGTCACCAGCCATTGCTTTGACAACCTCTCTCTGATACCAAATGTTGGTTTTCTTTAAAGCCAGTAACAAAATTGAAAAACGAACAAAAACAAAAGATTTTAGCGATATATTACTGTTTCTCTATTTTCTCATTATATAAGCAAAAAATCATAACTGCACTTGGAGACAACTAGATTAACTCATCACAGTTTGCCTCGTCACCGCTTTACACTGTATCTTCAAAGCAACTTTCAAATCCTCTTTTTGGTTTTCGAAATACCGTGATTCGCGCCAGCACAGATTGGAGAAGGATGTGGGATGAAATCAAAGAGGCTAAGGTGATCGTGGAGCTGGATTGGAAGAAGTTTGACAGGGAGCGTCCAGCTGAAGATATTTTGTTTTGCATTGATGTTTTCTTGTCATGTTTTGAGCCGAGGACTGACAGGGAGGATGATGGAGGGGTCCTTCTGCTTGATGGGATGATGGAGGGGTCCTTCTGCTTGATGGGATGGTGCCCAGTGGGTCGCTCTGGACCGGTTTCTTAGATACAGCGTTGAATATTCTCTCCATCAATAGTGCTCTGCTTTATATAGGCTTTTCTGTCTCAGAAGCTGTGCCGAAGTGCTGTGGGGATGACAATTTGACAGTTTTCAGCATGGATCCGGGGGACAGCATACCGGAGAGTTTGAGGTTGAGGCTGAACGAGTTCTTCTGCGCTGGAATTTCTGAGGAGGATTTCAAGATCACTAGACCTCCCTTTTATGTTACAATGGAGCAAGCCTGCTTTCCGGAGGATGTGGATCTAAGCTTAGGGACTTCTTCAGTGTTTGAGAAGGCGATGTGGGTGGAATTCCAGGATGAACTGGTAGTGGATGAGGCCAGTGGGCGGTCACACCGATGGAGGTACAATTACTATGGGAAGCCGAAATTTTTTCTTGTGGCTCCCCACTGGGCTTCCAATTCGTCCAGCCAAAGTCAATTTGGAGAAAGTAATCTTTCCAGAGGCAATTCATGGTAGCATTGATGATTATGAAGAAGCCCTGCTGGCGATGGTCGTGGACAATCCTTTCAACCATCACAATGCGAACCATCTTAAGCATAGATTCATAATTTGCCAGCAGATCAAGAGGTACGCAGTCCTGGGGATCGACCCGTTTGATGTGCTAACATATTCAAGAACCAGGCCCGTCGGTGATGAGCCAGTGCCTTTCCCGATGGTGGCTAGTTGGAGGCGGCAGAAACAGTACATTGATCTTGACACCTATGAAGCAACTGCACACATCGCCTGAGACTTCAACCAGTTTGTTGCCGAGGTAAGTTCACTTTACAAGCGTGCAGCTACAGGAGGATTGGATTCTTTCTATTTCATGGATTTAATCAGAGGGGAGATCAGCGTCGGGGCCAGGCAGTGGGGGAATGACATCGACGTGTGGATCCTGGTTATCGGGGTCGTAATCCTGTGTTAACGTCCTAGTTGCTTCTTTTATGTTTGTTATAATGTTGTTATGTTTTTAATTATGATCAAACTTGTTAGACGGGATGGCATAACACTACAGTCGTTAGCCCGTCCGAAAAAATAAATAAAAATAATATATATATATATATATATATATATATATATAAATGACTAAATAAATAAATAAATAAATAAATATATATATATATAAATAAATAAATGATAGAAATAAAAGTTTTAGAAATTAGAAAATATATATATATATATATAAGAAAATTATAGAAATAAAAATTACAGAAATTAGAAAATATATACATATATAAAGAAAAGAAAATGATAGAAATAAAAGTTGCAGAAATTAAAAGACATACGTATATAGAAAAAAAATATGACAAAAATAAAGTTACAGAAAAAAAAATGTTCATGTCTAAGTAGATGAGTACTTGGACACCTTAACAATATTAGTATTAGTAAAGTAAATGGCATCTTAGTAGACATTCGCTTTGTTAATGCTAATCCCAGGGTTATCCCCGAGTGATGACCCATACCGTCACTTAATTACACTCTTTTTACGCGTAGCAGTAAGGTAGGCACCACACTTTAATACCTTAAAGCTATACTTAAGCTTTCTTTAAGATTTATACTAAATCTCAAGTCTATTAGAGGTCCTAAGATTTAGGTATTCCTTACTCTCTTAAATACATATTAATAACCACTCATTAAGGATTCTATTGAAGGTCCCTAATATGGGGATCCTTACTAATAAAACATAACTTTTTAATCTATCATTTGAGAAATTTCATGGCTACCATATGACTAAGTTTTACAGTTTTCTACTCCATGGTTAATAATGATTCATATGACATTAATGATGGAATTATTCTCCACATCTGAGAGATAAATTTGATCTAATAGGTTGATTATCTAAAGTATCCAAATTCTATTTTTGAATCTAATATAACTTAAGTAAATGTTATATTCTATTTTTATTGTCTATGATAAGCTTGGATTTGATTGTAAGGTTCTATTCCTAAGTTTCAATCTTAAAGCTCTTAATCTCACTCTTATGGTTTGAGATTTGTTCAAAGCAATTCAATGATCCTATAATAACTTAATCTTTTTAAATAGAATGTTTCTAGGGTTTAGTTAAGCATTCATTTAAATCAAACCTTACTGTCCAAAATTCTAGGAGGCAAATTATACATTAATCTAAACATAGGATTTTTATTAACACATATAAGAAGTACCAAAAATATATTTCTACCTATTTACATCCAAATAGCATATAATTCGGTATTAAATGATTCATATATTATCTGGATTAAAATGATAGTAAGCAATCATAATTTGGATGTTAATTAGCTTAAACAAGGATTAATAACCTTTAATGATCATTAAAAAGGTGATTAGCAAAATTAATTATCCAACTTTTCTAATTAAATAAATATAGTAAAATAATTAAAATGTTCAATTGAGCTTTGACTCACTTTATATTTTCAGAGTTTGCTCTAAACACTCTATAGAGACTAATGGAGATAATTAGACTCATTTGACTGTTAATTATTGATTAATAGAATTGGGCTATTACAGACTCTCCCTCTTAAAAGGTGTGTCATCCATGACACCCAAATAAATTAGATTAAGAGTATCAAGGAGTTAAAATTAGGATGTTGTAGGCTATTGTTGTATTGTGGAGACTATTTAGTCCATCATGGAGATGCTAATGGGGCTCCAGTGAGCTTCTAGGAGGTTCTAAGGCAAATCAGAATAAGGTGTGAAGTCTAGGAACAGCACAGAAACTGCAGCATGCCATGGCACACCGCAGCACGTCTTGGCTCTCCCTCACCTGAGATATAGGCGCTGTCGGGTGCCTCAGCGGTCAGTAGATCGATAAGCAGGCAATGCAGCTCACCGCAGTAGAAATCAGCGCCACAGTGCGCCGCAGCATAAATTGGTGCTACAGCGCTCCCCAGCGAAAGTCATCCCTAGAGGCAAGCGCTACTGCGCGCCGCAACGACATACTAACAGAGACTAGGGCGCTACAGCGTACCCTGGCGCGCGGATACCAGAAGCCCAGGCACTATGGTGCACCGTAGGCCATAGCGCCTGACCGAAATCTGATCTGGTTCAGGCTTCACCCTAAGTAACTTGGAGGGAATTTTAAACCTTTTAGTGTTCAAAATTGAGTTGGATACTTAAGGAAACATGTGATGGAGTTTCCTAAGAGTATTGGCATTTCAGTTGGAGGCTTTGGCTGCTGTGAGGAGGAAATCTAAAGGTGAAACACTAAGAAAGATATAGTGCAAGGGAACTTTTGCTTGCTAGAGAAGATACTCCATGTGGTGGCTATTTCTTCTCCTCTATATCTTAAAATAAGAGCTTGTGCTTCTTATCAAATGTTAAGCTCTTTGTAACTCTATTTTTTCTGTGGTGTGCCTCCATAGTTTTACCTATTCTAAGGTTTTTCACATAAATTTTTGTGTTTGGATGTTTGCATGTTTGTGATTGTCTTGCATGCATGTGATGTGATCTTTCTCTTATGGATTTGTAATTTTATATTTGCTTAATAAGCGTCAACGCAATCTTGATCCTTGTTCGAGTGTGCTACTAAACCGCTTCCGCTGCGAAGTGCTCTCGGTGCTGAAAGTATTTCCAACAGCTACCTGATTAGGAGAAGAGTTGTATAAATTTTATTTGCATATCCATTTTTTCCCATTTAGCATCAATGATTATTTGATTTTGCCACTGGACTTTAATCATGGGGATGCAATAATTCCTCAACTAGTTGAGATGTTTACCTTGAATCTTAATAAGCTTTAACTCATATGTTAAATCTATTATAATTCTAGTTCTAATATTTAAATTTGCTAATTTAAATCTAATAAGCATTTTGTTAGAGCTGATACGTGAAAAACATTATGAACTACTGCAAAATTATCAGGTAATTTCAGATGATACGCTCATGTCCCAAATTTTACAATTACTTCAAATAATCCCACACATCTTGGGCTTAGTTTTCTAGAAAAACCAAATATTGAATTCCCTTCATAGAACTTACTTTAAGATAATCTATATTCCTAACTTGGAATTAAAGGGGATGATGATGAACATCATGATATTTTTTTTATCTATCTTGAGTAGTCAAAATCCTTGATTTGATTAACTAAATACTTTTATTAGCTTCATTAATTAACTCTGACCCAACATTCTGAACATCTCCTACTTCATCCCATGCTAGTGGAGTAATGCACCTTCTGCCATAAAGTTCTTCTAAGGTGTCGTGCCTATATTGGCCTGAAAACTATTATTGTAAGCAAATTCAATTAGAGGTAAATGCTCTTCCTAGCTCTTGCCAAAGTCTAACATACAAAGACACAATAGATTTCAAGTGTTTGATTTACTCTTTTTGTCTGTCCATTAGTTTGAGGATGAAAAGCTGTGCTCATGACTAAATTTGTTCCTTGATCTTGTTAAACTGCTTGCAATAAGCGAGAAGAAAATATTATGCTGTCTTGATCTAAAATGATTAATTTAAGCATACCATGAAGACGAATAATTTCTTTCTTATAGAATTTGGCTAATTTTTCTATTGAATCAATATATCGAATAGGCAAGAAATTAGCTAACTTTGTTAAACTATCGATGATGACCCAAATTGCATTAGAACCTAATCTTCCTTTAGGTAAATGATAGACGGCAATTATACGTCTGCGCTTGCACACAAGTATACGTGGTCTGAAGTAATAATTGGAAGGTAAGTTTCTATACTTATCATCCTCAGGGGAACAGTGTATTTTGATACTAAGGTATATCTATGTTTAATAATATTTAGAGTGTATATTTTTAGTTTTATATTGGTTCCTACCTAAAAATACAAAATTCTGCATTTAAAAAACTATTTGATTAAGAGAGGAGAGTTACATTTCCTCCATGTGAATTGATAGGGACTCATGTTGAAATACTTCTTGAGCAACTTTTCATTCTTTTGTTGTCATGCCAAATAATTAAGTGAATATTATATTCCTTAGATTGGTCATCTAATTTCTACAAATTCAAATCTTGTGCATGAGATGAACATACTAGAGTTTTATCTCAACATAAGGATTCTCATGAAACTGTAATTAGAGCATCTTAGTTTTCCTACGTCTAGGTTGTCAAGACCATCATTTTATTTAGGTGATCTCATAAGCATTGATTTCACTAATAAGCGTCACTCGCTTGATGCGCTTGATGTTACATAGTCCATAATATGTCAGCTGGGAGATAAACTGCTGGCTGGAAGTCTTGTCCAAGCTGCAATTAATTCTTTGAAAAAAAAGAAATTTTGGTGCCCGCTGTAGCGCGCTATAGCGCTTGAGTTTCGATTTGTTATTCCGTTGTAGCACCTTTACATTTTGAACTCGATCCACGATAGTATGCTGCAGCAATTGAGTTTCGAAGTTCCATCCGCTGCAGCGCGTAGTGGCGCGCTGCAGCAGTTGAAGTTTCAAAGTTCCATTCGCTATAGCGCGCTATAGCAAAATTTTTCCAGGCTCCATAGTTTCCCTTTGGTATATGCTTTCTCTTTTCAGTAGTCAGAGAGCGTTGTGGCGTGTTGTGGCGTGCAGGAGCGCGCTGCAGCAGTTTTCTCAATGAAATTACAGAATTGCTCCAGATCTTGCTAAGTTCCTTATTTTTCTTGAAAATATAAAGAATTGATCAAAGTGGGTTGTTCCAAGATAGAATTCTATGACTTCTTCCTTTAATTTTTTGCTATAAATTTTGGACTCATCACACCCCCACACTTAGATTCTTACTTGTTCTCGAGTAAGCTTAAAATAACTTTTCTATTTTTAAAGTACTAGAGTCAAAGTTTTAATATCAATGTGATGTTTATTGTCGTTCAAATCTTGTTTTAACTAAAATGACTCGCAAGTCTTGAGCCGCTAAATATTTTAGATCTCCGGTTATACTCCTTGGTTGCTTGTTTAGTCTCCAATTTTAAGTTTGTAATGCTTCTTACTTCATTATGGGAGAGGTTCCTTTAGAATTAATTAAACTAGTGCAGCTATGAGTGACCAAGAGTTTTGTATCATATGTGCTTCTTCTTATAAATCACAAAGATACACGATTTTTAAGAGAGATATTTTTCATCATCCTGTTTCACTTTTTCCTTGAAAGAGATATTTTCTTCATCCCCGATTTTTTATTTCTTTTCATTTTCAGCTTAAGGGAGAGGCATTTTTCTTTTTTCCAATTCTTTGCGATCATGAAGTCCTACAAGAACCTAGTACACTCATTAGTTTACTCAATAAATTCTAATCACTAGTTTTGATTTCTCAGTTCACCCCCACTCTTAAACTTTAGCATTGATCTTGTTAAATATTTGGAGACTAGATACAACCCAGACCAACCATTTGTTTGGATGATTTAGTGCTGTTATTTAGTTCTATCACAATTTGTTAAGCAAATTTTGGTTGACATTAAATCTTCACATTGATATTTTCTTGACATTCATGGAATTGGAAAGTTCAGAAAAAATTATTCTTTGAAAACTAAAGAAAAATTAGGAAATTATTAAAGTCCATAATTTATTTATTCAAAAAGACAAAATACAAAAAAGGAAAATAAAAAATGAAAACAAAGTAAGAGAAACAACCTTAGTAAGCATGGGTTGATGTGGCGCCCCACCCCCTGATCAATAAGATTAGACTCAAGAGATGGTGTGCCACTCTGGCACATCGCTCACTTATTATTAAATTAGATAAGATCCATAATCCACTAATAAGAGAAGGAGGTGCACAGAATAAATACAAGGAATCAATCACTAAATTAACACAATCACATAGTGCGGAAGCATATAAAAATAAATAGTACATGTAATTTATGATACATCAGACATGAAGTAAGATGAAATGAATAGCTCATAAAATAATAGCGCAGAAAAGTAATCACAATCACAGTACCTATATTATTACAATATTTAATAAATAGTTTAAAAAGACTGAAAATAAATATAAGAGTCTTTCATCCTCACAAAAGCTAAAAGAAGGCTAGGCAGTGTCTGTCTCTCATAGCTGATGCTCCTCTTCTAAATAAGGTTCCTCCTCTTCAGCAGCTAGCTCCTCAAACCTATCTGAATCTGACATTATCAGTTTCATAATGCCAGGGCCTCAGCCAATAAAAAAAAATCTTATTAGATAATTATCTAAGTACATTTTAAGTTGAATATTTTACATGAATTATTAATGTCACCATTCTAAACTTAAGCACAACAACAAGTGAACTAAAAGCAATAGGAGCAGTAAGCGTGCCAGGAACAAGATAAGTTATAAATATAATATTTATAATTAAATAGAAAGTGAGGCAAAGTACACCTCAAGAAACTAAGCAAGGAATGGGAACATACATATATAATGCAGTAAGTAAGAGTACTAAAAGAAAATTTTAATCCTAAACATGCTGATGATCATATGACATATAATAATTAAAGACAAAAATCTAAAAATGGTACATATAGTAAGCAGTAAAGTCTAGCATCTTATAAATATATACAAGTGAGCAGATAAGTTAGAAAATACAACTGACTGAATAACATACATTAGTAAAATAGTAAACTGGAATTGAATAGGTACGTAAGGATTGCCATATCAGAAAATTGGCCAATCGGGCCCAGATAGAAATTCGCATAGCTTTTTTGGGCTAGGGCTGACAGAACAGCAGAACTGAAGAGGCAGCAAATACAAATATAGAATTTTTTAGTTATTTTACTTTTGTTTTTATGGATACATCCAAAAACTGCTGAGGAGTCAAGCACGTCTGCAAGATTATACGGGTTACAAACTTAACACACACTCCTTAATGAGTAATGTTAAGCATCCTTATTACTCCTTACCCTTGTCCATTAGGGTAAATGTGCACCAGAACCTACCAGAATATAACTGAACCCAAGACAACTATTATCTTAATAATTCTAAGTTTTTGTTTCTTGCACAAAGTTTTCTTATATGATATGTCCAAGAAATTAAGCACAAAATACAAGGAATGCGTAACAAAAATAAATCAAGTAAGCAAGGGACTCTTCTAACATGGAGACACTGTTGTTGTCTAATTTAAATCATTCTAACTATTTTAGGTTACACAAGTTTAGGATCTCCAATTCCTACTATCGAGTGTAACTTAGAAGTACGTCCTTATAGGTTATAAAATATTAGGACTAGCTAGGTCCTAATATGATTAATCAATGTCGATTATATAAATTGAATAAAGAAGCAATACGACATAATTATTGATTTTTAGATGTTCTAAACTATAAGCTGATCAAAATCTACCAAGCTAGAGATTATAGATTAAACACCACGAGATTGGACTTAATCACATAATCCCAAAGAAATTATTTAATTCCTAGACTTCAGGCTTTGTCGTGTAGACCATAATTTGTCAGACAAGCTCCTTCAGAATCGCTCGGGTCGACCGAGAAGCCAAATATTGTCGAACGGTGCGGGTTGTGGGAGGCCTGACCTCACTCGATGCGAGAGACAAAGATGAGGATTTAGGGTTTCGAACCCTAAATCCTCTGCACTCTGTGTACAAAATCTGTTATGTATTGTCTCAAAACATTTATATAGTTGAGCTCCCCATGCATAACTAAAAAGCCCGTATGAGGCATCCTAAAATGGCCAAACCTCAATCAGCTAAAATGGATTCTAGGGTTTCCTATCGAAAGGAAATTCTCCCTCCATAATCGATCCCACAACTCGAGTGAAAACCATTCACATTCCTTGGGTCAAGATCGACCAAAGAAATGTCTCCATGAGTTGGGATACTGTTTAAGTCGTCAAAACCCTATTGGAGCTCGAGCACTATACCCATGTATAGGCCCGAGCCAATTTTCTCTTGATCAGGTTCAGTCAAACCTGGTAGACAATAAAAATCAACCTATAATGATTAGAAATAAAGATTGAAGCATTTTTCTGCTAGAGTAATCAAGCAATACTTGTGAAGTGGAGTACCTGGGTTCATCTGATATATCGATTCACTGAGAGCCCCAGATGCAGGTACAGACAATCCCGGCCCCAATTCACCAAAGCTGGCTGCTCCCACAAATCTCTGAAGCCAATGCGAATGATAAGGGACTGCCAGAAGGTTGCCGAGGGTTGCTAACACAATATTCAACAGCTAGGGGTCATTAATTCACAGTAAGAAGAATAAGAAGAAGAGAATTAGAAGGAGAGGGGAAAGAGAACTGACTGCCAGATGCAAAATCCCTCGTCTGGTAGAGAGGAAGAAATTAAGATGGAATTTGGAAAGGACGGTTGCTGGTGGCTGCAGGCACCGTAGAGGGGAGGACACCCACATGAATGGACTACTGCGTGCATGTGGGCGCGGGCGCACGTGGCCACGCTGACTGAGAATGACAAGGCACTGTGCCCTGCCGATCTCAGCCACTGAATCAAATCTGGGGGTCCAAACTTGATCATAAGATCCTAATTAACGACGAGAGTGATTCTAGATGTTGAATCTAGCTGCTGATACAACGATTGGATCTGGATCGAGCAGCGAAAGTTACAGGAGTCGTCCGATCAGATTGAGTGAACCGTAGAACGACTAGGATTGACCCGATTCGTGCAGATTGGAAGAGAGAGAATCAGGTAACAACACTTAGCCATTGGAACATAAATTTAAATTAAATTTAAATTATTTAATTAATTTTAAATAGCTTATTTGACCAAATTGACTCCAAAATTATCAAAAATTTATCTCTAGCTAATTTGGGTGCTAAAATTAAAAATGCGATCGGATTTTTGATCGGAGATCAATAATTTTCTTATTTTTCTTATTTCATAAATTGAATGAAATACTCGACTGATTTAAATGATCTCTAAATAGAACCAAAACTTCGGGGTTTGCTTCCAATGACGATTAAATATTAATGGAACATGTTTTAGACTAGTTAAGCCAGATTAGACTGTAGTGACAACCTTGAGTGTTGCATTATTCTTGATGTTAGATTAGCTCATGTTAACTCAGCATCAGATCCCCACACTCAGCACACACACTTCTTATTAGCATGGGTTCTTATAGATCCACCTTGGACAAAGCTTAAAATAACTCATAATGTAGAACTTATTGCCAAAACTAACATAACATTAAAACAAGTATAATCCATTTTCAGTCACCCGCAAGGGTACGTGCCTGGGCATGCCTGGGCACAGTGTCATTGATCTAACATTAATTGTTGGGCAATGTAAAGCCGTTTCCTTATCTGTTATGGCTGTTCATGCATACATGGGTAGGCAACCCATCCACATAGGCGTCGTTTTATCTAAACATCATTACACCTAAGTGACTTTCTGCATAAAAGTATAAATTTTGATTAATTATTAAAAATGTCACATAATTTTTCAAATGTATAACGTTAATAATATATAATAAATAAATAAAAAATTGAAAATTATCAAATACTTAGTAAGAAATTCATTATCTAATGAGTTATATATTTATTACTTATTTAAAGTTCATGTTAAGAAAAATCTTAAATTGTAAAAATAATATCAAATATTTAATTTTTAGGATATTCTTTAAATTTTAATAAATAATTTCAAAAATTAATTTGCAGCATTTATTATAAAACAAGTCATATCATTCACCTGTGCCCGTTTTGTCCTTCAAACGGCTGATTCACTGGATTTGATCGTCGATCTGTTCTTTTCATGTGGACCTGCTCTTTTCACCGGTATTTTAATTGTTTGGGGCAAGATATTATAATTATATATATATATATTTTTTTTTTTTTTTCTTGTTTTTTTAAGTTTGATTGATATGAAAAAGGAGATACACGAGATGATTGGGTGGTTACAATCACATCTTACAACTAAAAGTCCAAAAACCAATTCGAAAAAGGAAGGACCCAGGGTATATCCTAAAAGGTTCAACCAAAAATACATTATACAATAATTAAAAGTAGCATCTAAAACATAAAAGTCTAGAACAATCTTCAACTCATGGATCCAAGCATCCAAAGGGTCCTGCAAGATGTGCTCGCAGAAAATATTAAATGAAGTAAATGAACACATACCTTTATGTAACGGCCCCAATATTTGAATAGAAGATTAATCCAAATATTAGGTGGTTACCTTAGCACCTAACACTTGAATAGAAGAAAACAGATCAAATGCCAATGCTAAGTGGCCAAGTCTCTTTATGAGCATTTGTTAAGTTAAAAATGAATGAAAAAGGAAGATACATATAAATGCAGATATACAAGCATTTACAAATAAGCAATCCACACATTTATCCAAGCAGTTCTATATACATAACAGATACAACACAGATTAATAACTAAAATAAAAGTAACTTAAGTAATTTAATTATTACAAGGCTTTTTAATATACATGGCAATTTAAAAGTGAATTAAAATTTGACTATGGGGAAGCAGATTTCCATAAGGGTTCTTCAAGTACAGGGGCCTGCATCACCTAAATAAAAGGGCTCTTGCTCTATCATATTTTGATATTTAAATATGATAGGACAATGCCAAGAAAAGAAAAGGGTAGTTAGACTAAACAGTCTAAGCACAATTTAAAATTGGCTATATTTTTAGATTAACAAGATATCATAATTGTTATTTACAATTTAAGTATGCAGTGGTGCTGGAGAAGCTATGTAGTATGGAAAGGTAAAGAGTGCAATTGTAAGGAAAACAGTATAAAACTCATTGAGTAAAAATACTCATTTTCTATTTATAATTCTAACCTTTTCCCGAAAATTTAAAGGTTAGAAATTAATATGCGTGCGAAATGTAAGCAATTTATATGATCAAATGAAAGCATGCTAAGTAAACAATTGACATACAATGAAGCATAAATTGAAATTAGGCAACATACACTGTATTCAAATTAACTGAAGCAATACTCAAACTGAAAATAGAGAGTGTAAAGGAAAGGAGGAAATATCTTAGATTCTCAATCTAAGATAATCATAGTCTAAGACTATGATTCGAAAGCATAACTAAATAGTTTTGAAGAGAATTTTGATTTATAAGAAAATCTCTTATATTTAAGTTAAAGTTACATTTAGGAAAAATCTCATTCTGTAGGAGTACACTACAGAATGGGCGAGGAGTTAAGCACGTCTGCTTAACCAGATATAGTGGGGAAATTGAACATTCACATTTACCCTCTCTAAAAAGGTGAAGTTCTAAGGAAAATATTTTTATTTGTACTATAATTGCCTCAAGGCTTTTTCCCTTTAAAGTTTTAAGAAAATCTTTATTTATGCACAAAATCTTGAATATATGTTCAAGGATAGGAGGCTCAAAGTTATGTAAGCATTTAATGGATTTCAAAAATTGTAAAGTATATGATATCTTTTTGTTATCTAATTTTTTAATAAACTACTTTATAATTAGAGTTAATTAGACTCCAAATTGACTTATAGATATTTAATCTTAAGTCAATTTTAAATAAAGTAGAAGGAAAATAAAATACAATTTAATAAAATAAAAGGAGGACTTATCCAAAGCTTAACAGAAAGAAGCTAATAATTTCAGTTAAAAATGAACCATTTGAATGTTTTGAATTGAATGTTAAAGTTCTCTAAAATATTTTGAAGTTCGAAATTTCTTAAAAATTTTGGCAGAGTCTCCTCTGTTTTTGTTCAAATTTTCCATTTTTCACAATCAATTCTCCAATTCTAAATATAGCGTTCAGTCCCTTTTACAGGGCTGCTCATTTCCAGTTCTACAAATAGAGTTTAATTCCAGTTCTAAAAGTAGAGTTCAGTCCTTTTTACAGGATTGCTCATTTCCAATTCTAATATAATTTCGCATATACCAAACTATATTAAACAATTTATATATACTACATATATATAAAAAAAATGCAGAAGTAAAATTTAGCAATTATAAGAGCAGCTATTTGTGGTTCTTCACACATAGCATTTATTTTAACAATTCTGTATTTACAACATATTCTGCAAAGAATCATTTGTTAAAGTCAGCATTTTAATATAAAGAAACAAGAATTAATTTAAAAGTACCATTTGATTACTTATAAGAGAAGAGCATCATTTGATAATATCAACATAAATGACAGCACCTAACATAAATGGCAGCACATACGATTTTTATCTAGAAAGTGATAGCCTTTATTTATCTCAGTTTAGCTAAAGTGATGGCAGCAGTTTATTACATGATAACATTTGGATCTAAGTTCAAGACATTATTCATCCCTTTGTAAGGTAAAGGATAGCAATTGATACACATAACAACTTATGAATTTCTTAAGTAAAGTAGTAGCATTTTAAGTTCCTAATGGCATCATTTGTCCTCATAAATTCACCATTAGCAAATGATCTCTTATGGCATGGCAGCAATCAATCCCTTATAAACATATACTCCTCATTTTAAGTTCTTATAGTTTACTTACTCAATTTTAAAACTATAACTTATGATCCTTTCAACGACCTTCAGCATTAATTTTCATTCGAGTAGCAACATTTAGAGAGGAATACAGTAAATGTAAATAAAAAGGGCAGCATTATTCTACTATATAAAGTGTAGAACTATACATTCTTAGCATGAAATGAATATCACTTTAAATTCTGTAATTATAAAATGAAACTATAAAGATTTAGCATTTCTAAATATCCCCATTTTTCTTTCTACTATTGATTTAATGGACAGCATTTGATTCATACTTATATACATGGCAGCATATGCTGTTAATAAGAGAAACTACAACTTTTATTCTAGTATTCCATTATACTCATATTCATCTATTTATCGACATAACAATTCTATATAAGAAGTGACAACATTCATTTTCACATTAGATGACGACATGCGATTCATATATTTACATGACAGCATTTGAATCTTATAAACTAACCAGCACACCTAATTTTCCTTAAAAATGAATGACAACGTTTGATCATTTCAGTTTAACTAAAGTAATAGCAGCAGTTATAATGAGAAGGCAGCAGTTTTCTGCTATACACATAAGGTACAACATTTATGTCCAGCATTCAAAGGTTATTAGTTTACATTATGCAATCACAGATTATTGTCTTAACGATTCATCTTGAACTAAAGAATAACATTTGCATTCTATGGCAGCAATATGATTTATAATGAAATTGGCGATAGCATTTAATCACAAATGAACTTAATTAGAAGCTTTTGATCTCATATGATGGCAGCATGTGATGTTAAGGAGATAAATCACAGTATTTATTTCTTATTTTACATTATTCCACTTTCATGTAATGATAGCATTTGGATATCTTAAGGATAATGTGCAGCATATTAATCTAGTAGAGCATATCCCAATAATACATATACTCATATATAGCTAATGGCATCACCTGACATTGTATATTTCTTTGATTGAATGAACAACATGGGCTTATTCAAACTCAACTGCAAATGATTCTTTTGACAAGGTATAACAACATTAATTTTGATAACATAAAAGAAATGGCAGCGTGTGATGCTGGAGCTAGCATTCCATTAACTTATTCAATTGATGGCAACCATTGATTTGATACATAATTGATGGTATTATGGCAGCATATGTATTGATACCTAGACATATAAGGAATTTTCGACCTTTTTCTAATACCCTAAGTACAACAATCAATATTAATATTTAAAATTTAGATAGAGCATTTATTTCTAGTATTAGTAGGATGCTAAATAAATCCTATATTCACAAAATACAGCCCTAATAACTTAACATTTAAGATACCGCAACCTGTATGAAACAATAAGAAGAAAAATCTATACTTATATGTGAAACTGCAGCATAGCACCTTATAACATTTAGTTTATCATTAAATTAAGGGCATAAATTAATTTAATAAGATCCATTGAAAAATGTATAGACAGCATGTAATCTTTAGTAAAGAATTGACCCCATTAATTCTCATATAATAAGGTAGCAATGATAGCATTTGCTTACTTTAGTTTAACTAAAGCAATGGAAGCATACTGAAATTAATGACAACAGTAGTATAGCATTATTTATTTAGAGTATTTAACATTAATATTTAAAACTGCAGTACAACATTAATATTCAACATTTATGCAAAAAGAAATATCCTAATACAACTTCCTCGTCTCTTAACCAAAGTAAGACTTTATGATTTCATTTTTAAACAATTGGTTTCCTTTTTCCTTAATAAGGATTTTTCAAATTAATGATTCACTAATATCTTGATGATATTAAGATAAAGAAAGAAATCTGCAGTCATTAGAGGTGATTTCTCATAAGTAAGATGCACTTTAAATTCCATAATAATAGGGAAGGTAGAAGATAGAACTTTGATTAGATCTTCATTCCACCAAATAGAGCCCCAACCAATTTACATTTAAATAGCAATATGTCACTTTGGCTTTTCGAAATCTAAATTAGGCAACATGAATCTTTATGAATAATAAACTATTTTTAATATTATAACATCTTAATATCCTTGCCAAAACAGTAAAAGAAAATGAGTTTGAAACTGCAATCTAAGAGATCCCAAATAGCATTTGTACAAATCTCAAAGAAGATATTCAGTAACACATTCTTCCAATATTTCATAAACCCTAGATTAATATTGATCATATGCAAACCATAACAGGAAGGAAGAATCGGGAGGAGTACCTCTTTTTTTTTTTTCTTTTGAGAACAGCTAAGGGAAGAAGCTCAGCTAGAAAGGGCTCAGTTAGGGTTTTCTTACCTTTCTCTCAATACCCCTTACGAGAGAATGAGCGATCGTTGATAAGGAGTAGAGGCGGCAGGAGTTTGAATCTTCCCATTGGAGCAACTAACGGTGCATTCCACGCGACGGAGTGAAGGAGGAACCGCGTGCGAAAGAAGATAGCGTCGGCTAAGGATTAGGGCATGCCGATCGAGTGATATGAAGATAAGGAGAGTATTTTGAGATATATATATATATATATATATATATATTGATTTATTTGATTAAATTGGAAGTTTTATTTAATTAAAAATTTTATGATAATACATTTCCAATTTAATTTTTGAGAAATTACTTTTTAGCTAAAATGAGTGTTACGGACTCAAAAATGAAGTCAAAATTTAATTTGAAAGCTATCTTAATTATTTTAATTACCGAATTATGAAAATATAATAAAATAATCAAGAAATTTTGACTTTCTCGAAAACTCACCAAAATTTCATCCCAAGCTAATTTGGGTGTGAGGAATGCAATGGCGAAGTCTGTTTTCAATTATGAAGTCAATTTAAATTAGGTATTTTCAGAATTATCTGAAACCCAAGAAAAGCTGGAAATCGACAAACGATCTCCAATTCGCACGAAATTTGAGGTGGAGACTTCTAACTCTATTATAAGAATAATGAAAAGATTTAAAGTCAAATAGATCCACTAATTCACATGTAACAACTTTTGGGTTGTTACACTTTAGGCTGCGCAAGGGGACGCACAAACTTAATCAGAGACCGAGAGCCAAACCTGCAGAGGAAACCATCCCACACCTGCAACAAAAACATAAACCTCCTACACGAAATATTAGAGGAAATTACTATCTCAATCCAAAGAGGCACGTCTCCCGCAGCAAAAGAGTGAGCATTGCAGACGAGATACAAAAAGTGACGGAAAGAATCATAGAATCAGGATCTGAGAAATAGACCCCAGCAGACTTCTGGAGCAAAGCAAAATCTCGCACATGAAGCCAAGAAACTAGCCCAGCACCAGCCCACAGCACATTTTGGCAATTAAAAGGATAATGGATAAAATGAAACTTATGGCAACCGATAATAATCAGAAAATTGTCAACGTATCAGGCTTGAAACCAACTAGTCCGCCAGACTTGAGAGCTCATACGCATAGAAGACATAGGGACAGAGTGCATTTTCGCATTAAGAGTAGCCCAGGATAGCAAAAACCAATGCATATGTAAAGTATGACAGTGCGAAATAGACCAGCACAGCCACGCACAAATATCTAACCATCTCAAATCAAAAAATGAAAAAGGTAAGCATTAATTTTGAAAAACCTGCTCATATATATATATATATATATATATATATATATATATATATATATATGAAAATGCTAAAGTTTTATATAAATACTCAAACCTAGCTGGTCGAGGATGTATATGATTCATTATAATCATTTGATTGATTCATTTGAGTCATGAAATAAGCTTGCGAATTTAAAACGAAAGTTTTCCATGAATAAAACATAGGGAATCGGTGTACCTTCGATCGACGGCCGAGGGTATTCTAATGGAAACAAGCTCCAGGTCGCAGCTGACGGTTGAGTTTAGCTCTAGGTTAGATCCAAGTGGTAAGATTTAAAAATTTGAACTCAAAGGGGTTAATCAAAGCATGGGAGCGATTGGTAGCAGCGGGAAGGGCCATCTGGCGGGGCAGCTGATGCGTGTCCATGCGGACGACACGCGCTGGCTCGAGCGAAGGAGAAGAGCCTGGGTCGTTTGATCGGGACGGCCTGATCAAACAGGTAAATCATGCCGTTCGGGGCCTAACGGGTTCGACTTGTTATGCAAATGGTGAACCCCACCAACCGTTTAATTTAACTTTAATTAATTAATTTAATTTATATAAAATTTCATATTTATTATTAAACTATTAAATGAGCTCCGAAAAATTCTAAAATTTTAACCCGTAGCTAATTTGGGGGCGTGGAATGCAACGACGAAGTCGGATTTTAATTTCGAAATCATTTTAATTATTTTAATTTTCAGAGTATTTTAAATATATTAAAATATTCGAAAAATTCTGACGACTTCCAAAATTTTTCAAAACATCGTCCCTCCATAATTTGGGGGTGAGGAGTGCAATAGTGAAGTCGGATTTACAATATAATAATCAATTCAGAATTAGGGTTTGGTCTAATTGATTCCTAATTTGGACCCAAAACTTCATAGTTTGCTCCTAATGATTAATTAAGATTAATGAAATAAAGATTAATACTTGATTTAGTCCTGATAGATCAAGGTAACAACCTTGGGCTGTTATACGCTGTTTCCCACGCCTTGGGAATCAACAGACCATTGGATCAAGACCCCGATCCAATGACCCAAGTTTCAACTGCTAAAACCTAATCATGTGATCCAATGATTAAGGAGCAATAGAGCATTGTGCTCTGTCACCCACTCCAGGCAAGTTCCTCATGTTCGGGGCCGCTGACAGCCGCTCGCAAGAGCCACTTCCCTTTCCCTTCGTCATGTCTTATGCTTGCCAGGATCACTCAATTAGCTTGGTTTTTTTGAACTCTGCCCTATAGAACTCTATTTGGCACCCTCAACCTCTCGAACTTACTTAAGGAGCTGGCAAGAACTCTGCTCGATGGACCCTAGGTACGTCCTTCCTACCTCCTTTGTTGATTCAATTACACTTTGTTAGTTTCAAATTTGCTTTGCTAAATCTTTTGTATCATTCCCCGAGCTTGATTGAGCTCAGGTGAACCCTATCGAACCATAGAGATGTTGCTCTGTATAATAACGTACAATGTCAGTCTCCCAATTGTGCAGTGGTTGGTGTTTCCAACCACCTTATCCAATGACATTAGGCTCCATGGGCCGGCCTGGACCCATGGAGGCTAATGAGCCCCAGTCCATGTAGGATAGGGCTTTGTGGAGAGCATAATTGACCTCCACAATAAACCTTAACCCTAGAATATTCTTACCCTAATTAGGTTGTTAGGGGCTGTAGATATAGGGGATCTATATGCTTATGTGAAGCCCTCTCCTAGACCATCATGTCTATATGATCTGAGCTCATTGATTTTGTTTGGATGGGTGGATATTTTGATGCATTACTCCACCTGTGGTCCATTTGTTGGAAAGACAAACAGTGTCAGGCTGGACGGCCCGACCCGTGCGGCACTGCTGTCGGGCCCATGCACGCGTGTGCTTGTGTGCGGACTATGGTCGTAATAGGCTTAATTCTTAAATAGTTAATAAATTTGCAACAAGTGCTCCAAATATAGAAAAATTATATCTTAAAGTGCTCAGAAAAATGTGTAGAATATTATTGTGTTATTTAATTTACATTTGGATCATTATTTTTGCTATTTATTTTTTGAAACCTTAATTAAGTTAGGTCAAACCTTAGTTAGATCAAATCAAATCCAAATTGATCCTGCTCACTATCATTATTCATGTTATGTTATAAGAAGGGTAATCATATTGATTTTACTCATATTTGATAGTAAATTGAGAAGTTGAATTTTGGAGTCAAACCATATGTTGATTTTTGGAATGTTGAGAAATAGGTACTAATTGCAACCTCTAAATCTATAGTAGAGTAGCTTGAGCCTTTACATTTCAATTATTCATCTTAGGTGAATAAATGAAGATGGATGGATACTTATGTGATTTAAGTAAGTTAGCATATTGAGATGTTTAGAAGAACAGGTCATGTATGGATGAATTAATATTTATATAAGATAGCTTATGAATTGATAAATAGATTTGATTGGTAAGTATATATCTAAGACATTTAGATAAGGATTGTTATGCTTGATAATATTAAAATATTTAGCTCAATTTATAGGAAACCTTAGGTATTTTATTTGACTATGAGAGTAACAACTTAGTTAGTTTACTTAGCTTAGATGAATTGCATGTGATAACTAGACCTTAGAAGCTCCTTAAGGTAGATTGAACCCTATAAGTTAAGTTAGATCTCTTAAATTAGGATTTTTCATTATAGGGACTTAGTTAGAGGTTAAGTAATGAATCTTGAGGATGGTAACCTTAGAGATATGTTAAAGAGTCTTAAGTGTTATTAACAACTATATATTTATGAATCTTATTTCTTAAAACTACAAAACTAGTTTCTCATATATGTATATGTATATATATATATATATATATATATATATATATATATATACATACACACACACACTTATTAATTGATTTAAGACCTATGTCTTAAGTTAATTGGGGGTTCAATTGACCCAAATCATTAATGCAGATACTTAAAATTAGATAATAAAGGGATATGACTTGCTTAGTTTGTTTCTTTAACAAATTTTCTTGAATGCTGCTATGCTTTGAAACCTTAACAAATGAATCATAATCATTGATTAATAATAACTAAAATTAAATAGGGTTTCACATAAGGTGGATTAGTCTATACAGTTATTAAGACAAGGATGGCTATGAAGTGATCAAGAGACCACACATATTCTTGAGAGGGAATGTGTGGTTATACTGGAGATGCCAATATAAATAGTTAGGTAGACATGCCTAACTCTTTTATTTATTCTGAATGTGCTCAAAAAACATAATTAAATATTAAATTATATTATAATTTACTTACACATTATCTTACATTTTATTTTTACTTACTGTAATTTAGCTTTGCTTCCTTTGCTGCATTCGCATATAGGATGCAAGAAAATATTTACTTCAGCTCTTATATAATTATTTATTGCTTAACCTCTTTTTATATGATAACATAGTGTAATTAGCTTGTTAACTTGTTTTACTTTACTGTCATTTACATATAGTTTCAATTTTACTTTTATTACTTATACTCCTTAAATTTCTCAACCTAAAATGTGATGTTCTTAAACCAAAATAGTTAGAAACTTTAAAATGTGCTTAAGCTTTATAAGTATAACCACTTGTTTTCCTTTAATTGGATGTCCCTTACCATATTAAAAATAAGTATAGTATATCAGAAACCTGTTGTGGAGCTAACTAGTGAGCCAGGAGAGGAGCTGGAGATTCAAGAGCAGTTTTGAAGATCCTTGGATTTATTTACTTTTGTTTTCATTCTGGTGAGGAAGAGAGAGTTTATATTCATTTATTAAATATTGTAAACTTAAAGTACATGAACTATATTATTTATTAAATCTGAGATGAATAATTTTCTTTTAACTTCTAAATGAATGCAATGGAATGAATATTTATTATTCTTATAAATGCATCTGTGTTCCCTATCTTATAGATCCCTTTTCCTTAGTAGTACTCAATAGTGGATTATGGAACACTAGTCCAGTATTAAGTACTATAGTAGCAATCAGTGTTGGGTCAGAACTTATAATCTCACACTAGGCCGTCACACCTTTTGACCAAGACTAAGAGGAAATTGCCTACGCTGAATGATGTAGCCCCAATATCATTCTAATCTCATCCCAAAAATAACCAAATAAAATGCATAAGGAAAGAATCCATGAGAGCTTGTTCCAAAATCGAGTAACCCATAAAAAAATGAAGAATGGAATAATTGAAACATCTGTTATATAAATGACTAGCAAGTACCCGCTAAATAGAATATGAAGCCAAAGAGATTAAGAAATTAAAAATATATAGTTAAGAGCTCATTAGTAGTTCAACAAAAAATTTTGAGTAAATAAGAGTGAACTGAATAACTAATATCCTATCACTTTCAATAAACAAGCCTACCCAAACAATAAAAGCTCATTTGCCAAATTTTAGTCTACAAATCTCAATTGCCTTAAGAATGCAAAAAATTTCATTTTGTCATCATGGAATAAACCCGTATCAAAGTGACAATTGATAGTTCTAAACCTGATTTAAATAAAGCATTCAATAAAGTAAGAAAAGAGCTTTAAATGTCATTTGACCTCTAATACTGCCATAAAATAGCTCATAATAAGACTGGTATTGCAACAAGCTTTTCAACATTAAAAGCTGGGTAAATGCCCGAATACAAAGAAGCAGGCTAACATAACATAATAGCAAGAAAAAAAAAGAGAGAGTGGGCATTCCAGTAGCATAGAGAAACTGAAACGTAGATAAGACAAAATAGCGAGTGCCAAAAAGCATTAAAAAAGTAGTATTTTTTGCATTCATTTTAAGTACTCATATTTGATATCGCTAACAGCCTCTTGATCCTTCAAAACCTGAGTGTTTCTCTCTAGCCATAAACAATTAATAATCACTCCTAATGAAATAAGAGTGTCTATATGAAGCCATTTTTCCATATCACTCATTATTTCAATAACTTGAGAAATAGAGGGGGAAATAAGTAATGTATAACTAAAGGCAATATATTCTTTAGAATATCAAAAGCAAAAGAGCATGAGATATATAGGGGAGACTCTTCCTCTTGATTTCAAAAACAACTCCTATTTTGAGTGATAATTCCTTTATTTGCTAAAAGATATGTAGTTTCAAAAGTAAGAGGAAGATATTTTGGTCCCAACCAAAAATCTATATTTAAATTTTGTCCACCAAAGGTGTGCAATTCTCAACTTTTATCTTGCAATTCATAAGATGGAGCCCCAAACCCTTCATAGAAGGGTGAAAAATATTCAACTATAAAATTTGAACAAATTCAAATAAATTATCAACCTATATAGTAAAATAAATGGATGATTTGTCTTCATTGTAAAATAGCCCTGAAGCTCTAAAAAAATTTTCTAAATAAGATTTGAATTCAGAGAGGTTATTACTACATGCTTCTCTAAAGTATAAAATATCATCAATAGATAGTAGAGGTTCTATTGTTTGACTCATCTTAGATAAGTCTTAGCACCCTTACTGATCTTCAAGTTTCCTACCTCAAATACCATCTTAAAGCCCTTAGCTTTGAAGGCCCAAATAAATAATATGTTCTTCTTAATCTCTAGCACATATGTGGGACCCCGCCCCCTAATCCACAAGATTAGACTTAAGGGGAGGTGTGCCACTCTGGTAAATCCCTCACTTATCATTAGATTAGGTAGGATCCACAATCTACTAATAAGAGAAGGGTGTGCACATAATGAATGCATAATATCAGTCATTAAGTAAATATAAATTTGTAGTGTGTAGAAGCAAATACAGTAAGTAATACATCCACTTCATCATAATTCAAATGAGAGATAAAAATGAAAATACTCAGAAATAATAGTGCTGAAAAAAAAATACAGTCACAAGGGTACCTATATTATTACAGCATTTATTTAAAGTTTTAAAAATAAAACAAAAGCATCACTCATCTTTACAATAATATCAAAGAAACTAAATGTGTTCTACTCCACCCTGCTGTGACTCCTCCAGATAGGGCTCCTCCTCAGGTACTAGATCTCCAAACTGCTTAGATTCTAACATTATTAGTTTTATAATGCTATGGCCCAGCCAACAAAAGAAAAATCTTATTAGATAATTGTCTAAGTACATTTTAGGCTGATAAATTTTTATACATTTATTAATATCACCATTTTTCCTAAACTTAAAGCAAAATAAATTAAATTAGGAGCAGCAAGCATATAATAAAAAAGGAAAAGCTATAAATAATAATATTTATAACTTAAGCAAAAGTGAGGTAAAAAACATACCCCAAAATAAGCTAAAATAAGATTAGGCATACATGTATAGATAAAGTAAATAAAATACTAAAAAGAAAGACTACATCCTAAACATGCTGATGATCATATGATATATATTGATTTAAAAAAAATCAATCTAATTATGGTACATATAAGTAAGCAACAAAAGGTCTAGCATCTTATAATATACAAGTAATGCAAGTAAAATAGCTGACTAAAGTAAGAGTAAACTAAAAAGTAGAACTGAAATTAGGAATAAAAGTAGAAATAGTGTGTCATGATTGCCATACAGATGAGGGCTAAATCTAGCCTATTGAAATCAAAAGGATTCTTAGCATCAACAAGGAGGCTAAGATGATAAAATTTTCCTAGCATCATAAGAGGATATGGCTACAAGATTCTTAGTGACATAAGTGGCTAAGGTGCAAAATTTCCTAGTGTCAACAAGGAGGTTAGGGCTATATACATAACTGAATTGAGAGGCAGTATTAACACATGCAAATTCATATTTTAGTTATTTACTTTACTTTTGTGGATAATTTCAAAAGTAACTAAGGAGTCAAGCATGTCTGCAAGACTATTCAGGCTCCAACTTAACAACACGCTCCTCAATGAGTGAAGTTAAGTAATCCTTATCTCACCTCCCCCTGCTCATTGGGGTACTATGCGCAAAAGTCAACCAATAACTGAACCCAATGCAAAGTTATCCTAAATATTCTAAGCTTTCATTTTCATGTAACAATGTTCTTGTATGATATGTTCAAGGAATAAGGCACAAAATTCAAGAAATGCGTAAGCAACAAAATTTAATAGTGAGCAAGAGACTCTAATAAACATGGTGATATCATTTGTTATCTAATTAGCCATTCAAATTATTCCAAGTTACATAAGTTTATGATCTCTAATTACTACTATCAAGTGTAACTTAGAAGCATGACCTTAAAAGTTAAAAAGGATTAAAATTGATCAGGTTCTAATCTAATTCAATCAGGCATGACTATAGATTAAGTAATAAATCATGACATCCTAATTGATGAATTTAGGCATTCTAGGCTAAGATCTGATCAAGATCTTACTAAACTAGGGATTATGGATTATACACCATGAGCTTGGGTTCAATCACATAATCCAAAGGTTGAAGTTAAGATATATGCTTCAATCTAAATATGATGTAATGATTAGGGCATATCCTATTAAGCAACGTCGCACTTAATAGGATGATTCTTCTATTCTTACCCTAAGGTCAGAAAACAAAATAATCAAAATTAAGTTATAAAATCTAGAAACTAATAAAACTAAAGTTTCATTTATTGAATAACTCATTTTATCTAATGAAAAAAAATCTAATCTATGATCTAGTTCTAATCTCACAAATAATCATAATATGAAGTGTTAATTCCTAAGGATAAGACTTAGAGAATTTATGGAATTTAACCTAATTTGATTGACTAGATGATTTTATTTACTTAAATAATTCTAATGCAATTTTATTATTAATTTTAGTGATTTGAATGATATTTTAGGAGTTAAGGACAACCTAAATTTTAGGCAAAATGACTATTTTGCCCCTTCTAAAGAGTCTAAAAACTACTTATTAATTTAGGGTTATAAATTAGAATTTTGTAGTGCCAAATGATTTATTACTGTCTGACATAAAGATAGACAGTAAATACACTCAATTTGGATAAGAAATGGGTTATATAGGTCCAAACTAGAGAATTTGACCTAAGGGGCAATTTAGTAATTTCCATCTAAATGAAGTCTAAATTTTATACAATTTATTATTTATTGTTCTCCAAGAATTCCATAGAATCTAAGAACACTAAATTCCGAGGTCTAATGGATTAGTTATGAGCATTCTAAGATTAAGGGCATTTATGGAATTTTCTAAGGTTAAAAGGGGTCAAAAACCTAACTTTTCCATTTGATGTCTAAATTCAGCAAACTCAGTGGCCATAGCTTCCCTATATCACACTGACTACTTTAACTGGGAGTAGACCCAATTTGGACTTCAATTGGTTAAGTTATGACCTAACTAGAGTTAGGGGTATTTTAGTCAACTTATGATTTATAGGGTTCAAAACCTAAATATTATTTCAATTTACTATTGGCACTGAAATTTAAGCTAGTTAGCACTTTAAATTTCTTAATTTGGAGTTCAATTGACCAAGTTATGGTCAATTAAAATTCAAAAGTATTTTGGTCATTTTGGAAGGGAGTCCTAAATGTGACTTCGTAAACTAATCACCAAACGGGAAAACTAATACTACCACAGTGATGCGGCTATTCTCCTGATCATTGTAAGACCCATATTACCTATGTTTGTTTGACTAGGTAAAAGGTTATATGTATTGGTGTATGTCCTAAAATGTTACTACGTTAAATAATCTCCGGATAAAAATTATGATCACATTATTTGATTTATTTTATTTTTCTGAGTAAAATGAGATATATATTTGATATGTTTGGATCATTATTTTTAAAATTATGAGGCTCTAAAATATCTTGCATTAATTATATTTAATTTGAATTAAATAATTTTTACTCTTTAAATAACTAAATTAACTTACTATAATGATCTTAATTAAACTAATTACTAGTTTTACTATTTTTAAACTATATGCTAATAATTAATCAAATTAAGTAATTAGCTTATTTAAATTAGTCAAGATTAACTACTATTGTTAATGAATTAAAATAACTAATTATTGTTTTTAATTAACAAATATATATATATATATATATATTACACTAATCTTATTACTTAAGCTAAATTAATTAACTATTATTTATAATTAATAATACATAACTATTGATTATCAGATACTAATTAGGATTAACTAATTAATCTAGTTAATCTAGTGCTAATAAATATATATATATAATACATATATTTATTTTTTATTTATTCTTCTGCAGGTTTGATGGTGGCGGGACCCACCTATGCCACGTGGCGCTATCTCGTTGGCTGAACCAGAGGAGGCGGGTCCCACATGCAAATGCGGCAGCGTCCTGTTGGATATGGGGCTGCGCTTAGTGCCCACGCGCAGACTGCGCTGACACAGGCGGGGCCCACGCAGCGCGCGTGGGACACGCGGAGCGTCCGCTCGGGAACGCGCAGGTAAGGTCCAACCCGACCCAGCCTGAAGGCTCTTCGCCTTCATTCCCGCATGCGGGTACCTAGGGTTCCGAAATGTCGGCGTCGGCGACTGGGAGCGCCGGTCCGCATGGCTGAGGGTAGGTTTCGGTGAGGCTTACCCAGAGCGACCGGAGGTGCCTAGAGGAGTGAGCTAGGCTAACCCTAGCTCCTGGAGCTCAATCGCAAGGAGATAATGGTATGTACTGTACCGTTGTCTCCAAAAATCTTCGATCGACTTCGATCAAACCTGATCAATTTCCAATCCTAAGCATGCAATAAGGTGCTGAACAAGGATCGAGCGAAATGAATGTAAGATGGAGGAGATCGACTACCTCAGGGATCAATGGTCACAGGGGATTATGGCTCGGTTCGATGCCTTGGAAGCTCCTGATAGTGCAAACAAAGGCCCAGACTGAAGGTCATGTCTTAAAGACGGCATGGCGGACTCGCTGAGGCTTGGAAGGCCGTGGTTGGGCAGCGGTTGCGTCCGCTTGCCACATGGAAGCTCGGCGAAGAGGACGAGGGGGACGATCCCTCTTCCGTCCGATCGGCTCGATCTGAGCCGATGGCTAACGGATGTGGATCCCTCCCGGCATCCGACCCGTTAGGGTTAACGGGTCTGCCCCGTTAACGCGTCGGATCCAACCCATTAAGCCCTTATTTAATTATTATAATTTAATTAATTAAATAATTAATTTCTGATTTTAATAATAAATTTTAAATATCTAAATGACTTTCAAAAGTTCTCAAATATTCACCCCTAGCTAATTGAAGGGTAAGAAACGCAACGACGATGTCGAATTTTTTATTTGAAGAGTATTTAATTTTCTTAATTTTTGGGGTATTTAAATATTATTAAAATATTTGATAAAATTTTGACAACTTCCAATTACCACCAAAACATCACCCCTATCTAATTTGTAGGCAATGAGCGTAATGGTGAAGTTCAATTTTTAGTTTGTAGTCAAAATAAATAGGTCAAATTTCAGGGTTTCTAGATTTCTTAAAAATCAGGAATTGATCCATTTAACTCCTGATTTGCACTAGATCTTACTGGTAAACTCTTAATAATTTAATTAGTGTACTAAGATCAAGATTAGGACTTGAGTTAGCCCTAATTAACATGAGTAACAACCTGAGTTGTTACAACATATCTGACTTCTTTCAATTCATGCACTATTCCTGCATATGTTATGATACATACACTTCCAACTCCTACAATTTGACATGTAGCATTGTTCCCTATTATGATGGCACCACTATTTGTTTCTCTATACAAACAAAACCAGTCCTTCTAGGAGCATAGGTGATATTTCACACCAGTATCGATAATCCAACTGGATCTATCAGCTACTTGTACTATTGAAACAATTCAATACATTGGTGTCCGAACCCTCCACCACATTCTGGATTACATTAGTCTTAGCCTCGGAAGATCCACTCGCCCACTGCTTGTCTTTCAACTTTTGGCAGTCCTTCCAATGTCCTGATTATAAACAGAATGCGCACTAATTGCGCCCAATGCTTCGGCCTTAGTTTTTCCGTCTTTTTGAAGTTTGCATTTTTCTTTAGCCATTGTTTTTTCTTCTATAGTCTTCCCCTATAGAGTGTAAGATCCTCTACCATATCTGATTTGGTAGACTCTTTGTGTCTTCTTCTAAACACATGATTCACTAGGGCTGTCTTCACCTCCTCATACTTCAGAACCTCCTTCTCATGGATCAAAGTTATGGTGAAGTGCCCATACTCATTTGGAAATGAGTTCAATAATAATAGGACCTTATCTTCATCCTCCACAGTCTCATCCAGATTCAATAAATCTGCCAATAATTTTGTGAACTCATTTAAGTGTTTATCTATATAAATTATACTTCTCATCTAAATCAGGTAGAGTCGCCTTTTCATATGGAGTCGATTCTCCACACTCTTCATCAGATACTTATTTTTTAGGAATTTCAGCAATTTCCATTCCAACGTTCCATCATAACTCCATATTTGATCTCTTGAGTCAAACTATTCCGGATCAGGCCGCATGCACTGTGGTTCATCTTGATCCAATCCCTCTCTGAAATTTCTTCCAGTTTTTTCACACCGCCAAGGACATCCTCAAGATTTAAAGCGCATAGTGCGTCTATCACCTCGCACCGCCACATACAAAAGTTATTCTTCCCATTAAAATTGGCAACATTTATTTTCGCTGGATGTGTCACAACTGGGTGGAGGGACTTCTCCACCACTGACGATGACAAAGTTCCTACAATCTCTTCTCCTCTTTCTGCCATATCTTTCTTCTTGCTTTAGAAATCTCAAACACAAAAATAATAAGCAGCTCATGCAAAGCCTAGCCCTCAAGAACAAATAAGGCAATATTGCTCTGATATCACTTGTTGGGATCTCTTAAGGTATAAATCAATACGGAACAAAAGCTGGAGACGTTGAGCAAAACCAAATAAAGCATGAAAATAATGCATGTAAACACAAACAATCATAAAACAAAGAAATTTATGTGGCTTAGTTCTAACACCTATGTCCATGTAACAGCCCAAACTCTTAATCACCAAGGTAATGTCCTCTTTGGCTTGAATGGCCTCACGGTATTGCCCTTAGAAGATAACTTCCCAACATATCACCCATCCTGGAAGTGCTCCCACCTGAGCACGCTTAACTTTAGAGTTTTTATCAGAAACTCCACCGTTATCTGAAAAGGTGCCTCGTTATTTAAGAGTTTCACTTATTACTACTTAAGTGGGTCTTACAGTCCATGAGGAGAAGAGCAAAATTTCACTATATAGAGAGGAGAGTTACAATCAATTTTAGGATTTACAAACCCTTACAAGACCTCTATGAGCCACCACACACTAAACACTCATAGCTGCCAAGCCTCACAAAAATTGTACTCTGTCATTGTTAACCAATTTGCCTTAGATCTTTGTTTAGCCTGAAAAATTTCTCTAAAAGTAGCATCACTTAATTGAAGATTAATTCCAATGAATTATTGAATTAAAATCATGTTGCACTCATTTGAGAAATTATGGCTGCTTGGTCAATCATCAGAGTATCAGAATTATATGATAATTTGTTCTTCCAACCAATGTTCAGAAGCTTGAGTAGCTTCTTTAATTGCAATAATCTAGTTCTCCAAGGCTAAAGAAAAATCATCTTCATAAGACATATTCCAAGAGCATTCCAAGGCTAAAGAAAAATCATCCATAAAAATCCAAAACTCTTAAAAACAAAATCTAATAGGTTTTAGAAAATCATTAGCAGATGAAAAAAAAGAAAGAGGGAGTGGTATAAAGTTGAAGTGAAATGTATTAAGCCATTCAGCATTGCAAAGAGCACGATCAAGTTCTACTTTAATTGGAGCTTCAGATCTATGATTAACCCTAGTCGAATCACTTCTGCATGTTTGAAGTGAGCTCAATTTTTGTAAAACAAAATCATTGAAAGAGACGAGATTTTGAGGGGAAGGAAGACCACCACCAATTTTATCATTCGAAAATCTTATGCAATTAAAATCGACCTATGGGAGGAGGAATTCGAATTGTCCCTATCCTTCTTATCAAAAACATTGTATTTGGTCAATGGAAAAAAAGATTGCAGATCTATGACGGGTATATGTATAAAGACCCTCACATTCCATACTAAAATATCAGGTTATATAATAGGCACTGTAGATAAAGTGATGATCGATGAACCTCATATTTTTATATATACATATATATATATATATATATATATATATATGTTTTTTGTGAAAATTAGTATTTTTAAATGAATTATTTGCTATTTTAGGCCATTTTTGTGTGTTTTATAATTTTTCAGCACAAGTGACCAACCTGCGCAAAGGAAAAAAATGAAAAATAATTCACTCAATGAGCTGAGCACTATAGCACGCCATAACACCTGAACATCGAAAGTGACGCGCCACTATGCCAAGTCAGCGCAAGTGAAGCACCCCAGCGCGCCACGCCACCAAACCATCGAGAATGAAGCGCCATAGTGCTAGGTCTGCATAAGCGAGGTGCCACAGTGTACCGCAGTGTCAAACCATCAAGAGTCAAGCGCCACAGCGCACTGCAACACATATCAATGAAATCTAAAGGCAGACAATTAATTGAGAACCGAAGCCCTTGCACCACGGTGAACCATGGCTCCTACCATCCAGAAATCTCAAAAAAGGTGAACAATTAATAGTTTAAGGGACTTAATTCATTAATCCCTTCAGCTCTCAAAACTAATTTATGAGAAAAAATGTAGTGTCTCTTCCCGTCGACACACGCAATAGAAAGATTAATAAATAACTAAACAGTTGGCGACGGAACGGTGCATTACTTGGGAAGATTGAACTTTCACAGATCTAGCTTACTGCTGCTGAATATTAATCCTTAAGATAAGTAACATACTTATCTTAAATATTATTTAAGACACTTATACACATTGGATTTAGTAAAATGATAAGAATATATCCAATGTATGAGTACTTCATATGAGTTTCGTATAGATCACATCCCAATATTAAGTATAAGAAGAGAAATATTCAGAGTACGAAAGCTAAGGCATTCTTCCCATACATTCATCACAGAACTAAATAAAAGCATTCATCGAAGAAAAGAAAGAGAAAATGCATCCAGAGTTAATTAGTACAAATCATAGTTTAAATAAAAGAGTAATAAATGAAAGAATCTCTACTCAGAACTAAAGGGTAAACTAAGCAAGTAAAAGCTATGTTTTCTACTGCTCCTCTATGTCATCCTGGATCTCCTGAACAACCTCTAATGCTGGCTCCCTAAATCGCTCAGGATCTGACATTATCGGTTTCACAATGTCAGGGCCTCAACCAAAAAAGAAAATCTTATATTATACAATAAGTCTAAGTACATTTTGGATTGCAAAATAATTTTTTCTTACAGTTTAAGGGATTTTAATAATATTTGAAACAAAAAGTAATTGTAGAAAAGTTAGAATAAACTAAAATTAAAAATAAAGGCAAAGTAAAATTATTACTAAGTAAAATATTGAATCAAATTGACTGAAATAGAACTGTAAGCTGAACACAACTAAGAATAAAATATATTGTATGTCACTGTATATGCATCTGAATATGCCATAATTATGCATTTGATGCCAGTTTGCATCCAAGAGAAATCACATTATCCTGATGCATGCTGCATCCCGTAATTTTACTCAACCTTGATGCATGATGCATCCCGTAGTTCTCAAATGATTCTTGATGCTTTATGCTTATGTAGTTTATGCCAAATGCATTTAACTCATTAAAAAATAACCAAAAACAAAAGTAAACATCATTTCTTGTTGTCTAACTATTAACCTCATTTATCATAATATGCACATTTACTTATAAATACCATATAAATTAGAATACTTAGTCACTATATTACCTTAATCTAGATTAGCTCAATTGAAATTAAAGTTTAATCCAAAACTTTATTTTCATAACGTTCTAAGCTATCACATGTTAATAGTACAAATGCATACTTAGTGTAACAACCCAATGTTGTTATCTAGTTAATTTGTCATAAATTGATCAAATTAAGTCAAAAATCAAGATCCAAATTTTAAGTCAAATAAAAATAAAATAAAAATATTCTCAAATAAAATGTATTGACGGGATCCTCCTATGAAAATTTAAGCATAATTGGGATCCCGAATTGTTCTAAATTAATTCGTGAAATTTTAATTTTTGGAGTTGATAATAGATTAAATATAAGTCAGAATTTAAAAATTTTTATATATTTAAGTTAAGCATCATAAAAGAACGCTATGTTTTATGTTTTGCAAATTTTTGAGCTTTGGATTAATCGTAGTAATTTTTTTGAAGTTTTTCACTCGTCCAAATTTAATGATTTTTAGATGTGTGCGTTTGTCTTATCTAAACACTCATTTCGATACCAAATGTGTAATTTTTAAAATTTGTATGGCTATAGATCATGGCTCAAAAAATTTCAGCCATCCAATTTTAATCTAATGGTTATTTTGATTTAGGTTATGGCTTTAAAAAAATTATTAAATAGTTTCTAAACTTAATTAGTTGTCAAAACGTAACTATGTATTTTTCTCTCAGCCAAAATTCATGTCCCCTTCCTCTCCTCTAATGCACACAATTAAGAAAAAAAAGACTCATGACCATCCCTCTTCTCTCACATAATTGATGGGAGAATTCAAATGAGAGACATGCTCTCCTTCTCCTTTAAATGAAGGCACAACACTCTCTTCCTCTTCATTTGGCCATTAGCTGAGTTCCCCTCTTTCTCTTGATGTGTTGCTATTGAAGGATCCTTCAAGCCCTTGAGCTCTCAAGGAACCAGTCGAGTCTTCTTCTTCCATTCATAAGGCCAATGTACCATTTTGCTAAACTGTTTCTTGTGCTATTCACTGCATATGTAGCAAAGTGTTGTGAATGATATTTCCATTAAATTACTGTACAAATTATATGCATGATCATCGCGCCTCAATCGGACTTGAATGAGTCCGATCGAATCCCATTCCTTCAGTTAAATTTTTGTCAAAAACTGTATGATTTCGGTACACCCATAGCTAGAACTTTAATTTTTTTATTTATTAAAAAAATTAGTTCATGCCAATTTTGGTATCAATGGAAAGCTCTTGGAAAGACCTTTCCATCGGTATATAATATCACACGTGAAGTGCTCTTGATTGAGAGTATTTTAGTGCGAAAGGTGACCCATTACTATTTTTGCACAGGTAAAATCACCGTCGGGCGCTACCGTGCTTCGTAGCACCCAAAGTTTCAAAAATGTGTCCGTTGTAGAATGTCGTAGCCTGCTACAGTGCATAGCAATAGCATATAAATATTAATAAAACTAAATTAAACGTGCTGTAGCGTCCAGAATAGTCCGGTATGGTCAAAACTTCATATGTTTTCATTCTAATGGTCCTAGAACCCTAATGGGGTCAAATCTTACTAAAATTAAAAGTATATTTAGTAAAAATAAGCATTATATGAATGTGTAGGTGAATTTCAATGTGAAATCCACTATTTTAGCATGTATAGTATGTTCTAGACCTCATAAAAAAATTGTTTGAATACTTTATACCGAATAGAAATATTAGAATTTTTAATTGCTTGTATGGTCAATACAAAACTTAATAATCAAAGTGTATGAAATTTAGTTATTATATATTTGTAATCAAGTGCTAATCTCTTTTGTATTTGATTTAAGATCTGATTAGCCTTAATTACTAATTCTTTTAATTAATATGATATTTATGTATATTAGAGAACTTTAACTTTAAATTTGACACCTTAATTTACTTAATTTGATATTAAAATATATTTGAACATAAGAATTTTAAGAACTTGATTAAGTAATAGATACTTAATTTAAATCTGAAACTTGTCATCAATAATTTATTAATAATATATTGATTTGTCATTAATCTATAAATTAACTATTGATCTTAAGTTGGAAAGGCTGGGAGTTAAGCTCTATCCTATCTAATTAAGATCTAAACTCTAATCACCAAATCATTCAACTTAATTGAAAGACAGTTCAATTGATATGATTCAAAATATGCATTTGATTTGATATTGACCATAAATTATTAAATTAGAAGTGCTAAGATTATTAAGAGAAATTATGTGATTAAATATCTAGACTTAATTAAGATCTTTGATTTTCTCTTACAGAAGACTCTTAGTATGAAGATAATTATAAACAATATTGATTTATTACAAAATCAAATCCCAATAATATTCTTGATTTCATCCTATAATTATAGTATAGGATGTGATCTGATGGGTCTAACCATCTGATTTGATCTGATCAATTCAAGTATAATAAATAAAACTTATAAATTTAGGATAATCATTAGATGTAAAAGATATTGATGATCTTACAATAAGGTTTATAATGTACTTCAAAAGCCTTATTAATTGATAACATATTGAGGTAGGAAGACCTTTTACTGAACCTTGAGGTAGGAACATAGATGTTTTTCCCTTAACCTTAGAGGTTGATCTTCAACCCTTGTGGTAGAATCATCTAAAGTACTTAGCATGAGATTCCACCCATGTGGTAGTAGCCTATATTGGGTGACCTTTTGGTCACATCCTAGGAACCTTGTATAGCATTCATCCCAATGAAGTCTAAATTCATAGATTTGGTGATCCTTGTTGATCAAATAGCATTCACTAAACCCAAATTATTAATTGAGTATAGTAGTGTATATTTATAGTACTGGATCAATTCAGTTGTATTCAGGATTAGTTGAGTCACTCTAAGTAAGACTTATCTTTATGCTATCCTGTGGGCTTAAGCAAATATGGTCCACTTAAGAGTAAATCTTTTGATCCTAAGAGTGTTAAAATTAGGAACTTAAATCCTTAGTTTGAGTGAAATAAAAATCACCAACGGGTGATGCCTTCTATCGAAGAATGCTTTGATAGTGGTGGCCTCAAACAAACTAACTATTTCAAGTTACCCTCCTTAGAACACTAAGTATGCTTATAGTTTAAAGTATATGGATGATAATAAATGAAACTAAGAATTATCTTGTCCATGATCTTGAATTAGCTGCCATAATTTCACCGAGATGCCTTCATATCCCAAACTAAAGATGAAGACTATTTAAAGTTTAAAGTAGAGAACAAAAGTGGTCGTCATTTTGATTTGTGCTGCGAGATAACATTATATATCAAAGAGATCGTTTATGGATTCCAAAATCTATGCACCAAGAAATCTTGGTGGAAGGTCATAGCTCTGGTTACCAAGTACACCCTAGTAGTACCAAGATGTATCAGGATCTGAAGAAATCCTTCAGGTGGCCTGGAATGAAAAAGAGTATAGCTAAATTTGTAGTAAAGTGTCATGTCTACAACCAAGTCAAAGCAGAACACAAAAAGCTTGGAAGACTTCTCCATCCTCCGGCCATTCCCGAATGGAAGTGGTTTGATATTTCTATAGACTTCGTTATGGGTCTGCCTAAATCAAGATCCGGTGCTAATTCTATGTGGGTCATAGTCGATTGACTAACAAAATAATCACATTTTATTCCAATGCGTCAAATCAATTATGTGGAGAAATTGGCAAAGTTGTATATCTAAAAAATTGTCAGGCTTCATGGAATTCCTAGATCAATCGTATTTGATCGTGATAGCAGATTCACCTCAAAATTTTGGCAGGCAGTGCATCAAGACTTAAGAACTACCCTTTCCATGAGTTTCGTCTTTCACCCTCAAACAGATGGTCAGACAAAACAAATCAATCAGATTCTCAAAGACCTTCTTCATCTCTGTATTCTGGATTTCAAAGGTTTCTGGGAAGACCATATTCCTTTAGTAGAATTTGCGTATAATAACAGTTTCCAAGCAAGTATTGGCATGGCTCTGTATGAAGCATTATACAGTAGAAAATGCAGTACCCCCTTAGAGTGGTCTGAAACTGGCATTGTTCAGCTATATGGTTCAGATTTAGTTGAAGAGACAAACATAAAAGTTCAGTTAATTCAACAGCAAATTAAAACAGCTCAAGATCCTATAGTAAGTATCATGAAGCTCATCATCGCACTCTGGAATTTAATGTCAGAGATTTTGTGTATCTTAAAGTCAGTCCGATGAAAGGAGTATATCGTTTTGATGTAACTGGGAAGCTCAGTCCTCGCTATATCGGATCATTTGAAGTTCTATAAGAGATCAGTTCTGCAGCCTTCAGATTGAAACTCCTTGATGATTTCTCTGCAGTTCATAACATATTCGATATCTCCACACTACGAAGGTGTCTTTGTAATCCATCTCACCTAGTTCAACTTCTAGCAGTATCTCTTCAGTCGGATCTTTCATATACAGAGGAACCTATTTAAACATTAGCTCATGACCAGAAGCAGCTGAGAAATCATTCCAATCCTATGGCAAAGGTTCAGTGGATAAATCACTCTCTCGAGGAATCTACGTGGGAAAAAGAGGCGGATATGCAACAAAATATCTGAGTCTCTTTGAGAATCCAGGTACCTTTAAATTTCCAAATTTCAGTTCTTAATTTTTTGCATGTTCCTTTCCCTTTCTTAGCAACAATGTCAAGGATGACATAATTCTTAAGTGGAGGAGTCTGTAACAGCTTAAGGTTATTACCCAGTCCATTTGACATAAATTGATCAAATTAAGTCAAAAATCAAGATCCTAATTTTAAGTAAAATAAAAATTAAATAAAAATATCCTCAAATAAAGTGTATTGAGAGAATCCTCATGCAAAAACTTGAGCATAATTGGGATCCTGAATTGTGCTAAATAAATTCATGAAGTTTAAACTTCTGGAGTTGATATTAGATAAAATATAAGTCGAAATTTAAAAAGTTTTGTGTATTTAAGCTAAGTGTCATAAGAGGACGCTATGTTTTAACTTTTGCAAATTTTCAAGCTCCAAATTAATCGTAGCAAAATTTTAAAATTCACTTAAAAATTAATATAAAATAAAATACTCATTCAAATTTAATAATTTTTGGATGTGTCGTTCATCTCATCGAGATGCTTATTTCGAAACTAAATTTGTAATTTTTGGAGTTTGTATGGCTATAGATCATGACTCAAGAAATTTCAGCCATCCAATTTTTATCTAATAGCTGTCTTGATTTAGGTTATGATTTTAAATAGATTGTTAAATAGTTTCTAAACCTAATAAGCTACCAAAACCTAAGTATTTATTTTTCTCTCAATCCAAATTCCCTTCCCCTTCTTCTTCTCTAATGCACACAATTAAAAAAAAAAGACTCATGACCTTCCCTCTTCTCTCCCATAATTGATGGGAGAATTCAAGAGAGAGCCATGCTCTCCTTCTCCTTTAAATGGTGGCTCAACCCTTTCTTTCTCTCCATTTGGTCATTAGCCAAGCTCCCCTCTTTCTCTTGATGTGTTGCTGTTGAAGGATCCTTCAAGCCCTCAAGCTCTTAAGAAACTAGCCGAGTCTTCTTCTTCCATTCCTAAGGCCAAGGTACCATTTTGCTAAACTCTTCCTTATGCTATTCTCTTCAGATGTAGCAAAGTGTTGTGAATTATATTTTGATTAAGTTACTATATGAATTCTATGCTTGATCGCCGTGCCTCAATTAGACTCGAATAAATATGATCGAAGCCCATTCCTTCATTTAAAATTTATGTCAAAAACTATATAATTTATGTATACCCATAGATAGAACTTTAATTTATGTTTATTAGAATAATTCATTTGTGCCGATTTTGGTATCAATGGAAAGATCTCAGAAAAATACATTTCCATCGGTATATGGCTCCGCAAGTGAAGTGCTCTAGATTGAGAGCATTTTAATACGAAAAGTGACCCGTTACGATTTTCGCATAGGCAAAATCACCATCGGGCGCTACCACACACCGTAGCCCCCGAAGTTTCGAAAGTGCATCCTCCGTAGCACACTACAGCGCATCGCAGTGGCATATAAATATTAATAAAATAAAATTAAATGTACTGTAGCTACCAGAATCATCCGGAATGGTCAAAACTTCATATTTTTATATTCTAATGGTCCTATAACCCTAATGGGGTCAAATCATAATAAAATTAAAACTAGATTTAGTAAAAATGAGCATTGTACGAATGTGTAGGTGAATTTCAATGTAAAATCCATTATTTTAGCATGTATAGTATGTTATAGACCTCATAAAGAAATTGCTTGAATACTTTATGCCGAATGAAAATGTTAGGATCTTTAACAGCTTGTATGGTCAATATAGAATTTAATAATCAAATTTTATGAAATTTAATTATTTTATATTTGTAATCAAGTACTAATCTCTTTTGTATTTGATTTAAGATTTGATTAATCTTAATTACTCATTATTTTAATTAATGTAATATTTATGTATATTAGGGAACTTTAACTTTAAATTGGACACCTTGATTTACTTAATTTGATATTAAATTATATTTGAACATAAGAATCTTTAGAATTTGATTAAGTAATTGATACTTAATTTAAATCTAAAATTTGTCATCAATACTTTACTAATAATATATTGATTTGTCATTAATCTATAAATCAATTATTGATCTTAAGTTGGAAAAGCTAGGAGTTAAGCCCTATCCTATTTGATTAAGATCTAAACTCTAATCACTAAATCAATGAACTTGATTGAAATACACTTCAACTGACATGATTCCAAAAATGCATCTAATTTAAAATTGATCATAAGTTATTGAATTAGAAGTTCTAAGACTATTAAAAGATATTATGTGATTAAATATCTAGACTTGAGCTTAAGATCTTTGATTTTCTCTTATATAAGACTCTTAGCATGTAGATAATTATAAAACTATGTTGATTTATTACAAGATCAAATACCAATAATATTCTTAATTTCATCCTATAATTGTAGTGTAGTGTGTGATTAAATGGGTCTAACCATCTGATCTGATTTGATCAATTCAAGTATAATTAATGAAACTTATAAATTTAGGATAAATGTTAGATATGTAAGATCTTAATGATCCTATAATAGGATTTATAATATAATTGAAAATCCTTATTAATTAATAATACATTGAGGTAGGAAGATCTTTTGTTGAACCTTGAGGTAGGAACTTAGATGTTTTCCCCTTGACCTTAAAGGTTGTTCTTCAACACTTATGGTAGAATCACCTAAAGTACTTAGCATGCGATTCCTCCCATATGATAGTAGCTTATATTGGGAGACCTTTAGGTCATATCCTTGGAACCTTATATATGATTCATCCCAATGAAGTCTAAATTCATATCTTTGGTGATCTTTGTTGATTAAAATAGCATTCACTAAACCCAAATTATTAGTTGAGTATAGTAGTGCATGTCTATAATACTAAATCAATTCAGCAGTATTCAAGAATAGTTGAGTCACTTTAAGTAAGACTTATCTTTCTGCTATCCTACGGGCTTAGGCAGATACAATCCACTTAGAGTAAATCCTCCAATCCTAAGAGTGCTATAATGAGGGACTTAAATCCATAGTTTGAGTGAAATAAAAATTGCCAATCGGTGATGCCTTATATCGAAGAATGCTTTGTTAGTGGTAGCCTCAAACAAACTAAGTATTGTAAGTTACCCTCATTATGACACTAAGTATGCTTGTAGTTTAGGTATTTAACAGTTTAGTTTGAGTGATATAAAAATTGTCAATGGGTGATGCCTCCTATCAAAGAATGCTTTGACAGGTGTGGCTTTAAATAAACTAAGTATTAAATCCACCTTTTATAGAAACATACTAAATATGCGTATACAACCTTTCCAATTGATGATTTTAAGTACGATCTCAAGTAAAACAAATTTATTAGAATTAAAACTAGGAGTTAGAATCCATTTAGATGAATTCTGCATAATGGAGACATTTGATTCATTATTAGGCATGAACTGGTTGAGCCTACAACAACAGGCCTATCAGCCCTGCTCGTGTTTATACTCTAGCTCCAATTGAGGCTACTGAGGATAACCATGTGGTGCCAGGTATACGCTTTTAAACCCCTCTATTTTTATAGTTACTACTTGCATAATATAGTGACTTATTATTGTATCTGTAAATAGGTTCAATTTATGTAAATAACAAACCTTGTAATATATTATTCGACACTGGAGCTAGTCATTCATTTGTTTTTAATAATTGGGCAAGGTCACTCAACCTATCTCTATATCGCCTAGCCAATCCTTTAAGCGTTGGGTTACCTTTTGGAGCCCAAATCCCAGCTCATCAATTTTATAAAATACTAATTCCCGTTGAGGATAAAGAATTTGAAGCCAAGCTAGTAGTCCTTCCTATAGCCAACTTTAATGTGATATTAGGCATGAACTGGTTGAGCCAACATAATGCCATTATCAACTACATGAAGAAGAAAATCACCTTAGGTAGTGGTAGTTATGCCAAATCCTTTGTCGATAACCTTAGCACACGAGCTTCATTAATTAAAGCTATAGAAGCGAAAAGGTTAGTTAAGAAAGGTTGTGATGCCTACCTAGTAATAATACTATGTGAAATGAAGGATAATGTTTCCATAACTAAAAAACCCTATCATTTATGAATTTCTTGATGTCTTCCCTGAATACTACTCGGCCTTCTACCCACTCAGGAAGTGGAGTTTTCAATAGACATAATTCCTGAAACCTAACCCATATCCAAAGCCCCTTATCATATGGTGCCCAAGGAATTGTAAGAGCTGAATAAATAGTTGCATGAACTACTAGAGAAGGCTCTCATTATGTAGCGCCCCGCCCCATTGCCGTGTGCAAAAGATAGGTATAATCAGATCGGCGGTGGAGCGGCGCGCCGCTCGGGGAGGAATATCCTGTCTCCCCGTATAGCTGAAATAAAACCCCTCTGAAGGGCTACTAACTCAATCTCAAGGAGGGTTGAGAGCTAATACTTAAGATAAGAGTAGTATCCTTATCCTAAGTACTAGACTGATACATACATTGGATTTGAAACACACATAAGGAATCTAATGTATGTATAAGATATCAACATTTTTAGTATACTGATCACATCACAATACTAAGTATAAGTAGTATATAAAAAAGTGCAGAAGCTAAGCAAACATCCAGAAACATTCATCATAGAAGCTGTATGAAAACATTCGTCTCAGAAAAGAAAAGAAAATACATCCAGAATTATTACAACATTTTACTGAAACAGACATAAAAGCTAGTACTGAACTGAACTAAGCGAAAGGTAAAGTTGAAGAAGAGTCCTCTAGTGCTCCACTGGCTCCTCCTGAATCTCCTGGGTGTCCACCTGACCTGGCTCAATATAATGCTCAAGATCTATAAATTGCCGGATCTCAAAAGTACATCATGTTAGATAATAAGTCTAACACATCTAGACTAATCTAAACAGTTCTAGTTATTCATTTAACATTTACATAATGTAATTAAATCTATAGTAATACTATAAAGATAGCTGAAAGTATAAAATTGTATAAAATTGTACAAACTGAAGCAAAGTAAAATAAAATTGAACTATAAACTAAATACTGAAGGTAGACCAAAAATAGTAATGGATTTGAAAATTGAGTAATGATTTGTAAATCTATGTTGTATATCACTGAAACTATGCATCTGAATATGCCACAATAATGTATGCTACTAATATGTAACCAAATAATCACTAAACTGCTATGAGTAGTACGGTCTAATGTATACATACATCCAGTTGGAAATACCATTTACTGTGATGCTGATACATCATGAAATTCCCTAGTCAATGTATGTAACATTCTGTAACTCATAAATCATCACCGATACTCATACATCATGCTTATGTTCATGCTCATGCTTTTAAACTACAAGAGGTAAATAAAAAAAAAATCTAAAAAATGCTTGAAATCCGATAATAAATTCAATGTCTCCATTATGCAGAATCCTGCTAAACGGATTCTGACTACTAGGTTCTAGTTCGATAATTAGTTAAAGTTGAGAGTTTACTTAAAATCATGAGTTGGAAAGGTTGTATACACATGGTTGTATGTTTCCAAGAGAGGTGGATTTAACCCTTAGCTTGTTTAAAACTGCACTTATCGAAGTGCAAATACGATAGGAGGCAGAACCCGATCACAATTTATATATCAAGCTAAGTTATTAAATGACCTAATTACAAGTATACTTAGTGGTCTACGAAAAGTGACTTAAGATACTTAGTTTGCTTAAACTGCACTTATCGAAGCGCACTACGATAGGAGGCAGAACACGGTTGCAGTTTACGTCTCAAACTAAGGAGCTTGTTCACTAATTATAATACTCTTATTCTTGAAAGATTTACTCTAACAGGACTATATTCATCTAATCCCTCAGGATAACACCTGGTCATAAGTTCACATTGGAGTGAATCAACCAATCCTGAATATTACTGAAATAATCCAGTACTATGGGTATACTCCACTACACCAACCAATAACCTGGGTTCAAATAATTCTATTTAATTAACAAGGATTTATCAAGACTATTAATTCTTATGCTAAATAGGTAAGTCCTATACAAGGCTCCAAGAAGAGGGTGATCAAGGATCACTAAATATGGGTTATACCACAAGAAAAAGTGTCATTGTAATATCTTAAGTGATTTCTACCATGAGGGGATAAAATCAACTTCTAGGGTTAAGGGATCATCTAAGCTTCTACCTCAATGAGTTATACAAAATTCCCCTACCTCAATGTATATTTAAATTTAGGTATTTAAAATATTTCAGAGGCCATTATATGCTAAGATACTTAAGATCTCAAACCCTTAATTCTAAAGCTAACATATTAGGTTCTATTTAATAGTTAGGTTTAGAATGATCAGATCAAATGATTAAGTCATCTGATCATATCCTATTCTAAGATTATGGGATTTAAATCAAGGATGTTATTAGAGTCAGATCAATTATTAAATCAATTTAGTTCTATTATCTTTTATGCTAGTAGTCTTATTTAGGAGAAAATCAATGATCTAAAGTTTAGATTCAGATTAATCAATCATATAGATTTATCAATAATCTTAACATGTCTAATTCAAATGTTTAAGATCAATACCAAATTAGATACAGTATTGGAATAATGTCAATTTTCTCATCTTGTAATCAAGTCAATTTAATTAAGAATTTAAGAGTATGGATCTTAATTAACTAGATTAGGGTTTGACCCCTTACTCATGACCAATTAAGATCAAATGTTTATTTATAAATCAAATGTCAAATCAGTGAATTTGGGATGTATTATATGTGGCAATCTTAGACCTAGATCAAGTCTTAATAGCTTGATCAAAATTTTAAGACTTCTTAAGTTAATAATGATGATTAAGTTCTCCATTTTTTATTTATTTAATTTATACATCCTAAATTTACATACATGATTTTAATACATCTCCCTTACAGTTATGAATCATATTAATTGAAAAATTTAAGAAACCTGAAAGTAATTAGTGTTAATCAAATCCTAAATCAATCCAAAAGGATTAGCACATAACTATAACTCTAACCATCACAAATTCATACAATTTGGCTCATAAGTCTTATCTTATCATACAATTAATCAGAGATTAAGTTTGCTAAAATCTAATAATTACAAACCCAAATTTTCACAATTTATGGTTTAACAAAATTAGGGCATAAATTAAACTATAGAAATTAAAAAAATAAGTCACTCAGCATATTCATTGTACTCGATATAAGAAAACTAATGGCACCCTAATCATGCAATTTGGATAAGAAATGAGTCCTATGGGTTCAAACAAAGGTTTTTGACCTAACGGGCATTTTAGTAAATTATACCTAATGAAATCTAAATTTTTATGCAGTTTACTATTGGTTGTTGTTCAAGGATTCTATAGAGTCTAAGAACACTAAATGCTAAAGTCAAATAAATTAGTTATAGCCATTTCAATTTCGAAGAGAAATTTGGTAATTTTCTAAGCTAAGGGGGGTCAAAAAGCTAACTTTTTCATTTGATATTCAAATTCAGCAAACTTAGTGGCTATAGCTTCCTTATATCACACTTAGTACTTTAACTAAGAGTAGATCCAAATTATACTTCAATTGGTCAAGTTATGACCTAATTAAGGTTAAGGATATTTTGGTCATTTTCTAGTTTTTCTAGGGTTCAGAACCTAAATATTATTTTTGATTATTGTTGGCACGAAAATTCTAAGCTATCTAGCACTTTAAATTTTTGGATTTGGAGTATAAATGACTAAGATATGGTCAAATGAATTTTCTGGACGCTACGGCGCACTCTATGTCCCGACGGTGATTTCGCTTGTGCGAAAATCATGAAGGGTCACATTTTGAGCTCAAATACTCTCAATCCAAAGCATTTCACGAGCGGTGTCATATATCAATGGAAAGGTTTTTCCGATACCTTTCCATTGACACCAAAATTGGCACAACGGATCATCCTAGCTATATGAACAATGGTGATAAAGGCAGGGGTATGCAAAATGGACGAAAAATAGAGCATGACGTATATTACTTTGAAGAGCTATAATGGCTTCCATACTTAATCATGAATGTTTAAATATGCGAATAAGCATAATAGAGGAATAAAATGACCAAGTAAGAAGAACACTTGGGTACAAGGAGAGTAAACAAAAGGGTACCTTAGCCTTTGTGAGAGGAAGAAGAAACCTTTGTTTTCCTCAAGACCTTTGAGGGAGGGAAGCTCCTTCGTCAGCACCAAGCTCAACAATAAGGGAAATAGAGAGGAAGCTTTTAGCTTGGCAGCAAACAAAATAAGGAGGGCTGAGGTTTCTCTTTAAAGAAGAAGAAGGAAGGGGAAGGCCATAAACTAGGGAGTTATGAGGCAAGGGAAGGGGAATGGCCTTAGCCATCAAGCATTACAATCAAGAAGGGGGAGGAGAGGGATGGCCTCAGCTTTCATTGTGCAATAGAGAGGTAAGGGGTCAGCCGAATGAAGGGGGATGGCCAGCCAAAATTTAGGAGAGAGAAGGAAAGAGATAAAGCAAATTAAGGAATAATTAATTATTATTCATAATTTTTAATTTATTAAAAATTCAGATTAAATAAACATGTTCTGAAATATCCCAAAACTTCACCCCTAGCTAATTTTGGGGTGAGGAATTCAATGGTGAAGTCAAAATTCGATTCCGATAATTAATTAATTATTCCATTTTTCGGTGTATTTAATTATATTAAAATATTTGCAAAAATTCAACGAGTTCCAAACGCGTCCAAAACATCACCCCTAGCTAATTTGGGGGTGACGATCGCGATGAGAAAGTCGGATTTTGATTTTGAGGTCAAAATAAATACCTCAATTTTCTAATTAATTAAATATTAAAATAATCCAAATTTGGATTTAGTTCCGAATTGTGCCAAAGTTTAGGGATTGATTCTAATAGCTAGATGAAATTAACAGAATGATAATTAAGATATGATTAGACTTAAATTAAGCTGAGTAACACCCTTGGATTATTACACATTAGACCAAGCTCATCTCCTTAGAGAGCACCGGTACTGTTTGTAAAGAAGAAAGACGATTTGATGCGTATGTGTATCGACTACTGCGTGCTAAATAAAGTCACAATCAAGAACAAGTATATGTTGCCTCGTATTGATGAATTGTTCAATCGGGTGTTAGGAGCCAAAGTATTCTCAAAGATTGATCTGCGATATGGCTATCATTAATTGCAAATCAAGAACTAGGATATCGAGAAGACAGCCTTTAGGACTCATTATGGACACTACGATATCTTAGTAATATCATTTGGATTAACGAATGCACCGTTAATATTCATGGATCTAATGCAGCGCATCCTCAAACCCTACCTCGATAAATTTGTTATCATCTTCATCGATGACATTCTGATATATTCCAAGAACCAAAAGGAATATGAAGATCACTTAAGAATAGTGCTAGAAGGATTACGTGATCATGAGCATTATGCTAAGTATTCCAAATGAAAATTCTGGCTTGATTCAGTAACATTTCTGGGGCATGTTGTAGATGCCCAGGATATTAGGGTAGATCAGAATAAGGTCAGCGCTATACAAGAATGGATTCAACCCAAGTCAATAACTGACATCAGGAGTTTCTTGGGCTTAGCTAGTTACTATAGAAAGTTTGTGAAGGGATTTTTGCAGATAGCCTCCCCAATGACCAAGTTAACCCAGAAAGTTGTACCATTTGAATGGTCTCCAGCATGTTAAGAGGCATTTTAAGCATTGAAGAATGTACCATCCACTGCTCCAGTTCTAGTTCTTCCTAAGGAAGGTGTGAACTACCCAGTCTATACTGATGCTTCTGGTATAGGCTTGGGTGCTATGCTAATGCAAGAAGATAAGATCATTGCTTATGCTTCTGCCAGTTAAAGCCACATGAAATGAACTATCCTGTTCATGATCTTGAACTCGCCGCAGTCATTTTCTTTGAAAATATGGCATCACTATCTATATGGAGTTCAATGCTCTATCTTCACCAATCATTAGAGTCTAAAGTATATATTCATTTAGAGAGAGTTAATTATCAACAGAGAAGATGGCTAGAACTGATAAGCAATTATGACCTAGATATCCAGTATTATCTAGGAAAGGTGAATGTTGTAGCTGATGCACTTAGCCATCATGCTACTCTCAATTTCATTATTTCTGTGAGCTCGATAGAGGAAGAGTTCAGTAAATATTCGATGCATTCTAGCTGTGAAGAATAACTTAAGAGATTCTTTGAGCTCTATAGCCCAATTTAGGATTTAAATATAGAGAGTTGAGCATCTTTAAGTAGTGAATAAAGTTACATAAGTTTATATATGCTTATTTCTCATATCTATATTTGAGTCTACAATTTTGATGCATGTGAACCGAGAATAACTTTTTTATGAGCTCCACTGCTCACTCGTGACTTAAGCTAATAAACTCGACACAAACTAAGTTGTGAGTGATGTGACATAAACTCATAGAGCTTTGTTGCACATTTTCTTATAAAAGTCAAGAGTGGATTCATGTAAGCCATGAATAGATCAGGCTTTCATGATCACAACTAATATTATAAGAGTTTATAACTTAGATGTAATGATAATTATTATCATTAAATGATCACAAAATTACTTAGATGGTTAATGAGAACTCTAGTTAGTTCCATAGAGCACTAAGTAAGGTAGAATTACAAGTAACATAAAATTATTAATAATAGCCCTTTGATACATAAAATATTTAATGATATAAAGGATAATTGACAAACATTGGATTGAAGAAAATTCATGCATAGGACACTCAAATTATATGTTCAAAATCTAACTCTTCCCAATTTAGTCCAACTGATCAAAATAAACCTATTATCATAACTTAGTTAAATCATTAGAATAAATCACTGATTTAATATTAGAGATGAAGAAAGTACTGAGCAACTGCACACACTGTTCCCTGTGGGCATTAAACTTAGTAACTCACCATTTCTGTATCACTTGATGACCACACGCACTTGCGTAAGAGTACAAACGAAAATCTTTATTAAGAAAATTGTTTGTCAATAATAAAACAAACATTAACACAAGACATAAAATAAATTCAAAAAATGGACAAACTAGTAATTTTTATTTGGGCCTATCACAAAGTATCTGGCTCATCCAAGTAGCGCCCCATTCTTATTACTTACATTGATAGACACCAAGGTAATAGAAGAAGAAGATGTAAGAAGGTCAAAAGTAGGCATTATAAGTTCACATGGAGAATGTGGTCCAAAGGAAGTAGAAGGAATCAGATAGGGATTATGATCCAGCATAACATTTAGATCTGGAGTACTCTCTAAATGAGAAATAGAGGCCTTAATGATGGTAAGAATGCTTACAATGTTAGCATGTTGAAAAATTTTCTCAGAAGAATGTATAATAACAACAAAGGGGAAAGCACCATTTGTTTTCATGACGTGATAAATTGCAATTTGAACAATAATAGAATTTGGCTTTGAGGTCTCTTTAACTGACATTGTAAATACCTTTTAAGTAGTATTAAGTGAAACTCTTAAACACCAATACGCCTTTTCAGATAATTGTGGAGTTTCTGATAATAACTCCAAAGTTAAGTGTGCTTAGGTGAGAGCACTCTTAGGATGGGTGACCTACTAAAAAGTTATCTCTAAGGATAAAATTGTGAGGCCTATTAAACCAAAATAGATAATACCTTAGTGCTTAAGAGTGCAGGATATTAAAAATGATATCAGAGCAAGATATAGGGTGTTAGAAAATAGCTAAGTTTCATGTAAGACAAAGAATCACTTCATATGAGCAACCTCATAAATCCATAATGGTTACGATGCTATATGGTCATGAGTACCTCTTAAGCTTGCAAGGACCACCACTAGTCCTATCTGTGCAATAGATGGTTCTTTGATTAGTGTGTGGATATTGGTGATGATGTTAGTTACTTAAGTTGGGGAGATTGTAAAGACTCCATTAAGTAGTATTAAGCAGAACTCTTATACATTAAGGCACCTTTTGTAGATAATAGTGGAGTTCTTGATAAAAACTCCAAAATTAAACATGCTCAGGTGGGAGCACTCCCAGGATGGATGACTTGCTGGAAAGTTATATTCTAAGGATAAAATTGTGAGGCCCATCAAACCAAAGTAATAATATCTTGATGCTTAAGAGTTTGAGCTATTACAGACTTCTTCCCCAATTAAAAAAAGATGTTTCAAATAAAGTATTGCAAGCACTTATAAGATTCATAGACCTTAGGCACCCAATCCTATTCTACTTTTGAGTGATGCATTTTCTTGAGTGTGAACTTGCACAATGTTAGCAAGAGAAGAAGAAGGCTTATTCTCAACACAAATACAAGCAAATGTAAGTTTAGATTTACTGAAAGCTAATGAATTTTCATAATGAAAATCTCAACCGCACTAACAACCTTAGAAAATAACCAGCTTAGTCCATCAGTGAAGGAGGAATTCCAAAAATTGATCTATACATGCATTGAAGAGAAGGCCTTTCCTGAATGATGGAAATATTTAGACCATTGCTTAATTAATAAAGGACAATAAGAAAAGAACCACAGGCCTCCATTAAGGATTAGATTAGCATCATCTTTATAATATTGCTTAAGAAGATAGTGGTTATCATTAAGAGTATACAAAGACAGAGTTCATTTAATTTTTCATGCTTTATTCATTACGTCTAACAACACATTGTACAAGTGTTTATTCTCCCAAACTAAAACCAACAATATAGTTAACCAATTGCTTTTCAGCTTACATTATCTCATCATCAGAGATCATTGCAATGATGTTTGATGAAGAAAAATATACAAGAGAGACATTGCTTTGTTTTTATTTCGAACTAAAGAGAAAAGGGCTTTTCATGGTATACTAGTCGAGGGGGCAAAGCTTTGTGTAAAGAGGAAGAGATGAGGGAAGACCGAGAATACAAGGTTGGAATGACGTGGCCACACACGATGATGACCCCAATGGGGAGACGTCGAAGGAACTTGAAACCCTAATAAAGAGCTGTGAAACCCTTTATTTCTGGGGCAACCTTTCGTTTAAGCCTTATTTATCATATTATTGTTATTATTAAAAATATTATTACTACCATGAACAACAATTTCCATTTATTAAACGTTTAAGAGGATATAATGCAAAAAAGTTAGACTCTCATTTTGCTCCCAAAAAATATTGATGAGTATGACTTGTATTTGAAATATGTAACTTTTTTGTGGGGCTCACATGCAAAAATATATTCAATTCTTGTTTTCTTGTGAGAATTTTTTTCTTATATTTTTGGGAGCTATTTGAAAATTATTTTGGAGCCATATAGAGAACTCTACTTAAAAATATGAACCCTTAGGGTTCTGATTGATTGTCTTTGGCATGAAAGTAATGCTCATAATTGTAATTATTATTGCAAAAGTGAGTTTGTAATTACTTCTTACACTAAGCAGAAGCTTTGGATGATTACCGATGATTCGGTAGGGTTGAAGAATTATACCTTTGCAGTTTTTTCTCAGTATCAGGAATGGAAAGATTGGGTTTTATTTCAACCATGATTCCATTGTGCTCTCTATTTTCATTTGGGGCAGTGTCAGCTGCTGCTCTGTTACATGCCTTTTCTACCATCTCGATGTTTTATCTGCTATTATCTTCGATAATGCTGATTATTTTGGGATTTACCTTTTTTTGGTTTTTCTTTATGGAATGGTTTTTTCCTAGGGTTTATAATGTGTTTTTGTTTACACCTTTGACTTTTTTCGAGCTTCTTTATGTATTGACGTTGCGTTGTTCTTGATTGATCTTTACACTAGAGTTTTGTTCTTCTTTGTTTGTTTTAGCAGATGGGACTTCCTCCTACACTTGGCCTCTCAATAGATACACATATCAATACTACTAGATTAATGCTTTGACATGATCACAGATTCTAGGTCAACCATACTTGAAGAATCTGAGTCCTATTCTTTTTTTGAATTTTGATTATTTGCATATTTTCATGAGTCAACGTCAATTAGAAGACTATATCTTCATGAGTTCCAAAAACAAAAAATGTTTAAAAATAATTTTTAATAAATTTGGGATACATAGCAAAATTATAAAGGCAATGGAAGGCCGATCCTAATAATTAGTTTTTCAGTTGAATTTTCTACAATACTATCATATATATATATATTAAAATAAAAATGATATCATATATGTAAAATTATGATTGATACAACTAATTTTTTATTTGAATTAATGTGTAAAAAAAAATAAAAATTTTTTGATTTGTAATGTATATGCTTTTATATATATATATATATATTCTGTAAGGATATTATTTTTCTTAGGAGTTATCTTTTTCTCAGTCACCGTACGGAATTCATTGTGGAAAGGCTCGAAGTTTAACAAGATGCCCTATTATATATATATATATATAATTCTGTAAGGATATTATTTTTCTTAGGAGTTATCTTTTTCTCAGTCACCGTACGGAATCCATTGTGGAAAGGCTCGAAGTTTCAACGAGATGCCCAATCTGTGTCATTTGAGTTCACATTCGACAAAGCCAAAAAGGTCCAAAAAGTAATTTACAGATAAATCATGGAGGCCACAGCGTTAAAATTCCTAAATTCCCTAGTCCATTTATTCTAAAATAAAAATAGAAAATTGCTTAATTTAAATGCTTCACAGATCAAGAAGCTGCACCTAAAATGGCCTGATCCAGCTTATCTTATAGCCGGAGATCTCAAAAGGAGGGGACGACGCCGTAACCATGATCCGGCGACAGGAAAGCTGACGAGAAGATCCGGTCGACCTCCGCCTCGACCTCCGCCCTCTTGGCGAACCTCCCCTTTATTCTCGGCCTCGTCTCCGCGTACGCCTTCCTAGATGCGTACCTTATTGTCTTCTCGAACCTCCTATTCTTCCTCTTCTCCTTGTACCTCATCACCCTCGCCTCCCGATCAATCGCCAGCGCGGCCGCCGCCGGCGGCCTCCCGAATCCGTAGTACGACACATCGGCCATCGAGCTCCCTCCGCCGTCTGGCACCACTCCCACCTCCGACGATGAAATCTGCAGCCAAGATCCGTCGCTCAACAATTCGAATCCAAAAGCTAGCCCTAGGGATGTATCAATCTTACGCTGGGGCTGCCTGCATAGCTGCCGCAAGCCGATTTGTAGTTAGCGAAATCGAGCACAACGATCGGCGGGGCGGCAGGCACGACGCTGTCTGACTGGCACACCTGGGTGTCAACGGACGACGCATAGTCCAGATCCAGAAACGGGTCGACCTCGGAAAGGAAGCAGTTGTGAGATTCATCGGCGGAAGGGGGGTCGAAGAATGGTACGATGGGGACGCGGTGGTGGCGGCCAGCGAGGGAATTGGCGGAGTGGATGTCGGCATCGCAGGAGAGACAGAGGGCGGCGGCATCGGCCTTGCACGTGACGACAGCCGGTGAATGCTCGCAGACCTCGCAGAGCCAGACGCGCTCATGGGGGGCCCTGTTCGCCGCGCAGGCACCGCAGAGGAAAGCGGCATCGGGGTGGCCCTTGCACGCATCGCACGTGCGGGAGCAGAGGCCCCAGTAAGTCCCGCTGTCTGCAATTCCCATCCCTCTCTCTCTATCTTTCTAGCTAGCTGGCTGCCTGTTCTGATGCGTGAGGGGAGCATCAGCTGTGCTCTACTATAGCAATGATATAGTGATAAGGGCTGCGAGATCGATGAGTTATCCTCGTTGATCATAGATGGAACTGGATTATCAACGAATGGCAGGTTGACGCGTGGACGGCACTGCAACCACTGAATTGAATTCTTGTACAATAAATACACTAACAGCTTAATGTTTTCATTATTTATATGAAAAAAAAATAGATTACTACCGAATAATTCCCTACTTATAGATAATTAAGAATTGTATTTTAAAATATGAGTTTCTAATGGGCCTCATATACAAAAAAAAAAATGAATTTAATCCTAATTTTTTATGTGAAAAAAATATTTATAATTTTAGGTAACTATATGTATTGAATCTTTAAATATACATAAGAAGATAGTAGTATATTTTAGAGTAATTATTATAATTAACTTTTTTAAAAGAAGTTGAACTCTTGTCTTGGCATAATTCATATTGTCAAAGCAAAGAAATATATAATTATAAGAGATGGAAAAAATAAGAAATACACATCACAAATAGAAAGAAAATATATTGTCAATTAGTTCGACAAACAACAAATATATCTAGGAATTACAGCAAGAAAAAAATGAAAATTATCCGAGCAAATGTCCCGAGCCTCGTGGGAGCAATTGGAGGCACTTCATGCTGAAGGAACCAAGAGTCTCGACTTTGACAATGCAAACAGGTGCACCCATATTCTTAGGATTTAAATTCCAACGGCACAAATAATACAGTATAAGCTTCAAAGAATCAATATAGAGAAATCATAAAAGTTGCAGGACTCCCACACATCCTCCAATTGATTTATTCAGAGGGAGTTCAAAAAAGGCAAGAACAAAAATGGCACATTGAAAATTATATCACTGAAACCGATATAGCTCATATATAATAAAACCTTTCTATTATTGTACCAAGATCTCACATGAAAGCAGTAGAAGACTCAAAAGATTAAATATAGATAGTGAGACATAAGCCAACCTTCCATCATATGAATATCATAAGAAACAACCATAGTGTAAAAGAAAACATTCATTAAAACAATACATAGCCTGAAATTTAGCCACTAGAGAGAAAATAAGCTGAGCTGTCATTTAGTATCCCATAGAAATATACCAAACTACCACAGTGTAAGAACAAATTGAGCATATAAACTATTCTACGTACCATTCAAAAAAAGAGACTCAATCTGCAGCTACCTACAATCCAAAAAATCAATAAACTTCAAGCAGCCCAAATACTTGCAATCATAGCAAGCAGCAAAGAGCTACCTAGCAGTAAGTAGCCCAAATAATCAAAGTACCCAGTAGCAAGCAACCCAAATAATCAAAGCAAGCAGCTAAGAGCAACCTAACAGTAGAAAATATATAAAAATATAATGAAAGCAGTGTCTCGACAATGCATGTAGTAAAATGATAGAATTTAACATTTTTGACTCGGGGCTCAGTAAACACAATACTACTGCCAACCCAAGTATCTGAATAAGATTAAGCAGCATCTAAATAATATAGAGAAGGCTATACCAAACTAGACCAACCATCCATTATGAATGTAGTAATAGCCCTTCATAGCCAACTAGTAGGCCCATTATATTAAATTAAAATATTTTTAAGTGAAACATAGCCAGTTGCAATTTCCCAAAAACTTTAGATGCTCTTTTTTTTTGAAAAGTTGAATGCCAAAATGGCAAATAGAAGAAGCTTAGTATATGTCTCAAATTTTTTTATACATGCTTTACAAGATTCTACAATAGATGTATTCTATGAGATAATAAGAAGGTCCCCAAAAGGCTATGAGCATGCAAAAAATGTACAAGTGAAAAAAGTATGGTTCATGGATTCTTTCTCATCACTACATAAAGTATACACATGTTCACATCTCAACACTCTTTTATGAAGGATATATCTCTTCTTTAAGCGTCCATGCAAGCATTCCCAAATAAAATAAGGGTAATTAACCTTAAGTTTCTTAAACCAAACCTATTTGGACTAGCGAACCTTGGTAATGCCACATAATAAGAGAATTTGGTTGTTTCTAGAGCATTGCCCGCCAACACAAGCCTACCATTTCAAGATGTATTTTCATTAAAAAAATGTGTCAAGAAAATTTTTAAAGCTTTCTAATAATAGGAACATCAAGGACCACATGGGTTCCAAAAATTAAATCCCTTACAGCTCCACCAATAATTAAGAAGGGTATTATGAGAACTTATTCTCGAAAGGTAGCATGTTTACACGCCTTCTAGAAAACTAGTTCGTTTGCAAAACTCGGGTCCTTAGGAAGACCTACTTTGCTCCATTTAAAAATTTTAAGCTTTTTCTTATCGATAGTCCTATCAAAAGAAATTCTGGCACATGGAGTGCTAATATTTTTAATAAAATACATTGATAAATTAATAGCTTACCAATAAGTTATAAGATTCCACATTAATGACTTTAGTAATTGTAAATATTCCCTTAAAGAAAAAAAATTGTTTAACCACTTATTAAGCCATTTGCTAATTATTTTTACAAAAAACTCAGTAATCAACCACTTTAACTTTTTTTGAGGAGATTGGAACTCGTAAGTACTTAAATGGAATATTGATAATATTTTGCTCATTTACTAGTTTCTCACAATTAGAAATCCCTCTATAGAAAAAATATATGATTTATCTTTCTAATTTTAAGATTAGCATGATTTTTAAACTTTGTAAGCAGATCATTAAGATGCTAAATATGTTCGAGCATGCGCAGAAGCGATAGGACAGAATATCATTGATAGTTACCAAGCAATAAACAAAATATCTAAAGCACAAAAGAGAATAAAACCATAGTACAATCATAGCATAAACCACAAGTATCCAAACCCATGAAATTTTATATGGAAAACCTGATGATGGGAAAAACCACGAAGCCACACTACGCAAAAAATTTCACTATGAACAAAATGATTATATAGTTACAAAGAGCTTCACATTCACATGAACAAGAAGGATTTACCACTTACATAGTATCCCGATCAACTTCTACTATAGGAATCTTCAGCTCTAACTTTAGGTAGAAAGAGACCAACAATAGCCAAAATCTGATTTAGGGTTGATCTTACCTTAGGAAACATCTCAACATGTTTCCTTATATACCTAGGTTTTATATAAACCCCAAAAGACCCAAAATTCCCATCCAAAATACTTAGGATAGCACCTAGATTCAAAATAGAAACTTAGTGGGCATTATGGCATGCCGTATGTGGCGCCCCACCCCCCACTAATCCACAGGATTAGACTTAAGGGGAGGTGTGTCACTCTGGCAAATCTCTCAGTTATCATTAGATTAAGTGAAATCTACAATCCACATAATAAGGGAATGATGAGCTCAGAATGCATACATAATATCAGTCACTAAATGAAATACAAGTACAGAGTGCGGAAGCAAATAAAATAAATAGTACATCCACTTCACCATTATTTCAAATGGGAGATAAAATGATAATAGCTCAGAAATAATAGTACATAAAAGAAAACACAGCCACAAGTACTTGTATTATTATAACATTACTTAAAAGTTGAAATAAAATAAAAAGCATCACTCATCCTCACAAGTAAATAAAAGGATATAAACAATTTCAGCTCCACCCTACTGCTCCTCTTCAAGAAATGGTTCCTCCTCATGCACCAGGTCTTCAAACTGATCAGATTTTGACATTGTTAATTTGACAATCCCAGGGCCCTAGCTAAAAAAAAAAAAATCTTATTAGATAATTTTCTAACTACATTTTAGGCTGATAAAATTTTTATACATTTATTAATATCACCATTTTCTTAAACTTAAGCAAAACAAAGTAAAATAGGAGCAAGAAGCATACATTAGAAAGGGAAAAATCTACAAATAACAGCATTTATATGTTAAGTAATAGTGAGGTAAAAGACAAACCTCAAAAAGTAAACTAAAACCAGTCTAGGGAATACATATGAAAGCATGGTGAAAATACTGAAAGAAAATCTAACCTAAACATGCTGATGATCATATGAACTATGCAAATAAAAAATAACAAATATAATTATGATATTTATAGTAAGCAACAAAAGATCTAGCATCATATATATATATATATATATATATATATATATATATATATATATATATATAAGTGAGTAAAGTAGCAGATTGAAATAAAATTACAACTGAAAAGCTAAACTGAATCAAGAATTTAAAGTAAGTAAGACAATAAAAGTTGTGTAATAACTGCCATACAGATAAGGGTTAAATTTAGCATACTGAAATCAAAAAGATTCTTAGCATCAATAAGGAGGCTAAGATGACAAAATTTCATAGCGTCAACAAGGAGGCTAAGGCGATAATTAATTTCCTAGCATTAACAAGGAGGCTAGGGCTATATATACAACTGAACTGAGAGGCAGTATAAACACATGCAATTCATATTTTAGTTATTTACTTTACTTTTGTGGACAATTTCAGAAGTAGTTGGGGAGTCAATCATGTCTGCAAGACTATTCAGGTTCCAACTTAATAACACACTCCTCAATGAGTGATATTAAGTAATCATTATCTCACCTTCTCCCTGCCCATTAGGATACTATGCGCAAAAATCAACCTATAACTGAACCCAATGCAAAGTTATCCTAAATATTCTATATTTTCATTTCATGCAACAATGTTCTTGTATGACATGTTCAAGGAATAAGGAACAAAATTCAAGGAATGCGTAAGAAACAAAGTTCAATAGTGAGCAAGAGACTACTAAATATGGTGATATCATTTATTATCTAATTATTCATTCTACCTATTCCAAATTACACAACTTTAAAACACATCCTTATAAGTTAAAATAGATTAGAACTGATCAGGTTCTAATATAATTCAATCAGGTACGACTATGGATTAAGCAATAAATCATGACATCCTAATTGATGAATTTGGATATTCTATGCTAAGATCTGATCAAAATCTTACTAAGCTAGGGATTATGAATTAAATACCATGAGTTTGGGTTTAATCACATAATCTAAAGGTAAAGCTTAAGATTTATGTTTCAATTTAAATGTGAACTAATGATTAAGGTAAATCCTATTAAGCAGAGTCAAACTTGATAAGATGATTCTCTTATTCCTATCCTAAGGTTATAAGACAAAATAATCATAATTAAGTCATAAAATCTACAAACTAATAAAACTAAGATTTCATCGATTAAATAACCCTTTTTATTTAATGAATGAAATTTAACATAGGATTTATTCCTAATCTTAGGAAGGGGTCCTAATGTGAGGTATAGATCCTAATGAGATAACTTAGGGAAAGTTTAAGGAATTAAATTCAATTTGACTTCATTTACTGATTCTTATTCATTTGGATGGATTAAGGGTGTATTTTAACTAAGGGTGTATTACTCTTATGAAATTTAAGCCTAAAATTGGGACTTTTATCAATTTGCTCAAATTGTGAGTTTAATGACTTAAATTGATTCCAGATCAACTTTATTACTATTATTAATGATTTAATAGTTATTTCAGGGGTGAAGAGCACTTAACTTAAATTTTGGGTAAAATGACAATTTTGCCCCTACTTAAGGGTCCAAAAAGCTACTTTTTGATTTAGGGCTCCAAATTTGATTTTATTATCACCCAATGATTCCTTACTGCCTAACATAAAAGTAAACAATAAGTATACTCAATTTGGACAAGAATTAAGTCATATAGATCCAAACTAAGGATTTTGATATAAGGTGCAATTTAGTGATTTTCACTTAATAAAATCTAAGAATTTGTATAATTTATTGTTGCTTGCTGTTCAAGGATTCCATAGAGTCTAAAAACACTAAATTTTGATGCTAAATGGTTAAGTTATGAGTGCTTCAATTTCTAGGGGTAATTATGGAATTTTCTAAGGTTAGGAGGGGTCAAAAACTTAACTTTTCTATTTAATGTCCAAATTCAGCAAACTCAGTGGCTATAACTTCCCTATAATATACTGAGTACTTTAACTAGGAGTAAACCCAAATTAGACCTCAATTGGTCAAGTTATGACCTAACTAGAGTTAAGAGTATTTTTGTCAAATTAGGGTTTTTAGGGTTCAACACCTAAATTTTATTTCAGTTTATTGTTGACACTAAAATTTGAAGCCAGATAGCACTGTGAATTTCCTGATTTGGAGTATAATTGACTAAGATATGGCCAAATCAAGATCTAGGGCTTAAGGGTCATTAGGATAAGTACCTAAAAGTCATTAGCCACCCTAATGATCAAATGACAAAACTAATACTATCAAAGTAATTTTTGATGTTCTCCTGATTATTTTAAGACCCATATTAGCTAGGTATGGGTGACTAGGTATAAAGTTATGAGGGTTTAAAGTTTTAATACAATTGAGAGGATGTCCTAATATGTCATTATATTAAATAGGGGTCCTATGGGAAAATTAATACTACCATAATGTTCCTCTCATATTTCTGAGCAAAATGAGATATATATTTGTTATATTTGGATTATTGGTTAATTAGTTATGAGCCTCTAAAGTTCCAGTGATTTAATTAATTCAATTCCCTCAAATTGAATTAATTAACTTTATTATTTTAATTACAAATTAACAGTACTATTTTAATTAATTTATTAATCTGCAGGATATGACACAGGCGAGTCCCACACAAGATGGCGCACTGTAATGGCCTGACGCGTGGCCAGGTGGGCCCCAGCAGCTCTAGATAGAGGAAATAGCGGTGGGACGCACACGCTATGTGTCAACACAACAGTGGACACGAGATGGAGGTGGAACCCACTACCACTGCCTCGTATTGACTGCGGGCCCCATAGGACAGACGCTCGCATACGTCGACCCGCTCGGGTCCATCGCGGGCCCGGCCAGACCCGGCCCGACTCGAGCCAACCCCGTCCTTTCGCCCAGCACCCGAGACAGGAGGCGCAGGCCCGCACGGTCGAGGGTAGGTCTCGGCGAGAGCTACCCAACTGGACCCCATCCGACCCCAGAGGTGGTCAGAGTAACCCGCAGTGGTGAACCCTAACAGCTAGGTCAACTAACGCGAGTGATAACAGTTTCTACTGTGGACTCTTACGCGAATTAGTTCGACTGGAGCATCGATTGATCGATTGGATCCGTTCATTCGATAATCACACGCATGAATAACACTACGGAATTGAAATGTAGCGAATGAATGAAGATTGGGGGAATTAGGAGTACTTGAAGTTTGATGGCAGAGAAGTGTTAGGGCTAGAGGATGATAGCCTGAGCTTGAGAAGTCCCAAATTGCACAACTAGCATCTCTAAGGGAAACTAAGGTCCTTAATGGCTTTATCGACGGAGGATACGAGGTCGGAACAGGCCCTGGTTGGGCAAGTGGGGCAGTGCACTGTCGTGTTACTTGCGGGCGATACCCGCAAGGAAGATGCAACGCGACCAGTTGATCTGTTTGGATCGAACGGATGACGCGGAACAGATCCAATCCGTTTAGGTTAACGGGCTGGCTTGATAACACGTTGGGTCTGACCCATTAAGAAATGGTGAATTCGACCTGTTAAGCGCTTAATTAATTTATATAAATTAAATAATTAAATTTTAATTTCTAATAACTAATTTTTATTATTTATTTGACTTCCAAAAACTTTCCAAATATTCACTCCTAGCTAATTAAGGGGTGAGGAATGCAACAGTGATGTCGGATTTTCATTTCGACAAATATTTTATTTTCACAATTTTCGATGTATTTAAATATTATTAAAATATTTGACGAAATTTTGAAGACTTCCAATTGCCATTAAAACATCACCCCTAACTAATTTGGGGGCAATTGCAAAGTTCAATTTTTTATATGAGGTCAATTCATATAGGTGAAATTTTAGGGTTTCTAGATTTCCCAAAAAATCAGGATTTGACATAGTTGACTCCTAATTTGTATTAGGTCTTGATGGTGAACTCCTAATGACTTAATTAATAGACTAAAATGAGAATCATGACTTAAATTAGTCCTAATTGACTAGGTAACAACTTGAGTTATTATAGAGTCCCCCACTTAATAACGATGTCGTCCTCGGCATCACTCAAGTGAAAAACAAATTGAATTAAAATATTAAGGAACTAAGGAGGATACCTATATTCTCAAAAAGTCTAAGATGCTTGGCTCTCATATCAAATTCTTTCTCCCAAGTGGCTTCAGCAAATAAGCAGTTCTTCCACTGCACCTTAACTATTAGGATGGAATGGCTTCTTAGCTTCTTTGGGTCTCTCCCCAAAATTCTTATAGGTTCTTCAAGGAATAATAAATCTGGTTGGATTTATATTGGAAGAATAGAGACTAGGTGGTGAGGTTCTCTTAGGCACTTTTGGAGGGAAAACACGTGGAACACATTGTGTACAGTAGAAAAATCTTAAGGCAGCTCTAACTTGTAAGCTGCTGACCCAATCCATTTTATGATCTTTAAATAGTCCAACATATTTGGGGCTGAGTTTTCCAGTGACTCCAAAACAATAGATACCCTTCATAGGACTAAGTTTTAAATATACCAGATCTCCCTCCTGGAACTCAAGAGGGCGACGACGAACGTCATGGTACTTACTCTGCCTATCTTGAGCAGTCTTAATCCTTTGCTGAATTAGTCTAACTTTCTTATTTGTTTCTTCCACTAACTCGGAGCCATATAATTGAACATCTCTTGTTTTTGACCATGCTATCGAAGTGGAGCATTTTCTATCATATAAGGCTTCATACAGAGCCATCTTGATGCTCAACTGAAAGCTCTTATTATAAGCAAATTTTACTAAAAGGATGTGATCTTCCCAAGAGCTTGAGAAATCCAACATGCAGAAACGGAGAAGAACTTCCAGAACCTGGTTTACCCTTTTTATTTGGCCATCCGTATGTGGGTGAAAAGCCATGCTCATTGCTAAAGTAGTGCTTAAATCCTGATGCACAGCCTGCCAAAATTTGGAAGTAAAATGACTATCTTTTTGATATACAATTTTGCTTGCTTCTCAATGGGGTTAGTTTGTTGAATTGGACTGAAATGCACCAATTTAGTGAGATGGTCGATGATAACCTAAACTGCATCAGCACCTGATCTTGCATAAGGCAAACCCATGACAAAATCCATAGATATATCCGACCATTTCCATTTTAGAATTTCTAATGATGCAGCAAACCACCTAGTTTCTGATGTTCTGCTTTGACTAAGCAGCACACATGGCATTTTGCGACAAAATCTACTACACTCCGTTTCATTCCTAGCCACATAAATGACTATTTCAGATCTTGATACATTTTAGAACTCCCAGGCGAACTCTATATCCAGAGTTGTGGCCTTCCACTAAGATCTCATTGTGCATGAATTTTGGAATCCAGAGACGATTGTCCATGTAAATAGCACCCTTCTGGAAGTTCAACTCAGGATGACGACCAATTTTAATTGCAACTTTAAAGTTCAAGTAGTTCTCATCTTTGGTTTGGGTTATATAAACATCTCGGTGAAAGGTAGACTCCATATTGCTCATAGTAATCATTTCACATAGCATGTCGCCACACAGTGATTTGATATTCATTTTACAAAACTCTTCCTCCAATGGGCTTTCTGATATGATGGTGTTGAGGGTAGCATGATGACTTAGAGCATCAGCTACAATATTCGCTTTTCCTGGATGGTATTAAATATCGAGGTCATAATCACTAATTAACTCCAACCACCTTCTTTGCCTACAGTTCAGCTCTCTCTGGGTGAATATATATTTGAGACTCTGGTGATCGGTGAAGATTGAGCATTGAATTCCATAGAGGTAGTGACGCAAAATATTTAGAGCGAACACTACAGCGGCTAACTCAAGGTTATGAACAACATAGTTTCTTTCATGGGTATTTAATTGGCGGGAAGCATAGGCGATGACTTTCCCTTCTTGCATCAACACAGCTCCCAAGCCTAAACCGGAAGAATCGATGTAGACTTGATAGTTCAACCCTACTTTAGGAAGAACCAGAATGGGAGCGGAGGAGAGTGCATTCTTCATTGCTTGGAATGCTTCTTCGTAAGCTAGAGACCACTCGAATGGAACCGCCTTCTGGGTTAATTTGGTTAGTGGAGAGGCTATTTGGGAAAAGCCCTTCACAAACTTTCTATAATAACCGGTGAAACCCTAGAAGCTTCTTATAGATATCACTATCTTTGGTTGGATCCATTTTTGTATAGCACTGACCTTATTTTGGTCCACTTGGATTCCTTGCGCATCAACTACATGGCTAAGAAAAGCAACGGAATCAATACAAAACTCGTGCTTTGAGTACTTGGCAAATAACTGGTGATTACGCAGCTCTTCTAGTATTATCCTCAGATGGTCTTCATGCTCCTTCTTGGTTTTAGAATATATAAGAATATCATTAATAAAGATGATGATGAACTTGTCAAGATAGGGTTTAAGCACATGTTGTATTGGATCCATAATGATTGATGGTGCATTTGTGAGCCCAAATGACATTACGAGGAATTCGTAATGTCCATCCGAGTTTGGAATGCTGTGTTCTTGATGTCCTCATCTTTGACTCACAACTGATGATAACTAGAATGCAAATTGATCTTTGAAAATACTTTAGCTCCTACTAGCTGATCAAATAGATCATCAATCCTCGGTAACAGATACTTGTTCTTAATCGTTACTTTATTAAGCTCTCTATATTCAATGCACATGTGCATCGAACCATCCTTCTTTTTAATGAATAGCACTGGTGCACCCCAATGAGACGAACTAGGTCGAATAAGACCTTTCTCAAGCAGTTCTTGGAGTTGACTGTGTAACTCTTGTAATTTCTTGAGCGCCATGTGATATGGAGCTTTGGATATGGGTTGAGTTTTTGGGATAACTTCTATCGTGAATTCCACCTCTCTAACTGGCTGAAGGCCTGGAAGGGCTTCAGGAAAGGCATCAGGGAAGTCACTAATGATTTTGTTCTCATTTATTGGTATAGCTTTTTTCTTTTCACCCAGTATCGTCACTAGGTAGGCATCACAACCTTTCTTTACTAACCTTTCTGCTTCTAAGGCATTGATTAATGATGCATGTGTACTGGACTTTCCAACAAATGACTTGGCTTGGGCACCACAACCTAATATGATCTTCTTCTTCGACTATTAATAGTTGCACCGTGATGGCTTAACCATTTCAACCTTAAGAACACATCAAAGTTGGCTATATAAAGGATCACTAGTTTGGCTTCAAATTCACTATCACCAATGAGGATTTACACTTTATAGAATTATTGGGCTGGCATATGGGCTCCCGATGGTAACCTACTCTTAAAGGGTTGGCTAAGTGGTAAAGAGGTAGATTAAGAGACTTTGACCAGCTTTCAGAAATGAAAGAGTGGTTGGCCCCGATATCAAACAAAATTCTACAAGGTATGTTATTCATATTGATGGAACCTAGTGACAAATATGATGATTACTAATTATTTTAAGCATGAAATTCTAAAAAAGTAAACTAAGTCAGAAGTGTGTAACTGAGATTTTTACCCTCCGCAGCCTCCAGAGGTGTGAGGTTGTACACTCTCGCAGTACTGGTAAGACGGTTATTATATTCCTGCTGCTGTGGCAGTCTTAGAATGTTTGAGCATGGCACTATGGCTGTCTCACATTTTGAAATCTGAGACAAAGGTTGGGATGCTGCTGCTGCTGGAGGGTTCTTCCGATAGAAGTCAAACATGGGTCGACGCTTGGTGTTATCAATTTGATCACCGTCGATGGTTCTATCATATGGCACTGGGTGAAGCTATGACCGGGCCTCCCACAAGTGTAGCAGATGCGCTGCCCGTGATAACATCTTCCATAAGGATGCAGCTTAGTACAATCTTTAAAAGGATCTGCTGCAGCATCGAGTTGATAAACCCTAGCCCTATTAGGGTTATCTAGGTGATATGAAGTGGACCCAACTCTTCTCTTGGCTTCTTCAACTTGATGTTGTTTGACAACTTTAGCAGTTTCCAAGAGCTCACTGTAATTGGTCATATGGAAGAGCACCACTTGGCCCTTGATAGAGGCACGTATACCGCTTTGGAACCGATGACAACGGTCTTCCTCTATTGGAACCAAGTTCATGGACAATCTTGTGAGGCATCGAAATTCAGCATCATATGCCGCTACAGTACAGCTCCCCTGTTGTAACTTCAGGAATTCATCTGCCATGCCACGACGAGCGGATAAGGGAATGAATTCAGCGCAGAATAGTTCTTCAAATTCATCACAGGAAATTTTGTTGAGGCCTGTATCTACAAATTGGGTACTTCTGACATGATTCCATCAGTATTATTCTTCATTTTGCAGCATATGGCTCACCAGTCTGATCACCTCCGTCTCGGGACACTTTATTCTAGTTAAGTTATTTTTAACTATCTTTAACCAATTCGCCATGTCAGTAGCTGATAAGCTTCCATCAGAAGTGGGGGTCCTGAGTCTAAGGAAACTATGGAGGAATCCATCTGCAGACTGAACGTGGTGCTGAAAAGATTAGTAATTTTTTGAGGCTCCATCCCTTGGACGAGGACGGTTCTGTGCCATTTGTGCGTTCATCATTCACTCCATTCTCTTGCCTTACTTGGCTTGAGAGTCAATCATTATTTGCATTGTCTCGAGCAGAGCAATTACTTCGACAGAGGAGCTGCCAAATGCAGCAGGAGGGGGAGTTTGTGCAAGATTCATGTTTTTGCAAGAGTCTGAATTAAAAACAAGACATTCTCAAAAAAACAAGAAAGTGGTCGATTATAATATTTCATCTCTTTTACTAATCAAAATAAAGATGAGAGTACATCACAGATGAGGTAGAGAAAAGGCAGTAATTGAAACATAAGGCCTAATCTATATATTCTTATGAGAAGGCCTGATAGAAGTCAGCGTAGGTGATCTCTCAGTGTAGACAAGCTGATCCATACGTGAACACCCACTCCATGTGTGCCCATCATAACTCGGTGTAGTCCTGGAGTAGGATATCAATAAGGCAGAGTCGAATATGATCCGAATATCCTAGGATATTGAACATCTTGGTTACTTGTCGTAGCCATTCTCTTGCTAGGATGGGGAAGTCTAAACCCTGAAAAATGGTGTACTCCAATATTTTCTCTAAAACCCTGGCACTTGCTAGGGAAACGCCTTGGACTTCCCTTCCATATTGTTTTGCTAGATAAATGTCAAATTCCCACCTTTCCTCAAAGTGCTTGAGGTAATCGAGTATAGGCATGGCTGAGTAATAATATTCCTAGATATTCAAATCAAGTGATCGTTTTGTTAGGTTGAGTATTTTATCTTACTTATAGATGCATTTTCATTTCTATGCCTATTACTATGAGCTCATGATCATGGTACCTTGGATTTGATTCTAATATCTACTTAGTGACTGATTGGTAGAAGAACAATCCATAAGGTAGAGAGGAATGCAAATTTCAATCTGATACCTTATGATGTTCTCTGATACTAACTGTGGTGCCCCGCCCCCCTCTAATCCACATGATTAGACTTAAGAGGAGGTGTGCCACTCTGGAAAATCTCTCACTTATTATTGGATTATGTGAAATCCACAATCCACATAATAAGGGAAAGATGAGCTGAAAATGCATACATAATATTAGTCACTAAATGAAATACAAGTACAGAGTGCGGAAGCAAATAAAATAAATAGTACTCTACTTCACCATAATTTCAAATATGAAATAAAATGACAATAGCTCAGAAATAATGGTACAAAAAAGAAAATACAGCTACAAGTACCTGTATTATTACAACATTACTTAAAATTTAAAATGAAATAAAAAGCATCACTTGTCCTCACAAGTAAATAAATGGATCAAAACAACTTCAACTCCACCCTACTGCTCTTCTTCAAGAAATGGCTCCTTCTCATGCTTCAAGTCTTCAAACTGATTATATTCTGACATTGTTGGTTTCACAATGCAAGGGCCCTAGCCAAAAAAAAAAAATCTTATTAAGTAATTATCTAAATATATTTTAGGTTGATAAAATTTTTATACATTTATTAATATCACTATTTTCTTAAACTTATGCAAAAGAAAGTAAAATAGGAGCAACAAGCATATGATAGAAAGGAGAAAAGCTATAAATAACAACATTTATAACTTAAGCAATAGTGAGGTAAAAGACACCTCAATAAGTAAACTAAAACAAGGCTAAGCAATACATAAGAAAGTATAGTGAAAATATTGAAAGAAAATCTAAGCTAAACATGCTCATGATCATATGAACTATGCAAATCAAAAATTATAAATCTAACAGTAATATGTATAGTAAGCAACAAAAGATATAGCATCATATATATATATATATATACATAAGAAAGTGAGCAAAGTAGTGAATTGAAATAAAAGTATAACTGAAAAACATAACTGAATCAGAAATTTGATGTAAGTAAAATAATAAAATTGTGTAATAATTGCCATACAACTAAGGGCTAAATCTAGCCTACTAAAATCAAAATGATTCTTAGCATCAACAAGGAGTCTAAGGTGATAAAATTTTCTATCATCAACAAGGAGGCTAAGATGACAAATAATTTCCTAGTGTCAACAAGGAGGCTAGGGCTATATATACAATTGAATCGAGAGGCAGTATAAACACATGTAATTCATGTTTTAGTTATTTACTTTACTTATGTGGAAAGTTTCAGAAGTATATGAGGAGTCAAGCATGTTTATAAGATTATTTGGGTTCCAACTTAACAACACACTCATCAATGAGTGATGTTAAGTAGTCCATATCTCACCTTCCCATTGCCCATTGGGGTACTATGCACAAAAATCAACCCATAACTGAACCCATTGCAAGGTTATCCTAAATATTCCATATTTTCATTTCATACAACAATGTTCTTGTATGACATGTTCAAGGAATAAGGCACAAAATTCAAAGAATACGTAAACAACAAAGTTCAATAGTGAGCAAGAGACTACTTAGAAAATTTCAAGCCCAAAATTGGGATTTTTATCAATTTGCTCAAATTATGAGTTTTATGACTTAAATTGATTCCAAATCAACTTTATTACTGTTATTAATGATTTAATAGTTATTTCAGAGGTTAAGAGAACTTAACTTGAATTGTGGACAAAATGATCAATTTGCGCCTACTTAAGGGTCCAAAAAGCTACTTTTTGATTTAGAGCTCTAAATTGGATTTTCTTATCACCAAATAATTCCTTACTATTTAACATGAAGGTAGATAGTAAGTACACTCAATTTAGATAAGAATTGACTCATATAGATCCAAACTAAGGATTTTGACCTAAGAGAAAATTTAGTAATTTTCACCAAATGAAATTTAAAAATATGCACAATTTATTATTACTTGCTGTTCAAGAATAGAGTCCAAAAATACTAAATTCTGATGCTAAATGAGTATGTTATGAGTGCTTCAATTTCTAGGGGTAATTATGGAATTTTTTAAGGTTTAGAGAGGTCAAAAACCGAATTTTTCCATTTGATGTTTAAATTTAGTAAATTCAGTGGCTATAGCTTCCCTATAACATACTGAGTACTTTAATTAGGAGTAGACTTAAATTGGACCTCAATTGGTTAAGTGATGACCTCACTAGGGTTGGGGTTATTTTAGACAACTTAAGGTTTCTAGGGTTCAAAACCTAAATTTTATTTCAGCTTATTGTTGGCACTAAAATTATAAGCTAGACATAGTTAGCTCGCACGACTGATCAGGGAATGAAATAGGTGAGGATTGAGCCATGAATCACCAGAGGATTGCCGACATCGCCTCTAGTTTGAGTTTCATCCAAATTGTGAATTATCATTGTTTGGATTGAACTGGATCAATTCAAATTGATCATAAGAATCCTATAGACTTAGGAAGAGAATCCAAGCATCATAGAACTACTCTAGCTACACTAATCAAGAGGTTGGGCCCACACTATTCAACTAGGAAGAAGGTTGTACCTAAAACTTGAATTGAAGGCATAGCCGAGCAAGATTGGAGGTTGTTGGACTTCCAGAGGTCCGCAGCAGCTTAGCAGGGGTCTGAACACTAGACCAAACCCTCTATCAGCGGTTCGCAGTAGCTGGACATTGCCGGGATCACTGAGAGCTCTAGGAGATTTAATTGGGAAATTAAAGGGTCTCTAAGTAAGTATAGAGACTCATTGTGATATCCCAGGGGTATTTATAGGCAGTGGAAAGGCTCTTGACTACTACCATGGCTCAGGTTCATGGCAATGGCTCGGGCTGAAGGAGAGGAATGGTTTAATCGATTGAGGTCATAGTGGGGAGTTCACTACCAGCAAACCATTGGGCTTGAGGGCAGAAGAGGAAGCCCAAGCTATCCCCGTACTACCACGAGGTCTGCTGCAGGTTGGTCTGTCGGGAGGGGGGGGGACCAGGCATGCGAGCGGGGAGTTGGAGTAGACGATCAACAGTGCTAGGTTTGTACGAGGCCATTTGATTATGGAGCTGTTGGGTCTAGACGGTTCCTAATGTGCTACTTAACCTATTAAACACGGAGAGGGCATCTGTTGTTGGATGCAAGGGTCGATCAGATGGCTAGGATTAGATCTATGCACAGTTAGTGTATGTCATTGGATGGACTGCACTAAGATGCGTGCATGAGCGATCATTTGTGGGAGAATACGTACTGCTGTCAGAACCCCGCAGCAGATCTGCAGTAGTCCCAACAACAAATCCCACAGATAAAAAAAATTAATATATATTTATTTAAATAATTTTAATTCTTTTAATTAATTAAATATTAATCATAATAAATTTTAAATCTAATTTAGGGCCAGATGAGCTCCAAAAATTCCCTAAAAAATTCATTATTAAATAATTAGGATACAAGAAATTCAAAAATAAAATCAAATTTTGATTTGGAGTTTAAATTAATTTAGCTAATTTTCAGGATACTAAAATAAGCAAATTAGCCCAAATGCTCAAATTAGCTCTGATTAGTTTCAAACTTTTATGGTTACATTTAAATGACCCATTAAATCTAATGGAATGAAAATTAGCATTTGATTAGGCTTGTATTTAGCTAGAGTACAACTAGGGTAATTATAAATAATGATAATACACTATTATTATTTTGCAACATATTATTATTATATGTATATATATATATATATATATATATATTAAAGTTAGTATTATTATTATTTAAAATAATAAAGATGTTATTATTAATATTATTATTATAGTTGTTATATAAGAAAGAGAAATGCTAAATTCAAAAGGAAAATGAGAGAATGAAGAAAATTTATTTCTCTCTTATATAACTATTATAAATATTATTTTGTTTTGCAATTATAATTCATTTTCTTATAAATAGTTATCATTATTAAATAAATTAACAATTAAGTTTTCGAATAATTACTTATCAAGTACAAAAATGTCGAGATACTTCACTTTTGGCTTTCTAATTCACGCGCTAAGGAAAGGTACCAGATAATTTTTATTACTCATATTTAATATGCTTTTGCGCTCGACATCACACAAATTTGATAAAAGAGTTTTTTAAAGGTCACATAAAATGATATATGAAAAAGTTTGGATAACTGGTAGTAGAGTTCATTATTGATATATTTTTAGTCTGATCATACAATTTCTAGGACAAGGCTATTCGACAATAAGAGACATAATCATCATATACTGATAAGCCTTTGAGGGGGTAAATATAGAAGGAAGATGAAAGATGTAGTACAAAATTGAACCCCACTGTTCCTCGATTTATTAATTGTCGCATAAAATCATATTTTGCACCATCTATATTTAGTTTTGTGGCACCAATTATTTTTATGCTAAAATTTAAGTGCAATTGAAACAAGTTTGCAGGTATAAATTTTATACTACTTTTTATTTCCTAATAAATTATTACTTATTTTACTTATTATTTAACAATTATAAAATTAACATTTGTTAGTACTTAGTCTTACAACTAACTTGTATTCAAATGCCAGCACTTTTTAAACATGCCCAGATCATGAGCACATCTTAGAGGAAAGGCGCTTAAGATCAAGCAGTGCTAATACTACTAGCTACTGATTTACTATTTTTTATTATATTAAAGTTTGTAACTTTTTGTTTTATTTAAATCTTTGTGATCAAAATTTTGTGATAATTATAAATTAATGAATAAATTCATTATGTTTGATGCATACATATTGTATCTCTTAAATCACTCAATATGATTTTGCGGCTAAAGAACTATCCCAAAAGCTGATGCTAGATTAGATCCCGCTAACCCTGCATCAGGTCCACATAGTTGGTATCAGAGCATGATTTAGTGTAAACTGAATATATATAATATGTAAATATTAAATCATAATTCATGTAAAGATGATAGAAAAATAACATAAACCTATGTAAGTCAAGCTTTAAACCTTTGGGCAAAAAGATGAATTCAAATAAAGGATTTATGAGCACCCCAATAGAAACCCTAAACAAGGATCCAATAATAATGGAGGTTCTAGAAAATGCCAATGACCGCTTCATGGAAGCCGTTCAAGAGCTCCTAGCTAACCAAAATAAAGCAACTTTATCAAATTCTGTTCAATCACCCAAAGAGCATCATTTTGATAGAATTCTCCAATTATTTCTCAAATTAAATCCACAAGTATTCCATGAGACAACTTGCCTTATGGAGTAAGAAGAATGGCTAAGAGATATAGAGAAGACACTAGAAAGTATGAAGTGTCCAACAAAAAGGCGGTGCAAGTGACTACCTACCTATTTAAAGGTGAAGCTAATCAATGGTGGGAGTCTATCATCATCACTAATTTCACTAGTATATAATTGGAGAACATAAGTTGGGGAGCATTCTTAGAAGCATTATGAGCCAAATATGTCTCACAAGTTTCTCAAAATATTATGGTGAACCAATTCATAAAATTGGTTTAGGGTGGCAACTCTGTGGCCAATTATGAGGTCGAGTTCAAGAAAATGTCAAGATACGCTCATAACTTGATAAGCATAGAGAAAGTAAGGTGAAATAATTTTTTGTTAGGAATAAAAGACACCCTTCGATGGAGTCTGCTTTCATTTAGGCATACTCATTTATTTGAACTTCTAGAATGTGCATTAATCATGGAACATGAAGAAAATATCACACTTTCTAATCAAACAGGACAATGGAAGAGGTAGGATCATCCCACAGAGGACCAAAGGACTTTTAAAAGACAATGACCCAACCCATATGCTAAAATTTTCTAGCTAACTTTTGAGAACATCGGTCAAGGAAGAAAAGAAGATTGTTGGAGATCCTATCTATACTACAAGTGCTACCATAATGGTAAAAGGTGTTTTTTGTGTGGCAAGCCAGGCCACAAAATTCAGGAATATCGATCTGTGAAAATGATAGACGGTGTGATAATTAAAAGAGACATTAACACACCAATTGCTCAAGCCTCATTCCGTGACCCAATAAGGGAAGCTGCCCCAAAATCCATCAACTCCCCAAGGTCACCAACTGCACCGACACCCAATCAAAGGAGAGAAACCCACAATTCGTAATGCTGTTCCAGCATGGATTTGCATGCTCACTCAAGTTTTAGCACTTGGAGACAATGACATAGTATTAGGTTTTAATCTCTTTCATAATTAAGTTTTATTTGAGTGATTTCAAGAATGATATCATTTTTAAGTATGGGAGTCAGTAGCGACCCAAATTGTTAGAATACAATTTATGACTAAACCAAATTCAAAAGATAGGATCCTGAGCAACTTCAAAATTAGGACAAACTAAAAATATTGTTGTATATAGTTTATTTGTATAATTGTAATGCTTAAGTTTGAGATCAATCTAGATAATAAATACTCTTGAATTATTTAAGTTTAGTAAATTAGAAAAATAATATATAAGTTCAAATTTAGCAATTTTGGTATTGTTAGATTAAGAATATTATAAAAATGCTACACAAAAAGTTTTATCGTATTTGGAGGTTTGATATGACCATAATAATTTTTGAATTTTTTATCCTCAAATAAATATAAAATAAAATATTACTATAAATCAAGAAATTTTGGTACGAGTATGTTCCTCTTATCAAGATGCACCTCTGTGTCAATTTTTGATATTTTATTGAAAATAATGATGGAGAGAGAAAGAAGAGAGAGAAAGTGGAGAGAGAAGGAGGAGGAGAGCTAAATTGTACACTACAAGCATTTAAGAGAAAGAGAAGCCAAATTTATCACATTAGAATAATGGAGGAGAGAGAAATTTTTTAAAAAATTCTTCTTATATATACCCCTCCCCCTCCCCCCTCATCCTCCCACTACTCCCCTCTCATCCCCCACTCTTCACCCCTTATCCCCCACTCCTCCCCACTCCTCTTCTCTCCCCATTTCCCCGTATTCTTCCTCACCCACCATCGGTTTCCCCTGTCGACTTCTAGTAAAGCCTCATCAATAGTAAGAAATAAGAAATAGATGAAAATTTTTCTATTCTTTTCATTTCATTTCTTCTTTTTTTATTAATAATAATAATACTATTATTATTATTATTATTATAATTATTATTATTATTATTATTATTATTATTATTATTATTTCTATTTATATTACCTTTATTTCTGTCTTTCTCTTTCTTTCAATATATATATATATATATATATATTTGTTACTATTATTATTCATAATTTTTGTAATTGTTATTTCAATCATTTTCTATTTATATATATATATATATATATATAAGTATAATTATTATTATTATTCCTAATTTTTATAATTTTTATTTCTATCATTTTCTTAGTTTATATATATATGTATATATATATATATATATATATATATATATTATTCTGAATTTCTGTAATTTTCACTTCAGTCAATTGTTTATGTATGTATGTATATATATATATATAATATTAATACTATTATTATAATTAGTATCATTATTATATTTAATAATGATAATATCAAAACTAGTATTATTTTATAACATATATATATAAATATATATAATATTAATACTGTTATTATAATTAGTATCATTATTATGTTTAATAATGATAATATCAAAACTATAATTATTTTACAACATATTATTAATATATATATATATATTATAGGGTTGGTATTATCATTATTAAAAATAATAAAGATAATATTAGTAATATCATTATTATAGTTATTATATAAGAAAGATAAATGATAAATCAAAAGGAAAATGAGAGAATGAAGAAAGCTTATTTAAATGTTATATAATTATTATAAATATTATTTTGTTTTTAATTAGAATTCATTTTATTATAAATAATTACAATTATTAAATAAATTAATTATTAAATTTTTGAGTAATTGCTTATCGAGGCTAAATCGTGCATATACTTAACTTTTGACATTCTGATTCATGCACAAAGAAAAGGTACAATATGTTTTTTATTACTCTTGTTTAGTATGCTTTTGCGCTCAGCATCGCACAAATTTAATAAAAGTGTATTTTAAAAGTTACATAAAATGATATTTAAAAAAGTTTGGATAACTCAGTAGCAGAGTTCGTTGTTGATATATTTTTAGTTTGATCAGACAACTACTAGGACGGGGCTGTCTGACAACAAGAGCCATAAGGAGCCTATACTGATAAACTTTTGAGAGTGTAGGTATAAAAAGAAGATGAGAGATGTAACACAAAATTGAACCCCAAAGTTCCTCAATTTTGTACTTTCCTAACACAATCATATTTTGTGCCAAATATCAAATGCTTAAGTTTTATATTTATTTTGTGACAACAATTATTTTTATGCTAAAGTTTTAGTATAATTGAAATAGGTTTGTAGGGATAATTTTATATAGCTTTTTATTTTTTATCAAATTATTACTTATTTTGCTTATTATTTAATAATTATAAAATTGACATGTATCAGTACTTAGTTTCACAACTGACTAGTATATAGATACCTACACTTTTGAAATGTGCCTAGATCAGGAGCTCATCCTAGAAAAAATACATTAAGAATTAAGCAATGCTGATACTGCTACCTGTTGATTTACTATTTTTGATTTTATTTAAAGTTTGTAAATTTTTTTCTTATTTAGACCTTTGAAATCAAAATTTTATAGTATTTCTAAATTAATGAATAAACGAGTTATGTTTGATGCCTACATATTTTGTTTTTTAAATCGCTCAATATGATTATGCAGCTGTTGACAACCCCAAAAATCGGTGCTAGATTAACTCCTGCTAACCTGGCATCGTGACCCCACAATTAGCACCTCCATAATGATCTAAATGATTTCTACATCCTAATAAAATATTTCTCTAGTGATGCTTAATTAAAACATAACATATCATAGAAAAAAAATATGATAATAGAATTTTGAAATACATAAAATCTAAAGATCTCACAATTTAATTGAAAAAATATGAGTAACCATCCATAAGAATTGCAAAGAGATAGAGAAAAAGTGACTAACAGTGTATAAGGTCATTGAAGGAGGAGAAAAAAACATTTAAAAGCACCATTACTAATTATAGAAAAATGCACATTCTACCCATTTGCAAAAGAGAACATGCACTCCTTTTTGTCTGATTTTCTTATAATGAATATAGCTGCAGTAACCTTCAAATCTTGTATAATAGCCCAAGATCTTAAGCACCATGTTTGTAGCACCCCGATCCTTAGGTTCACAATCATTAGGCTAAGGAGTGGAGTGTCACTCTAGAAAATCCCTCACTTATCGTTGGATTAGGTAAGGTCCAAAATCCAATAATAGGGGAAGGATGTGCACATAATATTTATGAAAATTAGTCACTAAATCTATATATTCATACAGAGTGCAGGAGAAATAAGAAGTAAGGATTACATCCATTCACCATACATCAGCCATGAAATAAAATGAAAAAGTTCAGAAAATAAGAATGTGTAGAAAGTAAATATAGCCACGAGTACATGTATTATTACATCATTTAATTAAAGTTTAAAAGACTGAAAATAATAATATCACTTGTCCTCATAATAAAGAAAAAAGTAACTAGAGGTCTCCTGCACCAGGCTGCTGCACCTCCTCTAAATAAGGCTCCTTTTCAGGCACTAGCTCCTCAAACTGAACAGGATATGACATTGTCGGTTTCACAATGCCAGGTCCCCAACGAATAAAAGAAAAATATAATTAGAAAAATTGTCTAAGTACATTTTAGGCAAGTAATTTATTAAGCATTCGTTAATATCACCATTTAACTCTAAACCAAATGAGACATCTATCTAGCATGGGAGCAAGTAAGCATACAATGGGATGAGGATAAGTTATAAATGTAATATTTATAACTAAGTAAGAACTGAGGTAAAAGCACACCTCAAGTAAACTAAATAAGGTAGGGCATATATATGTAATATAGTAAGTAAAAATACTAAAAAGAAAAGTCTAACATTAACATGTTGATGATCATATGATATATACTAATTTAAAATATAAATCTGAAAATAGTACATATAATAAGCAGTAAAGTCTAGCATCCTATATATGTATCTACTCAAGTAAGTGGGTAACATAGGAAAAATACAGCTAACCAAAATAAAATGCATCAACATAATAAATACTAATCTGAAAAACTGTAAAGAATGTACAAACTATCATATGAGAAATAATTGGCCAATCTGGCCTAATATATTCCTGAAGTTTTTATGGGCTAGCGCGAACATAATATCACAATATAGTACAATATAACTAAAGATGCAGATAATACTATACAGATATATTTTAGTTATTTTACTTTTATTTTAGTGGATAGTTTCAGAAACAGCTAAGAAGTCAAGCACGTCTGCAAGACTGAACGGGTCCTAAGCTTAACACACTCTCCTCAATGAGTGATGTTAAGCATCCTAATCTCTCCTTACCCCTATCCATTGGAGTAATGTGCACCATAATCCACCATATAATAAACCCAAATGCAAATATTTTCCTAATATTCTAAGTTTTTATTTTTCATACAATAATATTTTTCTTATATGACATGTTCAAAGAAAATAAGCACAAAGTTCAAAAAATGCGTAGCACAAAATCAAGTAGTAAGTAAGGGACTCTACTAAACATGGTGATATCATTTATTGTCTAATTTAAACATTCTAACTATTCGAAGTTACACAAGTTCAGGATCTCCAATTCCTACTAATGAGTGTAACTTAGAAGGACGTCCTTATAGGTTACAAAATATTAGGACTATCTAGGTTCTAATATGATTAAATCAATATCGACTATAAGAAATTATCACGACCTAGTTTATGAGTTTAGACATTCTAAACTAAAAGCTGTCCAAAATCTACCAAGCTAGAGATTATGGATTAAATACTACGAGATTGGGCTTAATCACATAATCCTAAGGGTAAGACTTAAGATCTATGTGAACTAATGATTGAGGTAAATCATATTAAGTAAATCAGACTTAATAGGATGAATCTCCTATCCTAAATCTAATGTTAAAAGGCAAAATAATCCAAATAAGTTCTAAAATCTAGAAACTAATAAAACCAAGAATTCATTCATTGAATAACTCTATTATTTAATGAATGAAATCTAACCTAATATTTAATCCTATTCTTAAGGAACTGATCCTAAGGTGAAGTGAGGATTCCTAATGATAAGACTTGGAAAATTTCTAATAATTAATTGAATTTCTTCACACTTGCTGATTTTATTTAGTTAGGGAGGTTAGAGATGGATTTTAGCTAAGACATCTTAACCTTACTTAGGGATTTTCAAACTTAAAATTGAGATGTTTTACAAATTATCTCAATTGAAGGATTTATGACTTAAATTAATCCTAAATCAGTTCTATTACTAATTTTAATAATTTTAAAGGGTATTTTAAGGGTTAAGGATATTTAACCTAAAATTTAGGCAAAATAACCATTTTGCTCCTACTTAAGGGTCCAAAATGCTACTTTTTGATTAAGGGCTCCAAATTGAATTTTCTTATTGTCAAATAATTTCTTACTGTCTAACATAAAAATAGATAATAAGTGCACCAAATCTGGATAAAAAATGATTCATATGGGTCCAAACTAAGATTGTTGACCTAAAGAACATTTTAGTAAATTACACCTAATGAAATCTAAACTTTTATGCAGTTTACTATTGTTTGCTATTCAAAGATTCTATAGAGTTCAAGAACACTAAATTTTGAAGTTTAATGAATTAGTTATAGCAATTTCAATTTCCAATGACAATTTGGTAATTTTCTAAGCTAGGGGCCAAAAAGCTAATTTTTTCATTTGATGTCCAAAATCAGCAAACTCAGTGGCTATAGCTTTCCTATGTTACACTGAGTACTTTAACTAGGAGTAGACCCAAATTTGACTTCGATTGGTCAAGTTATGACCTAATTAAGGTTAGGGGTATTTTGGTTATTTCTAATTTTTCTAGGGTTTAGAACCTAAATATTATTTTAGATTATTGTTGGTACTAAAATTATAAGCTATCTAACACTTTAAATGTTTGGATTTGGAGTCTAAATAACTAAGATATGGTCAAATGAATTTTCTAGACGCTACAACGCGTTGTAGCGTCCGACGGTGATTTCGTCTGTGTGAAAACCGTGAAAGGTCACATTTCAAGATTAAATACTCTCAATCCAGAGCATTCCATGAGTGGTGCCATATATCAATGGAAAAGTTTTTCCTATACCTTTCCATTGACACCAAAATTGGCATGAACAGATCATCCTAGCTATATGAACAATGGTGATATATGCAGGGGTGTGCAGAATGGACGAAAAACAGAGCACGAGGTTTACTGCTTTGAAGAACTGTAATGGCTTCCATACTTAATCATGGATGTCTAAAGATGAGAATAAGCATAATAGAGGAATTAAATGACCAAGTAAGGAGAACAAATGGGTACTTTAGCCTTTAGAAGAGGAAGAAGGAACATTGGAAAGCTTGGAGAAGGAACTTCTTCTTCTTCTTCTTCTTTAGCACTAAGCTCAACAATGGGGGGAAGGGTGGAAGCTTGGGAACTTTATCTTGACAGCCAAAAATAGAGAGGAAGAGCTGAGCTTCTATTTATAGGAGTAGTAGGAAGGGGGAAAGCTATCATGAGCTAGGAGGGAGGGAATGAAGAGGGATGGCATAGCCATCAAACCTTGCCATTAAAGAGGGGGGAAGGAAGAGGGATGACCATATCCATTAAAGCTTTCAATTAATGAGGGAGAAGGAGATGGGTCAACCGAAAGTGGAGGTAAGGGCCAGCTGAATGGAATATCCAACTAGAAGAGAGAAATAAAGAAAAAGAAAAAAAAATGTAATTAGGAATAAATAACTATTTATTACTTTTATTAATTAAAAATTCCAATTTTAGAAACGAGTTCCAAAAATTCCCAAAAATTCACCTCAAGCTAATTTGGGGGTGATGATCGCAACGGCGAAGTCGGATTTCGATTCCGACGATTATTTAATTATTCTATTTTTCGGGGTATTTAATTATATTAAAATATTTGCGAAAATCCGACGACTTCTAAATGCGTCCCAAACATCACCCCTAGCTAATTTGGGGGTGATCGGAGAAGTCAGATTTTGATTTTGAGGTCAAAATAAATATCTCAATTTTCTAATTAATTTAAATATATTAAAATATTCAAGAAAATTCAACGACTTTTGAAAAATCCTGAAATTTCACCCTTGGCTAATCCAAAGTTGAGGATCACAACAGAAAAGTCAGATTTTAATTCTGATGAGTATTTAATTTTTCAATTTTTGGGGTATTAAATATTATTAAAATATTCGTCGAAATTTTGATGACTTCCGATTGACTCGAAAATATTACCCATAGCTAATTTGGAGTTAATGAGCACAATGGCGAAGTTCAATTTTTGATCTGAGGTCAATTTATATTGGTCACTTTCCAGAGTTTCTGGATTTCCCAAAAATCAGAACTTGATCTATTTGACTCCTGATTTGGACTAGGTCTTAGTGAATGACTCCTAATGACTTGATTAACACTTTAGGATCAAGATTAAGATGGAGATTAATCTTAATTTACAAGGGTAACAACTTGGGTTATTACAAAGGTATTGTCACTTTGGCTTGATAAGCCTTATAACTTTATCATCTCAAGATAACTTTGCAGTAGATCACCCTTCTAGTAGTGCTCCTACCTAAGCACGCTTAAATTTGGAGTTCTTAATAGAAACTCCACCATTATTATTAAAAATACTTCAATATTTAAGAGTTCAATTTAATTCTATTTTAAGAGGGTATCCACAATATACCCAACATAAATACTTGACATCCTTGTCAGTATTTACACACTGATCTAAGAATTATTCATCTTATAGGTAAGACTATAGGGGACCCATACATACTCGACAGGTACCCCCAACTGTTTAGTGCCTTAACCCATCATGAGCTATAAATGTCTCTCACATGAAGTGATACTCTTCCTTATATGACACTTAGCTCATATATGGCACCCAATGGCCTTCTCTGATAATATTTGTAATAACCAAAACTCTTAAGCACCCAGGTATTTTTCACTTTGGCTTAATAAACCTAACAATTTTGTCATCTCAAGATAACTTCCAAGCAGGTCACCCATTATCATGGTGCTCCAATCTGGTCATGCTTAACTTCAGAGTTCTTTTCAAGAATTTCACCATTATTTAAAAATGTGTCTCAATTATTTCATCTTAACTCTAATTAAGAGGGTCTTCACACCTTGTCATCAAACTTGACATTCACCAAGATCAACTAGCTCATGATGACGTTGAAGTAGTCCACATGCTCTATCACTGAGTTATGGTCCCCCATGTTCATGTAAGATAATTTTTTTAATCAGGAACACTTTGTTTGACACCAACAGTTTTTTATACATCCTCGTCAAGGAGTCCACCAGGTCTATGATGGGTTTCTCATTTACAATATTAAATGTCATGGATAAAGTCAAGAATAGCTAGATCAAGCCTAGGTATGTTCTATCAAGCACTCGCCAATCCTCGTCGCTCATCTCTTGCAACTTCTTAGCAATACCTTACAACGAAAGGTATAATTTTTTCTAGTATAGTAAATCTTCAATTTACATTTTTTAGAACACAAAGTTCATTTCGTTGAACTTCACCATGCTATATTTCATCTTAATCACTATTTCTCCCACTTGAATGAGGCGTGATTTTCTCTCATTCTAAGTGTTGGGAATATGAGCACTCTCTACATGAGAAAGTAGTGAAAACTTTGAGGGTTCTTCTAGCTTTATAATCTTTGATAGTACAAGAAAAAAGACATCAAAAATAATAAAACAAAATATAGGGTGTTCAGAGCATACAAAACCTTTTACATAAGAAACCCCAAGAACATTGGAAAATCATGGAGTCATACCATGAATATTTGACTTTGATTAAGAGGAAGATACAATAGAGATCTCACTCTTATTATGAGCTTCCTAGTCATTCTCATAAATTCCTTCTCCTTCTTTCTAATAGCTCATATCCACCACTGAGCGTTTAACCACCAGCACTTACACAGCACATCACTTACTTCATAAACCTTAACATAATTAGGTATTTATAGACCTCATAATAGCCTCCAAACCCTCCATTTAGCCCAAGGAGTCCTTGGGTGATTGTCGCATGTTAAGCATTTATATTCAGAATAAGCCATGTGTTCAATTTCTTTACTTTATATGTCAAATTGGTTATAGGAATCAAGATTCAGCGTCTGGCACCCAGGTGTTGGGACTTTAGTTGATAGGAAAATGCACAAGGCACAAAGACGCACATAAACGCTCAAACTATTGTATTGGAATCCTTCTAGATCGGCTTGCTAACACATGGGTACGCTTAAGAGTCCAAGTTTCTGTCTGGCCCCGATGTTTAAGTAAGTGTCGATGCAAGGGCATGCCTAAGAACCCAAGCTTATGTCTCCGCAGATAAATCCAATACCACCAGTGCTTGGGCGCGCATAAGCTCCCAATCCTTTCAGTTATGTCGACTCCAGGAAGATCTTTACCAGCACTTGGGTACACCGAAGCGCCTGAGCTCCTATCACTGTAAGTTCATGAGCAAACTTCTCTGTGTTGTGGCGCGCCCAAGCACCCGAACTTCTGTTGCTGGAATTTTTCGCTCAAACGTCGACTCCACTATCAAGTTCAGTTCCTAGAGCACCCTTTAGGCTTACTTGAAATAATCACGTCCAGCTCACACCCGATTGATTCATGGCTAACCCGAAGACACTCCAAGCTTATCCATGGTCCACTCCAAGACCTTTTGATTGAACTTGATATTGCCACTTCTATTCTCGCTCGTAATGACTCCTTTAAAGTTGTAGCAATGGGCACCCAATTAGTTCACATCATTTTGAGCTTCACACGAGTCTCCACAAATATAACATTCTCCTGTAATGAAACTAACATTTATTGTCTCCTAGAATATTTGTGAACTTCACTCTGAGGTGAGAGTTGTTGATCTCAAGCATATGATGAGAGTAGTTTCAATAAGAAGATATTGAAAGATTGGAACCTAATTCAAGATAGATGGTAATTTTGATGAAGTTTTTGCTAGTAAATGGTGATCGCAACAACTTTCATTGTTCTGCTGGGGGCATACTGGTGAAGTAATCCCGAACAAGCCTACTTCACTCTGCTTCTCATTCATGCTCAATTGATTCATGGTATTGTTATAATTTCTCAATATGAAATATTAAATTTTTATTATGATTTTGTTATAGTACTAATAACAAATCAAATTAATTGAAAATAAATATTTTTAATAGTTGGATAGTATCTTTATTTTCATATAGTTTTATGAACTATGTTATACTTATACCATCATATACACAATAAAATGAAGATAATATATCAAACATATAAGTAAATGAAAAATATTACTTGGCTTTCAAATATTTTCTAAAAAGTATGGATGACTAGAATTAAGAGTTTAAAATATGTATTTTTATATGCCCCACAAGTAAAAATGGAGTGAATGATAATTTTTTATTCCACTTAGCTCTATAAATTCTAATCATCTATATTATTTGGGAGATATATATAAATAGAGAAATACTATTTAGACCCGCTGATATGGCTCCCAAAAAACTCATCTAATAGAATTTTGACATTATTTTATTAATATATATTTATTTAAATTAAAATAATACAAATATTAATTTTAATATTTGTATTAAAATAATCTCCAAATTTATTGAATAACTTTTTAGGTGCTATTTTATTAAATAGCTTAAATATATGTTCAGTTTCTTCGCTATTTTATTTACCTTGGATAATTTGAAGGCTGGGACTATTCAATTGATTCGACTCAGCTGAGAAGTGTGGGAGGTTGGATGGATGGATGGATGTGGAAGGATTGGGAATCGGACGGTCAATGCCAGCGGAAGAAGTAGTGGGAGCACGCGGAGGATTGATTTAGCTGTCATGGTGTACGGAAAGTGGTCCTGCATGAAAGTGCGGTTTTGACTTGCTCTAACGAGGTGGAAAGGGACGGACAGGTGGCTTGTTTGACGAGCATATAAGTTAATATAAGTTAAGGAAAATACTATAATATTCTAATAAATATCTCTCAAATACTTCACAATCATTATTATATTTAAAATAATTATTAATATATTTAAAATTAGTAATTAACTCATAATAAATAAGATTTATTATTATAATCATAATTAAAAATTCATTAATAACTTAAAAAAAAATACTAGCATTTTCCATAAGTTAATTATTTTGGACATCAGGAAGCTTAGCAAAATAATTAATACTTCTCAACTCTAATTATAATCCAAATGTATTAAGAATAAATAATTGAGTTTTGAAGTTTTTTTCTTATAACAACGTAGCCAAAAATGAAAATGTCAAAAATATATAACTATCATATTCATATATATAATATATAGATATAATTTCATATAAATCTTTCCCGCCACAATTTAATATAAATAAAATATAAAAAGAAGAGAATAATATTCATTTATGAGTTACAAAAGTTTCTTAGTATGCCTAATTATTTATAATATATAACTTATAAATGTTGTTTGGTTTTTGAACATAATAGCTTAGGGTATAAATGGATTGGTCAATGTGATTGTTTTAATTTAATGAGTGTATTACTTTTATATTTTATATTAAAAATATTCGAGATAACGACCCTTCTATCAATAATGAGAGCATCAATTCAAAATTTTAATGATTTAATCAAAGTTGAATTGATTACTCTTTTCATAATGATGTATCTCTCATTATAACATTTGAATATTTATATTGAACTGTAACAAACCAAACTCTTAAGCACCAATATATTGTCAGCTTTGACCTTAAATGCGTCACGATTTTGCTCTTAGAAGATAACTTTCCAGCAGATCACCCATCCTGGGAGTGTTCCCCCCTGAGCACGTTTTAACTTTGGAGTTCTTATCAGTAACTCCACCGTTATCTGAAAAAGATTCTCGATGTTTAAGAGTTTTACCTATTACTACTTAAGTGTGTCTTTACAATATCCCCAACTTAAGTAACTAACATCCTCATCAGTAGCCACACATAGATCCAAGAACCATCCATTGAGTAGATAGGACTAGAGATGGCCCCTTCATGCTCAAGACATACCCACAATCATGTAGTACATTAACGATCATGGGTTTAAGAGGCTGCTCACATGAAGTAGTACTTTGCTTTGTATGGCATTTAGCTCTCATCTGACACCTTATGGCCAGCTCTGATACTATTTGTAATAGTCCAAACTCTTAAGCACCAAGGTATTGTCCGCTTTGGCCTGAAAGGCCTCACAGTTTTGCTCTTAAGAGATAACTTTTCAGCAGATCACCCATTTTGAGAGTGTTCCCACCTAAGCACACTTTAACTTTGGAGTTTTTATTAGGAACTCCACCATTATCTAAAAAGATGATTCAATATTTAAGATATTACTACTTAAGTGTCTCTTTACAATATCCCCAACTTAGGTAACTGACGTCCTTGTCAGTATCCACACATAGATCCAAGAACCATCCAATAAGTAGATAGGATTAGAGGTTGCCCCTATAATAATAGTATGGGAAGTATCATTAGTTTTAGAGCAAGGTATGAAATGGGTAATCTTAGAAAATCTATCAACAACCACAAATATGTTATCATGACCACGAGCTATTCGAGGTAACCCAAGAACAAAATTCATTGATAAATCTTTCCAAGGACTATGAGGAACAGGCAATGTCGTGTATTGCCCATATTTTTGTTTAGTAGCTTTAGCCTGTTTGCAAGTTAAACATTGAGCTACTAGTTTTTGAATATCTTTTTTTAGGAAAGGCTAATAAAATATATTATTTTTCAAGCATATTGTTTTATCGTTTCCAAAATTGCCAACAATTCCTTCTAAGTGTAGTTCAAAAATCAAAAACTCCATAAGAGAAGAACTAAGAATGCGAAGTTGCTTTCCTCATTAATGATACCCATTAATCACAAAATATGCTACATTTTAGATTAGAGGTTTGTCCAAGTGCTCCATGTAAATTAGATGAAAGTCTGGGCACACTGGGTACTCATCTCAAATTTGTTGAAATCCAGGAATTTTGAATTCTATATAGGAGATGGTTATTGCCACCCTTGATAATGTGTCAGTAAGTTTGTTTGTAATTCATGGTTTATGTTTAAGGACAAATAAATAGTCTTGGAGAAACTCAACCCATTTGGCATGTCTATGTTTTATCTTTTGTTGAGTATCAATAAATTTAAGGGCATGATGGTCTGAGTTAAGAACAAAGTCATTGTGTAAGATATAGTGTCTCCAATACTTTAAAGACTGAATGACAACAAAAAATTCTCTATCATAGGTTGAGTATCATTACTTTGCATCAATCAACTTCTCACTAAAGAAGCAATAGGATGATTTTCTTAACTTAAAACTCCTCCAACTCCAATTCCAGATGCATCGCAAGTTACTTTAAAGGTTTTAGAAAAATTAGGGAGTCGAAGGAATGGAGCTATTGTCATTAAAACTTTAATTTGATCTAAAGCTTTTTGAGCAGTTGGGGTCCAACAAAACTTGTATAACTTCTTACTTCAATAAAATTTTTAGGAGTTGGCCACTCCATAATTATAACAACGGTTGTTACCCAGCTTGATTTTATCATAATCGTATCGTAATCACTATTCCATTAAGTTCATCTAGTCATTAGAACCAAACCTTGAAGGTTTGGAGCAATTCGGAGCTAAATCCAATATTTTGGATTATTTTAATATTTAATTAATTCAAAAATTGAGGTATTTATTTTGACCTTGAAATCGAAATCTGACTTCGCCGTTGCGATCGTCACCCCCAAATTAGCTAAGGGTGATGTTTTGGATGCGTTTGAAGTCGTCGAATTTTCGCGAATATTTTAACGTAATTAAATACGTCGAAAAATATGAAATTAAATAATCGTCAAAATCAAATTCTGACTTCGCTGTTGAATTCCTCACCCCCAAATTAGCTAGGGATGAATTTTTGGGAATTTTCGGAGCACATTTCAAAAATTAGAATTTTTAAATAGTTCGGGAAAATAAATATGCAATTAGGCGATCATTGAGACCCTTATTTATAATTTCCCCAATCTTTTTCCAAATTTTTCGGCTGGCCACCTCCTTCTTTCGGCTGAGCCATGCTTCCCTCTTCTCTCTCCCATACTTGATGGGAGAGAGCTTTCCTCCCCCTCACCTAGGCTCCCTAGCCAATAATGGAGCCTCCCTCCCCCTCATCTCCTTTAACTAGGGGCTCAAACCCCTCTTCTCTCCTCTTGCTGCCATCTAGAGCTCCCCACCTTCCTCCATTCCTCCTCCCTTACTGAAAGAAGAAGTTCTTGTCTAAGGTTTGAAGGAAGATAAAGATCCCTCCCTCTTCCTCCTCTTACAAGGACTAAAAGGTACCCATTTGCTCCCCTCCTTCTTGCCTTCTACATGTTATTATTATGCTTGAATGTACCTTGTAAATCCTATAAGCATGTATGAAAGTTATTGAGACTCTTAAAAATTGCATAGAAAGATGCTCTGTTTTCGTTCATTCTGCGTACTCTTGTATTCATCGTCATTTTTAGTATAGCTAGGATATTTCATTCGTGCTGATTTTGGTGTCAATGGAAAGGTATCGGAAATACCTTTCCATTGATATATGGCACCACTCATGAAACTTTCTGGGTTGAGAGTAATTAAGCTCGAAAAATAGCTCTCGCGAGTTTCACACCTGGCGAAATCACTGTCTGCCGCAGCGCGCTGCAGCGGATTGCCGCGGACTGCAGCGGACAAGAAAACTTAGGAAAAATGCACATTAATTAATTGAACTGTAAAATTGCGAAATGAACCGCTCCAGCGCGCTATAGCGCGATGCAGCAGTCTGCAGTGGCATTTCACGAAACTTAGGAAATGGCCCTAAAAATTAATTGAACGGTAACTTGCAAAATGGGACACTACAGCGTGCTGCAGCGGATCTTAGCGGAAATATTTCAGATCTTAGGAAATGAAAAAATAAATTAATTGAACAGTAGTTTTGCAAAATGAACCGCAATAGCGCGCCATAGCGCATTGCAGCGGGTCACAGCGGATTGCAGCGGATCGCAGCAAGCCGCATCGCAAAGGCGCTACCGCGCGCTATCGCGCGGAAAGCACTACAGCGCACTGCCGTGCGGAAAGTTCTACAACGCCCAAATTTTGCAAAATTCCCAGAATTCTTCAGAAAACTGCCCAGATTTTGTAATAAGTGCCCAGTCTTGGATGGAATGGCCAGAACTACTCTGTTTTGGTATTTTAAGAACCCTAGGACTCTAGTGGGGCTAAAATTGAACATTGCATTAATTTTTATGTAGAAATTAAGTTTGAACTTATCGTTTTCCATAGATATTCAAAATCTACTATGTATCTTTAAATGTATGTCATGTCAAATGCTATGTAATAGAATCCTTAAAAGTATGTATCAAATAGGTAAACCTTAATAAGTTAAATGGCATGAAACTTAGATCTTTTAGAATTGTGATTAAGTGCTAATTCCTTTGTTTGTTTTAGGATTTGATTAGCATTAATCACCCTCTTATTTTATGTTATCTTTCTATTTATATGCCTTTATGATTCTTAGGATGTATGTAGAGAACCTTAACATTCAATTGGCATCTTGATATATTTGAATTGACATTAAACTATAATTGAATAAAGAATCATGATAACTTGATTAAGTAGATAATACTTAATCCAAATCTAAAGTGTGACATCAATAATACACTAACAATACATTGATTTGTCATTGACCTTTAAAGTAACATTGATCTTAATGATAGAAGGGTCAGGGGTTAAACCCTAACTTGTCTTGATTAAGATCTAAATTTTAATCACTTAATTAATTAACTTGATTATAAGATAATTCAATTGATATTATTCTAATAATGCATATGATTTAATATTGATCTTAAATCATTGAATTAGAAGTGCTAAGATTAACATTAAATATATGTGATTGAACCATCTGAACCTAAACTTTAGATCCTTGATTTTCTTTTATATAAGACTACTAGCATAAGATGAATAATAAAATGTTAATGATTGAAGAAATGACCTAATATTAATAATATCCTTAATTCCATCCCATGATTATAGAATAAAAATGGATTAGATGAATGGTTAGCCATCTAATCTGATCACTTTAGTCCAAAGCTAATAAGTAAGCCTTCAATATTAACTTAAGAAGTAGAAGAGTGAGATCTTAAGGGTCTTACTTTAGGATCATTTTGAAAATATCTAAAGACCTTAATTATTGATACATTGAGGTAGGAATAACTTTTGTAATCTATTGAGGTAAGAACCTTAGATGATCCTTCAAAACTTTAGAAGTTGAACTTGATACATTGTGATAGAAATTACTTAAAGTACTTAGATTATGGCTCATTCCTTGTGGTAGTAACCTATATTGAGTGATCCTTTGATCACATCTTTGGAGCCTTGTGTAGGATACACCTACTTAGAGTTAGGATTAATAGATTTGATAAATCCTTATTAGTTAAATAGGATCTTCTAAACCCAGGTTATTAGTTTGGTATAGTAGAGTATACCCATATTACTGGATTAATTTAGTAATATTCAGGATTGGTTGATTCACTCCAATATGGACTTATGACCAGGTGCTATCCCGCGGGATTAGCCGAATACAGTCCCATGAGAGTAAATATCCCAAGACTAAGAGTGTTACAATTAGTGAACAAGATCCTTAGTTTGAGATATAAACTGCAATCGAGTTCTGCCTCCTATCTAGTGTGCTTCGATAAGTGCAGTTTAATCAAACTAAGTATCTGAAGTCATTTTGTGTAGACCACTAAGTATGCTTGTAATTAGGGCATTTAACGGCTTAGCTTGAGATATAAACTGTGACCTGGTTCTGCCTCCTATCGTAGTGCGCTTCAATAAGTGCAGTTTAAACAAGCTAAGGGTTAAATATACCTTTCTTGCAAACATGCTAAATATGTGTATACAATCATCCCAACTAATGATTTTCAAGTAAACTCTCAACTTTAACCAATTACCACAGTTAGAATCTTAGGAGTCAGAATCCTTTTAGCAGGATTTTGCACAATGGAGACTTTGGATTCATTATCAGATTTTAAAGCATTTTCTAGATTTATCTCATGTAATTTAGAAGCATGAGCATGAGCATAAGCATGATGTATAAATATCAGAATGATGTATAAGTATAAGTGATGATCTATGAGTTACAGAATGTTGCATACATTAACGGGGAAATTTCTGGATGCATCAGTGTCATCAATAAACAGTATTCCCAATAGGGTGTATGTAGATATTGGACCGTACTACTCATAACAGTTCAGTGATATTTTGGTAGCATGCCAGTAGCATACTGTATTGTTGCATATTCAGATGCACAATTTCAGTGACATACAACATAGTTGTACATATGATTACTCAGTTTTAGATTCAGTACTATTTTGATTTATTTTTAATATTCAGTTACAGTTCTGTTTTACTTTACACTGCTTCAGTTTTGTATAGTTTTAGACAGATTTGTACTTTCAGTTACCTTTATAATTTTTCTGCAGATTTACTCGTATTATGCAAATGTTAAATGAATAATTAGAACTGTTAGATGAGTTTCAATGTGTTAGACTTATTGTCTAACACAAGGTACTTTTGGAATCCGGCAATTTGCTAGATCCTGAGCAGTATACTGAGCCAGGTCAAGAGGACATCCAGGAGATCCAGGAGGAGCTCGTGGAGCATTAGTGGACTCTTCTTTAGCTACTTAGTTTACTTTCAGTTCAGTATTTAGTTTTATGTCTGTTATTCAGTAAATATTTGTAATAATTCTAGATGTACTTTCCTTTCTTTCCTAAGATGAATGTTTTCATACTGTTTCTGTGATGAATATATCTGGATGTATGCTTTAAACTTCCACACTCTGTACTACACTACTTATACTTAGTATTGTGATGTAATCAGTATACTGGAAATACTGATATCTTATACATATGTTGGGTTATTATTGTATTCTAAATCCAGTGTATGTATTCATCTAATACTTAGGATAAGGATACTACTCTTATCTTAAGTATTAGCTCTCAACCCTCCTTGTGGTTGAGTTAGTAGCCCTTCAGATGGGCTTAGTCCTCAGCTATTCGGGGAGATGGGACATTCCTCCCTGAGTGGCGCACTATTCCATCACCGAACTTAACTATGACTACTTCTTTTGCGCACGGTGACGGGGCGGGGCGCTATAATAATTGCCTTAACTTTGGTTGGGTCAAGTTTTATTCCTTCAGATGAAATGATAAAACCTAAGGATATCACCTTAGTTTGTAAGAAGAAATATTTTTTAAAATTAATGTATAACTTCTCTATTTTAAGGGTTTTAAAAGTTTGTCTAAGATGATTAAAGTGGTCTACTTTATTTGGGCTAAGAATTAATATTTCATCAAAATAAACTACCAAATATTTTTTTATAAATGGCTTAAGAATAATATTCATCAATCTCATACATGTATTAGGTGTATTTGAAAGTCCAAATGGCATAACCAATCATTCATAGAGTCCATCAGGGGTCTTAAGAGTAATTTTCCATTCATCTCCAAATATAATTCTAATTTGATGATACTCACATTACAAATTAATCTTAAAAAAGAAGTTTAGCATGTCATCAAATTGGGGAATGGGGAATTGATATTTGATAGTGATTTTATTGATAGACCGACTATCAATGCACATTCTCCATGTTCCATCCTTCTTAGGAGTTATTAGGGCAGGGTGCGCACAAGGACTAAGACTATCTTGTATAAATCCTTTCTCAAGTAACTCAGTGACTTGTCTCTTAATTTTTGCATGTTCTATGGGATTCATTCTATAATGAGAAGTTGTGAACCTGGAACTAAGTCTAAAGCATGTTGGATGGATTGAAGTTGTGGTAATTTATTTGGGAGTTCCTCCATAGCAATTTCTCTAAATTCGGAAAGGAGAGGTAAAACCTCAATAAGAATGGGAATCTCATGTATATTTAAGTTAACTTTTTTAATATGTAAAAAGTGAACATTGGTCAGATCAAAAAATTCTGTTCTTAAGGTTCCAAATCCAATTGAGCTTACATCAAATGTTAAAGAAGAACGAGTAAATAAGATAGAACTAGGATTATGCATAAGATCCCTTATCACAATCAGTTGAAGCTTCACTCCTTTCTTGATAGTGGGTTTTGGTTGAAGACTAGATGTTGGTATATGTGGTACTATATACAGTATCTTTTATAGTAGTTTGACTGGCAAAAGTTTGATAGTTTATTGTTATGTTTAAAAATATGTGTTCTCTCTATTATAATGAATTACACTCAATATATAAAGCCATTGTCGCCCAAGTAAAATATGAGCGATATCCATAGGGATAACATCACACCATATTTTTTTCCCATAACTGCTAATCTTGATAGGAACCAAACATCGACTAGTGATGGGAAGCAAAGTATGGTTAACCAAACTAATATGAAAGGGTTGGGGATAAGATTCAGTTTTTAAATTAGCTCTTGATATAATATTGGTAGAGATAGCATTCGTTGCACTACCCCTATCAATAACTGACCTACACATCCGCTCATTGCACATAGCGTACATGCTAAAAATATTCCTTCTCCTCTAATCTTCTTCTTCAACCTTATCTATTGTGAGGTATCTCATCACATTAATTTGAGGATCATCCACAAATTTTTCATCTGATAATGGGGTATCATCATAAACTTCTTCTAAGGTTTCATCTATAAGGTCATGAACTTCATCTAACAGTAAGATTTGTGCCTTATATTGGATCTGCATGTGACCTCTCTTGTGATATTTGAAATAAATAATATCTTTGAAGTTATTAGAGCTTTCTTCTTTGGGTGGATAGTTTAAGCTAGAGGGTGGAATGGGTTTGGTAGTTGACTATGATTTAAATTAGAAGTCACTTGAGCTCCAGTTCTTATTATAGAAGTTGAACTCTTTTATTGTTCAATAAGTAGAGAATAATGGAAAGCTTCTTCTAAGGTTTGGGGATAAAAAAGTTCAACCTCATTTCTATCTATTCTAAGCCCAATAACAAATTTATTAGCAAGTTGTCAATCATTATCCCCACAATTGGTCCTAGAAAATAGATCCTCAAAAGTATTTAATTATTCTATTTTATAAAGAGAGCCTTGCATTAGTGTCAACAATTGTTCATGTAACTTATTATCATAATGTTGAGGAAAATATTTTGACATAAGCATTTCTTTCATCTCTATCCATATAAGATTCATCCTTCATAACCTTTGTTCTTTTGCTAAAGTGTTTGTTCAAAAAATCTTAGCATGACTAGTCAGTTTCATCTTAGCAAAAGAAAGTCGTTGATAATCATCCATCCTATACCAATCAAAGAAGTCATCCATATGGGTTAACCAATCTAAGAATTTATTTGGATCGAGAGTGTCACCATAAGTAGGAGCTTCAACTTTAACTCTCGTAGAGGGATCATTAAAATTATTAGCAACTCATTGGTGGTCTCTCCTTTCTCCATTCTTAGGGTTTAGTTGTCTTCGATGAGGTTGGGGAGGTGGCAGAACATGGGGTTGGTAATCACTTTCATCTATGAATAAGCCATCATCTTTCATAGGTGCATTAAGGTTATGGATAGAATGTGGAGCATAATTTTTATTATTTTGCAAGAGGTTTAAGATGATTTGCATTTGATCTTTAATTTCTTGGAATTGAGTTTTATTTTCCTCAAATAATTCCATATTCTTTATTTCATGTTCATGAATCTTAATATATAAGGAATCTACTATCTTGGTTAAGTTCTCAATTTGGTCTTGGGAAATTGACCTTGGTGCCTGGTAGACTTAAAATACGTCTGCGATTGCACACAAGTGTACGTGGTCTGAAGTAATAACTGGAAAGTTTAGTTTCTGGGATTTATCGAATCTCAGGGAATTTGATGTTTTGTTACTAAGGTATATTTATGATCACTAATATTTAAGCTATATGTGTATTATTAAAACTGGTTCCTAAATAAGTACGACAACTCTTAGTAGAAAATAATTTTGATAAAAGGAAGAGGAGAGTTGGGTTTCTCTCATGTTATATGATAGATAACCTATGTATGATAATTCCTCAAGCGTTCATCTTTTCTTTACTTAGTTTTTAATCAAGTGCGCATTGTCCTTCTTAGAATTTTAACTTAATAATTTACAAGTTCAAATATCATGCATGAAATGAACACACATTCAGTTTTATTTCAGCATAAAGACCCTTATAAGATTTTAGATTTTTAGTTTTCCTCTCATCTCTTGATCATGGAGATGAGGGTTATGTAGTTAAGATCTTATAAGCATTGATTTCACTAAGAGCATCATGCGCATCATGCATAGTTTAGATGAGGGAGTAATTTCATTGGGCTCAATAACTATGTCACATCGTTCATGAGCACTCATTGAATCCATTCCCTCCCTCAAGTATGCTGAGTAACGGAGCTCAATTAGTGGGTCTTAGCATTACATGCTTCAACTCCATAGTTGAGCATAGATCAAGATGCACTAAGCTCAAGAACTTTCTCACATAGTTCTAAGCTCTCATACACTCATGAATCTAGCATCAATAACTAAGATGAGCTATGGAGCACAAAACTTTTTAGTCCTTGAATTCATTTAGTCCCTTGTCATTTGGTCCACATTCAAGTCCACAATAGTCCCTTACATTTCTTGAACAAGTCATTGAGTTCACAAATTTTATTAAAGCTTGAGGAAAATTTCATACATTATAGTATCTTTCATTACATGTGGGATTACCCCAACCCTCCCGAAGGGAGGTTTAGCTCTCCATTACACAAGAGATGAAAAAGAACATATACATGAATAAAGACCCTTTCATGATCAACTAAGAAAAATATAAGACAAGAGTTTAGAAAATATTAGGAACATTCCTTTGGGAAGTTCTCCGGACTTCTCATCTTCTTGCCTGTGGTTGCTTTTCCAAGGTCCGTAGTGCGGCCTTTCTCCTTCTTCTCCTTAGCAAGAGGAGTTCTTCCACCCTTGGAGAGTTCTCCTTCTCTTCTATATAGCCCTCTCATTACTTAGGTTGTAGTGAGCCAAGTTTGGAACCCTCCTTAAGTCAAGAAGGGTGGTACTTATAGAGGTGGGCTGCATTCTTCATCTTCACATTCAAATTCTGCTTTTGCTTTTAAAAATTCTGTAGTAATGATAGCCAATCCCACTTGAGGGGTGAAGAGACTTCCACTTTTCTATTATTTAATCTCCACATCACCTCAAAATGACAATTTTCCCTTCAAAACCAAATCTGCTGCCAAAGGTATGATGGCTGGAGACAAGAAGCTAGTTGGGGGTCTTGTCCCAGCCACATTTAATGCTCTGCTCAGACAAAATTTTGGCGCACCGCTGCAGCACGCTGTGGCATAGCGCTCTATAGCGGAAAGTTTTCGTAAAATGGTCCGCAGTGGTGCGCTGTGGCGTTCTAGTTCGTAAATTGATGATCTGCCTTAGCGCGCTGTAGCGCGCTATAGCGCCAGCATTTTGCAACTTGCTTCGTTGCAGCGTACTATAGCAACAGCGCTTTGCAAATTGCTTCGCTGGAGCCTGCTGTAGTGCCAGCATTTTGTAAAATGGTCCGCTGCAGCGCGCTATAGCGCCAGCGTTTCACAAAATGCTCCGCTGCAGTACGTTGTAGTGCTAGTGCTTTGCAACTTGCTCCGCTGCAGCGCGCTGGAGCACTAGCACCTCGCATAATGCTCTGCTGCGGCACGCTGTAGAGCCAGCGCTTTGTAAGTTGGACCGCTGCAGCGGGCTGCAGCGCGTGGCAGTGGATTTTTTCCAGAAAACTTGGAAAATTATCCTGAAATGTTTAGAAATTGTTGGATAAGCCTTTTTCTTGAAAACATAGGCAAAATTGGATTAAGGAAGCAATTTTAATATAAAAAATAAATAAAACTTTCCTTTATTTAGGATATAAATTATGGATTTATCACACCCCCACACTTAATTTCTTGCTCGTCCTCGAGTAAGCTTAAAAATGGTATTTTTCTATTTCTTAGGTGTGATAGTCAATAAGAAATATCAATGAGATTTTGATTTGCTATTTAAAGCTCGTGCTTAACTGAAATGACAAGGTCATTTGATATTAATTAATTTTCTACTCTTGGATATGAACCAAGGTTAATAGACTAAGCTTTAAGTATAAGTATTTATGCTTGGTGCTAGGTAATGAGGGAGGTTCCTTGGAATAACTAAACTAGGGAGATAGTGAGTAATCAAGAGTTTTGTGCTATATGTGCTCCTTCTTATGAATCACAAAGATACAAAGATTTAAGGAGAGATATTTTTCATCATCCTTTTTTTTTTTTTTTTTTTGAAGAGATATTTTTCATCATCCCTGCTTTTATATTTCTTTTTCATTCTTAGGGAGAGATACTTTTCTTCATCCCCATTTCAAATTTTTGTGATCATGAAGTCCTATGAGAGCCTAGCACACTCTTTTAAATTACTCACCTTAATCACTAGTTTTTTTTGTCCAATGCATTCCGTCACACTTAGTCCTTAGCATTAATTTTAATTTTGGAGATTAGATTAACCTTAAAGAATTCATTTGTTACAAGATTTAATGTTGTCAATGCATTTAATCACTTTTTGTTAAGCACCCTTTGATTTCATATCATTTTCTTTATTGATATTTTTGTAACTTCCATTCTTGAAACATTTAGAAAAATATGTCATTTGCAAATTCTAGAAAGATTTTGGGAATATGAGAATCTATAATTTAATTTCTAAAAATAAAATAAAACACACAAAAAAAAAGTACAAAGACAAATAATGCAAATAAATAGAAAAGTTACAACCTATTTATTCTTGGGTTTCACCCTCCTCTTCTTCTCCCATGTCGTAGGCGAAGTCGCAAGGGTAGCGAGTGTCTGGGATGGGGTCGCCGACAGGCAGTCACGGCAGTACAGAGGCGTTCGGTCCTCCTTGCAAGCTCCAGTCCTCAAACATTAGTCTGAGAGCTTCATAGAATTCGGGCTGGAATTCACGTTGCTGAGCGAGTTCTTTTTTGAAGAACCGCATGTCGGTAGCCAAGGCCATGCCAAGATCAGCCTGTTGCTTGTAAATTTGTAGCAATAGCTTATTGGTGAGAGAATGGCTGGACGGAGCAAACGTTTCCCCTTTCTCGCCCCTCCTTTTTTTGGGTGGCTTATGTTCACTAGCACGGGCGTTCAGATTTGAACGAGCAAGAGCAACATTGGGGGAAACGACGGAGTCGAAGGAGATGATTTTTACCCCTTGAGGGCTGCATATCCCTGAGATCAAAGACCGAAAGCCATTGTAGCACAGGGTCTCTTGAGAGCCTTCCAGAGCTACTCAAAAATGATGCTCGAGATACGGATCTCTCCCGGCCTAACCAATGAGCACATGAGGAGTGCTCTGGCGCGGGTCACTTCAGTCAAGTGACCCGAAGGCATGACATAGCTGGAAATAAAAACCAGCCATGCACTACTCGTATCCATAAATTCGGAATGAGAAATGTTGGCCAGGCCTCCCTCCCAGTCTGTGTTTTAATGGATAAGTGCTGCAATGATATCAAGGGGGTCATAGCGAGACTCCAAGAGTTCAAGGTAAGAGCAAGTACTTACCTCCCCTAACCCATATAATTGCTCAATTTGACCAATCCCAAAGGTGACTCCTTTACCTCTACAAAAGACCGTATGTTCGGCCGCATTTGTTGCATTGGCATACACCTCCTGGACAATGGTTGGGTAGGTGGGAGATTTTTTTGTTACCATCTCCCTCCATCCCCTAGGGTCGACTTGCTCCATTGGGACGTGATAGTAATGACTAAAGCTCTTGTCGAGGATTAACTTCCGCTGAGAGGTAGTGGAGAAGAACCGGTGTTCAGCTTCAGCGGAAGAGAACCTCTTCTTATTGAAGGCTCCCCCGGATGAGGGTGCTTCGGTCTCCCTCCTTGGGACCGAATTCTGATCAGAAGACATAATGGAGAATTGAGAGGAGAGCAAAAAATGATGTTGGAGCAAGAAAATTTAGTAGGTGCAAAGGATCACCCCCCCTTTGCCTCTCCTTAAATAGCCAAAGCAATCAAAGGCAAGAGAATTATGGTCAATGGGTCTTCCCCATGCCATAAATGTGGCAATCCAAGTGAAGGGGGGGGGGGAACTTTTTCAGCATACACCTTTTTGACTGCATGAGAAACCCAAATATATTAACTTTTTAACTGCAAAGAAGGTTAAAAACTGCTACAGCTGGAGCAGACCGCTGCAGCGGTCGAGCTTCTAAAACTCTGCCGCTGCAGTGTGCTATAGCGAATGAAGTTTAGAAATTTCTATCACTATAGCGCGCTGTAGGGGTTTGAGTTTTGGCAACTTAACCGCTGCAGCGTGCTGTAGCGACTGAGTTTTATGAACTCATTCGCTATAGCGCGCTATGGCGCGCGGTAGTGCAATATATATATATATATATATATATATATATATATATATGGGTTGCCTCCCAATAAGCGCTTAGTTTAATGTCTTTAGCTAGATTTGATAACGATCATATATTGGGATACGTACGTTTCTCTTTCCACAACCTTAAGGTACTAGGGTGAGTACAACCCTTACGGGTGCTCGAACCTTCGTCCTCTCTACTTTTCCTCATGAGATCACCTCTTCCAAGTTCTATCTCACGGGGAATCTTCCTTTTCCTTTTACCCCTTTTCATTTTTCTTCTTCTCACTCCTTCCTTACTCCCCTTCTCTGAGGAGAAGTTAGAGCTATCTTCCGATTTTTTCTCTCCTAGAATGAGATTTTCAAAGACATGGTTAATCTTATTTTTTTCTTCTCTCAATTTTCTTCTCACATTTTCCTCCATTTCTCTTTGTTTAAAGAAGGTGGGTTTAAGATCAATTAACTCTGATTTCCCTTTAATTTTAACACTCATCACCCCACGGCCGACGTCGATAATCGCCTTTGTGCTCATAAGAACAGATCGCCCAAAATTAATTGTGGAGTTTTTGTTCCATCTGTCCCACTCGCACACCACAAAATCAATTGGAACACTGAAACTCCCCAATCCTACATCAACATTCTTAATAATTCCTAGAAGGGTAAGGGATTCTAGATTTACAAATTCTAGAATCATAGAGGTGTACTTCATTCCTCCTACCTTCAAATGTTCATAAATGTGGTAGGGCATAACATTGACAGAAGCACTAAGATCACACAAGGGATCTAAAAGCATTTCATTTCTAATTATGCAAGAAATACAGAACCTTCTGGGGTCATTACATTTCAAAGATGTGAGCTTCTCACATTCTGTTCCCATCACTCCTTCCCGAGCCTCTAGCACTTCTTCTATGGCACTCAAATTATCAACTGTATTCCCCTATACACCCCTTTAGAATGCATCACACTGACCAACTCCCTTGGATTCACTTCAGTGGAACTGGGAAGAGCTCCCTTGGATTCACTTCAGTGGAACTGCTTGGAGATCTGCCCCCGTTGGGTCTCAATGTTTCTAAGGGATGCTTCTATTCCTTGGATAGAGGCATCATGATAGGTGATTGTAGCTTCAGTGCGGTGCATGAATTGAATTATTTCAACCTTAAGGGAATTAAAAGCTCCTTCTAAATTTGGAGGGTGATGGTTATGATTATTTACATTATTAACCCCCTGTTGATTCGATGAACTCCTCCCATATTGATTTCCATTATTATTGTTGTTACTCCATGAGAAATTAGGGTGGTTTTTCCACCCTGGATTATATGTATTTGAGTAAGGGTTGTTCATAGTGTTGTTATTTCTTAAATAATTAACTTGTTCGATATTCATTTGTACGAAGGGGTTATTAAAATTCCAATTTTTGCTATTATGTCTCCCCCAGCACAACTCACATTGTATTTCAAGAACAACGTTAACATTCATTCTCTCAATTTTCTCATTCAAGGCATGAATTTCTTGTTGTAGTACCGTTATTTGGTTGGATTCATTCACATTCATAGTTTCCTTTTTAAGCCTTTCAGAAGGCCATTAATAAGCATTGTTTGCCATTTCTTCTAAGAGGTCGTAAGCCACTTCTTGGGTTTTACTACTAATAGAACCACTGGTGGCCGCATCGATGAGAGTCCTTGTTGGAGCATTCAAACAATTATAAAAGATTTGAACTTGCATCCACAAGGGAAACCCATGATGTGGGCATCATCTTAGGCACTCCTTAAATCGATCCCATCCATCATAAAGTGTCTCACCTTTCAACTGATTGAAGTTGGTTATCTCAATTCTCAGCTGAGCAATTTTCGTCGGAAGGAAATACTTGGCTAAGAATTTCTTAGCCAAATCATCCCAAGTTCGGATCGAATCTCTTGGGAGAGAGCTAAGCCAACTTTTGGCTCTATCTCATAATGAGAATGGAAAAAATCTTAATTTAACTGCAACCTTAGAGATGTCGTTAAATCTGAAGGTGTCACAAATTTTAAGGAAAGTTTGTGTGAATTAGGATCTTCAGTTGCTAATCCCCCAAACTGGTTATTTTGAACCATACTCAGAGTGGAAGGTTTTATCTCAAAGTTGTTAGCTTCAATATTAGGCCTTACAATAGCATGGGGAATTCCCCTAATAGTAGGTAGTGCGTAATCTCTCAGTGCTCTTCCCTTAGGCTCTCCTAATGACTCTCCAAGATTTTCATTATAATTTTCCATAATAGCTTGTTATCTTAGCAAAAAGTTTGTTCTCTTCTAGCCTGCAAGTAGGTTCTCTCAATTTCATGATCAAAAAGATATTCCATACAAACTCTTCTATTCATACATGACAGCAAATAAGCTATTAAGAACAAATATGGTAATAACGTTCAAGGATTCAGCAATAATATAAGGAAATTGAAAAATAAATGGTTAGTACTTATAATTACAAAAATCAAAAATTAATATTATATGCAAGGATTTGCTTAAATCACTAATTATTGATAGATTCTCCTTAATACGAAACAAGTACCAGTTCCCCGGCAACGGCGCCAAAAACTTGACAAACTTAAAATACGTCTGCGCTTGCACGCAAGTGTACGTGGTCTGAAGTAATAAGTGGAAAGTTTAGTTTTTGAGATTTATCGAACCTTAGGGAATTGGGTATTTTGTTACTAAGGTATATCTATGATCACTAATATTTAAGTTATATGTGTATTGTTGAAATTGGTTCCTAAACAAGCATGACAACTCTTAGTAGAAAATACTTCTGATAAAAGGAAGAGGAGAGTTGAGTTTCTCCCACATGATATGATAGATAACTATATATAACAATTCCTCAAGTGTTCATCTTTTCTTTACTTAGTTTTTAATCAAGTACACATTGTCCTTCTTAGAATTTTAACTCAAATATTTATAAGTTCAAATCTCGTGCATGAAATAAACATACAGTCGATTCTATTTCAGCACAAATACCCTTATAAGATTTTAGATTTTTAGTTTTCCTCTCATCTCTTAATCACGGAGATGAGGGTTATGTTGTTAAGAACTTACAAGCATTGATTTTACTAAGAGCGTCATGCGCATCATGCATAGTTTAGATGAGGGAGTGATTTCATTGGGCTCAATGACTATGTCACATCGTTCATGAGCACTCAATGAATCCATTCCCTCCCTCAAGTATGCTGAGCAATGGAGCTCAATTAGTGGGTCTTAGCATTTCACACTTCAACTTTTTAATTGATCATAGATTAAGGTGTACTAAGCTCAATAACATTCTCACATAGTTCTAAGCTCTCATGCACTTATGAATCCAACATCAATAACTAAGGTGAGCTATATAGCACAAGACTTTTTAGTCCTTGAATTCATATAGTCCCTTGTCATTTGGTCCACATTCAAGTCAACAATGGTCCCTTACATTTCTTGAATGAGTTATTGAGTTCACAAATTTTATTAAAGTTTGAGAAAATTTTCATACATTATAATATCTTTCAAAACATGTGGGATTACCCCAACCCTCCCCAAGGAGGGTTTAGCTCTCCATTATATAAGAGATGAAAAAGAACACATACATGGATAAAGACCCTTTCATGATCAACTAAGAAAAACACAATACTAAAATTTAGAAAATACTAGGAATGTTCTTTTGGGAAGTTCTCCGAACTTCTCCTATTTTTGCTTGTGGTTGCTTCTCCTAAGTCCGTAGTGCTGCCTTTCTCCTTCTTTTCCTTAGCAAGAGGAGTTCTTCCACCCTTGGAGAGTTCTCCTTCTTTTTTATGCAGCCCTCTCCTTACTTAGGTTGTAGTGAGCCAAGTTGGGTACCCTCTTTAAGTCAAGAAGGGTGGTACTTATAGAGGTGGGCTGCACTCTTAATCTTCACATTCAAATTCTGCTTTTGCTTTTAAAAATTCTACAGTAATGACAGTCAATCCCACTTGAGGGGTGAAGAGACTTTCACTTTTCCATTGTTTAATGTATACATCACCTCAAAATGACAATTTTCCTTTTAAAAACAAATCTACTGCCAAAGGAATGATGGCCGGAGACAAGGAGCTGGTTGGGGGTCTTGTCCCAGCCGCATTTAATGCTCTGCTCAGACAAAATTTTGGCGCGCCGCTGCAGCGCGCTGTAGCGCACTGTGGCGCGCTGTAGCGCACTATAGCGGAAAGTTTTCGCAAAATGGTCTGTAGTGGCGTGCTGTGGCATTCTAGTTTGTAAATTGATGATCCGCTACAGCATGTTATAGCGCTAGCGTTTTGCAACTTGCTCCCCTGCAGGGCGCTGTAGCGATAACGCTTTGCAAGTTGGACCGCTGCAGCGCGCTGTAGCGCCAGCATTTTGCAAAATGGTTCGCTACAGCGTGCTATAGCGCCAGCATTTTGCAAATTGCTTCGGTGCAGCACGCTGGAGCGCCAACATTTCGCAAATTGCTCCGCGGCAGCGCGCTATAGCGCCGACATTTCGCAAAATGCTCCGCTGCAGCGCGCTGTACCGGCAGCACTTTGCAACTTCTTCCGCTTCGCAAAATGCTCCGCTGCGGCGCGCTGTAACGCTAGTGCTTTGCAAGTTGGACCGCTGCAGCGCGCTGCAACGCTCGACAACGAATTTTTTCTAGAAAACTTGGAAAGTTGTCCATAAATGTTCAGAAATTATTAGATAAGCATTTTTCTTGAAAAAATAGGCAAAATTAGATTAAGGAAGCAATTTTAATATGAAAAATGAATGACACTTTTCTTTATTTAGGATATAAATTATGGATCATCAGTGCCATTTTTTTCTTATAAGGAAATATGAGGAAGAAAAAAAAATGTTAATTTGAGAAGGTGAAATGGAAAATATAAATATAAGAATAATGTGAATTGTAAGTTTAAAGAACTTTTAGATGAGGATGGAGGCACACTTGGCCACTTATATCCTAAGCTCTCATTTAGCTGGTTACGCCCTTTTAACAAAGTTTATTTTAACTTCGCAATACACTAAATTTTATATAAGTATATTTTTGTACATACAAGTTTAATGCAAATAAAAGTTTTTTTTTTTTAAGATTTAAAAGCATCATTTTCTAAAGAATTACAAATTAATTTAAACGATTAAAAATAGGCAACTAATATTAGCACATATACCAAACATAGAAAACGAAGAAATTCATATAATTTTTTTGCTCGCATCCAGGTAAAAGCTTCAATAGTAAGTGGAACACTCACTTTCTATGTTTTCACTCAAGTAAATATCTAAGGTATGTTCATATAAGGATATTGACTAAACTATCTAATGGTGCTCATTAATTGGAGTTTATGCACATATTATAGGCTTGCAAGTAATATGGTAAATTTCTAAGCAATTAATATAAAAAATATTAAGTAATAAAAAAGATTAACTTACCTTACATACATTTGTTGGCATGACTCAAAAGTTTGTGAAGAAGATTTTACCAAAATTTATTCCCCATGCTGAGATACTTTTTTTTTTTTTCAGCTTTCCCAACTTCTCACTAATACCAAAATAAGATGCTATTGGGCTGCCTTTTGGGTGAATTAAGTATTTAACTATTGAATGGATGGATGGGATAATATCTAAGAAATTAATTTTTAGAGTTTGTGGTGGGTTGGTTATGGGTCAAACATATGCCTTAATAAATAAAAAAAATACAATATTAATAAAAATGAAATACAAATGGTAAGCCAAATATTTAGATTCTTTATTGAGCTTTTGATTGGGGTATTGCAATTTGGCCCACCTTCAAACTATTCCCTTAAACTTTAGCCATGACTCTACATGTTATGCCTTTGATAATATTCATAGGATGTGCTATATTAGGCTCCTACATGCTTATAACATACCCACAACTATGTAGTACCTTAACCATCATGGGTTCAAGAGTCTGCTCACATGAAGTGGTGCATTGCCTTGTATGACACTTAGCTCTTATTTGACACCGTTTAGCCAGCTTTGATACTAGTTGTAACAACTCAAACTCTTAAGCACCAAGATATTGTCTGCTTTGGTCTGAAAGGTCTCATGGTTTTACCTTTAGAAGATAGCTTTCTAGTAGGTCGCCCATCGATGGGGTGTTCCCACCTGAGAATGCTTTACTTTTAGAGTTTTTATCAGAAACTCCACTGTTATCTAAAATGGCAACTTAATGCTTAAGAGTTTAATGTATTACTACTTAAGTGGGTCTTTACAATATTCCCAACTTAAGTAACCAACATCCTCATCAGTATTTACACATAGATCTAATAACCATCCATTTAGTAGATATGATTAGAGGTAGCCCCTTCAGCCTCATAACATACCCATAACTATGTAGCACTTAACCATAATGAGTTCAAGAGACTGCTCACATGAAGTGGTACTTTGCCTTATATAGAACTTATGTACAACCAAAGTTATTACCTTAGTTAATGATGACTAATTTCAGTTCTAATCTTGATTCTAAGTGCTAATTAAGTTATTAGAAGCCAACCTCTAAGGCCCCGGTCCAAATCAGGAGTCAAATGGATCGAATCCTCATTTTTGAAAATCCGGAAACCCTAAAATTTGACCTATCTAAAATGGCCTCCGATCGAAAAATGGACTTCGCCATTGCGTTCATTGCCCCCAAATTAGCTAGGGGTGATATTTTCATGTCAATCGGAAGTCGTCAAAATTTCGACGAATATTTTAATAATATTTAAATACCCTGAAAATTGGGAAATTAAAATACTCGTCGGATTGAAAATCTGACCTCGCCATTGCGTTCCTCACCTCTCAATTAGCTAGGGGTGAACATTTGGAATTTTTCCTAAACTCAATTTACATGTAAATTTAAATAAGTATTGATTTAAATTTAATATATTATTAATTTTATTGATTTAAATTTAATAATATTATTAATAATATAATACCAAATGGCGTCACTTGCGCCGTCCCCCGTCGAAGCCCTCCGTCTGATTCGCTCGTCTGATCAGATGGGAGAATGCTGACCATCCGATTGATCGATCGGATGGTCCTGAAGCGTCGTCCAGAGCCCCGTGAATCGCAAGCTAAGCGGCGATCCGCCATCCCGCGCGACCATTCCTGGCCCTCCTGGCCTCGCCTTCTCCGCCTCGCAGCCCTTAAGACCTAGATCTGGGCTAGGGAGGTCGAGATCTAGCTGTTTGCAGCTCGGGCCACCCTCGATCGCCACCTCGAACCACTGTCGTCGAAACTAAAGGTACTCCTATCCTTCCATTCTTACAGCCGATCGTTCCCTTTTTTTGTTCCATTAACTATTGCATGAGGTGGATGATTGTTCGAACGGATCCGATCGAGTTCGATCGGGTTCGATCAAACCAATTTCAACGGGTATCCACAGTGGATATCGTTACCCGTTTTGCGTCCAAACCCTAGAAGCTAGGGTTAACCCTAGTGCTCGTCGTCGACCCCCCGGCGCTCGGTCTGACCGTCTATGACGAGTCCTCGGTGCCCTCTACCTAATACCATGCGAGTCGTCGCCATGCACGGCGGGGAAGACCGACAACGGTGATGCCCTAGTTTCCCCGCTCGCGGAGGTCCGTGAGGGTGAAGAGTTCCAACGGGCCGACCCGAGGCCCGCTCGCGGGTGCTTGTGGCGGTCCCCGCTGCGTAGCGCCTGCAAACGTGAGCGCGACGCGTGGCCCGTGGGCCCGCCTTCGGCTGTCGCGCCGTACCCGCAAGTCAGCTGGTGCCATGCACGGCGGGGAACCGCGGGCCCACGCCACCCCCGAGCGCCAGTGAGCCACTGCCACGTGGCAGTGGCGGGTCCCGCCTCCTCTGCCACGCCCAATCAGAGATTGTGGCGGGTCCCGCACGTCAAATCCTGCATAAATATTTAATAAATATTAGTAATAATATAATTATGTTCTTATTAGTATTAATTAAGGTTAACTAAAGATTAATTAAGGTTAAGAGAGGGATTAACAGATTTAAATAATATTATATTAAGTAATTAAATAATTAAGATATAATTAAGATTATCTTAATAATAATTAGACAGTAAGTATTTATTTAAATTAGCTTAATTAACTAATTAATTAATATTTATGTATTTATTAAGTGGTAATTAGTTATTTAAATATTGATTAAGTTAATTAATGCAAATAAATAATTGGTATAATTAAATTAGTTATAATTAATTTAATTAAACAGTAATATTAATAGTTAAATCTGATTTAGATTGACTTAATTACTTTTAAACAGTGATTAATTAACATAACCCTAATTAAACAGTGTTATAATTAATTAATTAGTACTAATCCTAATTGAACAGTAATAATAATATTATTATAATTAAAATATTTAAACAATAGATTAATTATTATTTAATTAATAATTAATATTGATTAATTAGAAATTAAGAATAATTAATTAATTAATTAATAAATACAAAAATTATATTTAGGAATGAACAGTAAATTAATACAAATTAAATAAATGAATAGTAAATAATGCAAATTATATTTTTAAATAATAATTAAATTAATTTAATTAAAATTTTAAAGTATAATAACTTTTTGTATGATGATCCAAACATAGTTAATATATGTCTAATTTTACTCAAAAAAATAAAAGGAATTAAATGACATAATGCAAAAATTAATTTCGGGGTTCGTATAATGTAATGATATTTTAGGACCTATTTAAACTCCCATAACTTTTAATCTAGTTGTCTAAACATAAGCAATATGGGTATTTAAATACTTAGAAAAATAGCCCCATCACTATAGTACTATTAGTTTTTTTTATTTTGACATCAGGATAAAAAGTCAACCCTAGATCTCATAGTTGACTTTAGGAAAAATTAACCAAAATGCCCTTATAATTCAATTGACCATAACTTGATCAATTCAACTCCAAATTCGGAAATTCAAAGTGCTAACTAAATTAGAATTTCAATGACATCAATAAATGGAAATAATATTCAGAATATGAATCCTAAAAAATTAGAAAATGACCAAAATACTACGTATCTTAGTTAGGTCATAACTTGATCATTTGAGGTCCAAATTGGGTTTACTCCTTATCAACACACTCAGTATATTATAGGGAAGCTATAGAAACTGAGTTTGCTGAAATTGGACTTCAAACGGAAAAATTTGGTTTTTATCACCTGTTGATCGATAAAATTACCGAATCGCCCTTAGAAATTTAAATAGCCATAACTTAGTCATCTGACCTCAGAATGTAGTGTTCTTAGACTCTATGGATGTGGGGCCCCTGTACTGATAATAAGAAAGTATGGTGCTCCAATTATGGCAAATCCCAAACTTAAGTAAAGTTAGGCGAACCCAACCTACCTTAAGTTAAGGACTTGTCACCAAGTGCTATAATATCCATCAATATAAAGATCAAAGTGGCGGAAGCAGTACAAAATAAAGTAACATCCACAAGCATACATAGTAGGGAAAGAAAATGCAATAAAGTAACTCATCACAATGCAGAAAGTAGAGTACATCTAGAAAGTTAATTATTACAAATAGAAATGAATAACTGAAAAATGAAAGACTCTCATTCTCACTAAAATAAACAAGGCAAAACTATCTAAACAGTGGCTGGAAGGTCCTCCTCATGAACTGGCTCCTCCTCCGCAACACTGCCCACGAACACGTCTGAATTTGACATTTGTCGGTATCACAAATGTCAGGGCCCCAGCTAACAAAATAAAAAGGTTACGGTTAGATAATTATCTAAGTACATTTTAGGCTATTTAAATGAACTGAATATTAAAGGATATCACATTTAATTTAACTACACATACAAGCAGTAAAGGGTGCAACAAGCTATAAAAGAAATGGAATACTATAAACTATCTATTTATAGCATGCAACATGTATGTGAAGTAACATACAAAATACTAAATAAGCAAGGTAAGACTAAAAGCAAAAATAACTGCAACTACTGAATAAACATGATCCTAACATGATTATGATCGAAGTAAAATATGCTGAGTATAAAAGAACACAAGTACTGAATACGATAAAATTCTAGCATCCTAAACATGTCATTCATACATATATCTAAGCCATGAAAGTATATATACAACATGCATATTAAGATGAAAAGGAAGGCCACTGAGACATGTCGCAAAAGCAAAGCAATATATGAAATATAAAACCACTGAGACATGTGGCAAAGCGAGCAAATACTGAAAATAAGGCCACTGAAGCATGTGGCAAAGCAAATTAGAAACAAATAATTCATCTAAAGTAGTAATAAGCCTAAGTCCTAGTACTGCCATACTAGCCAATAGGCCATACAGGGCCTCTAATATCAATCAATCAATCCCCAGCCTAGCCATCCAAAATGCTAGGTCTGAGTCTAGTCTATACAATACTACTACTGAAGAGACAGACTAAGTTAGGACATATTCTACCAACTGTAAACAAAACAAAACTGAATGATATGCAATTTCAATACTAGCTTAGGATGTATCATCCATATCCTAAGTTTTTCCTATTATGCTCAAGGAATAAAGCTCAAATACATGGTGTGCAAGGCAATCTAGTCAAAGTAAGCTAGAGACTCAATCTAGACTTATGTGATATCTATTGTTGTCTAATTACCAAATCTAACTACTCTGAGAAGGTACAAGCTTAGGATCTCCAATATCCATCTATCGAGTAGAATCTCAGATTTTTGTCCTTAAAGTTAAATATTAGAACTTAACAAGTTCTAATCTATAATTAGGCGATGACTGTATAGTTTAAGTAAGCAAATCAATGACCTAATTTTATGAATATTTTACTCTCTTACCCAAATCTTGATTAAATAAATCAAGATTTAAGAATTTAGAACTTAAACCCTATGTTGAGTTCAAATCCCAAATCTTAGGTGATATTCTAAATTGGATCTAGGTTTCTCACTTATTACCTAATTTGAAGGTAAAGAATCCTATAAGTTGAAAGATTCAGGAACTAAGATCTTAGTGAAAGGCTATTCTACTGATTATAAGATAAAATTATTAATTAAGAACTTGAGAATCTAAGATCTATATTCCATCTTTAAGATAATTTCATTATCTTATTGATTGAATCATCCTATACCCACATGGAATATTTCAAAAGATTAAACAATCAATCATTAAAGAATTTCAATTGGAGGTGATTTGATTTAATTTGAAGATCTAAGTATAAGATCAAAAATCTAAAGATCTGAAGTTTGATCACTTTTAGACTTCTAATTAGAGTTTGACTTAAGAGTTTCCATTTGTGAATTTCCTTAGATCTAATTTCATGATTAACTATAAGGAGCTTATTAAGGTCAAGAATTGACAATTCCAAGCATTAAATTAGCATTAAACTCATTTTGACCTTCTTAGGTTATTTAAGATCTAAGGGTCTGAGTTTTGATCATTTTAGATCTTAAGCTAAGATTTTACTTAGATATTTCCAATTACTTTTCTTTTAACACTTAATTCTTAAGTTATCTTAACTAAACTTATTAATGAGATAATTGACCATTTCAATTATTAAACTTAAAGTTTAATACCATAGGATCTTTATGAGGAATGCTTAAGGTTTAGGTATCTTAATTAAGGAATTAATGAGACCTTATGGATTGGTGATTATTATTATCCTAGGATTTCAGAGAACATTTCCAATCTTTGTTATAGTGGTTTACTGAAATTTTCAATCCTCAAAGAGCACTAAATCACATTTTGGCCAAAATGACCAAAATGCCCCTCTTAAGGCAAAAATTAGGATTTTAGGGTTTTATTGTCCAAATTTGTTCTAATCTATTTTAAAGCATTTCATATGACTAAATGAAGTGGTAAACACCCATATCTTAGGTTTTGATGACCTAAATGATCTTGATTAGCACTAATCACCTAATTAAGGCACTTAGAGTGATTAGTGAATTTAAGGCACTTTAGGGAAATCCAACCTTACACGTAGGTTTTACTAGGTTTAATATGATATTAGAGGCTTAATTAGGGTTTAATTTACCAACCATTGATCAGGGTGATTAAGGAGTGATTAAGAAAATTAATTATCCAAAATTAATTTTAAGGGTCTGGAATTGTTCCTTAGGGTACAAGGAGCAATCAGAGCCCTTAAACTCATAGATTGGATATTTAGATGATTTTATATGATTTAATTAAGAACAACGAAGTTTTAGCCAATATTTTTAAATCCAACCATTGGATCTGAAATTTTATTTTGTATTCAGATTCCTTGAATTTTTCTGATTGAAATGGTATATTGGATCATACCATTCGGATCTGAATAACTAAAGTTATTTAATTAATTCATTCTGTATTTTTATTTAAATTAGAACTTTGGGTTTTAATTAAATTAATTCAAAACCATTAAAAATACACTCCAATAACTATTTAATTAACCGCAGCCCAAAATCAAAATTGCGCGGGTCAGAGACCTACCCGACCCGGACCCGCGACTTCGTCTTCTTCCTCTCGACGGGTCCCGAGCCCGTCGAATTTCAAAGCTGAAATTCTCGGCGCTCCTGCGACGGCAGGGGCTGAAATCGATCCCTACACGTTCCTTGAGTCAAGGCGCGTCGAATTGACCAAGAACCCCCATCTGGATCCCTCTGGATCGATGGGGTCTTACTCACCCGAGAGGTCCTCCTGCGAGGCATCTCAGGACGCCTGTGAGAGGGAAATTCTCCTCACAGGGACCTCGATTCAAGAGTATTTTGATCCCTACATGCTCAGGGGGACTAGAAGCATCGAAACCCCCACCTATCATAACCCGAGGCGCAGCCAATCGCTGGGTTCTTACTCGGACTCAGCCATTGGCTCGATGGCTAGCTCAGTCGATCGATACGATCGACTCGAGCTAGCTTAGCCCCAGGCGAGAATCACATTGGGTTCCTAGGTGGCTAAGGTTGCTTAGACGACAATCAAGGCTCATTCAACAGACAGGAATGGAAATGAGCTTCAGAAAAATTCTAATGGAGGAAGCTGTACCTCGAGTTGGGGGTACAGGCCTTGCCGAGGGAAATTGACGGGCACTGAAGCTTCCTAGATAGTAGACAAAACTTTCCAGGGACTCTGAACACCAGACTAGCCCTCTATCAGCGGTTCGCACTTCGGGAGAAGCCAGAATTTGCCGAGGGAGACGGGGGCTTCAGAGGCTGCAATTGGAGGAATTGAGGGTTCACAGTAAGCAAAGGGACTCACTGTGATCTCCTGGAGGTTTTTATAGGCCAAGGGGATCTCTAGGGGTGGTGTCCAAGGCTCAACAGTGGGGAGAAGGCTCGGGCCGAAGGAAATGGCTCGGGCCAACGCCTAGGGGCAATTGGGGAAGAAGGCAGCCGGCCAAATGGATGCGCCGAGGGCAGCAGAGGAAATTCGGTGAATTTCCCGTACTGCCACGCGCCAGGGAGAGATCCCGCTGTCGGGGGGACCATGCGCAGACGGGCGAGGGGAGAAGACGATCCACAGTGCTTGGACCCGTCTCCGCCGTCTGATCAGCAAAGCCGTTGGTGATGGACGGCCTGATGCGCTTCCTGATTAACTAAACCGTGGAGAGGATCTCGAGCGTCCAATTTAATCTGTCGATCGGGAAGCTAGGATTTAATTACAGCACGTGGTATGAGGGCCGTCGGATCTAGCGCGCTGAGATGCGTGATGATAAATAGAGTGGCTGAAACACGTGCGCTGCTGTCGGGCCCCGCAGCGGATCTGCCGCGGTCCCGACAGCAAATCCCACAGAAATAAAAATTAAATAAAATTTAATTTTAATTAATTAAAACTATTTAAATTAATTTTAATAAATCTAAAATTTCCAAAATTCAATTTATGACCAAATGAGCTCCAAAAATTCTCAAAAATTTACCCTTAGCTAATTGGGGTATGAGGAATTCAAAAATAAAATTAGATTTCAATTTGGAGATCAAAATAATTTAGGTATTTTTTAGGGCTTAAAAATAGCCAAAAATACCAAATTTTCCAATTTAGCTATGGTTGATTTCAAACTTCTAGATTTAGGTTTAAATGACCCATTGAATCCAATATAATCAAAATCAAACCTTGGTTTAGCTTAATTAATCTAGTTTTAGCTAGGGTAATAACCTAGGGTTATTACAATGGAATCCTTGAATAATAACGAATAGTAAACTGCATAAAAATTTAGATTCCATTAGGTGTAAATTACAAGTTTGCCCTTCTGTTCAAAAACCTTAGTTTGGACCTGTATGACCCGTATCTTATCCAAATTTGGCATACTTACTGTATATCTTCAAGTTAGACAGTAAGGAATCATTTAAAAGTGAGAAACTTCAATTTAGACTCTTAAATTAAAAGCTGACTTTTTAGACCCTTAAGTGGGGGCAAAATAGTCATTTTGCCCAAAATTTAGGTTAAACATCCTTAACTCTAATCTATCTTTTAAATCACTAAAACCAATATTATAACTATATTAGAGTCAATTAGTGAGTAAAATCAACTATTATGTCAAAATGATAAAATCCCTAAAAATTTCTCTAAGTCCTTTCTTTAGGATGTTTCAGCCCACATTAGGACTATTTCTAAGATTAGGACTAGCTCATAGGTTAGATTTCATTTATTGGATAAGTGGGTTATTCAATAAATGAATTCTTAGTTTTATTAGTTTCTAGACTTTTCTTTTCTTTTATAACTTATTTTGATTATTTTATCTTTCAACCTTATATTTAAGATAGGAGATTCATCCTATTAAGTTTTATTTGCTTAATAGGATTTGCCTTAACCAGTAGATCACTATTAGAATAAAACCTAGATCTTAGGTCTTACCCTTTTTAGACCATGTGATTAAGCCCAATCTCATGGTATTTAATCCATAATTTATAATTTAGTAGATCTTGATTAGATCTTAGATAAAACGTCTAAATTCATAAAACTAGGATGTATGATTTGATGATTTAACTCAAAGTCATCTTTGATTGAACTAGATTAGAACTTGATCAGTTCTAATCCTTTTTAACTTATAAGGCCGAGCTTCTAAGTTACACTCGATAATAAAAATTGGAGATCCAAAACTTGTTTAACTTGGAATAGTTATAATGGTTAAATTAGAAAATAAATGATATCACCATGCTTAGTAGAGTCCCTTGCTTACTATATGATTTTTGTGCAACGCATTCTTTGTATTTGTGTCATATTTCCTTGGATATATCATATAAGACTTTGATGCATAAATAAAATTTTAGGAAATTATAGAGACTCCATAGATTCTTTTTAAAAACATTAATGTAAATTATTAAATATAATAATTGCATGTGTTAGAGCTGCATCTCAGTTATGTCTTCTGCCTAGTCTCCTTGATGATGTTAGGAGAAGACTATGTTTATATTTTCTGCCTAGTCTCCTTGATGACCCTAGGAGAAAATTTTTTATGTGTTTTCTGCCTATGCCTCCTTGTATGATGCAAGGAGAAAACCATATATCCTGCCTAGTCTCCTTGATTACACTAGGAGTATATAGTTTTGCACCTTAGCCTTCTTGTTGACGCTAAGATCCTTTTGATATTCAGTGGGCTAAATTAGCTCTTTTATGTATGGCAGTTAGTACACGGATGTTAATATATATCATTGATGTTTTGTATACAGTATTCTCATTTAGTCAACCATTCCTTTGTTCTGCTTATATATATATTTTAGAATGTTAGATTTATTGCTACTACTTATATGTATCATTGTTGAGTTTTTTTTTTGGTTAACTTGCATAAATCTTATGATCACCTGCATATTTAGAATATAGTATTTTCTTTCACTACTTGTTCAGTTACTTATACTTATATGCCTTACCTTGTTTAGCTTATATTTAAGACATGTCTTAGCCTCTTTTTTTCTTAAGTTATAAATGTTGTTTATAGCTTTTTTCTCTACCTTATTATGCTAGTTGCTCCCTTATTAGATATAGTTGTTGCTTAGAATATGTAAAATGGTGATATTAAAAAGCACATAAAACTTATCAGCTTAAAATATACTTAGAAAATTGTTTAACAAGATTTTCTCTTTTTTGGTTGGGGCCCAATATTATGAAACTGACAATGGTAGATCCATATCAGATAGAAGATCAGGTGCCATAGGAGGTGTCTTATCTAGAGGAGGAGCCTTTAGAGGGAACTACTGCTTAGTTTCTTATAAGTGAGAATGAGAGGATTTATTTGCTTTAATTACTTAAACCTTAATATGATGTAATAATACAGGTACCCATGACTGTGTGTTTTGGATTACTATATTATTTATTATGAGTTATATTTTATGCTATTCATATTGTGATGCTTGGATATCTCTTATTTAAATCGCTTCCGCACTCTGTATGAATTTCTTATAAAGTGACTGAATATTTGATTTTGTGCTTACTCCTTCCCTTATTAGGTGGATTGCGGATTTTATCCTAATCCAATAATAAGTGAAGGGTTAGTCAGAGTGACACTCCACCCCTTAGCTTAATCTTGTGGATTAAGGGGTGGGGCGCCACAACATAGCTCCTATCTGACACCCTATGGCTAGATCTGATACTATTTGTAATAACCCAAACTCTAAAACACCAAGGTATTGTTAACTCTGGCATAAAAGGCCTCATTGTTTTTGTAACAACCCAAGTAATTACTTAGATTAATTAGGACTAATTTAAGTTCTAATTATGGTTCTAACACACTAATTAAGATATTAAGAATTCACTACTATGACCTAGTCCAAATCAGGAATCAAATAGATCAAATCTTGATATTGGGAATTTTAAGAAACCTTAAAAATTGACCTATTTAATTTGACTTAAAATCAAAAATTTGACTTCACCATTGCATTCACCATCCCCAAATTAGCTAGGGGTGATATTTTGGAGGTATTTGGAAGTCATTAGATTTTCATCGAATATATTAATACCCCGAAAATTCGAATAATTAAATACTCGTCGAATAAAAAGTCTGATTGCGCCGTTGCGTTCAGCACTTCTCAATTAGCTATGGGTGATTTATTTGAATTTTTCTAAGTGCAATTAATTATTTAATTTGCATTAATAAAAAATGAATATAATTTAATTAAAATAAATAATATTATTTATATTAGTTAATAGCGCCGTCCGATCTAAGTAAATGCCGTCGCGTAATTCCTTTTTCTGCCATTTAATATGACGGTTCTTCTGATCCGCCCATCAAAGGATCCGAAGGTTAGAAGACGGTCTCCTTCGTTCGCTGGCGGAACCTATGCGTGTCTCGCGTGAGGGCACGCGGCGCTTTCCTTCGCCGTGTGTCCTCTACCCTTCGATATTAAGCCCCATTTAAGACTCTGAGGTCGAGTTCAAGTCCTCGTTTTGCAAAACTTAAGTTATCTGAAGCTTCGAGGCGTGCAGTTCTTCTTGCCGTGATGGATCAATCTGCAACCATCTGCAAGGTACCCCGCTTCACCTTTTCTCTATTACTTAAGACTGTCGATCGATACATCGGGCTCGATCGATCGCATCCTTCGAAACCCTAAGGCCTGATATCCGTCGTGTGAAGGAAGACGAAGCGTCGACTCGATGCTTCTTGAACCTGATCGAACCCGGCCAGTTTGCTCCACCCGTGGATCGACCATGCGTCACGTGTAGCGTAAGGCAGTTGGGACCTGCAGGCTTCGTTGTCCCTCTCGCGAAGGGCTGTGTGTCATCTGCGTAGGATTACAGCAGGTTCCGCTGTTTGACTCGATGTAAGTCGATATGGCCCACTAATAAATCTCCAGCAAACAGCGTCTCGATAAGTGGCGATGGGTCTCGCTGCGGTCTTATTTATCTGCCAGCGTGGGGCCCACCTGCAAAGAATAATTAGTTTATTTAATATTTAGATTTAAATTTATATAATACTTATAACTTATACTTTAAAATATATATACATATATATATATATATATATATATATATAAACTGAAAATGAATACTATTAATTAACATTAGATTAGTAGATCAAATGAATTTAATTTAATGGTTAAATAGTAAGGTTAATATGCATTTACATAATTCAATTAAATGCCAAATTTTAGTCATCCATAACTTACAAAATACAAGTTCCAATAATGCAAACAAATATACCATTTTAATCAGCAAAAATCAAGGAATATTTTGGTGCCATTTAAATTCCAATATGATCAACATTTCATATAGTGACATTTTAGAGTATTAAATAATTACAAAATTGTATCAAATGTTCAATTAGTCATAACTTTATGAGTGCTCACCCAAACATACCCAATATGGGTCACATTTTAATTAACAAACCCTTAGGAATATTCCAGTAGGGTTAATTTCTCTGTTTGGGTAATATTTAGCCTAATCACTTTTTGACCCAAACCCTAACCTTCCATGGCTCATAAATTTTCACACACTAATCTAAATATAGACAATATGGGTCTTAAAGTGATTAAAAAAGTCACTAGAATAATCTAGTAATATTCATTTCTTTGTTTGAGTTAGGGTTTGCTTAATCACTTTTAGGACCTGACCATAATTACCCTAATTAATCCTAGAATTTTAATTAACTATAACTTGGTCAATTGAGCTACAATTTAGGTCTTCTAATATACTATTTTGATTAGGAAAACTTAATAAACAGTAAACTGCAAAAATATTTAAGATCTAATGGCTAGATCTCATAATCAACCATAATCACCATAAAACTTGATTAGTGAATATTAGCATAATTCTAAATTGAGTGATTTAAGTTCTTGATAGTTACTAGAGTATATTAGAACCTAGTGGTATAATTTGTTTAGTGATTCTGTAATCAATTTTACTAATCACTCACTAATCACCCTTAACTCTAATTAGATCATAACTTGACTAAATGAGGTTCAAATTGGGTCTACTTTTAGTTAAAATAATCAATAGATTATAGGGAAGCTATAGCTGCTAAATTTATTGATTTTGGACATCAAATGAAAAAGTTAGGTTTTTAACCCTATTTATGAAACCCTAATTTTTATAATTAACCATAAACTTGTATTGGCTATAACTTAGTCAATACTTATCAAAATTTAGTAATTTTAAGTTCTATGAAAACCTTAGATAGTAAGCCTTAATAAACTAATAGAAAATTTAGATTTTATTAAGACAAATTACCAAATTGCCCCTATTAGTCAAATTTATTAATTTGATCTCATAAGGCTTAATAATTATCCAAAATTGATGTACTTACTGTATATCTTCATATTAGACAGTAAGTAATTAGTTGCCATAAAGAATTTCTAATTTAGAGCCTTAAATCAAAAAGTAGATTTTTAGACCTTTAGGAGGGGCAAAATAGTCATTTTGCCCAAATTTAGGGTTAAGTGTTTTTAAGCCTTAGTTTCATGTTCTAATCACTAAAATCAATGATTGGAATGATTTTGAATTTAATTCAATTATTTTAAGCCATAAATTAAATTTCTAAATAAAAAACTTCGTTTGTGTAGCACATTTTTCCTTAGTTTGATCCTTAGAAAGTGATAATTATCACTTAGTTTGTGTAGCACCTTTGTAAGCTTAAGAGCTAATGTTAGCTTAATCTAACCTTAGCATGTAATAGGAAGTGTGAAGGTTTAGTCTTAAGCCTTAAGATTGATTGTAGTTTACTTATAATTGTTAAGTTTAGTATTAGACTTTGAATCCTTTTTGATCCTTAGTTTGCTTCCTTTGAAAATGATTAGAACCCTATATTAATGGATTGGATCCTAAGTCTTGAATTAGTAGTCAACCTTAGGACCTTATTAGTTTAGGTTAGAGTATTAAGGACTTATATTAGGTTGTATTCTCAATAAATTGCTTAGATATAAGCTTAAGATCTTAAGCATGTATAGTTGAATATTGTATAGCTAAATAGTTTATAGATAATAATTGAATGGTTAATAAGAGTTGAATTGATGATTTATTAATCTGTTGTGGTGCCCCACCCCTTAATCCACAAGATTAATCTAAGGGGTGGTGTGTCACCTTGGCAAATCCTTCTCTTAACATTAGATTAGGTGTAAGCCTTATTCTACTAGTAAGGAAGAGATAAGCCAATGCATACATGTTATGTAATCAGTCACTAAAAAAATACAGAATTAGAGTGCGGAAGCACGGCAAAGTAAACATACATCCAATTTACCACAATAAATAGAGAAAATGCAACATACAACTCAGAATAAGTAATACATTAAGGAAAACACATTCAAATAATACCTGTATTATTACAACATTAATTAAGTTTAAATGAACTGAAATGAAATCACTCATCCTCACAATAAGCAAAAAAGACTATATAGCTTCAGCTCCTTCTTGATGCCCCTCCTCAAGATAAGGCTCCACTCCTGGATAAGGCTCCTCTTCAGCACTAAGCTTCTCAAATCTATCTAATTCTGATATTGTCAGTTTTATAATACCAGGACCCCAACCAACAAAAGGAAAATTTTATTAGACAATTGTCTAAATACATTTTAGGCTGAATATTTTTCATATGTTATTAATGCCACCATTTGTGGCATCCCGCTCCCCGCCGTGGTCCTGTTAACTCTTAAGTTAACATGATTAAGGTGAGGTGGTCACCAAATGATAAGGTCCTTGCTTATGATTAGGTTAGTGACTAATACTAACCCATTATAATCAAAGACTTTGTCATTATCCAAAGAAATCATCACTAAATGCAAGTACAAGAAGACATAGAGTGCGGAAGCATAAAATAGACATCCATCCATCATATATAAATACAACATCTCAGAATAAGTAAAGTACAGAAAAGTAAGGATTTAACCTGTATTATTATAACATTTAAACAATTTAAGAATTGAAAATAAACACTTGGCCTCACAATGCAATAAATAAAGATTGACTAAGCCTAAGGATCTTCAGGTGCACGCTCCTCCAATGGCAAGTCTTCCACTGGATCAACTGCTTCAAATAACTCTGAACCTATTATTATCGGTTTCATAAAGATAAGGCCCCAGCCAACAAAAGAAAAATCTTAATTAGACAAAATGTATAAGTACATTTTAGGGTAATCAATTTATTATGTTCATTAGATATCACCATTAACATTAAGCAGAAAAGTATATAAGTAGGAGTAGAACATATAAGAAAGAAATAGGGTAAAGCTATAAACAACTAGTTTATAACTTAAACAAACTAGGAAGTAAGCACATACCTCCTCTATAGCGACTGCAACAAGATTAGGAAAATAAGAAAAGACTAAAGTAAGTGACTATAAAGAAAATACACCCTAAACATGCTTAATGATCAATATAGAATTATACTAAGTAAATAAATGTATAAAACATTATAGAACTGAAAATAAAGCTAACATCCTATATTTGTATAAACAACAAGACTAATATCCTACAAGTATATAAGCAGTGAGCAAGACTAGCACCCTATATGTAAACAAAATTAGAAAATTTAGTAAGGATTGTAAGTAAAAATAGAGCTAAAATGTAGAAAAAGTAAACTAAAATAGTAAATCCAAAATTAAAAGCTATCTTTGCCTCCTCAAGCCACTCAAACTGGAAGTAAGCATAGTCTCACTTAGCCTGATGGGCTGAGATAGAAGCTCTGAACTAAAAATACCAACATACTTAGCCTGATAGGCTAAAATAGAAATACCAAGTAGAAATGTACTTAAACTAGTATAACCATATCAAATCCTAACTAATCAGTCAGTGGGTCAATAGTCTACTACAATCCATCCTAGTTCTCGGGCTAGGCATGGCATAGACTATCAGACTAACTCTGAGGTCTAGCCGATCCCATACGGATGAAGTGAAGAGGTATACTAATTAAGCTACACTCTATCAAAAATATGAGTAAAAGAGCAAATGCTACTTATGAATTTTTAAAGTTGATGATGGATACTCATCACATATCCTATGTACACAATATATGTTCAATATGTAAAGCTCAATTACAAGGTAAGTAAAGCATCAAAGTCAATATAAGCAAGAGACTCAACTAGAACATAGGTGATATCCATTGTTGCTAATTTATTCATTCGATCTACTCTAAGTTACACAAGTTTAGGATCTCCAAGTCCTACTATTGAGTGTACTCAGATTCATGACCTTATAAGTTGAAAATAATTATGACTAGCTAGGTCCTAATTAAATAAATCGATGTCGACTATATAAGTTTAATGATAAATCAATCAACCTATTTTGATGATTTTAAGAATCCTAAACCCATCTTGATTAGTCAAATCAAGATGAAAGGATTAAGAATTAAACTCTAAATATTAGGGTTTAATCACTTAATCCAAATGTATATCTGAGGGTCTAAGGTTTAGAACCCAAGTCTCACAGATTAGGTTATGGTAAATCCTAATGAATAATCAACTTATTAGGATAGATCTCTATCCTTAGATCTAAGATTTAAAAATCAAATATTTATTTAATAAACTAGGAAAATCTACAAACTAGTAAACTCAAAGCTTCACCTATTGAGTAATCCAATTTACTCAGTAGATGAACTCTAACATAAGATCTATTCCTAATCCTAGGAATTAAGGCTCTTAATTACTAAGAGTATCTCTCAAACACATATCCTAACTAATGTTATTAAGACTTGTGGAAAGATCTAAGAAGTTAAGGAAGGAGAAGAACTTAAAATTTTACTTAGGATTTTTTTAAGGACTAAAATAAGATTCTTATTCAAAGTTCTTACTAAGCCTTATAATCACATAAATTATGATCTAAGTCACTATTCTTACTATTTAAAATATTTATAATATGATTCTAAGGCTTTAAAATGCTAAACCCTAAATTTGGGCAAAATGACCATTTTGCCCCTACTTAAGGGTTTAAGAGATGAACTTTTGATCTAAGGTTCCAAATCTAAAATTCTCAGAGGCAAAGTGTTTTTTACTATCTAATATAAGATTATATAGCAAGTACACAATTTTAGGTAACTATTAAGCCTTATGATATCAAATTAATGAATTTAACTCATAAGGGCATTTTGGTAATTTAGCTTAATGAATCTAAATTTTCTATCAGTTTATTGTTTCTTACTATCTAAGGTTTTCATAGAACTTAAAATTTCTAAATTTTGATAATTATTGGCTAAGTTATAGCAAATACAAGCTTAGGGGTAAAAGGGGTAATTTAGGGTTTCTTCATTAAGGGTCAAAATTCCTAACTTTTCCAATTGATGTCCAAATTGAGCAAAATCAGTGGCTATAGATCACAAATGATCCACTGATCACAATGACTAATGATAGGCTCAATTTGGACTCTAATTGGTTAAGTTATGGCCTAATTAAGGTTTAGGGTGATTAGTGAGTGATTAGTGAAATTAATCACCAAATCACTAAATAAATCATACTATTAGGTTTTATTCTACTCTAGGAGTTCTCTAAAATTTAAATTATTCAATTTGGATCATTAATTATGCTAATCTTTACTAATCAAGATTTAGGGTTATTAGGATTGATTAAAAAATTTAACTGTTGGATCCTAAATATTTTTGCAGCTTACTGTTATTTAAATTTTCTTGATCAAAATGGATATATGAATGATCTAATTTGGAATTCAATTGATTAAGTTATGGTCAATTGAAGTTCCAAAGTTTATTTGACCTATTTATGGTTAGATCCTAAATGTCATTAGTCTAAAACTAATCCAAATACCAAAATGAATACTACTAGATTAATACTTAGGGTTTGCTGATCACTTTGAGACCCATAATCAATATGTTTGGATTAGTGTGTATAAAGTTATGGCTATTTGAATGAAAGTGGCATTTTTGGCAATTAATCAAATACCTAAAATGTCACTATGTGAATTATTGAACCTATAGAAAAATAAATTGCATCATTAAATTCCTTGTATTTTTCGAATTAAAATAGAATATTTGATTGTATAATTTGGATATGTATTTTATGAGTTATGGATGTCCAAGGTTTTGTAATTTATTCCCTTTAATTAATACTATATGTATATTCTTAATACTACTGTTCATCCATATATTAATTATTTTGATGTTATGATTAATTTCTCTATTCTGATCAAACTAATAATACTATATATTTTTTGTACTAGTTATTATCTAATCACTACCATTCTAATATAAGAATAATATAATATATATGTATATATATATATATATATATATTTATATATATATATATATAAATCACAGATTTTAGTAATAAGTATATATATATAATATAAATATATTTATTTAATAATTAACTTTTGCAGTAGGTGGGACCCAGCGCTGACATCGGATGCAACAACGGGACCCACCGCCACACAGCGAAGAAGGATTTGCCAGCGAAAGCCAGGTGGGCCCCACTCGTCAGAACGACGGAACGAGTGGGCCCCACCATCAATGACGCGGCGGGGACTGCCACACGGTGAGCCAAGGATACGCCAGTACTGTAGTTGGTCCCGCGAACGCGCCATGCTAGCAGATGGGCACAAAGCAGGTCCCATGTCGGCCCGACCCAGAAGACTCATCGTCTTCCTAGGGCTCACGCAGAGGCGAACCCTAAATCTCACGCTAGATAGAATCGATAGGGATTGATGCCAAAAATAGATATACTCAATAATAATTGAAACACTTGAATCATTCATAATGCTAAGAATAAGAGTTAGGATTAGAAAGGTACCTCTGTTCAGATTTGGTTTGATCCTCTGAGACTCGACCAATCCCACTGGAACTCGCTTCTAGACTCAAAAATGAAATAGGAAGGAGTTCTGGGATTCTAAATGGTGTGAAGAAATGGCTATAGAGCAACGGTGAGTGGCATCTGTCGATTGAGGACTTCGGCGCTATGGTAGCGCGACGCGTGTGGCTTCACCCGACACGCGTCAGGAATGAAATGGCTTGACCATTCGATCCTCGATCTAACAGTCCAAAACTGTCGTCAGGAATTAATCGCACGCGAGACGGCGTCAACGGTCAACTAACGGTGGCCGTTAAATAGCTTAATTTATATTATTATTTAAATTCTTTTTAAATCTATTTCATTAATTAAAATTGATCGATTAGATGCATTCTTAAATTTCCAATAAATCACCCCTAGCTAATCGAGAGGCGAGGAACGCAACGGCGCAATCAAATTTTGGTTTCGACGAGTATTTAATTATTTGATTTTCTGGGGTATTTTAAATAATATTAAAATATTCGACAAAAATCCAATGACTTCCAAATACTTCCAAAATGCCCCCCCCTAGCTGATTTGGGAGTGCTGAGCGCAATGGCGAAGTAAGATTTTTCGATTTGAGGTCAAAATAAAAAGTCAATTTCTAGGGTTTCGAGATTTTCTAGAAATTGGGATTTGATTCAGTTGATTCCTGATTTGATCTAAATCTTAGATATGAGTTCTAAATGACTTATTTAGTGTAATAGAATCCTAATTAAGACTTAAATTAGTCTTAACTGACCTAAGTAGCAACCTGGGTTGTTACAGACTCCTCCACTTGAGAATGATGTCATCCTCAACATCATGCAAGTAGAAATATAAATCAGAACAGAATATTGGAATTGGAATTACTAGAATTGAATAAATACCATGGTTAAAGAGATTTGGATATTTTTGGTGCATATCTGATTCCTTTTCCCATGTTGCTTCGTTACATGAACAGTTCCTCCATTGAACCTTAATCATTTGGATGAAACGATTCCTCAGCTGCTTTTTATCACGATCCAAAATCATCATTGGTTCTTCAATATACGTGAGGTCAGGTTGAACTCCCATTTTTGGAAGTTGACTCAGGTGAGAAGAATCTCTAAGGCATTTCCTTAAAGATGATACATAAAATACATTGTGTGCTGCCACAAAATTATCAGGTAGATTCAATTTATATGCAGAAGATCCAATCTTCTCTAAAACTTCAAATGGCCCGACATAACAGGGACTGAGTTTCCCAGATATGCCAAATCTGAACACTCACTTCATAGGACTGATTTTTAAATATGCGAAGTCTCCTTTATTAAATTCTATAGGTCGATGATGAGAATCAATATACTTACTCTAACGATCTTGCGCTGCAAGGATTCTTTGTTGATTGAGACAAATCTTCTTATTTGTTTCTTCTACTAGCTCAGATCCATATAACTGAACACTTCCTAACTCAGACCATGCTAATGGAGTTCTACAATTTCTGCCATACAAAGCTTCATATGAAGCCATTTTAATACTGGCCTGAAAATTGTTATTATAAGCGAACTCTACTAGCGACAAATGATCTTCCCAAGAACCAACAAAATTCAAAATACAAAGTCTAAGTAGATCTTCGAGCACTTGGTTTACTATTTCTATTTGGCCATCAGTTTGGGGATGGAATGCAGTACTAATGGCCAAAGTGGTTCTAGGATACTGATGAATCGCTTGCCAAAATTTAGATGTGAACCTGCTATCTCTATCAGACACAATTGATTTTAGAATACCGTGAAGTATTACAATCTCTTTAATATTAATCTTGGCAAGCTTTTCAGCTGAATCAGTTTGACGAATAGAAAAAAAGTGAGCATACTTGGTTAAACAATCAACTATCACCCATATTGCATCGACTCTAGACTTAGCCCTAGGCAAACCCATCACAAAGTCCATTGATATATCTTGCCATTTTCATTCAGGAATTTCTAACGGGTGAAGAAGACCACCAGGTCTTTGATATTCATCTTTCACAAGATTACAGGCATGACACTTAGCTATATATTCTGCTATACTCTTCTTCATACCTGGCCACAAAAATGATTACTTCAAGTCTTGATAAATCTTTTCAATTCTTGAATGAATTTGATATCCAGATCCATGACCTTTGATCAACACTTCTTGCTGCATGGATTTTGGAATCCACGGACGATTCCCTTGATAAATAGCATTTCTATGAAAATGAATATCCGTTCTACGACACTTTCATTTGCTTGCTTAAAGTTCAAATATTCATCATCCTTAATTTGTGATATGGAAACATCCTGATGAAAAGTTGGTTCTACATTACTCTTAGATATCATTATGCTCAATATATCTCCATAAACTGGTTTAATGTCTAACGTTCTAAACTCTTTTTCCACTGAACTAGTTGTAATCATAGCTGAAAGGGTTGCACGATGGCTAAGAGCATCTGCCACAACATTAGCTCTTCCTAGATGGTACTGAATATCTAACTCATAGTCGCTAATTAATTCCAGCCATCTTCTTTATCTACAATTCAGTTCTCGTTGGGTGAATATGTATTTTAAACTTTGGTGGTTGTGAATATGGAGCACTGAACTCCATATAGATAGTGTTGCCAGATTTTCAAAGCAAAAAATACTGCAACCAATTCCAGATCATGAACTGCATAGTTTCTCTCATGCGGTTTCAACTTGCGAGATGCATAAGCAATAAGCTTGCCTTCTTGTAACCAATTCCAGAAGCATCTATGTACACTTGATAATTTACACCTCCTTTAGGCAGAACTAGCACAGGGGCTGAAGATAAGGCATCTTTTAGAGTTTGAAAAGCCTCCTCACATTCTGTTGACCAAATAAATGGTACTGCCTTCTGGGTTAATTTTGTGAGTGGTGAGGCAATCTGGGAGAAGCATTTTACAAACTTTCTATAATATCCAGCTAAACCCAGAAAACTACGGATCTCGGTAATTGATTTGAGCTAAACCCAATCTTGAATAACTCTGATTTTACTTTGATTTACTTGGATTCCATGAGCATCAACAACATGCCCAAGGAATGACACTGAATTTAACCAAAATTCACACTTTGAATATTTTGCATACAGTTCATGCTCTCTAAGTGTTTCTAGAATTATCCTTAAATGATTCTCATGATCTTTTACGGTATTTGAATAAATCAGGATATCATCAATAAAAATAATGACGAATTTGTCTAAGTAAGGTTTCAAAATTCTCTGCAATAGGTCCATTGTAACAACCCAGGTCGTTACTTTGCTCAATTAAGACTAATTTAAGTCTTAATTAAGATTCTAAGTCACTAATCAAGTGATTTGGAATTCATCTCTGAAACCTAGGTCAAATCAAGAAGTGAACAAAATCAAATCAAGAATTCTGGAAAATTTCAAACCCTAGGATTTGACTTTTTATTTAGACCTCAGATTGAAAATCTGACTTCGCCATTGTGTTCAGAACACCCAAATTAGCTAAGGGTGAAATTTTGGAGGCAATTGGAAGTCGTTGAATTTTTGTCGAATATTTTAATATTATTTAAATACCCGGAATAATCAAATAATTAAATTCTCGTCGAAACAAAAATCCGAGTGCGCCGTTGCGTTCCTCACCCTTCAATTAGCTAAGGGTGATTTATTGGAAATTTTTGGGATGCATTTAATAGGGTAAAATTAATTAATTAAATCTGTATAATTTAATATAAATAATTAATTAATTAAAAAAAAATGCTTAACGAGTTCCGTTTTTTAATTAAAGCGCCGTTACCTGTAATGGACGCCGTCAGCTTCGCCCGTCAGTCGAGCGGACGAATCGCGGCCGTCTGATCGTTTGATCAGACGGCAGAAGCTTCGTCTTCTCCGCGAAGAACACGCGGCAGCGGAGGTCTGAGACGCGCGTCGTCTCCCTCGCCACGCATCGATCCCACCGCTCCGGCCTTAGGATTTAGCCTCTGATCGATTCCACTTCTCGATTACGCTCGAATCGATCCATTTCAGAGATCAGAGGTGCTCGGATTAATCCAGTGAGTTCTCAGCCGTCGAATCTAGGTACATCCTTATTTCCTCTTATTGCAATAATTTCTCAATCGCACGAACTCGAAACGTTATTTCAAAGCATAGATTAAAGATTTCACGGTATCGATCTAGCATAGATGAATTGAATCAATCTAAATCTGTGATGAGTCTACAGTTAAAATCGTTATAGCCGTGGCATGTCCATCTAGGGTTAGGGTTTGAGATCGACTCAGATCATTTTAGGCCTCGATTCGATCACCTAATGGAAGATCTCATCTTTAGCTATCCATCGCCGTGCGGGTTGAGCTGTTTAAATAATGGGAAGTCCCTGAAAAGGCAAACCCTAGCTCTGCGCCCTCGGGAAAAAGCCGTCGAAGAAGACGAGCTCTCGGGTCGGACCGGGTCGACCCGGGCCCGACCCGTCCTCCTCGGTTCTCCGCGTAATTGAGCTGGGGTCCACCGGGAGCACGTGGCTTCTTTCCAGCAAGCCACGCGGCGCGATAGCAGAAGTGGGGCCCACCTTGCTACAGACGAGTGACACGGCTGCAGAGAAGTCGTCAGTGGGGCCCGCCGCCGTCTCCTTAGCCACTGGTTGTGTGCCACGCGTTCCTGCAGAAGAAAAACTTATAAAAATAATTATATTATTATATTAATAACAGTTATATAAATATATATATATGATATTCATAATGCATACAGTAAATTAAATAATGATAATTAAATTGATTAATGCTTAAACTCTAAACAATCATAACTCAATAAATATATGTCCAAATCATACAAATAAATATATCAAATTAATCAAAAAAATATAAGGAATTTATTGATGTCATTCAATTTTCTGTAGGATCAATATTTAATAAAGTGATCATTTAGAGTTTAATTAAGTTCAAATTTATGTCTCAAATATTCAATTAACCATAACTTTGTACCCAATGATCCAAACATACCCAATATGGGTCTTAAAGTGATCAGAAAACCCTAAGGATTAATATGATAGTATTTATCTTGCTGTTTGGATTAGTTTGAGCCTAATCACATTTAGGACCTAACCCTAATTACCCTAATTAGACCTAGAACTTCAATTGACCATAACTTGGTCAATTGAGCTCCAAATTTGATGATCCATAGGTCCATTTAGATCAAAAGAACTTAATTTTCATTAATATGTAAAAATATTTTAGATCTAACGGTTAGATTTGCTAATCACCCTTAACTGCTTTAAATCTTGATTAGTGATTAATAGCAAATCTAGTAATCCAATTTGAGAGATTTAAACTTCAGAGGACTCATAGAACCATTTAGAATCAATTTATAAGGTTGGATTATAGTTTGAGTGCTTAATTTTGTTAATCACTCACTAATCACCCTTAAACCCTAGATCTTGTATTGGCCATAAATTGGCCAATACTTATCAGAATTTAGCAAATTTAGGTTCTATGGAAAGCTTAGATAGTAAAGAACATTAAACTGAAAGAAAATTTAACTTTCACTTAGTAAAATTCTAATTTGCCCTATTGAGTCAAATTCACTAATTTGATCTCTAAATGGCTTATTAATCACCCAAAATTAATTTAGTTGCTGTCTAATCCTATATTAGACAATAAGAAACACTTTCCAAAAGAAAATTTCAGAATTTAAGCCCTAGATTAAAAGTTGATCTTTTGAACCCTTAAGTAGGGGCAAAATGGTCATTTTGCCCAAATTTAGGGTTTAGCCTTTTAAAGCCCTAAATTCAATTTTCTAATCATTAAAATCAGTAAATAGAATGATTTAGAACTGAAATTAATCAAATTCAAGTCTAAATAAGACTTTGATTAAAATCTTAATCTTAGTTTCTTAAGGAAAATTCCTAAGTCTTAAGTAAAGTTCTCTTTCTTTAATCATCCTTAGGTCTTATAACATTAGTTAGGATGTGTGTCTTAAGAGATTCTCTTAGTAATTCAGAGCCTTATTTCCTAAGATTAGGAATAGATCTTAAGTTAGAATTCATCTATTGAGTAAATTGGGTTACTCAATTAGGTGAAACCTTGAGTTTTCTAGTTTCTAGATTTTTCTTAGTTTATTAAATGATTATTTGATCTTTAAACTTTAAAACTAAGAATAGAGATCTGTCCTAATGAATTTGATTTATCATTAGGATTTGCCTTAACCTAATCTGTGAAATTTGGGTTCTAAACCTTAGACCCTTAGATTATACCTTTAGATTAAGTGATTAGACCCCATCATCTGGAGTCTAATTCTTAATCTATTCATCTTGATTTGGCTAATCAAGATGTGGTTGGGATGAATTAAATTACAAAACTAGGTCGATGATTTATTCATTTTAACCAAATAGTCGTCTTTTGATTAAGTTATAATTAGGACTTGGCCAGTCCTAATTATCTTCAACAAGTAGGATTCGTGATTCTAAGTTACAGAATGTGTAAGAATTGATAATTCTGAAACTTATGTAACTTAGAGTAGATAGAAAGAATAAAGTAGATAACAAAGGATATCATCTGTGTTTTAGATAGAGTTTATTGCACTTTGGATTTTTGATGCTTCGCATTCCTTGATTTTGAGCCTTATACCTTGAACATGTATTATGTACATAAGATATTTTGACAAATATCTTATGTTAATTTTGAACATTCATAAACAGCATTATGTTCATTTCACAAATGGTTTGTAAGGTGTAGCTTGATTAGTATACCTCTTCGATCAACCCGTTCGGGGTCGGCAACCTTTCGAGGGTTTAACGTCCGACAGTCTATTGGCCATGCCTAGTCCGAGTGATAGGATGGATAGACTCTTGCCCTACTGACTACAGAGTCAGGATTCTGATATGGATATACTAATTCAAGTACACTTACATTCAGTTCTGTCTTAGCTCATCAGGCTAAGAGTTTTAGTGATGTTCAGTTCAGAGTTTCTTAGCTCATCAGGCTAAGAATTGCTGAGTTTGTATTCAGTTCAGATGACTTGTACAGTCACTGTAGTTTCAGTTTACAGTTACTGTTTTACTAGTATATTTTGCATTTCAGCACTGTTTTACTTACAGCTTTCCTACACGTGTTTTTATAGGATGCTAGTTTTACTTTCTGTATTCATATGTTTACTTAGGATGTTAGTGTACTCAGTTTTATACTATTTGAATTTTGTATGTCACTTGGCATAATCAGTTTGATCATATGCATATTTAGGTTGTATTTTCTTATAGTTTTACACTTCTTTTACTTACCTGTTTGTATTGCAGTTGCTTGGAGGAGGTATGTTTTACTTCCTTTTTGTTTAGTTATAAACTATGGTTTATAACTTATTACAGTTCTTTTGTATGCTTTTCTGCACCTATTTTGCTCATTTCTGTTTTTATGGTGATATTCAGTTAACTTAAATAAACTTTTACCCTAAAATGTACTTAGACTTATTGTCTAACCAGTTTTTCTTTGTTGGCTGGGGCCCTACCATTATGAAACTGATAATGGTAGGTTCTGAGTTTGTTGGTTTAGCAAATCCAGTGGAGAGTTTGCCATTGGAGGAGGAGTCCGTTCCTGAAGATCTGTAGCTTTAGTTTTTCTTCCAGTGAGATTGAGAGTTTTCTTTCAGTACTTTTAAGCTCATTAAATGTTGTAATAATACAGGATTATATTTCTTTTTCAGTACTTTACTTATTCTGTATTGTTGTATTTATACTGTATTGGATGGATGTTATGTTTTATGCTTCCGCACTCTGAGTTCATGTATGATCATTTAGTGATAGTATTTCTGAATTGAATGGTAAAGTCCTTATTTAAATTGGATTAGTACGTGTATCTAATCCAACCTTAAGTGGGGACCTTGTCATTTGGTGACCCCTCCACTGTAATCATGTTAACTTTAGGGTTAACAGGACCACGGCGGGGCAGGGCCGCCACATCCATGAACAGGGATGGTGCATTAGTAAGACCAAAGGACATCACTAGAAATTCATAATATCCATAATATGTTCTGAACACTGTCTTCTCCATGTCTGAGTCTTTCACTCTTACTTGATGGTACCCAGACCTTACATCAATCTTATAAAATACAACTACGCCAGCAAGTTGATCAAATAAATCATTGATTCGAGGAAGTGGATATCTATTCTTGATGGTCACCTTATTTAGTTCCTTATAGTCTATGCACATCCTCATAGACCCATTTTTCTTCTTCACAAATAATACTGGAGCTCCCCACGAGGACATGCTAGGTTTAATAAACCTCTTATTCAATAATTCTTGAAGTTGATCGCTCAGTTCTTGAAGTTCTTTCGGGGCCATCCTATATGGTGCTTTAGATAGTGGCTGCGTACCCGGAGCTATGTTGATTTCAAATTCTATTTCTCTGGCTTGCGGTAGGCCAGGAAAATCTTCAAGGAATACATCTTCAAAATCCCTAACTACTTTTATAGCAGAAATAGGAACTTCTTCTTTACTACTACCCATCATAGTCTTCTAACAATTTATGGTGGCATTATACATACTAAGCTGATTCATGCCTTGTATGATATCAAAGTTTGCTATATGTAATATAATTAATTTGGCTTGAAAAGTATGATTACTTATCGGCACTTTTATGTCACAAAATTTGACTGCACTAAGTTGGGCTCCAGATGGAAGTCCAACATTTAAGGTTTTTTGCTAGTTTGTAGGAATGTAACTCTAATCTCTTAGCAAAGTTTTCGAAAATGAATGAATGGCTAGCCCCAGTATCAAATAATATATTACAGGGCTCATCTTTAATGCATATGGTGCATAATTTAATCAAATTTAAACAAAGGATCTTTAATAAAAGAATATAATACTATAAGTAAAAGAGTTATTAAGAGCATGTACCTGAAACTACATTGTGTCCTCAGCTGCCTCAACAGGGGTAAGATTATACACCCTTGCTTTTCTTGCAGGATGGTTATTTATTGGATTGACCCTTTGAGATTCTAAGCTGGAGGTCTAAAAGTAGACTGAGTTTTAGCTGGAGTTTGTCTCTGTGCAGGAGGTGGCGACATGAGAGCCATCTTTGGTTCTCTTGTATTAATAGGAGTAGCCCGAAACACTTGATTCTGACAGTTTCGATAAATCAATGCCCCAACTATCTTATTAGATTTACTCTCTCGATATCCATGACCTCGTCGGCCGCATGTAAAAAAAACTCCACCAAAATGGTAGCACTTACCATATGGATGAGGTTTATCACATTCAGTAGCTTGCTCAGATGTTTCAGAAGCTTCCATCTGATATACTCTTCCCTGATTGGGGCAATGTTGCTTGAAATCTTGATGTCGATTGCTCATGTTGAATGCCTTTCATTTCATCTCTTTCACTGATTGGTAGTGCTCTACCACCCTGGCTGCTTCAACTAGCTTTACAAAATTGGCATGCTGAAGTGGGACTACGTGATCCTTAATGGATTCACAAAGTCCACTTTGGAATCTATAGCATTTGTCAACTTACGTAGGTGCGAGGTGTGGAGAAATGGCTATAGAGCGGCCGTGAGTGGCATCTGTCGATCGAGGACTCCGGCACTGGGGTAGGGCAACGCGTGTGGCTTCACCCGAAATGCGTCGGTAACGAAATGGCTTGACCATTCGATCCTCGATCGAATAGTCCAAAACTGTCGTTAGGAATTAACCGCATGGGAGACGGCGTCAACTGTCAACTGGCGGTGGCTGTTAAATAACTTAATTTATATTATTATTTAAATTATTTTAAAATCTATTTCATTAATTAAAATTGATCGATTTGATGTGTTCTAAAAATTCCCAATAAATCACCCATAGTAAATTGAGAGGCGAGGAACGCAACAACATAATCAGATTTTGATTTCGATGAGTATTTAGATATTTGATTTTCCGAAGTATTTTAAATAATATTAAAATATTCGACGAAAATCCATCAACTTCCAAATGCTTCCAAAATGTCACCCCTAGCTAATTTGGGGGTGCTGAGCGCAATGGCAAAGTTGGATTTTTTGATTTGAGGTCAAAATAAAAAAGTCAATTTCTTGGATTTTGGGATTTTCCAGTAACTAGGATTTGATTCAGTTGATTCCTGATTTGATATAAATCTTAGAGATGAGTTATAAATGACTTATTTAGTGTACTAGAATCCTAATTAAGACTTAAATTAGTCTTAACTGACCTAAGTAACAACCTGAGTTATTACACCATTTTACTTAAATAAAACATAAATCCTAATTAGCATAGGAGAAGTAAGCATACAAGGAGAAGGATAAGTTATAAATGCAGCATTTATAACTAAACAAGATTTGAGGTAAAAAGGCACATCTCAAGCAAACTAAGCAAAGATAAGCATACATGTATAATATAGTAAATAAAGGTACTGAAAGAAAATTTTAATCCTAAACATACTGATGATCATATAACATATACTAATTTAAAAGAATTTAATCCAACAGTGGTACATATTAGTAAGAAACAAAGATTTAGCATTCTATAATATACAAGTAAACAAGTAAAGCAAGGTAGACTAAAGTCAAGTATGACGATTAACAAAAAACAACGAACAGTAAATAGTATACGGTAAATAGTAAATAGTGAACATGTATGTAAGTATTGTCATATCAGAAGAGGGCTAATCTATCTTGTTGATATCAAAAGGATTCTTAGCATCAACACAGAGGCTAAGGCTACAAAATATTCCTAGTGTCATCTGAGGCTAGGCCAGAATAACAGAACTGAAACTGAACTGAAGAGGCAGTAATCATAAATGCAGTAATATTTTAGTTATTTACTTTACTTCTGTGGACATATCTAGAAGTAGCTGAGGAGTCTTGCATATCTGCAAGACTATATGGGTTCCAAACTTAGCATGAATTTTCTCAAATATTTTAATATAATTAAATAAGCAAAAAAATAGGAAAATTAAATACTCATCAGAATTGAAATCTGAATTCTTCATTGAATTCCTCACCCCACATTAGCTTGGGATAATGTTTTGGGATATTTTGAAGCATGTTATAAAATCTGACTTTTAAAGTAATAATTAATTAAATAAATTAAATTAAAATTTTTTAAGAATTCCATTTATTTTTCCCTTCTCTCCTCCTTACCTATGCCTGCAACGCCTCCCTCTCCCTTTTTCTGCTCAAATCTCCCTCCCTATGCTTATGATGGGATGAGTCAAGCTCATCCCAGCCAAAAGCCATGCTCTTCTCCTATTTTAAAATGGAGCCTCAGCCCTCCTTCCTATCTTTACTGTCAAGCTGAGCTCTTCTCCCCTTCACTTCACTTGCAGTGCTCAAGATGCTGAAGAAAAGATCTCAAACTCTCAAGTCCTAAGGATTCTTAGAGAAATATGTCATTTGCAAGCCAAGGTACCTTCATTTTCCTCCATTGGTTGACACAATGGCTACTTAATTTTGTTCCAATGCTTACTTCGCATCCTTAAGAATCTATGGTTAAGTTATGAAATCTATTAGGGTTCATTAATGTAGTAAATTTCAGAGTAAATGAACAGCTCTATTTTTCCTTCTTTTTGTATACCTAGACCTTTAACCTCTTTGTTTGTATTATTAATATAATTCTTTCATGTTGATTTTGGTATCAATGGAAAGGTCTCGGAAATACCTTTCCATCAGTGTGTGGCACCTCCCATGAGATGCCCTAAATTGAGAGTATTTGAGTGCGAAAGGGGACACATTTCAGTTTTCGCACAAGCAAAATCACCGTCGGGAGCTTAATCAAAAAATTATTATTTTAAATTATATGTAAGGGCAAAATTGTCATTTTGCCCAAAATTTAGGTTGTACCCTTAACCCTAAAATATCAGTTAAATCATTAAAATCAGTAATAAAACTAATTCGGAATCTATTTATAACCCTTATTATCATAATCAAGTAATTTGATAGAAACCCCATTAAAAGCTTGAAAACTCCTAAGTAAAACTAAGACCCCCAGCTTAGCTAAATTACATTCTTAACTTCCTTAAGTGGATTAGATCAGCAAATGAAAAAAATATATAATTATTATCATCAATTCTTAAAATCTCCTAAGTCCTTTATTAGGAGCTTCTTAGGATCTACACTCCATCTTAGAATCTTTTTCTTAAGATTAGGAATAGATACCAGGTTAGATGTCATTCATTAAGTAAATAGGTTATTCAATGAATGAAACCTTGGTTTTATTAGTTTTATATTTTTATATTTTAATTATGATTATTTTATCTTTCAATTTTAGACTAAGACTAAGATATCATTTTATTAAGCTTTGATTATGCCTAATAGGATTTGCTTTAATCATTAGTCCACAATTAGACTTAAGCTTTAATCCTTAAACTTTTCCCTTTGGATTATATGATTAAACTCAATTCATTGTATTTACATCATAATCCCTAGCTTTAGTAGATCTTGATCAGATCTTAGCTTAGAGCATTTAATTTCATCAAATAGAACGTGTTGATTACTTATTTAACTTATAAGCAATATTGATTGAATTAAGATAGAACCTGATCAGTTCTAATTAATTTTAACTCATAAGGTCATGCTTCTAAATTATACTTGATAGTAGGAATTGGAGATCCTAAACTTATACAACTTAGAGTAATTAGAACGGATTAAGTAGATAATAATAGATATCACATATGTAGTAGAGTACCTTGCTTACTATTGACTTACTTGTTGCTTTTGTGTTCCTAATACTTTGTGCCTTTACCTTGAACATGTCATATAAGAACATTGATGCATGAAATAAAAACTTAGAATAATTAGGATAACATTTGCATATGGTTCAGTTACTTGTTGATCATGCGCATTTTACCTGACTGGACAGGGGTAAGGAGAAATAAGGATTACTTAACATTACTTATTGAGGAGTGTTGTGTTAAGTTAGAACATGAACAGTCTTGCAAACATGCTTGACTCCTCAACTACTTCTGGATATATCCACAAAAGTAAAATAAATAACTAAAACATTACTGCATGTGTACTTACTGCCTCCTCAGTTCAGTTCTACTTCGTTATTTCGCCTTAGCCTTTTATGACACTAAGAAGCTTACCGACTTAGCCTCACATGACACTAAGAATATACATTTTTCAGTTCAGCGGGCTAGTTTAACCCTCTTCTAATATGGCAGTCATTACATACTTATTTACTATTTTATTATTACCTTTTTTACTACAGTTAGCCTTTACCTTACATACTTACTTGTATACTTATAAGATGCAAGATTTCCTTTACTATTTACTTATACATATCATAGATAGATTACTTACCCTTAAACTTACATAATTCATATGATCATCAGCATGTTTAGAATGAGTCTTTTCTTTTAGTACTTTTCTTACTTTATTTATATAAATATGCCTAACCTTGTCACAGATTAGTATTGAGGTATGTTCCCTTGCCTCATATGTTGCTCAGTTATAAATGTTGTATTTATAACTTTTTGTATCTCTTTGTATGCTTGTTGCACCCTTACGCTTTGCTTATTTTATAGTCTAAGTAAAATTGTGTTATCATAAAACTCATGAACTTAAATAGTCTAAAATGTACTTAGATAATATGTCTAACCAGATTTTCTTTTCTTTGGTTAGGGCCCTGTCATTGTAAAACTGATAATGGCAGGTCCTGAGAAATTTGAGGACCTTGTGCCTAAAGAGGAGATATTCTTGGAGGAGTATCTGGTCGGGGCAGAAGATCAGTTGATTAGCCATCATTTTATTCTGCTTGTGAGGACGAGTAATTAATTTCATTTTAAACTTATCTTAAAATTGATGTAATTATTTAGATACATATGTATGTTCTCTTACTGTACTATTTTATTATGAGTTGCATGTTTACTTCTTACTTGTATTGTGGTGAATTGGATGTATTATTTTTTTATTGTCCTTACTTTCGCACTCTGATAAATGTATATATAGTTAGTGAATGATTCTGCTGCATTATTCAGGGCACATCCTTCTTTTATTATCTAAGGATAAGTGAGGGATTTTCCAAAGTGGCACATCACTCCTCAGCCTTGATTATTGGTGGTTAAGGGGCAGGGCACCACAAGTCTTCAGATAATTAGAGGGAATTCAAAAGCAGGCGAGGTTAGCAATGAGTTCACCATGCGATTTCCTGGGCTATTTATAGCCCAAGAAGGAAATGGGTTCTTGGGCAGGCCATCCATGGTTGGCCTGAGAGTTTGGAGGTTTGGCTGGGTCGAGGCAGAGGGCAAACCCAAAATTGAGGACTCCAGACCATTGGAATCGGGGGCGGTAGTGGGGAGCAAGGAGGGTCCCCATACTGCCACACCAACAGTGACAGAAGGATTTTTTAGGCTCTCATTAGGGATCCTCCGGGACGAAGATGAACATGCCCTGAGGGATCGGGAGCCATCTGATGCATCGACCGTTAAAAGTAGATGGCTCAGATGCAGCTTAATTAAAAGATGGTCGCAAATGGGTTATCAGCCGTCGGATCGTAGGTATGATCCTGCGGCTGATATGCGATTATAGCGTGAAACGCTAACACTGTCAGATGGAAGGTTCCAAGATGCGTGCCCGGATTTCTATTGGACACAAAGGCTGAGCTGTTGTCAGGGCCCCGCAGCGAATCTGCCACAGTCCTGACAGCGAATCCTGATCGTTGGAGGGGTATCGTTGCAATTCTAAATTAACTTAAACCCTTATGTGCAATTTTACCTAATTAAATTAAATTTAATTAAGGCTTAAATGACCTCCAAAAATTCCCAAGCTTGCACCCTTAGCTAATTTGGGGGTGAGGAATTCAAAAATACAATTAGCCTTTAGATTGGAGATCAAAATAATTAGGGTACCTAAATTGATCAAAATGCCCATTTGACCTAGAGAAGTCTGATTGATCCTAAATTTCAGGATTAGCTTCTAATGATCTAGTAAATGCAATAGAATTAAAATGAGAGCATAATTAAGGTCATTATTAAGCTAAGTAATAACATAGGGTTGTTACACAAACAGGTCTGACGACCAGCGTACGACGCAGCTTTTCTATTGGACTATTATTAAGCTAAATGCAAGGTTATTATTAAGCTAAGTAACCCGTCGTTTATAAAATTAATTAAAATTTTAGTTTGATTAATTTAAATTAATCCTTAATATAATTAATTCCAATGAGATCAAATTCAATTTAAGGTTAGATGATTTCCAAAAATTCCCAAAATTTCACCCTTATCTAATTTGGGGTGAAAAATTCAAAAATGCATCAGATTTTAATTTTGAGGTAAAATTATTTAGCTAGTTTTCAATATCCTAAAATTGAGCTCCAATTGATCCTAAATTTACAAGGTTAGGTTTAAATGATTATTTGAGTCTAATGGAATTGTAATTGAAGCTTAGTTTAGCTTAGATTAGCCAGGGTAACAACCTTGGATTGTTACAGTTAGTTAGTTTATATTGCGGCTTATTTAAGTTTTATTTCATTATAAGCTAAACAAGGTGGTCTCAATCTATTCTCTACCATCCACCCTTACAAATCCAATAGAGGCTTTCATGAAGACATATTTGACACATTGTCATTCCCTCACTTTCATGTTTCAAACCTGTTAAGGTTGACTTTGTTAAAATTAAATTCACAACCTTTAAAATTTGCCATTAAACTAATTTTTCACCTACTTCATTTTAGATATTACTTCTACATTCAAGACATTCACCTTGGTCACAGGGAGCTCTTTTAAACCCAATTTGCATTTATAATTAATTATGTATCAAAACCTTATTTCTTCTATTATCTAAATTTAGAAATTCTAGCTCAATTTGATTCCCTCTCAGTTCTTTAATCTTGCAATGATGAAAACCTACCCAAAAGTTTATCTTGATTTGATTACTTAAGTAGTTTCATCAACTTGCAAATTTCATGAGCATATGTTTGAAATTCCATGCTAAATTATTAACTAGCTCAATTAATGAATAAATAGTTTAATAAATCTAGTAAGTCTACTATATAAAATCTACTTCAAGGTTAACGTTACTTCACTTGCATACCATGACCACTTGCTTAAGACATGTTTAATGGTGAACGAAAAGTATTTCTTAAATCCTATCAAAGCTTAATCAAAGGCTAATTAATATAGAAGATTCTTTAATATTAATTACATTACCATGAAAAATTTATTCAAAGTTAGATTTGATTGAAAGCTTATTTTGATATCTTCGTCAAGCTTAAGATGTTCATGTTTTACTTGCTTGAGATTCTATGTTATATTTTGAATTAAATATTGCTTAATGATGAAGTTGGTCTAGTATGATAATATGTGATTTATATATATGAAAAAATATATAACACCCTCTCATGATACCATCTCTAGTTTATGATTTAGTTTAGGGTTTCAAATTCTATTTTACTTGATTGTTGCTATCACACACACACATACAGGCAGATATAGTTTGTTATAATTTTAATTATTAATCTATTTTAAGGTACGATGATTATTGATTGCTAGTTATTGTAATTATAAAATTCCTATTGACAATTTTGTTAATTGCTTGAAATGTAAAAGGCCAAATATTTGAGGTGTAATTCAATCAATGAAAGTCTGTGCCGATGCAGGTGAGTTCATAGATCGTGTTATTAACATATGCTTGGAGATATAAGTAGACTCATAATCTATGTGGAGAGGGCACCAACTTTTTTATAAAAGACCAAACATTAAAATCATTGACTTTTGAGTTTATATCTTTTTAAAGGAGTCGAAGAGCTTGCTTTGATTCCCAAAGAGGCGAACTGGGTTTGAATCTCAACATGTTGTGATGATTACAAGATGCAGTTGATTGATTTGGTTAATTTTGAGTCTTACTATTACTTTTCATATGCTTATGTTTCACATGTTATTGTCCTCATGAATGCTTGCTATGATATAATCTATTGTCATACATGCTCTTTATAAACCTTAAAATTCTAACTTTGTCAGTAACCATAATGTTTAGTAATGTCCTCACTAAAGCATACCTATGGTGATCTAACTTCTAGTTGGAAGTTTAGAGATTCGAAATAGACAAAGGCAATTTTTCTTAGCCTTTTCTTCATTTTATGTTTAAATTCATTAAAACAATTGTAATGTAATTTCATATATGAATAATATATAGGATATGAATTGGTTTTTCTTATATTGACACTACTCAGTTCATCGACATTATTTCTGAGACATGTTCTCTTATGCAAAACTTCTTAATTATCTGAGATTACATTATTTCTGAGACGTTGATTCTAAGATGACATTATTACATAAGAGAACATGTTGCAATATAAGAGTTTTGCATAAGAATATTGCATAAGAGATGACATTCTCTTATGCAAAACTTTTTAATTATCTCCAAGACATTACAAAACCCTAGATCTTGCTATTTATTACCAATCATCATTGCATATTGATATAGTTAAATAATATCTAAAATTTATATGTTAGATATGTAAACATAAAAGAAAAATATGATTGCAAACATATCCTAGGATTTATATTTAATATAGGTATTGTTTTATGAATCTCATAAGCAAAAGAAAATTTAATTTTTATTTTATGTGGGATTAAAAAAATAATTTGTATGTAAATCTTAGTCATCCAATATTTTTATAAAATTATCTAGAAATATGTATATCAAAAGCTATGAAAATTTAGATATTGTAGACTTAACTGTCCAACGGGTTGAAGTAACGTGCCAAATTCGACAGCCAACGATGTATCTGTCTTTAAAGAATAAAAGGTGAAGTGCATATGACTCAGATTTGATGATGCCACTGAGTCGTACATGAAAATTGCTGCATGCAATTGCAGTGTGAAAGAGCTATGAGTGTAAATGTTGACGAGCAAGATGCGTAAGCAACAGGCATACTGTAAAGTCTTCGCATAAGTTAAGTACCTCTCATTAAGATGCACGCCATTAAAGTATAAAATCTGTTGAAACTCTATAGGATGCCATTTGCATTCATTCACTATTAGATTGGCTTAATGCACTTTGTTCTGGCCAATAATATTTGAACTATAAAAGGCAAATTGTTATACTTCTTCTTGTTACGAGCATTGCAGATACTTCAAAAAATAAGAGCATCAATGATATTACCGACGTGCGTTTTCTTCTTTTTGTACTTCCCCAGCGGCCAAGGATCTCATCAAGATTGTTAACTGTGGGGGTTGTTAATGAAGAGATGATTCAAAGTTTCATAATCATTGCAACAATAACATTTGGAAGAAATGAAAAAATCTCTTTTAATTAACTCCGCATCAACACTTATGGAATTATTGTAGATTCTCCAAATAAAAATACTAATGAAAGTTGGGAGAGAGTTTGCCAGAACAAAGTTTGACAAGTAGGAGCATTTTCTTTACGACCCGTCTTTTAGAAACGAGTATTGCTACACTTACACATTAATATATACCAAAATATATAGATGATGTGTTAATCCAATGTGTAAGTAGATTATTGGTTGAATATACTTTTTTTGTGAGGTCTATATGCATATTTCTTTAGAAACAATCTCGATATCTTTTTTGTTCAAAATTTTTATTAGTTTCCTGTAATTTGGCAACATTTTTGTATATATATTACTTTTTAATTTAAATAGTACTACTGTATATGCTAACTTTCTCATTTTATTATTAATTTTGTTATTTTAATTTAAAATAAAAAGATATATATATATATATATATATATATATATATATATATATATATATATTACAAAAATTTGCATATTTAATTAATAAGCAAAATATAAATATAATCAGGGTTGAGATATTACAAAGTGCAAAAAAATGATCTAAGGTATAACCTAAAGGATTCTTTCAAAGTGCAAAATCATTATCAAATAAAGAGTTGAATTTAGCTTTATTAGTTTGTTTCCAACTAAGAGTTTTAGGAGGAAAGCCATTTAAGATCAAAATAACATTGCTTAAAATATTTTTGTAAATGGTCTTATGATTGAAAGCCATGTTTTGATATTTAGTTTTATTTCAAGCATCCCATATATTCCAAAGAATGTACGTATCTAAGAGTTTTCCGACATGACGTTTATTATGCTTACAATTAGATTATTGATATTAAGAAAATTATTATTGCTATCAATTTGCAAATTAAGCATCTTCCAAATGTTGTAACATTGAATGTTCCTAGTAAATAAATGGTTAATAGATTCAATAAAGATGAATCATATTAAGAATGTATTTTATAAGAGTGAGTCTACCACCTTGGAAATATAATTTATGTTCCTAACATATAATTTAGTTAAAAATTTGAGCAATTAAGTCATTATAAATTAGATTTTTCATAGGACCCTTAAGTATAGGACCCCAAGGTATTTGCAAGGCAACTTTCTCATTTTAAAGCCCATTTTTGATATGATGAATCTTTTATGTTCGAAGAGGATTTGTTGTTTATGAAAAACATTGATTTATTGAAATTTATCTTGTGACCAAAATCCTTTTCAAGAGAGCAAAGCATATGTTTCAGCTTAGTGATATTCTATTTTTTAGCATTAGAGAAAATAATGATATCATCAGCATAAGCTAAATGGGAGACCAAGAGCTTACCTCCTAAATTATAATGTAGCCTTTTATCTTTGGAGAAAGCATGTTAAGATTATAAGGCCAATAATTCATGGTAAGGTTAAAAAGCATGGGCCTTGCCTTAGGTCCCTAGAGGAGTTAAAAAAACCTCGAAGATGCCCCATTAATCATTATTGAATACCAAAAATTTGCAAAAGAATTTAAATTTATTAATGAAAGATTCATTAAGGACATAAGCATCGAGCATTCAGAAGAGAAAGCCCCAATCAAACTTATCAAAAGCTTTTTCCAAATCCAATTTAAGAATGAGATTGTGACCCCTCCTTTTTATATTAAGACTGAGAAATATTTCTTTGGCTGCAAGAATATTTTCCTAACTCATTAGATTCTATAACATGAGGCAAAATCTTAAATTTGTTGGCAATAATTTTAGAAGTAATTTTGTTTATGGAAGAGCAAAGACTTATAGGTCTAAATTGAGTCCACTGATTACAATTTTTTTGTTTATAAATGAGAGTAATAGTTGAATGGCTAAATAATTTTGGGAGGTGAACATTGTAGAAAAATTCCATAACATCATTACAAGTATCTTCTCTTAAAAGGGTTCAAAATTTAATAAAAAATTCTCCCGGGAAACCATCAAGCCAGGACACGTATTGTCCTTAAGAGTTTTCACCACCCCCAAATCTCCTCCTCATCTAGAATGCTATTTAGAATGGCATTATCTTCCAGGGAGATGTATTTGTTAGGTGGTAAAATAGAGAATCATTAGAAATCAGGTCATCACACGAACACATTTTGGATAAATACTTAATAGTAGAGGATTGAATTTCATTTTCACTATATGTTTGATTACCCTCGACAGTAAATGGAATTTATTTTGTTATTGTTTCTTCATTTATTTACCTGATTGTGGTAGAATTTAGTATTTTTTTCACCTTCTACTTTCCAAAGGATACAACACTTTTGTTTCCAATATAGTTCAATGTCATTATGAGCTTGGATTTAGAATGTCCGAGCTTTATAAAAAGCCTTCTTATTCTGATCGTAGGGTTATCTTGAAAAATAGATTCTAATTAGAGACTAAAGTTTTTAATCTAGAAACATTATTAAAAATATTGCCAACAACATTATGACTCCAGTAGTTATGAGCTTTCCTAAGTCTTTTAAATTTTTCTACTAATCTAGGCAGACCATATATAACAACCCAAGGTTGTTACCTCAATTAATCGAAACTAAATTAAGTCCTAATATTCATTCCAATAGTCTAAACAAGTCATTAGGAGCAAACCCAGATATTTTGGTCAAAATCAAGAGTCAATTGGGCCAAACCCTAATTCTAAAAATCCGAATAATCTAGAAAATGAGATAACTAATTTGGCCTCAAATCAAAAATTTTACTTTGTCATTGCGCTCATCACTCCCAAATTAGATATGAGTGATGTTTTGGAAGTATTTGGGAGTTATCAAATTTTTCATGAATATTTTAATATATTTAAAATACTCTAAGAAATAAAATAATTAATTTAACCTTGGATTGAAAATCTGAGTTTGCCCTTGAATTTCTCACCCCCAAATTAGCTATGAGTGAAATTTTGAAAATTTTTTGAAGTCGTTGAAGTTTTTCGAATATTTTAATATATTTAAATAATTAGAAAAATAAGAAAATTAAATTGATCTCGAAATTAAAATCCCACTTCATTTTTGAGTTCCTCACCCTTGAATTAGCTAAGGGTAAAATTTTGAGATTTTCGGAGCCTATTTAACAGTTCAAATTTAAATTTGAATTTTTAGGTTAATTTAATTAAATTTTGAATTATTTGTTTAATCGCGGGAGATGCCCACCATTTACATATCATGCGGCCCACTTTCCCCTGCGTTATCAGTTGGCCCGATTGGATCCAATCGGCTCAATCTGAGCTGATCGATCGGGTCATCAGGCGACCCAAGGATCGCCTTCCTTGCGAGCTACAAGTGTCAATCTGAGCTGATCGATCGGGTCATCAGGCATGTTCCACAGTTGTGCTGGTGGCCTCCTCCACAGCTCCTAAAGCCTTAAATTATGCCTTCATTTTGATTGGAAGCAGTTGTCCCTTCGATTTAGATACTACTAAAGTTTTGAAGTCCTCCCGATCGAGCATTTTCATTAGCTCATAATTTAGTCAATTTAACTTCAAATCATATGATCCAATCTACCATTTTGATCAAAAGAATGCATTGATCACTAATTTGCAAGAAAATTTTAGTTTATGTGATTAAACTTCTTAATTTATCCTAATTATCATAAAAATAGATTAGTCAATATTAATCTCATTAATTATCCAAATTTTAGAATTTAAGTTTTTGATCACTCATAAAATAGAGTAGAACATATTGACAAAGTCAAAATAATTTTTCTGTAATTAATTGTACTAATCGCTCACTAATCACTTTAAATCCAAATTATAGCTTGGATTAATTAATTGAGGTCCAAATTGAGCAAATTCCATGTCATAGTGATCAGTGTGCCACCCATAGCCACTGACTTTACTCAATTTGGACACCAATTAGTAAAGTTGGGTTTTGGAGCCTCCTTAATCTTCATTAATTACCCTTTTAAGGAAATTCTTATTTTGCTCATAACTTAGTCATTTGAACTCATAATTTAGCAAACTTGGTTTCTATAGAATCCTTAGGCAGATTAGAATCTAAGTATAGCAAAAATTTTAGATTTCCTTAAGTAATTAGCTAATTAATTTTTAATGAATTAAAACCCTAATTTGAGCTCATTAGCCTTAATCCTTGGCCAAAGTTGGTGTTCTTTGTGTCTATTTTTATATTAGACAGTAGACCCATTTGGTATTAATAAAATTCAATTTGGAGCCCTAAATCTAAAAATCACATTTTTGACCTTTAAGGAGGCGCATTTTGGTCATTTTGCCCAAAATTTTATTTAAGTGCCCTTAAGCCCTAGAAATCTATCATTCCTATTTACCTAATGGATTATTTTCTGCAATAATGTCACTAAATGAATACTTGAAATATCCATATTACCATAATCACATATACTTATAATAAAAAGTATGAAGTGGAAATACTTTTCTATAAATAATATAAAATACTCAAATATAAAACTTAAGTAAAGAACAAATTTAAGAGTAATAAATAGTTTAAATACCTTAAGAAACTTTTATAAAATCTTTAGGATCATGGAATTTGGAATTTCATATCTCGACTATTACACTAAGAGGTTTGAAGCAATGTGGGAAGATGATTTCCAGAACGATCAAAACTATGGAAGGTTCGTGGAAGAAGTATCAGATAAAGGAGTGCTAGTGTTGAACAAACTTCTTCAGCATGCAATCTTCAGAAGATTCGACTTTCCCATTTTGGCTAAGGAGTGGCTAAAGCGTGTAGAGTTCATTTTAGATGCTATTGAGTGTCTCGATCACTTATGTCTCTCACTAGTGCCCTTCCTTCTGCAAGATGAAACAGAAAGTTGGTGGAACATCACTTCTTGGGAACTCACCAAAAGATGCATGAGGGAGTGTCTTGTTGTTACCTACATTGATTTTTGTTCTGCATTCACTGCAAAATTCATATGATAAAATTTTTTGTCATTTCTAGTAGTCTTTTCCATGCTTTAAATTGTAACTTCCTTATTTTGCATTATGCATTTCATTTCTATTATAAACCTTAAAACTTCTATGAATATGAAATTCAATGGTAGCTGAATGGTATTTCTGATTCCCTTATCAATATAAAAAATGTTGTTTTCAATCTAGAATGAATCCAGGATCACCCTTAATGACTACTCCTATCAAAAATAATGTAGCTTCTAGAAGTACATCTGATGAAGTCAACTCCTTAAAAAGTATGGCAGCTATAATGCTTGAAAACCAAACCCAGCAAGCACTTGCAATCTAAAAATTGATTGTGATTCATCCTTCAACCCCAACCAACAATGATGTTGTAATAACCCAAAATTTGTTAATCAGTATTTATCAGTCAAATCAACTCACAATCATCTCCATTAATCTTCGTAAGGTGTTCAAGCCAAACCCCTATAAATTTGGAGCGATTCAGAGCTCAATTGATTATTATTAATATTTGAATGTATTTAATTAGTTACAAAAATTAAATAATTAATTTGACCTCAAATCAAAAATTTGACTTTGCCATTGCGCTCACCACCCCAAAATTAGCTAGGGATGATGTTTTGGAAATTTTTGGAAGTGGTCGGATTCCTGAATATTTTAATATATTTAAAATACCCTAAAAAATAGAAAAATTAATGAGTTGTCAAAATCAAAATCTGACTTCACTGTTGAGTTCATCACCCCAAATAAGCTAGGGGTGAATTTTTGAGATTTTTTTGGAACTCGTCTATCAAATATGTTTTTAATTAATTCAAGTCATTAATTTAAATTAGATAATAATTAATTACTTTAAATCCTTCATTTTTCTTCTGCGCTGGACCCCACCCCTTCTCCTCTTTTCCCGTTCGGTGCCTCCCTCAAGAAATATGGCATGGATCTCCTGCCCCACCTCCCTGTACTACTGATGGGAGAGGACTTGCTGCCCTGTCCAAGCCCATCCCTCCTCCACTCTATATCAGCTGCTCCAATAGCCTTTCCCCTCCATATTTGGTAGTTAAAGCTTCTTCCCCCAAGCCCTAAAGAAACTAACAAGATTTCCTTGTACAGCTAAGCTACCCTCCTTGTACCCCTCTTCCCATTGATTTAATCAATGTCTTTATGAAAATAATATTTTGAGTAGCTCTTGCATGACATTAGGTTTGACTGTCGAGCCTCAATCAAACTCAAACGAGTCTGATCGAAGCTTGAGTTGTCCATTAGAACACAACCCAGGCAGTAGAATTTTTGTATACCAAGACCTTTCCACTAAAACATGCAAATTCGCTTATCCAAACATCATATTTTTATTTTAATATTTTAAACTTAATTGCAAAGTTTGATTTCAATTCTTATGGTTAATCTCCTTAATTAGTTGTAGATTTTATAACCCCCTAATTATTGTTGATTCTAACTTTGATGATGAATGGGTAATTTATTTGTTGTGTATTTCAAATTTTGTAGGTTAGATCTCTAAGTATGTCTTCTAGTTCAAACTTTAATTAAGCCTTAGGTTGAACTCTTGAAATTTATCAAACTTAAGTTCAATCGATGTTTTTGTACACTTCAACTTGCATGGATTAAATTAATGCTTGCTAATTTTGGTATTGGATTCTAGACTAGCGAAGTAAGAGGATATTTCTTAAGGTGACTCATGTGATTAATTATCTTGATTAAATATTAATATCCATGATTTTCTCCTAAGTAAGATAACTAGCATGAATTAATCTTAATAACACATGATTGATTTACAAACAATCACTTCCCAATAAGTGTATGATTTTACCCCACAATTCATGTGCTTTGGTTAAAATATAGTTTAGAAGATTAGCATACATGATTTTGCATTTTATCCTAATGATTAAATTCATAAACCTACATGAGGTTTCATCATCTTGATTTCATAGAATTAACTTATAATTTTAATTGTGATTATTAGAAACTTTATATCTTTAAGGTATAAAGATAGTTCTAAGCTTAAGTAAATGCTCTACTTTTAATAGGGCTATTTTGAACTAGGAAAATACCTTATTTGTCTCATTGAGGTAGGACCTTAGATGAACCTTAACAACCATAGATAATTATTCCTATGACTTGCAGTAGGAAAACCTAAAGAGACTTAAATGAAGATTATCTTTTGTGGTAGTTATCCTAAATTGAGTGACTTATATGTCACTTCTTTGGAGCCAATTATGTAAGACCTACCACTATGGAGAAAACATTAATTAGCCTTTAAATCCTTATTCATTAAATAGAATATTAGAATAAGAACTTTAGTTTCATCATATAGAGATTATAGTGCATATCCATAGAACTGATCTATGTAGTACAATGTATAATTGGTTGATTTACTATGAATAGAACTATAGAGTTTCAGTCTTATCATAAGTAATTAGATAAGTACAGTTCAGTTCGGAATAAATATCCCAAGTTTAAAGTGTGTTATAAGTTGGGAATTTAACAACATATTTTGAGAGAATAAACTATAAATGGATTATGTCCCTTATCCTTGTGCGCATCGATTAGTGCAGTTAAACAAACTATGTTCTTAAAGTCACCCTTCCTATGACATTCTAATCATGCATATGTATGCTTAACATGTGATCAATTAGGATGTTATAAAATTATAATATGAATTAAATATTGAGTTTAGTAGAATTAAAATTAAATGATATAGTTCATACAATTAAACTTTTAATTTGGGAAGGCAAATGGATATCTACTTTGGTTTTTGTCTATTTATTGGTTTTTAATAATTTAAAAGCATTCAATAATTAAACTTTTGGCATATCATTGCATTAGCAGAGTGGTTCTGCTCACCTAGGATATGTTAGCAGAGCGGTTCTACTCACCTAGGATATGTTAGCAGAGCGGTTCTGCTTACTTAGGATCTGTGGGATGTCATATGACATCAAAGTTATGAATATTTATTGCATAAGATTATGTAGCATATATATATATATATATATATATATATATATATATATACATATATATATATATATATATATATACACACACAGTGGCATACAACACTATTTTATTTTAATATTTTATTCAATTTAGTATCTTTACAGATTATGGTTTTCAGTACTTTGTCATTTAGTTACTGTTTTACTTTACTTTCAATTTTGCACTGTTTTATATCTTTCAGTTATTTTAATAATCTTTTGCAGTTTTTTTTATTTAAAATGTTAATTCCTTTAAACTATAATAAGGTATGTCATAGTTTTTGATGTGTTAGACTTATTATCTAACACGAGGTACTTTTCCTTTTCTTTTATCTGGAAAATCAACATTTTGGGATTCGACACTTTATCAGATCCGGAGCAGTTTGAGGAGCAGGCTTTGGAAGCTTCTTAGGAGATCCAATAGGAGCTAGTGGAGCATTAACTAGTTCAATTTTTACGTACGATTTTAGTTACTTTCTGTTGTGAGTTGAGAGACATTTACTACCCTTTTTATTTAAAGTAATGGTTTGTAATAACTTAACTCTAGATGCATTTTTTCTTTATTTTCTGAGATGAATATTTTTATTTAGCTTATGTGATGAATGTTATGGATGAATGCTATAATTTCCACACTTTGTTATTACTACTACTTATACTTAGTATTGTAATGTGATCGACATGCAATATATGCAAACACTCATATACATTGGATACTTATTAAACCACCTCTCATAAATCCAATGTATGTATGTACCTTGTCAAATACCTAAGATAAGAACATCACACTTATCTACGGTATTAGACCTCAGTTCTACCTTGGGTAGAATCTCAGTAGAATTCAAGAAGGTTCAACAGTCCTTACCGAGTAACGCACTATTCTGCTGTCAATTATTTTGTCCTTAATATCTCGGTTGCGAGCGGCGACGGGACATGGTGTTACAAATGCACCATCAATCCCTGCTCCTTTTGTTTCCCACACTCATCATCAGTCCGCTGATGTGCTTCTGCACAATTTCTTAAGGTTGAGACCTTCAACTTTCAGTGGAAATATTTCTCTTATGGATATAGTCAATCGGCTCAAGATGGTGGCTCACAAGTATCAAGTGCTCCAACTCCGAGGTAATTCATCTTACAACTCATATGTTCCATGAGGAAGCCGAGTATTGGTGGAACAACATCTGGAATACTCGCTTCACCGACTATGACATTGAAGACATTCCATGGGATGCATTTGTAGATGCATTTAGGGTGGAGTTCATTCCTCCATCAGCACAAAACCTAATTGAAGACACACTATTAAGGATGAAGCAAGGAAGTCATCCTCTCTCTGAGTACAAGATGGAGTTCAAGAGATTAACCCATTTTGCTCCATATTTTGTTAGATCTGAAGCCGCCAGGTGCCATCAATTCCAGAGTCATCTGCGAGATTCCATTAAGGACCATATAGTTTGTTTGCATCTCACTACCTTCTCACAGTTAGTGAAGACTACAAGAGTGGTGGAGCATCACCAATCAAAAAGAGATATAAAATGGAAGATTCATATGATGCCTAGTCTCCATGGGGTATTCAAGAGGCATAGGCCTCAGCATGCTAAGGTTTATCAAATCAAAACTGCCTCACCGTCTGAACCCGTTAGAGAGTAAGCTATCGCTCCAAGAATGCTAAATCAAAACAACTTCAGAAAGAAAGTCAATAACTGAATTGTTGGTCCAGCCAAGATGTATAATTTAACTAATATGGAAGTAGTTGAACATAGGAGCATCACCAATCGAAAAGAGATCTAAAATGGAAGATTCATGCGATGCCTAGTCGTCATGGGGTATTCAAGAGGCATAGGCCTCAACGTGCTAAGGTTTATCAAATCAAAACTACCTCACTGTCTGAACCCGTTAGAGAGCAAGCTGTCGCTCCAAGAATGTAGAATCAAAACAACTTCAGAAAGAAAGTCAATAACTGAATTGTTGGTCCAGCCATGATGTATAATTTAACTACTATGGAAGTAGTTAAAGATAACAATGTCGTATCAGATACACATTTTTGATCTCGTTGTTATTTTCACTGTTTATCCATTTTAACTTCACAATTCTTGTGCCTATAATTAGCTAATTATTAAATGTTGTAAAACTAGGAACCCTTTGCATAGACGACAAGCCCTGTAAAGTACTATTTGATACTGGGGCCAATCATTCATTCGTATCTGAGAGTTTCGCCAAAGCTGCGAACCTACTCTTTTATAAGTTAGCCAAAACCTTAAATGTTGAACTTCCTTCTGGATCCCAACTTAGTATGGCTAAATTATGTGATCTAAAAATTTCTCTAAATAATAAATCAATCCAAGCTAAGTTGGTGAGTCTGCCTATATTAAACTTTGATATTATATTAGGCATGAATTTGTTCAGCATGCATGATGCCACCATCAATTGTCAAGATCACCTTGCACTAACTCGGTACTCTTGAAACCTTTGTAGAAAAGTTTAGTACCCAAACTTCATTAATCAATGCAATTAAAGCTGAGAAGTTAATAAATAATGGTTGTGTTACCTTCCTAGTCACAATGATGAGTAGTACTAAGGAAAATGTTTCGCTTTCTGATATTAAAATCATCAATGAATTCGTCGATGCATTCCTTGAAGACTTATTTGGTTTACCTCCGGCAAGGGAGGTAGAGTTTTCTATTGATTTAGTTCTTGGAACCCAGCCTATTTTTAAAGCGCTGTAAAGAATGGCAACTAAGGAATTGCAAGAACTCAATGAGCAACTATAAGAGCTCTTGAGTAAAGGTTTCATTAAACCTAATATTTCTCCTTGGGGAGCACCCATTCTGTTCATTAAGAAGAAAGATGAATCTATGCTATGTGCATAAATTATCAAGAGCTAAACAAGGTAACCATTAAGAATAAATACATATTGCCAAGAATCGATGACTTATTAGATCAGTTATCTAACATCGTCATATTTTCCAAGATCAATCTAAAATTATGATATCACCAGTTGAGAGTGAAAGAATTAGATATAGAGAAAATTGCCTTTCACTCATTATGGTCATTATGAGTTCCATATGATGTACTTCGTACTCACCAATGTGTCGTCAATTTTTATGAACTTGATGCAATGAGTCCTTAAGCCATATTTGAACAAATTCGTTATCATCTTTAGTGATGATATTCTTATCTACTCTAAAACCCCAACAGATCATGAGGATCATTTGAGAGTAGTGCTGGAAATATTATGTACTAATCAGATGTATGCAAAATTCTCTAAATGTGAATTTTGGTTGAATTTTATTATGGCGCCCCGCCCCTTAACCGCCAACAATCAAGGCTAAGGAGGGGTGTGCCATTTTGGCAAATCCCTCACTTATTATTAGATCGATGTGTAATCTACAATCCACTAATAAGAAAAGGATGTGCCCAGAATAATACAGCAGAATCATTCACTAAATATATACACTCATCAGAGTAAGGAAGCAAAGATAATAAAATATACTACATCCAATTTACCACAATACAAGAAGAAGAAAATATGCAAGCTCATAATAAAATAGTACAATAAAAAAACATACATAAGTATCTGAATTGTTACATTCATTTTAAGATAAGTTAAAAATGAAATAAATCACTCATCCTCACAAGCCGGTTAAAATGACATCTAATTTACTGATCTATTGCCCCGACCTGATGCTCCTCCAAGAATGGCTCCTCTTCAGGCACAAGATCCTTAAATTGATCAGAACATGCCATTGTCAGTTTCATAATGATAAGGCCCCAACCAAAGAAAAGAAAAATCTTGTTAGATATATTGTCTAAGTATATTTTAGGCTGGTTAAGTTCATGAGTTTTATGATATCACCATTTTACTTAGACTATAAAATAAGCAAAGCATAAGGGTGAAACAAGCATACAAAGGGATATGAAAAGTTATAAATACAATATTTATAACTGAGCAACATATGAGGCAAAAGAACATATCTCAATACTAAGCTGTGATAAGGTTAGGCATATAGATATAAATAAAGTAAGAAAAGTTCTTAAAAGAAAAGACTGATCCTAAATATGCTGATGATCATATGAAATATGCATGTCTAAAAGCAAGTAATCAATCTGTGATAAGAAGTAAACAATAAGAAATCAATCATCCTTTATGTAAGTAAGCAGGTAAAGTAAAGCTGACTGAGGTAAAATATAACATTAAATGATAAACAATAAACAGTAAACAATAAATGAATATATAATGACTACCATATCAGAAAAGCGTTAAACTAGCCTACTACAACAAGTATATGTATATATTCCTAGTGTCATTTGAGGCTAGGCCGGAATAACAGAATAAAAACTGAACTGAAGAGGTAGTAATCACAAATGTAGTAAATTTTAGTTATTTTATTTTACTTATATGGACATATCCAGAAGTAGCTGATGAGTCAAGCACATCTATAAAACTTTTTAGGTTCCAAACTTAACACAACACTCCTCAATGAGTAATGTTAAGTAATCCTTATTGCTCCTTACTCCTGTCCAGTATGGTAAAATGGGCAAGATCAAAAAGTAATTAAATCCTATGCAAATGTTGTCTTAATTTTTCTAAGTTCTTATTTCATGCATCAATATTCTCATATGACATGTTCAAGGTAAGGGTAGAAAGTACAAGGAATGCAAAAGCACAAGTAAAATAATAGTGAGCAAAGGACTCTACTACACAAAGTGACATCAGTTGTTATATATTAAACCATTCTAACTATTTTAAGTTACATAAGTTCAGAATCTCCAATTCCTATTATCGAGTGTAACTTAGAAGCACGACCTTATAAGTTAAAGTAATTAGAACTGATCAGGTTCTAATTTAGTTCAATCAATAATAATTATATGTTAAGTAAGAAATCATCACATCCTAATTGATGAATTTAGACGTTCAAGGCATAGATATGATCAAGATCTACTAACGCTATGGATTATGAATTAAACATAATGAATTAGAGTTAATCATATAATCCAAAGGATAAAGCTTAAGGACTAAAGTTTAAATCTAAATATGAACTATTAATCAAGGTAAATTCTATTAAGCACAATTAAGCTTAATAGAATCTCCTATTCTTATCTAGAGTTGAAAGATAAATAATCAGAATTAAAGCATGAAAATCTAGAAACTAATAAAACTAAGGTTCTATTTATTGAATAACTCACTTTATTCAACGAATGAAATCTAACCTAGTACTATTCCTAATCTTAAGGAAAATATCCTAAAGTGAAGTATAGATCTTGATGAGCTCCTAATGGAATGACTTAAAAAATTTTAGGATTTGATGGAATTTATTATAATTTACCTTCATTTGCTGATTTTGTTCATTTAAAGGAATTAAGAATGAGTTTTAACTAAGTTGAGCTATAATGGATTTTACTTAATGATTTTATAAGCTTTAAATTAAATTTTCAACATTTCACTTAATTTATATATTTAAGCGACTAATATGATTCTAAATCAATTTTAATACTGATTTTAATGATCTAAATGATATTTTAGAGGTTAAGGGCACTTAACCTAAATTTTGGGCTAAATGACCATTTTACCCCTACTTAAGGGTCTAAAATACTACTTTTTGATTAAGGGCTCTAAATTTAATTTAATTAATTCCGAACAATTTCTTGCTATCTAATATGAAGATAGACAGTAAGTACTTCAAATTTGGATAAGTATTAAGTTATAAGGGTTCAACTTAAGGATTTTAACCTAAAAGGGCATTTTAGTAATTATGCTAAGTGAAATCTAAGAATTTAATTAGTTTATTATTGTTTGCTATTTAAGGATTCCATAGAGTCTAAGAACACTGAATTTTGATATCTAATGATTAAGTTATGATCATTTCAATGTTAATATTCTATTTTCATGGAAATAGTCAAAACCTAATTTTTATATATTCAAAAATCACATACAATTTTATACAATGCTTAATTTTATTAAAATCAAGTTCAATTTTGATATAATTTGGACCCATAGGGTCCTAGGGTCATTAGAATGCGAAAAATCACAAATTCGGGCAATTCCAGACAGTTCTGAACTTTTGGACATTTCTGGGTGCTACAGCGCGATGTGGCGCCTTCTAGCCGAAAGTCAGGCGCTACGGTGCGCAGCAGCGCTTTCAGGCACTACGGTGCCAGAACTTCCCAAGGCTTGAGTTTTGCAGCGTGCTGCAGTTCTTTGAGGCGCTGCGGCGCACTGCGGCGGATTCAACCCGAGACTCGGGCACTACGACGCATTCTAATGCTCGACGGTGATTTCGCGTATGCAAAAACCATAACTGTCTCCTTTTGCACTCAAATGCTCTCAATTTTGGGCAGCTCACATGCGGTGCCATATACCAATGGAAAGGTATTTCTGATACCTTTCCATTGATACCCAAATCAGTCAGAAATAATTATTCTAACTATGCAAACAATGAAGCTAAAGGTTAGGGTATGTAGAAAGAAGGAAATATAGCTAATTTTCTTCCCTAAATTTTTCTATTTCAAGGAGCTCTAATGGATTCCATGTCCCAATCGCGGATTTCTAAGGATGCAAAATAATCATAAGAGCAAAATGAAGAAGCCATTGAATCCATTCAATGGGGGAAAGGGAGGTTCCTTGTCTTGCAAAGAGAAATTTCTCCAAGGAATCCTTGGGAACTTGAGAGCTTGAGAGATTTTCTTCAGTAGCTTGAGCACATCAATGGAGGTGAGGGGGGGGGGGGGGGGGAGAGTTTCAGCTTGAGATCAAAGAGAGGGGAATGAGGGGCTGAAGCTCCATCTTAATGAGTTGAAGGCATGGACTATGGGAGCTAAGAGATGAGGGGAGAAAATGGAGAGGAGAGGGGTATGGCCTCCTTTGCGTGTGGAAGAATGGGAGAGAGAGAGACGCTGGCAGGCATAGGAAAAAGGTGGAGAGAAAATTAAAAGAAAAGAAATGGATTTTTTTGATAATTTTATTTTATTTTATTTAATTAGTTAATATTTTAAAAGTCAGATTTTAACATGCTCCGAAAAATCCCAAAAATTCACCCCTGCTTAATTTGGGGGTTAAAAATTCAACAGTGAAGTCAGATTTCGATTCCGACGAGTATTTAATTTTCCTATTTTTTGGGTATTTAATTACATTAAAATATTTGATAAAATTCAACGACTTCCAAACACGTCCAAAACATCACTCCTAGATAATTTGGGGCAGTGAGTGCAATGGCAAAGTCTGATTTTTGATCTGAGGTTAAAATAATTAGATCAATTTCTTGAGTTCTTGAAATTTCCAAAATAAGGGTTTGATCCATTTGACCACTGATTTGGACTAGGTTATGGTGGTGAACTACTAATGACTTAATTAGTGCACTAAGATCAAAATTAGGACTTGGATTAGTCCTAATTGGCTAGGTAACAACTTGGGTTGTTACATCTATAGCCTTCTTAGGCCATATAGTTGATGCTCAAGGAATTCGTGTAGATCAATAAAAAGTTTGTGCTATTAAAGCCCCATGAAAAGAACTATCACGTGCATGACCTTGAGCTAGCTGTCGTCGTCTTTGCTTTGAAAATTTGGCATCAATATTTGTATGGAATTCAGTGCTCTATCTTCACTGATCATCAAAACTTGAAGTATATTTTCACTCAGTGTGATTGAACTGCCAATAGAGAAGATGGATGGAATTAATCAGCAACTATGATTTGAATATTCAGTATCATCCAAGCAAGGCAAACATCATAGCCAATGCTCTTAGCCGTCGTGCCACATTATCTGCCATGATCGTGGATAGTCCTATTGTGGATGAATTTCGTAAGCTGTGTATTGAGTATGTTAGAGGTGATATGCTCAGTCAGCTAATCTAATTAAGTTCTGTAGAGCCAACATTTCATAAATATATCTCCATCTCTCAAACCAAAGATTAGGATTATTTTAAGTTTAACGCCAAAATCGAAAGTGATCGTTGTCACGATATGCAACTACGTGGCTATGTGATTTATTAAGGAGATCATTTTTGGATCCCTAAATCTATGCATTAGGAGGTTCTTGTTGAAAGTCACAGCTCAGAATATAATGTCCACCATAGATGTACAAAAATGTACCAAGACTTAAAGTAGTCATTATTGTGTCCATGTATGAAGAAAAGCGTAGCCAATATTGTTATAAAATGCCATGCCTGTAATTAAGTTAAGGCCAACATCAAAGGCCAAGAGGATTCTTGCATCCGTTGGAAATTCCTGAGTGGAACCGGTTCAACATCTTGATGGACTTCGTGATGGGATTGCCTCACATAAGATCTGGTGCTAATGCAATTAGGGTCATCGTAGATTGTCTTACTAAATCTGCGCACTTCATCCCAATCCGTCAGACTGTAACTATTAAAAAGCTCGCCAAGCATTATATTAAGGAAATGGTCGAGCTACACGGTATTCCTAAATAGATAGTTTCCAACCAAGATAGCAGATTCACTTCTAAGTTTTGGCAGGCTGTACATTAAGATCTGGGTACCACCTAGCTATGAGTACAGCTTTTCATCCTAACACGAATGGTCAAACTGAAAAAGTGAATCAAGTTCTTGAGGATCTGCTTAGGCTCTATGTATTAAATTTCACTGGTTTCTGGGAAGATCATATCCCGCTTATGGAGTTTGCAATACTCCTCTAGCTTGGTCAAAAATAGGAAGTGTTCAACTATTTGGATCGAATTTAGTTGAAGAAACCAACAAAAAGGTTCAACTCATTCAGCAGAGGATTCATAAAGCTCAAGATTGGCATAGTAAGTACCATGATGATCATCATCATCCTCTAGAATTCAGTGTTGGTGATTTTGCATACTTGAAGGTAAGTTGAATGAAAGGAGTTTTCAGATTTGGCTTAACATGGAAACTTAGTCCCCGTTACGTTGGACTTTTTGAAGTATCAGCAAAAGTTTGATCTGCAGTTTATAGGATGAGTCTTCTTGAAGATTTCTGTGCAGTTCATAATGTATTTCATATCTCCTCATTAAGAAAATGCCTTAGAGATCCTTTTCACCTTGTCCAACTTCTAGCAGTTGATATTCAGCCTGATCTTTCATATGCTGATGAGTCTATTAAAATATTAAGCTATAGTTAGAAGTAGTTAAGAAATCATTCTATTCCAATGATCAAAGTTCAGTGGAAGAATCTCTCTCTTGAAGAATCTACATGCAAAAAGAGGAGGATATGCATCGTAAATATCCAAAGCTATTTGAAAACCTTTGTACCTCTCCAATCTCTTCTTGAATCTCTCTATTATTATTTCCTTATTTTAGTGCTTTGCATTTTTTTCTTCACTAAAGTAATGTTGAGAATGACATTGTTCTTAAGTGAGGGAATCTAAAGCAACCCAAAATTTGTACCTCAATCAATCGGGACTAAATCAAGTCATAATCTTCATTCCAGTAGTTTTAATAAGTTATTAATAGAAAACACTGATATTTTGGTCTAAATCAAGAGTCAATCTGACCAAACCCTATATCTAGAAGTACTGATAATCTGGAAAATGAGATAACTAATTTCACCTTAAATTGAAAATCTGGCTTCTCCATTGCGCTCATCACCCCCAAATTAGATAAACGTGATACTTTGAAAGCGTTTGGGAGTCGTCAAAATTTCTCCAAATATTTTAATATATTTAAAATACCTTGAAAAATAAAATAATAATTTAACCTTGGATTGAAAATCTGAATTTGCCATTGAATTCCTCACCCCTAAATTAGCTACGAGGGAAATTTTGAGAATTTTTTGAAGTCATCAAATTTTCTCAAATATTTTAATATATTTAAATAATTAAGAAATTAAGAAAATTAAATTGATCTAGAAATTAAAATCTGACTTCATTTTTGAGTTCCTTACCCTCAAAATAGCTATGGGTAAAATTTTGAGATTTTATAGCCTATTTAATAATTCAATTTTAAATTTGAATTTTTGGGTTAATTTAATTAAATTTGTAATTATTTGTTTTATCGCGCATGGGGCCCACCATTCCAAATCATGCTGCTCACTTTCCCCTGCGTTATCAAAATTTTGGGATTTTAGAGCCTTCCTTGTGAGCTGCGAGTGTCAACCCTTGCCACAATTGTGCTGGTGGCCTCCTCCACCGCTCCTAAAGTCCTAAATTATGCCTCCATTTTGATTGGAAGCAGTTGTCCCTTCGATTTGGATACTACTGAAGTTTCGAAGTCCTCCCAATCGCGCAAGCTTTCCTCCGTTAATCGAGCGAGGTACCTCAATATCCTCTAATTCTCCTTCAATCTGCAATTACTGCTTTTTGTTTATCTATTAATCAACCTTGCATGCAATTTCGAGTCACCATTGGGATCAATCGAGCTCGATTGAAGATTTAATTTCTGCCATTAGCTAAATTAGTAGTTAACAGTAAATTCACAAATTTCTCCCGTATACCCGACAATAGGGCATTGATTTGTGCGGTGTTAAAGTATTTCAATCACATTGATTCAGGTATTGAAGACCTTTCCATCGGTATATGGCAAGCCCCATGAGATGCTTTATTTTGGGAGTAATTGTGTTCCCTAAGCGACATCCTCTCAGTCTGTTAGTCCATCCGTCCCTCGTTGGGTTGGGTCAGGTCAGGCCCGACCTACGGGTTCGCCTATGTGCGCACTATGTGCCCCCATGCACCCTGCCTGGCGCTAGCCGCATGCTGTTTGCATGCACAGTTATTGTTCTCTTAGGAATAGTAATTTCAGGAAATTAAATTAATTTAAATTTAATTAGCAAATTTCAAATCCCCATAACTTTGCAACCATAAATCCAAATATAGCAAAATTATATCTCATTTTGCTTAGACAAATGTAAGGAATATTTTGGTAGTGTTAGTTTTGTTGTTTGATATTTAATTTAGCTAATAACATTTTTAGGCTAATTAAACCACCCTTAAGCCCTAGAATTTCATTTGCTCATAACTTTGTCAATTTAACTTCAAATCATATGATTCAATCTACCATTTTAATCAAAAGAATGCATGGATCACTAATTTGCAAGAAATTTTTAGTTTATATGATTACATTCTTAATTTAGCCTAATTATCCTAAAAATAGATGTGAATATTAAACTCATTAATTATCTAAATTTTAGAATTTAAATTTCTAATCACTCACAAAACATAGTAGAACATATTGGAAAAGTCAAAATAATTATTCTGTAATTAATTTCACTAATCGCTCACTAATCACCCTAAATCTAAATTAAGGCCTAGATTAATTTATTGAGGTCCAAATTGTGCAAACTCTATGTCATTGTGATCAATGTGTCATAGGGAACCCATAGCCACTGACTTTACTCAATTTGGACACTAATTAGTGAAGCTGGATTCTTGGACCCTCCTTAATCTTCCTTAATTACCCTATTAAGGAAATTCTTATTAAATTGGTCATTTGAACTCATAATTTAACAAACTTGGTTCTTATGAAATCCTTAGATAGATTAGGGCTTAAGTATAGCAAAAATTTTAGATTTTCTTAAATAATTAGCTAATCAAACCTTAATGAGCTAAAATTATAATTTGAGCTCATTAGCCTTAATCCTTGGCCAAATTGGGTGTTCTTGATGTTTATCTTAATATTAGACAATAAGAAACCATTTGGTATTAATAGAATTCAATTTGGAGCTCTAAATCTAAAAATCACATTTTTGACCCTTAAGGAGGGGCATTTTAGTTGTTTTGCCCAAAATTTGATTTAAGTGCCCTTAAGCCCTAAACATCTGTCATGTTCCTTGCATGTTAATTTGATCTTAAAGCAAAATCCTAACTTTTTGCTAAATTTTCTTAAGTTAAATTGTGATGCTTCATAATGTGGATTTGAACCCACATTATGCCTTCTATAAATCCAAATCATATTAATTAAATTTAATATTAAGCCTTAGTGTTCAATTCTTAAGCTTTCCTTAAGTCATTTCATTAGAAAATTTCTTAAGTGCCCTTTCCCTTCTTAAGCTTTTAGACTCTCTTCCTTAGTGCTTAGTAGTAGATTTAGGTTAGATTTTATTCTTTGGGTAAATGGGTTATCCAATGAAAAGAATCCTTACTTTTAGATTCTAGTTTTATCTTTTAATTTTGATTATTTTATCTTCAAACTTTAGCTTAATATTAGAGATCCATATTATTATGTTTGATTTCACTTAATAAGATTATCTTAACCTTTAGTTCATGAGAGTTATGAAAACTTAGATCTTTAGATGTAGTACCTTGGATTTCAGAGTTTGAACCCCATATTTGGAGTTTTAACTATAAAATCCTTAATCTTGATTATTTCAATCAAGATTAGTTTGGGAATGTTAAGCATATCAAATTATAACGAATGATTGTTTATTTAACTTTTGTAGACGACAATTCTGATTTATGAATTAGAACTTGTCAAGTTATATCGATTAATTTTTAAGGTTATAAATTTAGGATTTTACTTGATAGTTGGATATTGGAGATCCTAAGCTTGTATTTTCTCAGAATAGAAAGAACGATCAAATTAGATAACAACATATATCACAAGTGTTTTAGTAGAGTCTTGCTTACTTTTGAACTTTGTTGCTTCACAAGTTGTGAAAAATTATAGCACAAGATACCTAATGCGGAATGGCACTTGTAATGGCAACAACAAACCAAAGTTCAAAGATTTTGAGGATCGGCGTGCATTGACGGTTACCAAGCTAGCTTAGAAATCACAAAATCACAGCAAGAAATTCATAGCACATACAAATCATCCAAACACAAGAATATACATGAAAAACCTAAAGATTGGGAAAAACCACAAAGCCACACCAACGAGAAAATCCACTATGAAAAAGCTTCAAGGATTACAGAGTTACAAAAGCTATATCACCTCAGAATACACAGTTGTAGCTCTACTCTTAGAATGGAGAAGGGAAAAAGTGCTACCTCCTAAAGTTACTTCTTCAAACAGCAAGCCTTCTCTTGCTCAACAGCTCCCTAGGGTTCAGCTTAGGGTTCTTCTCCTCCATAGCCTCCAAGCCTCTAAAATAGATTGCAAAGCCTTAGGTTTCCCTCTACTACTTAGGTTTAGGTAGCTAGCTCCATTTTGAACCCAAAAAGTCCAAAATAGCCCTCAGATTACTTCAAATTGAGACCTAAAATGAAGCAGAACTCTGTCAGCCTCTACAGCGCGCTGTAGCGGTCGACTTTCAGAATTGCATCCGCTATAGCGCGCTATAGCGTGTTGCGGCGCGCTGTAGTGCCCGTGTTTCAGACTTGCATCCGCAGGAGCACACTATAGCGTGTTGTAGCTCACTATAGTGCGCTGCAGCATGCGATAGCGCCCTCATTTGATTCCGCTGTCTCAATTGCTGACCGCTAAGGCGCGTCGTGGCGCATCAGCTTCGAGATTGGATCCGCTGTAGCGCGCTGTGGTGCGCTGCAGCGCCTGTGCTGATTTTTGGATGACAAAATCTCCACAACACAATAATCTCCCACTAGGAGACTTCCAGGCATCCTTCCTTAACTTCCTCCATTGAACCTTCACTATCTTCTTCTATGTCTGTCAAGGATTGTGGTGTGGCTCACCACCACTCTCCCTTCATGTATTGAGGCCAACTGAAGCTGAACACAGCTTCAGTTTCTCCACTGTTACTGCTTTGGTAAGCATGTCGGCTGGATTCTTAGAAGTATGAATCTTTTCCAATCCAAGCTACCCTTCTTCCAACAGTGTTCAGATGAAATGGTAACGAGTTGAATGTGCTTTGTTCAGGCATGAAAAGCGACATTCTTGGCTAAGTGAATGACGCTTATACTGTCACTGTAGAGCCTCACATCCTTCTGCTCCTTGCCTAATTCAGCCATGAAACCCTTCAACCAAATCATCTCCTTGCTTGCCTTCGTGATGGCAACGTACTCTGCTTCCATTGTAGATAGCGATACAATGTTTTATAGCCTGAAGATCCAGCTCACCACTGCACTACCCAATGTATAGACATAGCCTGTAGTACTTCTCCTGCTATCAATATCTCATGCAAGATTTGAGTCTACATATCCCTACAAAATGATATCACATCTTCCAAAGCATAGAGCTTTGTCTGCTGTACCTTTCAGATAACTTAAGATCCACTTGACTGCATCCCAATAGTGCTTTCCTGAATTTCCCATGAATCTACTGACCACTCCCACTGCATGGGCAATGTCTGGTCTCATGCAGATCATCGCGTACATCAAGCTCCCAACTGCTGAAGCATAAGGAACCTTCATCAAATGTTCTTTCTCCTCTTCAGATTTCAGCTTTTGTTCCTTTGATAAACTGAAGTTATTTGCTATGGGAGTGCCCACTAGCTTTGCTTCATTCATGTTGAATCATTTCAGCAGCTTTTCAACATAATCCTTCTACAATAGCTATAGAATTCCTACACTTCTCTCTCTATAGATTCTCATTCCAAAAATCTACTTGGCTGGCCCCAAGTCCTTCATGTCAAATTCTCTTGACATTTGCTCTTTCAATATCTTTATCTTCTCCATGTCCGATCCTGCAATCAACATATCATCTACATACATCAATAGAATGATATAAGAGGACTTATACTTCTTTATGTAATAACAGTGATCCGCCTAGTAATTTTTGTACCCTGATTCTGACATGAACTTGTTAAATCTTCTGTACCACTGCCTTGGCACTTGCTTCAAGCCATAGAGGCTCTTCTTAAGCTTGCACACTAGCTCAGACTTTCCTTCTTCTTGAGCTTTGTACCCCTCAGGCTATTGCATATAAAGCTCTTCTTTTAGTTCTCTGTGAAAGATTGCAGTTTTAACATCCATTTGCTCCATATGCAAATCTTCAACTGCAACTAAATTCAGTACAACTCTTATGGTTGTCATCTTCACAACTGGGGCGAAGATCTACTGTAGCCGAACCCATGCCTTTGCTGGAAACCCTTAACTACAAGTCTCGCCTTGTAGCGCTTACTTCCATTCATATCTTCCTTCATCCGGTAAACCCACCAATTTTGAAGAGCTTTCTTCCTAGCTGGTAAGGGTGCCAACTCCCATGTCTCATTTGACATGAGTGATGCCATTTCATTATTCATAGCAGCCTCCCACTTGCTTGAATCTTCAACTTGAAGTGCCTCTTCTAAACTTTCTGGTTGACTACTATTAGTTAGTAACAGCTAGAACAAAGAAGTAGAGTACCTCTATGACGGTCTAGATACTCTTGTGGATCTCCTTAACATGGGTGTTTGTGGTTCAACATTGGCACCCTCTTGAGCTTCTTCAACATCTGTCTCAGTGCTGTCATCAATCTCTATGTACCGAGTTCTCGATTTGAAGCATCCTTGGAGTCAGTCTTGACTCCTAAATAATTCTTGTATATCTCAGTTTCATTAAAAGTGACATCCCTGCTTCTGATGACTTTCTGGTTATGATTGTCCCAGAATCCATATCCGAACTCACCCATGCCATATCCAACAAATGTGCACTTGATCATCTTTGCATCAAATTTGATTCTGGATCCTGCATCAATATGCACATAGGATGAGTAGCCAAATACCTTGAGGTGGTTCAACTTCACCTCCTTTCAGCTCCAAGCTTCTTCGGGGATCCCTTCATTCAAGGGTACGGAAGGTCCCCTATTAATTAAGTATATTGCCGTATTGACGGCTTAAGCCCAGAAATACCTTGGGAGACTTGCATGCAATCTCATGCTCCTAACTCTCTCTGTAATTGTACATTTCATCCGTTCAGCAACACCATGTTGCTGCGATGTTCTAGGGACTGTAAACTCTTTCTTGATTCCTCTCAAGGCACAGAACTCCTAGAACTCCTTATCACAATACTCGCCGCCATTATCAGACCTTAAGCATTTCAACTTCAACCTAGTCTCATTCTCCACCAAAGCTAGCCATTTTCCAAATACATCAAACACATCAATTTATATTTGAGAAAGCAAAACCATGCCTTTCTTGTATGATCATCAATGAAGGTGACAAAGTATGTTGCTCCACCTATGTAAGATGTAGGAGCTGGCCTCCATACATCTGTATATACTAACTCCAATTTCTTGCTTTTGAGCTCCCTTCCAACTTTGGAGAAAAAAACTTTCTTCAGCTTGCCTAACACACAGTCTTCACAGAAATCCAAATCCACTAAATTTATCCCTTGTAGCTTCCCCTTTGACTGTAAAGATTTCAGTCCCCTCTCACTCATATGGCCAAGCCTCTGGTGCCATAGATATGCATTTATCTTCTCTGCAACTACAATAATATCATACACTTTATTGATTAAGTGTACCTTTCATACTGTCCTGTGTAATAATGAGTGCATCATTGGTAACCTTCCATGAGTCTCCTGTGAAACAAGTGATGTAGCCTTCTCTGGCTAACTGGCTTACTGAGATCAAGTTCCTTCTTAGACATGGCACATGTTTAACATCCTTTAGCTTCCAAACAGTGTCGCATGGTAGCTTTACATCCACATCACCTCTGCCAATGATATCACACGCCTTATCATCTCCAAGATATACTTTCCCCAAGTCACCCTTGGTGTAGTTCTTGAAAGCACTCCTCGATGGAGTCGCACGAAAAGAGGCGCCTGAGTCCATAACCCAGGACTCCGTGTTAGCAAGTAAGAGGATCAAAGCATCCAAATCCTCCTCAGCTGAAACATTTATAGTGGGGTTCAACATCTTACCACCACCACTTGGCTTCTTTAGAGTAGGACAGTCCTTCTTGAAGTGACCTGCCTTCCCACGATTGTAGCAATCTGGCTTTACTTTTCTGGGTCTTGATTTATCTCGCTGAGACAAAGATCTATTATTGAAATGTCTCCTCTCAGCATGTCTTCCCTTGCTCTCAACATTCAGTGCTGAGGTAGATGCTTCTCCATGAAATCTCTTCCGCACCTCCTCATTCAGCACTAGCCCAATGATGTCATCAAACTTCAATGACGTATTTCCAGATGAATTGCTGATGGTTGTAACCATTCCATCCCAACTGTCCGGCAACGAAGAAAGGAACATCAAGGCTCGGACCTCATCATCAAAACTGATGCCTGACAGACAGTGATTGCACATCTGTGCTTACACGCAAGTGTACATTGCCTGAAGTAATAATTTGGAAGGTAAGTTCTGAGATTTATCGTCCTCAGGGAATGGTGTGTTTTGTTACTAAGGTATATTTATATTCAATAATGTTTAAATGTTATGATTTTAATTTTTGATTTTGTTCCATTATCAAAGTGAAATTCTGAGTTAAGAAACTATTTGATTTAGAGAGGAGAGTTGGGGTTCCTCCATGTGAATCGATAGAGAGTCATGTTGAATTACTTCTCAAGCACCTTTCATTCTTTCATAATCATGCCAAATAATCAAGCGCACATTGTATTCCTTAGAGAGTCATCCTCTAATTCCTATAAGTTCAAATCTTGTGCATGAGATGAACACCCTAGGGATCTATTTCAGTACAAAAATTCTCATGAGATTGCAATTAGAGCATCTTAGTTTTCCTACATCTAGGTTGTCAAGATAGTAGTTTTAATTAGGCAATCTCACGAGCATTGATTCCACTAACGAGCATCACGTACGTCACACGCAGTTCAAATAAGGAAGTGATTTTATTAAGCTCCATGGACTAAGTCACATCATCCATGAGCTCTCAATGAATCCTCTTTCACATATGCTGAGCAATGGAGCTCCGTTAGTGGGTCTTAGCTCACAAGCTTGGACATCTTGATTGAGCTTAGAGCTTGGTGCAGTTAGGCTCAAGAACTTCTCATATAGTTCTAAGCACTAATGCACACAATGCCAGTTCTAAACCAAGCTGTGAGCTATGGAGCACAAGATAGTTATTTAGATGTTCATTTTTATATTTATATTTTCTTAACAGATTTTTCATTTAGTCCACAGCATGATTTTTTAAGTAATTTTATAAAGTCATTTGAACACAAATTTTTTATTCACTGCTTGAGAAAGTTTTCCAATATTCATTATGTCCCTTACATTTCACATTGAATTTAGCCCAACCCTCACCAAGGTTGGTCTAGCCTTCCATTACAACTGAGATACAAAGAAAAATATACAAGGATGAAGACAATTTCATGTTCCACTAAAAAGAAATCAAAAGAAAGATTATGAATGTACTAGGAATAGCCTTTATTGAGGTTCTCTGGATCCTCTATCTTATTCCTCTCTTCTTTTCCTTTAGCTCCCTAGTGCAGCTTTTACTTCTTTCTCCTCTAACAATGGCCTCTTCCACCTCCCTTGGAGAGGTCTCCTTCTTCTTCTATGCAGCCTCTAAAAGTCCGAGATTTTGGAGTCAAAAATGGAAACCCTTCTCATGTCAAGAGAGACTGCATTTATAGATGAGACTTTCTCCTTTTCTTACATTCGAATATTTCCATTTTCCCTCGACCATTTCTACTGTAATGAGTGCATATCCCACTTGATGCATGAAATGATTTCTCTTTTTGCATTTTTTAAATCTTGTAATCATTTCAAAAACCTTCCTTTTCTCTAAAAAATATTCTTATTGGCAAAGGATATGTTAGCTGGGAGACAGGCTGCTGGTTGGGGGTCTTGTCCCAGCTGCAATTAATGCCTCGAAAGGACAAACAATACGGTGCCCTCTGTAGCACGCTGCAGCGCGCTGTAGCAGTTTAGGTTTCAAAAACTCATTCGCAGTAGCGCGCTGTTGCGCGTTTACATTTCTAATTTGATCCATTGTAGCGCGCTGTGGCACGCTGTGGCGAGTTAAAATCGAAAAAAACTCACCCGCTGCAGCGCGCTGTGGCGCACTGTAGCGAGTCAAGATTTAAAATCTTACCCGCTGTGGCGCGCTGCATCGGCTTAGTTTCAAAGTATCATCCGCTGTGGCGCGCTGTAGCGATGTAAGTTCGAATCTTCATCCGCGATAGCGCGCAATGGCATGCCTGCTGCGACACACTATAGCGAACATAAGTTTTGAACCTTCATCCGTTGCAGCGCGCTGCGGCACGCTGTGACGCGCTGTAGCGATTGGAGTTTCAAACTTGTGCTCGCTATAGCGTGCTATAGCAGAATTGCTCCAGGCTTCAAAAATCCCCTTGGGTTTGTGCTATCTGTTTCCCAGCGGTTTTCTCCCATAATTTGCAGAAATGCTCCAGATTCTCCCAGAATTTGTTGTGTTCTCATTTTTTCCTGAAAATAAATAAAATTTGATCAAAGTAGGTTGTTTTCAATATGAATTTGTATGACATTTTCCTTTATTTATGCTATAAATTATGAACTCATAACACCCCCACACTTAGATTCTTATTCATCCTTAAGTAAGCTCAAAAAATAAATTTTCTATTTTTAATGTATGAGAGTCAAGGTTTTAATATCAATGTGAAATTTTATTGTCGTTTAAAACTTGTTGCAACTTAAATGATTAGCAAATTTTTTAGCCACTAAACATTTCTAACTCCGATTATAATCCTTGATTGCTTGTCTAGTCTCCATTTTTAAGTTTTATAATGCTTGATCTTCATGATGGGAGAGGTTCTTTAGAATTCCCTAAACTAGTGAGTTGTGAGTGGACAAGATGGATGCCCGATATTAACGACCCGAAAGCAAGCGCTGCGCAGGACCCATGCAGGGCATTCCAGAGCTGCTCAAGAATAATACCAGAGATACGAATTTCTCCGAGCCTTTGGAGAGCACACATGAGCAGCGCCCTAGAACGGGTCATTTCACTGAGGTGCCCCGTTAGCATGATGAAGCTGGAGATGAAGACCAGCCAAGCACTGCTCGAGTCCGTGAGGAGGGATCGAGGAATGTTGGCCATATTTCCTCTCCAATCCACATTATTGCGGACGAGTTCACAAGCGAGTGCTGCCGGGTCATAACGTGATTCAATAAAGGCCAAGTAAGAGCAGTCCTCGACCTCCCTCAACCCATAAAATTGTTCGATTTGCTCGAGCCCAAAATTTACTCTCCTTCCTCGTACAAAAATTTTACGTCCCGCCGAGTTAATGGCGATGGCGTAAACTTCTTGAACCAAGGTCGGGTATGAGTTGGATTGGGTGGACACCAGCTCCCCCCATCCCCGGGGATAAACTTGTTCGGAGGGTATGGGCAAGACCCCACCCCCCCCTTCCCACGAAACTTTTTTCGGGGATCAACTTCCGCCAAGAAGTAACCGTGGTGAACCTTTGTTCAGCCTCGATGGAGGAGAACCTCTTCTTATTGCAAGCTCCACCAGATGTAGAGGCCTCAGCTTCCATGCGTGGGATGGACTTCCTTCCAAACGACATGATTGATTTTGAGAGAGGCTGAAGTTTTCTAGAAAAGAGGAGAATGAGAAGAACAATAGCAGAAGAAATTAATAGGTGCAAGCTTGACATCCCCCCCTAAGCCCCTTAAATAGCCAATCAACCATGAGAGAAAAGATAAAACTGGTCAAAGATGCTCCCCATGCTATAAATGTGACCTACATTAATTGGGAAGGGGAAGAGGGGAGCAGCTTTTTCAGCTCCTCTTTTTGACTACCTAGGAATCCCACACATAAAGCATTTATTGACTGTATTGGATTTCCTAAGCAATCAAAATTGCTACAGCTGAACCCTTTCACTATAGCGCACTGCAGCGCGCCACAGCGCGCTGCAGCGGCTACGACTTGGAAAAATTTCGAAATATGCATGTGCACGCTACAGCGCTTTATAGCAGCAATTTCCACTATAACGCGCTACAGTGATTAAGTTTCGAAATTTTACCCGCTGCAGCGTGCTGTGGCAGTTAAGGTTTGAATTCATCCCGCGATAGCACGCTGTGGAGGATCTGATTTCTTCAGCCTTTCTCTCTTTTTTTTTTACTTGGGTTGCCTCCCAAGAAGCGCTTAGTTTTACGTCATTAGCCCGACTCATTTAGGATCATTTTTTTGGCAAGATTGGTCGGGAGGTCTCTCCTTCCATACTTTTGAGGTATTGGGGTGAGCACTAACATAAAGTATGCTTGAGCCCACACCCTAATCTTTCCCTTCAAAAATTTCATTGTCCTCATACTCGGGTTTGGAGGAATTTTCTTTTTCCTCTTTCCCCTCTTGGTTTTCTTCTTCTTCATTCTCTCCTTATTCTCACTTTCAGATGATGTGCCAAAGCTAACTTCGGAGTTCCTTTCACTTAGAGTTAAATTTTGAAAGTCAAGTGTTTCCTGAACTTTCTCCTCCCTAGTTTTCCTTTTCCACTCTAATTTCATAACCTTTTGTTTGAAAAGGGTAGGCTTAAGATCTATTAATTCAGACCTACCCCGAATCTTTATGCTCATTACCCCCCCGGCACACATCTATTATGGCTTTGGTGCTCATGAGAAAGGGATGTCCAAAGATAATAGTGGAGTTTTCGTTCCACCTATCCCATTCACATACTACAAAATTGGGGACAATAAAGGTTCCCAACCCTACAGGAGCATTTCTCACAATACCCAAAGGACTTAAAGATTCCAAATTAGCGAATTCTAAATTATAGAGGTGTACTCCATCCCTCCTACCATGAGATGCTCATAAATATGGTAGGGCATGATATTAACCGAGGCACCAAGATCACACAGAGGATCTAAAAGTACCTCGTTCCTAATCACACAAGGGATGCATAACCTCCCAGTATCTTCACACTTAGGGCCTGTAAGCTTCTCATAATCATTATTCTTACCCCCTTCTCTAGCCTCTAACTCCTTTTCAACAGTATTACTATTTTCAGTTTGGTCATCACCTTCCTTCTCTTCAGAATGGATAACACTCACCAATTCTCGTGGATTCACTTCTGTAGAACTAGGCAAGGCTCCTTGCTGCCGAGTGGTCAGTTGCTTAGAGATCTGTCTTAGTTATACTTCAATGTTTATGAGGGATGCCTCTATCCCTTGGATTGAGGCATCGTGACAGGTGATTGTGGCTTTCATACTGCGCATAAATTGGATGGTTTCCACCTTAAAAGCGTTAAAGGCTTCTTCTAAGTTTGTTGGTTGATGACTGAAAGTGTTCCCGCTGTTATAATTTTGTTTGTTCGATCAACTACCACCATTAAGATTTTCGTTGTTATTATTGTTACCCCAAGAAAAATTGGGGTGATTTTTCCACCCCAGGTTATACGTGTTGTAGTAAGGGTTGTTCATGCAATTGGTGTTCCTCAAATAGTTAACTTGCTCAGTGTTTGATTGCACGAAAGGATTGTTTAGATTGCAATTTTCACTAGCATGCTTTCCCCCGCATAACTCACAATAAGTTTCTTGAAAAAAATTAATATTCATGTTTTCAATTCATTGATTTCACGTGAAGATTGCATTTTGTAGAGCTCTTATTTGATTTGTTTCAATTATCTGGATTGATTCCTTTTTAAGCCGTTCAGAAGGCCATTGATACGCATTGTTAGTCATTTCTTCAAGGAGATCATAAGCCTCATCTTAGGTTTTGCTACTAATTGAGTCTCCGGCGGCCGCATCTATGAGTGTTCTTGTTGGAGCGTTCAAACCGCTATAGAAGGTTTGAACTGCATCGCCTTAAGCATTCCTTAAAGTGATCCCAACCATCATACAGCGTCTCACCCTCAAATTGATTGAAGTTGGTTATCTCAATTCTCAGACGAGCATTTTTCCCCGGAGGGAAATATTTGGCTAGGAATTTCCTAGCCATATCGTCCCAAGTATGGATAGAATCGCTCGGGAGAGAACTGAGCCAACTCTTGGCTCTATCTCTTAGGAAAAATAGGAAAAGCCTGAGTTTAACGGCATCTTTAGAAATGCCATTAAACATAAAGGTATCATAAATCTCAAGGAAATTTGAAACGTGTGAGTCAGGGTCCTCAGTGGCTAACCCATCAAATTGATTATTTTGAATCATGCAAGTTTTGAAGGTTTGATCTCAAAATTGTTGGCTTATATATTTAGCCTAACAATTGCATGTAGGATGCCCCTAACAGCGGGCAAGGCATAGTCTCTGAGTCCTCTATCCCGTGATTCTTCTAAAGGCTCTCTAGGATTTGCTTTAAAATTTTCCATGACAGCTTGTTGATGATTTAAAATGGCTTGTTCTCTTCTATCTTCTAGGTAGGTTCTTTCAATTTCTAGATCAAAAAAATATTCAGTACAATTTCTTCTACTCATAAAAATCAGATATTAAGCTATCAAGAATAAGTATAACTATAACATTTAACAGTTCAGCAGATAAAAGAAAAGTAAATTAGTCAATCTAAGCTATAAATTAGTGCATAAATAAATACAAGAAGAAATTAAACTATATGCAAAGAGATTTGTTTAAATCACTATTTACTAGTAGATTTTTCTTAATACAAAATAGTTATCATTTCCCGGCAACGGCGCAAAAAACTTGACAGACTGTGATTACACGTCTGCGCTTACACGCAAGTGTAGGCCTGAAGTAATAATTTGGAAGGTAAGTTCCGAAATTTATCATCCTCATGAAACGATGTGTTTTGTTACTAAGGTATATCTATATTCAATAATGTTTAAACGGTATGAATTCAATTTTTGATTTGGTTCCATTATCAAAGCAAAATTCTGAGTTAAGAAATTATTTGATTTAGAGAGGAGAGTTGGGGTTCCTCCATGTGAATTGATAGGGACTCATATTGAATTATTTCTCAAGCACCTTTCATTCTTTCATAGTCATGCCAAATAATCAAGTGCACATTGTATTCCTCAGAGTCATCCTCAAATTCTTACAAGTTCAAATCTTGTGCATGAGATAAACACACTAGGGTTCTATTTTAGCACAAAGATTCTCATGAGATTGCAATTAGAGCATCTTAGTTTTCCTACGTCTAAGTTGTTAAGATAGTAGTTTTAATTAGGCGATCTTACGAGCATTGATTCCACTAACAAGCATCATGCGCGCCACGCGCAGTTCAGATAAGGAAGTGATTTTATTGGGCTCAATTGACTATGTCACATCATCCATGAGCTCTTAATAAATCATCTTCCTCATTTCACGTATGCTGAGCAACGGAGCTCTGTTAGTGGGTCTTAACTCACACGCTTCGACCTCTTGATTGAGCTTAGAGCTTGGTGCAGTTAAGCTCAAGAACTTCTCACATAGTTCTAAGCACTAACGCACACAATGTCAGCTCTAAACCAAGCTGTGATCTATGGAGCACAAGACAGTTATTTAGATGTTCATTTTTATATTTATATTTTCTTAACAGATTTTTTATTTAGTCCACAGCATGATTTTTAAGTAATTTTACAATGTCATTTGAACACATATTTTTTATTCACTGCTTGAAGAAGTTCTCCAATATTCATTATGTCCCTTACATTTCACATTGGATTTAGCCCAACCCTTACCAAGGGTGGTCTAGCCTTTCATTACAGCTGAGATACAAAGAAAACATATAAGGATGAAGACACTTTCATGTTTCACTAAAAAGAAATCAAAAGAAAGATTAGGAGTGTACAAGGAACAGCCCTTATTGAGGTTCTCTGGATCCTCCCTCGTCTTCCTCTCTTCTTTTCCTTTAGCTCGTTAGTGCAGCTTTTACTTCTTTCTCCTCTAGCAATGGCCTCTTCCACCTCCCTTGGAGAGGTCTCCTTCTTCTTCTATGCAACCTCTAAAAGTCTGAGATTTTGGAGTAAAAAATGGGAACCCTTCTCATGTCAAGAGAGGCTGCATTTAAAGATGAGACTTTCTCCTTTGCTTGCATTCGAATTCTACCTTTTTCCCTCCACCATTTTTGCTGTAATGAGTGCATATCCCACTTGATGCATGAACTTATTTCTCCTTTTGCATTTTTAAATCTTGTAATCATTTCAAAAACCTTTCTTTTCTCTAAAAAATATTCTTATTAGCAGAGGATATGTCAGCTGGGAGACAAGCTGCTAGCTGGGGGTCTTGTCCCAGCTGCAACTAATGCCCCGAAAGGACAAAAAATACGGTGCCCGTTGTACCATGTTGCAGCGCGCTGTGGCGGCTTAGGTTTCGAAAACTCATTCGCGGTAGCGCGCTGTAGCGCGTTTACGTTTCGAACTTGATCCGCTGTAGCGCGCTGCAGCGTGCTGTGGCACGCTGTAGCGAGTTAAATTCAAAAAATACTCACCCATTGCAGCGCGTTGTGGCGCGCTGTAGCGAGTCAAGTTTTGAAATCTTACCCACTGTGGCGCGCCGCAGCGGCTCAGTTGTATCATCCACTATGGCGCGCTGTAACAATGTAAGTTCGAATCTTCATCCGCAGTAGCGCGCTATGGCACGCTGTGGCGCGCTGTAGTGAACATAAGTCTTGAACCTTCATCCTTTGTAGTACGCTGTAGCGATTGGAGTTTTGAACTTGTGCTCGCTATAGCGGAATCGCTCTAGGCTTCAGAAATCCCCTTGGGTTTGTGTTGTCTGCTTCCCAGTAGCCGGAGTGCATTGTGGCGTGCTGCAACAATTTTCTCCCAGAATTTACAAAAATGCTCCAGATTCTCCCAGAATTTGTGTATTCTCATTTTTTTCCTGAAAATAAATAGAATTTGATCAAAGTAAGTTATTTCCAATATGGACTTGTATGCATTTTTCTTTATTTATGTTATAAATTATGGATTCATCAATGCCAACCGAGCTCAGCTGGCTTGTCATAGTGTTGAACCCATTGAGGTGTTCAGTCACTGAATACCCATCCATCATCTTCATATTAAACAGTCTCTTCATTAGAAAAACCGTATTCGAAGCAGACGGCTTCTCATACATTCTCGTTAGAGCATTCATGAGATCTACAGTTGTTTTCTCATTAACAATATTGAAAGCAACAGAAGAAGGCAGTGATAAACGAATCAAACCCAAAGCGATTCTATCAAGAACCTCCCATTCTTCATCAGTCATAGTTCTAGGTTTCTTGTCGACTCCTTTCAATGGAAGATACAACTTCTTCAAGTAGAGCAAAGCCTCCATTTACATTTTCCAGAATGCAAAGTTCGTCCCGCTGAACTTCTCAATCTTGTGTCTCATTTATTCAGCCATAGCTCTCACTCAAACAAGCAAACCCTCCTTAACAACAAGGCAAAGAATGTAACTCCCTGATACCACTTGTTGTGAAAAATTACAGCACAAGATACCTAATGCAGAATGGCACATGGCAACAATAAATCATAGTCCAAAGACTTTGAGGATCGGGTGCGTTGATAGTTACCGAGCTAGCTTAGAAATCACAAAATCACAACAAGAAATTCACAGCACATACAAATCATCCAAACATAAGCATATACCTGAAAAACCTAAAGATATCATATTGTTGTGAAAATATCAGATTATGAGCTAACATTATGAAACTGATAATATCAGATAGCTCCCTGATACGGCTCCTCACCTAGTGCTACATCCTCAAATAGCTCATAATCTGATATTATCAATTTCATAATGTTAGGGCCCCACTGATAATATCAGATTATGAGCTATTTGAGGATGTAGCACCAGGTGAGGAGCCGGATCAGGTGGAGGATCTTCTCATTGTTGTGGATCCTCAGATAGTCTTTGCATTTATTTATGTGAGGATGAGTGTTTCTTTCATTCAGTTAAACCTTATTTTAAATGTTATAATAATACAAATTTCAGATATATTTTCTTTACTGTATATTTTATTTTGAGTTAGACTATATTTCTTTCTGCATTATGATTAATGGATGTTATAATTTATTTGCTTCTGTACTCTGTATTACTTGTATGTGCATTTAGTAAAGTCTCAGTTCAGCTATGTGACATATCCTTTAGTTATCAGTGGATTATGGTGAAAACCTAATCTAACTATAAATAAGGGATTTGACACGATGACCACTCCACCGTAATAGTGTTAACATATGTGTTAACAAAACCACAGTGGGGGTGGGGCACCAAACCATAGATATTCATAATTTTAATTCGAAGAAGATTTTATAACTTTAGCACATTCAGGTATATCAAGCTAAAAGAGCATAAATCTGAAAGATTGATTAACTCTTGGCTCTTAATTTTTAGAGCATAATAAAATTAGTTTGTGATCAGAATTAGTGGAGTTATGAGTGAAGTTCCTAATTTCAGCATAGTTAAAATCATCAAGCCCACATTCAATGATGGCAAAATTGAAATCAAATGTAGAGTAAGAGTGGTTGAGCAAGTAGCATTTGTATTTAGTAGTTTTTAGAACATCATTGAAATCACCTCCAACTAACCAAGGAAGATTAGAGGGGTTACAATTATTTAGGAAATCCTAGAGATTCAAACAATCAGTTCTCAGAATATCAGCATGAATGAAGGTCATGACACACATAAAATTAGAGTTAAAATTTTTTTAGATGAATAGCTTGATCACATTGACCCAGGGTTTTAACATTCCATTTGTGAGACCAAAAAATTCATATTTTATTAGACAAAGAGGATAAACAGTTATCACATTTAATAAATTTTTGCACTTTGGCACAATCCTCTTTAGCCAACTTTGGTTCAACAATGGTCGTAACCCCAATTTTGTTTTCCATTATTAGAAGTTTGAGTCTATTTATTATTGTTGGCTCTAGTAATTCTTTTGTTAGTTTTGTTTAAACGCTTAGTTTATTACCAGCAATATCATTTTCATCCAAGTTAGATATATGGTTGAATCGATTATTAGAAATAGGGGATGTACCTTTAACTGGAGAGATGAGGTGACTAATAAGAGGGTTACCTTTAGCTTATTTAAAAGGTTGTGGGCAATGCATTGTCCCACCAACAAGTAATTTGTTTCACTATCCATATCATTATTATCATCGTTGTTACCATTAGTTGTCAGACTACAATTAATAGGTGCACTTAAAACCTGTGGAGGATTAAAAGAAATAGCATTAGGGGTATCAGAGGAATAGGCAAACTCTATTAAAAGTGTCTGTAACCTCAGTAGTATTTAAGGTATTAATAAGATTACATTCGGCAATAGTCAAAGATTTCTCAAATGCCATAGTTTCAATATTACATTCAAAATGCAAATCTAAAGAATCCGCAGACCGATTCATAATGCTTGCCTTTCCAGAGTGAACCTCAACCTCAGAACTTTCAGAGGCAACTGTATTTCCAGCTACCACTAAAACAGCCAAGGCATTTGAATAAGAATTTTTCACACCTTCCATAGCCTTTAATCCCTCTTCAACATTTAAATTACTAGAAGGAATTATATCATTAATAATAGACAAGTTATTAGACTCAATAACTACAATAATATCAATATCAGGATGTATATGGGCATCTATGTACTCAGCAGACATAGTAGCAATTTAATTAAGCCCTCAACTACAAAAAAGGGATTTATAAAATCGATAGATAATTTATTAGGGCTAACATTTCTAGGCAAAACAAATCCAGAAGAGCTCATATTAGCAACCAAACGATTTTCACCACATAAAGCAACAGTCAGATTTTCAACAGGAATAGTGTCATAATTTTTAATATGTGAAGAATTTATTTTAACTACAAATTCATCACATATAATTTGATCAGCAGCTATTAAATTTTTCAAATAGGGAACCGTAGCAGTATTCGGCTCACCATTAAAAGACAAATTCAACAGAGGGATATTAGGATCAATGACATTAGGGTCAAAAATGTCCCATGGCATCAAACCGACCCCCTCAATATTAGACACCATATTTGGACATGTTTCTAAAGCTTGAGAAAACTGTCTAATAATATGAATGCATGATGAAGAATTATGGCCAATCGTGCGACACTAATTGCAAAAAGAAGGAAATTTTTATAACTCACATTTTGGAAATGACCTTTTGCAGCCGAACCAAGCCAAATTTTGTCTGAGAGTTTCGTAGCAATATTAACTTCCACTAAAATCCTTAGTGCAACTAAGTTACATAAAGCAACCATATGACAATTAAAATTTATGATTTTTTCTACTAATTTTGTAAAGTTGAAATGTTTTATAAGAAGTCATGCAAGCAAGTGCATGATAGTCCTAATATGAAGTTTTACAATGTTCCTAGGTCATGATGATCATAATAAGCCTATAAAATCATCATCCAACACACTCTTGCCTAAAAAATATATTGGAAAGATATATTATTTCCTATTCCAAATGCGGCAATAAAAGCCCTAATTAACTGAATATTTTCATTTTAAAATTTCAAAAATTTTATTTGCTTGAAAGAGAAGGAAAATAGCCAACACTGTCGCTATCTGAGTTTCTCATTAAATCACGATCTAATTTGAAATTAAATTTTAAAACTAAATATCCAAAAGATCAAAAGTATACCTTCACTATTTGATCATTAGAGATCTCTTATTCTGAATCTTGGGTCTCTTGGTATGAGAACCACTCTAAAGATGTATTATAATTGACTTTCTAGCTTCCATCTTAGTGTTAGTCTATAGAAGAAATCTTGTGATGTTCTTTAGTATATAGTATTTTAAACGACCAAATGTTCTACTAAAATTCCTAACTAACCAATTGTCTCAGCCAAGGATTACAAAAGTTGGGGATACCTAGTGTTCCCTTACATGCTTGAAACAATTCTCATCAGAAACACGTACATCATTTCATTATGTAGAAAATAATATTATAATAAGCTATTACTTGATAAAGGCTAACAACTACTAGATTTAATAGTGACTCTTGTAGCATTTCTATGTAACTAGGAACTAGCTTGCTCAATTTAAATGGCTTAACACCCACTATAAAAATTGATTCAAATAGATAAGGCTACTAGTAGTGCTAAGCTAATCTTAGCTTGAGCTCTAGAAATTGCTACTTTTCTTCTATCCCCCGCTCAAAGTTCCAAGTGTTCATGGTTTTCTAATGGAGGGGTGTAGCAATCATGAAAAGTTCTTGATGAACTTATGAGTGTATTGATAATCCTTAATTAGCTTCCTATATCCATCATATTCATGGGATTTGTCTACTCAGCAATAGAGCAAATTTAGAATGGATTAGTATGAATAATTCTACCTCTACTTACCAAGCCTAGAGAAATAAACATTGATTTACAAATCAGAGATTACGTACACTTGTGCATCACTTCAAATGCTGGAAAGTGAATATTCAGTCTTGTCAACATTTGGATACACAAGTCTAAATACCAATTAAAAGGAGATAACAATAAAAGCATGCTGATCAGGTATAGCCCATTTAAAATCATAAAGATTAAAGGCATGCATATTAGCTCAATCTACCAAGCTATTTATAAACAAATATGTAGTGAATGTTGTGCACTAAACCCACTTTGAACTCTCAATGCTATATAAGAGGAAGAGTGTTTTATTGAGCATTGAACAATTATGCTTCCAATAAAGAAGAAGAGCTTACAAAGGATGAGGTACCAGACATCAAAAACTCAACTACCTAACGCAAAAAGAAGACGACCTATAAAATAGGTCGAGGATGTCCAATCAACAAAGCAAAGTGGTATATAGTGACGAAGGCAAAAGAACTATTCCCAAAGGTGGACCTAAATCACAAGAGTTAGTTTAGCAAATACATAAGCACATGATTAGGGGATTAGTTTTGAAGATCGAACAAGGGATTAAATGGCTTGGTCGAGTGCAGTTATTGTTCCAAGGTGATTTTAGTGTTCAAATCCCCAATAACAATTGTCAAAACCCAAACAAAATTTGAGGAAACTCATATGAGAAAAAACCTTTTTCCTATGGGATAATTAATAAAATCCCGCCTGAGAATTCATCCCCAAAAACGTCTACACACAAATAAGATCCATAGAATCTCCATGTGGCAACCTGTAATTGAACATACAATCAAGCTTGTTAGCCGCCAATGAGCTTGGATGACGAAGCTAATTAATTAGAAGATTTTGTGAGATTATTTTTCAAGTTAGCTAAGAAGCTTTATAAGTATGAATATTATTATCTTAGACACAAAAGGCTTTTTTAACCTGGTTAGTTCCAAATATTGTTCATCGGTTCTATACCATTTAACATGATGTTTGTTCCATATAATCATTTTTGTCAATTAGTAAAGAAAAGCATCCCTCGTTCATTCCTTAATTCCCTTACTCCGCTTTTACTTTTATTAATATTGCATACTCAGACAATCCGCCTTATCATTTAACCCACTAGTTTTACTCATGATGATCCTCACAACAAATATCATAATATGCAGATTGAGTGCACAATTTCTCTGCTGATTATGGATATATAATCATCAAACCTCAGGCCTGTCTCAAGGCAGGTTAAGGTGCTCATTCATGCTATGAAAAGTGACACCCTGATGAGTATGAAAATGAAAATGTTCTCTTGGCTCCAATATGCTAGGGAGGTAGTGGTAAAGTTTGCCTTTTTTCTAATTATCAATGTTCATCCTCTTTTTACTTCAAAATATAAGAAAGGGCAATTCTCTCACCAATATTCTGCTTTGTAACTTCGTAATTCTTCACAAATTTTAGACTTGTTAATGGAAATAAAGCAGTGTTTCATTGCCTCTTTAAACACAACCTTAATATTAAATGCAGCTAGACTTTTGTCTTCCTAGCTGCTAAACTTGGTTGGAACGATGCATTCTTCAAGGAAATTTTGGTGCAGTCCAGTTCACATTTATTTTGTCTTAGTTTAGCTTAGCTTACTCCTGATTAGTTTTAACTTTACTTTGCTTATCCAACTAAGAACTTTAAAGAATACAACTACAGCCATAAAATCAAAAACTAATCGAGATCAGCTTAGAGGTTTGACTTAAAGTTAATACCATAATCCAAAAGTAATTATGCTTTAAAATTATAACACTTTTAGATTTTGTAAAAACTCGTCTGACAATTGTCAGAGAACCCCCGACTAATCTGAACCACCTGCTCCGATGTAAGAACGTTGCCCAGCGTCACATATTTTAAAACTCATAAACCACTTCCTGTGGCAAAGACCCAATAGCAATTTCCTACCTGCAGTAAGCCTCCAATAATCAGTTCCAACAGAAGCAATGATTCATAATATAGAATTCTTTCGTGATGAATGCAGAAGATGGCTCACAAATCCTGAAAACAACAAATCCATGCAAGATGTAATGCCAAAGATGGCTCACATATCATACAAAGTACAATAACGATCTATTATTGAAATTGGAAAGTTGGACATTAAGGTTATTGATAGAGCCCAATATAAACCTCGAGATGTGGATAAAAGCATGTATCAAAGGCTATGTAGTACATAGATTTATGCAATCTCTGAAGGAAATTCTAGGAAAAAATATATTAATCAAAAGAGATGGTGAGATACATAAGCAAATAATGTCAGACTAGTAACAGCCAAAAGACCAACCTCAGACTTCGGGGTGTTTATAAGAGAAGCACTGTGACGTTTTCTATATAAAACAGTGGTGTAAGAAATAAAACGTAGAAAATTCATGATAAGAATATGTGACATTTTCTATATAAAATCATTGAGAACCTAATAATATATTGAGTAAAATCTATGGAGCTATATTATGATCATAATATTTTGAAAGAAGGCGGATCGTAGCGAAATCTTTTTCACCCAAGAGAAAAGATGGACAAGAACAATTGTAGAAGACAAATACGCATAGAGATAATTGCAGCATATAAAGAAGAAAGACGGGAGATTTACATGAAAAATCTTTTGTAAGAAAAAATCACAAAGGCACACCATAAAAATTTCTATTATAATTTAAAAAGAAGAAATACAAGCAAGCATCATAGCACTTGGCCCTCACACTAGCTTTATACACAACACTAAGAAAAACATAGTTATTTATGGATCCTGACTTGAAACAACATTTATAAATAAGCTATAAATGCATCAGTTGTTACAGGCTTCAAAACCAGCCCTTAATATCCTCCTAAATGAGTATAAACAGGCATCTTGGGCATGAGTGCCCAGCTCTCAGTCTAGCTGACCCCGATGGGGTGCCCGGCCCTAGGTTTCCCTAGTTCAAATGGTCGCATGGGCACACTTGGCATCCAACCTTCTACCCAGCTGACCTAATAGACTCCTGAAGGCTTCAGCCCTAGGTTTCCTTGGCTAAAACAGGCGCTTGGGCGCCCAACCAATTTTAGCTCAACTTCTGTAGCCTAACATCGCCTCATTCCACATCCACTTCACCTCCGGTTGATTCGTAACTCATCCAAGTTTATTCCAGAGCACTCGAGGCTCCACCACACAACAATCTCCCACTTTGAAACTGAGTGTGAGTATTCTCCATCTTCCTCCAACTTTGGCAATTGTCCTTTATAGTCCTAGAGGCATAGTGTACCTTACCAAGCCACCTAACACATTCCCAGTCCCACTATCAGAGAAAATATCTCATAGTAGTTAATCCCTTACCTTTCCTAAATATCCTGTTCACATCTCGCCATACAATGTATGTTGTCAGTAGGTCTCTTTTTTACCCACTTTCTAATAGTTGTCTTCCTTTCGTAGCTTCTTCAGATCAATTGCTTGATTTGGTACTGATGATTGGGCCTTATCACCCTTGGCCTGCTACTTGCCTGGGCACATCATATTTTGGAAGGCCTTTTGGGTTCCACTATTGATGCTTGAGGCACAATGCACCTCTCCACCATTCTAAGCCTTCTCTTCAATCTCCTTTGACCACAAGAGGCCCTATTGAGAAAGAATCTGATCTTCTTCAATTTTTTATTCATGGTACCATCAAAAATGAGAGATTTTAATCATCTCTCACCCTTATGACCAAGCTTCTAGTGCCCTAGTAGAACTTTTCGCATACAATGTCCTTTTTCTGCTCCCTCGTGCAGCCATCAAAGCACACTTTGTAATCTTCTAAGAGCTTTCCATGAATGTGGTCCTGAATCCAACGCGTGTTAGCTGGCCAACAAATATCAGATTTTTCTTCAGACTAGGAATAAGTCGGACATACTTTAGCCACCACAAGGTCCCACTTGGCAGTCTAATGTTCATGTCACCTAGCCCAACAATGTTGCATGCTTTGTCATCTCCAAGGCTCATGCTCCTCAGCTCACCTATAGTGTAAGACTTGAATATGCCTTTTGCTTAGTGTCATATGGCACAATGCTCTAGAATCCATCACACCGGATTCAGGCTTGACGAAGGACATGATCAAGGCATCTTTGAGATCAACTACTATGACATGTATTGCCCCATCTGTCCCTTGATCCGTGCCTTTAGTTTTCTTGGGGGTCGCACAATTCTTCTTGAGATGCCTCTTTTTCCAATAATTTCAACACTCTGCTCTTACCTTTGGCTTTCCTCTACTTGAGTTGGACCAACTTTGATTTGAGTCCCAATTTGAACTCCTTCCACTGTTTTCAACATTCAAGGCAGATTAGGCGTCTCTTACTAGATATTTTCCGAACCTCCTCATTTAGGATAAGCCAAACAATATCATCAAAGTTCAGCATCATGTTTCCAAATGAGTTGGTCACCACCGTCACCAAGCCATCCTAGCTATCCAACAATAAAGATAACAACAAGAGTGCTCTGAACTCATCATCGAAGTTGATATCGACATAATTCAACTAGCTAGTCTAGTTATTGAGCTTATTTAAATGCTTCATCACCGAGCCTCCATCAGCCAGCTTCATCAGAAGCACCTTATTAGAAGTCGAGGGTTCCTGTTCATCCTCGTTTGTCATCAAATCTACCACGGACTTCTCTCTTATAAATGAGGCAAAAGAAAGACAAATCAACACTTGGACAGTTCCGTAAGTACCTTCCATTCTTCTTCACTCATGTCCTACAATTTTTTCTACACACCTAGTGGAAAAAAAAAACTTATAATATAGTAGCTCCTCATTCTGCATCTTACAAAGTGAGAAGTTTGTGCTATTAAAAATTTTTAATATTGCACCTTGATTCATCCACCATCACCCCACTTGAATAGCAAACAACATCTATGCTCTAATACTAGTTGTTGTGAAAAGAGGAGATCCCAACAAAATCTCATTCATCAAGGAGCCAAGACGACCAAGAACAATTATAGAAGATAAAGATGCATGGGGATAATTGTAGCACATAGAAGAAACATTGGAGATTTACCTAGAAACTTTTTTGTAGGAAAAAACTATGGAGCCACACCACGAAAAATCTTTTATATGAATTAAAGAAATGAATATAAGCAAACCTCACAGCACTTGGCCTTTACATCAGCATCCTACAAACAACCAAGCATAGCATAATTATCTATAGATTCTAGCTTGGCGTAGCATTCATAAATAAGCTATAAATGCATCTAATTATTATGAGTTTTTAAGCCAACCCTTAATATGCCATTAAATAAAGATTAACTACAAATTGAATACATTCAAGCATTAGGGATGCTTCCAATTCCATTTAGGCTTCCGTCCGGCACACCCCTCGGCTTAGATAGCTAAAACAGGCGCCTGAGCGCACCTGGGTGCCCAGCCCTCTGCCCGGTTAACTCGGACAGGCTCCCAACCCTCTGTTTCTACGCAAATGAGTGCAACCAGGAGCGCAACCAATTTTAGCTCAGCTTCCAAAGACCGTTCTCGCCCTGTTTTGCATACAATTGATTCGTAACCCATCAAAATCACTCCAAAGCGCTCAATGCTCAATAACACTATACATAAATCAGCCATTAACAATGAACATAATCCGATCCATCATGATCATGCTAAATGTATTGAAGTATTGATTTGCAGACCACTCACCCCAGTTGAAAAGCAATTAATAATCACTCTCATCAAGACAATTCAAGCTTGACCATTAGAATTTTTCCTTTTCTCTTTTCCCTTTTCCCATTTCCCTTTTGACATTTTATAGCATTTTATAAATGATTGAATACTAAGTGAATGCAAATAAAATAAATGTAGTGCAAATAACATAAACGTAGTGTAGATAAAATAAATGTACCTACACCTTGGAATAGATTTAAAATGTAATGCATATATTTTTGTGATTTATTGGATTTACAGATTTATATAAATTAAATAGAAAAGTGGCAGCACATATTTTGAGTAGCAACAACTGGAGAAAGAGATGGTGGCAAAGGCAGCTGATGATGTGGGGCTGAAAGCTCAACAAAGGATCTCCTGAGTTGAGAGTCAAGGAAGGTTAAAAGGTAGACACAAGCTCACTAGGAGCATATGCTTGATGGTTTTACAGTGGAACGAGGAGCTCTAGCTTTGGCAAAGGAGAAGCAATTGGCTGGCAATGTTGAGCTTTTTTTGCAAGAGAAATAGGTCTCTAAGTGGTTTATAATAAACTGATAATGCAGTGTGTAATTATTTTGAAGAAAAGAAAACATTAAAAAATAACAAATAAATAAAAATCCCCATTTTCTTTACTTACATTTTCAGATAGAACAAAATAAATAGATCTTGAAGTTAAATTCAGTAAACATTGGGTTGTGAATTACTTACAAAATTAAGCTGAACTAAATTCAAGAATTGGCAATTAAGTTTTTAGAGGGCATGATGGTGAAGAAACAGTAAAAGCAACAGAAATTAGAAAGTGGAAACTGGATGATACAAGGAAATAAACTTTAAACAGGTAAAGATAATCTTGACAGCGACATAATTGTTGTAGACCGCGAGAAAAAATACCCCACGTAGGTAAAGTCCACAAGCACAGCAAATCTCAGATGGCCTATAACAAATCACACCAATGTTGTGCGTATTTTGTATGGAATATGTAAAGAATCGCCTTTGCTATGTTATGGTATGCTCAATCCTTATCCCAGAATAGAGAAGCAAGATCATTGAAAAGTCAGCCGTGAAATATCACGCTCTCTATTTAAGTACACTTTTGGTTATAATCCAAGCAGAAACGTTAGATGAGGTTCTCAGAAAAGTTGTAGAGCTTCGTGTTAGCTTTTCCACGAGTAGTTGTATACAACTTTTGGTCAAGTAATGAAAAATTTAGACTGTTGTTGACTAGGTGTAATTCCTGCTCTCAGGTTTTGGCTTGTTGTAAGGGAATTTGGTGATAATAGCTGGGAGGCTAGGGGCTATCTCATAGAAGAGGTAATATGGGTTGGGATGATTATGATGTGAGAAATTGGCAGATTGCTGGATCATGGCAGAGGAGAGGGTTGGAATGAGAAAGAATAAGCGAAGTTGGCTAGCGACCGAAGAAAAGAGAGAAAGAGGGAGGGATGAAGAAAGTAGAAGTAAAGCAATGAAGAGTAATAAAACTTGAATTTTTCACATCATCCCATTCATAACAACTACACACACATATAGCCTCCATTTTGAATTTTGGCTTAAAACGGATGGGGAGAAAATCAACAAAAAAAAAGAAATTTGAGACATCATATTATGGATATATGGAAGAACATATTAATTAGTGGTGAGGATGCTGCCGCCCATTTTTCAAAATGAAGGCAAATTTTAAATTTGAATTTTTCACTATAGTTATCCCTATAAATTCTGAGTTTCAAATTCAACTTTGTTAGGAAAATTTAATATTAAAATAACAAGATTCATCCCCAGAGAATATTTATTATCAAATTCTAGTAAGTGGAACCTACTGATGCTGATTAAATTGAATAGTGAGGCGCACTCAATACTGATTGGATATGCGAGGGATCTAATAATTGGCTGATGCATTATTACATCGACTTCCCTTGGGTATGAAAATTCCGCTCCATGGAGTTGAAATCAAGATAGTTGGTGGCCAAATCTGGTGTAAGTTTTTCAAGGTTTTCTTTAGTTAGCTTTGTATCATTAGAAGATGGTTAATCTTTTAGGGGAATAAGATTTGTCCACAAAATCTCCGAAACAAAGTACTTCGTGGCTGATGATTGCTTCTATCTCTAAGAGTTGTGGATTTAATTGATAGGGTGCCATAAGTACTCTTTTTGGACTATGTAGAAGTATTAGCATGCAAATCTCCATTTTTTACTAGCTCTATATAAAGTAGAATATTTTCTATATTTAAGACAAAGTTAATATGTATGCTATCAAGCAATTCAAGCTGATACATGTTATCCATGATTTATGCACCTAATCAGAATTGTCCACATGGCGGTCATTAAACTCATCGAATCCCCTAAAGCTTCTATTAACCATGCCATTTACATTTTTTTCACTTCGTCTTGGCAAGTACCTACAAATCCTCCTCTCGTTGAGTCAACCCGGTCGTTAATAAGTGATAATCTCACCTCCGTGACTCGAGGCGAGTGATCTCATGGACCCCAAGATTCTGAGCCGCCTGCTTCAATGCGCTGCCAACCGGAAATCATCATTGCTCCTCTGCATAAAACAAACTACACAAAGTACCAAGTTTAATGTCCAAATAATCCTCTAAAATACCAACCCAATGTCTAAGCGTCGAGTTCCCTTGATAGATTCATCGCCCGTGGTGGCAAGATGACAAATGGACGAACATGCCACCACCACCTTGCCCACCTTCGCCTACTGAGGAATCGCACTTGGGGCTTTATTGCCTCCTCTCTTCCAGCACCCCCACATCCTCCCTGATCTCCATTGGGCACCCCCACATACAACCGCCCACCTTTATAAAACGAGTTCAAAGAACTCCCATTAATCTTGGCTGCCTATATCCCTTTTGGAGCTTGTGCTACAGCAAACTTCACAAATAATGAGACTTCTCACCATGCTAACGTCCTGATCGATAATAACTCAACCAAAACCCCAGGTTGAATGAAAACATTCGCACGAAGAAAAGAGAAGATATAAAGTGTAGAGCCCAAGCTTGTCCTTCTTACCTTCTGAAAATGTTATCGAAAGCATGTTATTCCATGACCCTGAAAGGGCCTCCCTCACCATGCACTCAACCTTCTTTTGCATTCAAGCACATTCACTCGGCTTTCTTTTATATTGACTTCCTTACTTCCTTTCTTGTTGGTTGTAAGTGTTCAAACATAAGCCAACACAAAATATTAATTCATATGTAATAAAACAATTTATTTTTTGTAAGTCTATCAAATGTGACAATCAACCAAGACATTTTGTTATAAATCCTATGAGTCGTCCAAAGAATCTTGTCCCAATATGAAGCCCATTGACCGAGTCAATTCACCTTCCAAAGATCACTTTAAGATGAGCATTCTAAGCTTAACTTCAATGGTAGCAATAATACAAAAGAATACATTTATCATTAATCTTACCATATATATGTACTCAAAATTGAAGATTTCACAAAATAAATCCTATAGTTGATTTCTTGAGTTAAATGAATAATCATAAGATTTGGACACAATGTATATTTCCCACAATATAGCACATTACAAATACAATAAAGAAAGATCTTTAGAATATCATCATCATAATACGTGCTAACAAATACATATTACAAAGTACCCGCGTACTCTAAATACAAAATCTTTACATCTTATCACACTGACAGCAGAAGTTGGTCAGTACTAACCCACTTAGAGATAATACATCAACCACCCTGTTATAAAAAGGTACATCATATAACTCTAACTTGACCCATTGCCTAGACTGTACATCATAGTTGATAATGCATTACTTCAAAGATATTACAAAATTTAATTTTAATTGATCACATCATAAGCGCACAAAAATAACACTAGCATTTGTACTTTAAGAAAAAAATAAAATTTCTCTTTTTGATTGATCATTTGGAAGGTCCTTGAATCGTTTAAATGATATGATAGCCCAAAAGATTAGCACTGATCATCCAAATGATCACATCAAAAAAATTATAAATATTCTAGAATAACAATTTTATCCAACAAATATATGAAATATTTTGAAAGAAAATATCTAAAAATACTCCATACAACTAAATTAATTGTTAAGTTTCACAAAAATATCTCGTATTTCATTTTTCAAACAAGGTTCACATTGATTCAAAACAGTATATTTCATCATCTTGCGTAGTTAACATCATTTCTTCTTAACAAAGACCTTTAGGGTATTTTTATATAGCAAAATCAGATGAAATGTAAAGCATGCATGAAATAAAAAATTTATAAACGTACAAAAGTTTAGAAATCTGATCAAATGACAAAATACGTAAGAAAAAGTTCTAATTAAGAGAATTAAAATTTGATTATCATTCAATCATTGAATCAAAAACTTATATTGTAGCTATTGCATTTACAAAGAACTCAACACTTGATAAATCAAATGAATGCAAATAGGCTAAGAAAAAGCATTGATAATCTTGAGAGTAGTCCAACGATACATCAAAATCAAGCAAACAACAATGAACTGTTAAAGATCGAGAGTTGGAAATGAAAAAGAAAATCTAACCACTAGCAATGCTCCTTCAACCCCCACCGCCTCCAAAGTGATTTCAGGACTATTAAAATCAAGGCAAGCGACAAATCAAAGGGAAACCACCACCAGCTCCACACCTTGTAGATGAGAGTAAAACACTCAGTTAGTTTCAGGTTGAAAGGCCCCGATATTGTCTTGCATCATATCAAGGTACCAAATTGCAATCTTACCTGGTTTCTATCAATTATCATGTGATCAACTTTGAAACAATTTAAATCGCCAATGACATCATTCAGACAATCTGATAAAAATCAACCAACAACTAAAGCCCATCAAAGCACAATTACAAATAAAAACAAGCAAATAATGATTAAAACTACAGCAAGGGGAATGAACCAGAATCTCAGGAATCTAGATTATGATCAAAAATTACATTTGCAAGAATATCAAGATCATCAAAAATTGGGTTGTTCCAACTGGTCCCCTACAAATAATAAAGTGAAAGAACCCCATGCAATGTTAGTTCAAGGATGCCTTGCAAGTATGATGAAATAATGTCACAATTCAACTGTGCTGGAAACAACAAAGGGGGCTAACTGATGAAGTTGGTGGTTGAATGTATTTGTATTTTCAATCAATGCCTAAGGCTAAAAGAGGTGTTACTAGGTAAATTCTCCATTTGATAGACAATGACAGAAGGTTTTAGTATTGAGATGATATATAGCAATTTATAGAGTTGAAATGCAGTACTATATGTGACAGGAAATACGAATGTACAATAGCAGGGGATCTGAGGAGCAGTGATGACAATTGGAAATACAGAACGAATCAAGTGGAAACAATAAATATATGCTCTTAAAATTGCTAGGTTTCCTAAGTAAAATAAAATAAAGAGCTGTTTCCTAAAAGCGGCTAGTGATAAAGATAGCCATCATAACATCATTGAACATATAAAATAAACTTAATTAGAAATCTGCCCTGAGTGCATACTCTAGAGATTGAGTTGAAATATTTCAGAGTTCATCTGCCCTGCGCGCATACTCTAGAGATTGAGTTGAAATATTTCAGAGTTCAACTCCAAGCAATGATTAGAGAAAGTACAGGAATGTATATTGTTATGCATAATGATGATGTCAATGGCTCTTTGTTGTTTTTTTTTTTTTTTTGCAGTGGAAAGATGGAATTTTTTAAGGTTCAATGTGGAATTAAGAGTCAAAATTGATCGGAAAGATCAATACTTGCTAAACTTACCATGAGCAAATGAGGGTTTGGAATTTTTGTGTGCTTGAAGTTAGTATCTTATCTGTGTCCAATCATGCCAATCCCTTATTTTTTCTTAGTGCCATTAAATTCGGGCATTGTGCCAAAAATTGAGCAAGAAAGAACTTCCGAGATACCAACAGCAGTATGCTCGAGCAACGAAATGTTTTCTTCAAACAAATTCAAATATATGCATCACAGCTGGAACTATTTATATACATTAGAGATGAATATGCTGTACCTCGAGTGACAAGATGTGAGCATACTCCAGTTGTACAGAAACGCAATGCCCAAATTCGTCAATGCTCCAATCATCTTCATCTTCTGATACGTCGTCTCGTTGAGCCAATACCACATCTTCCCTGTCCGGAATCTACCAGTATATCAGGCATGGAGACTCAACGAATTAGGGCGTTGCATTTCTGAGTTCCAATGCAGCAATAGCCAGATCTCAGACTTCGCAAATCCTTGCCTCTAAAGATATTAATTACCCCACATGCAATGAACTTCGAATCATATATCACATCATTTAGATTTAATTTTGAAAGGAAAATGATAAACATCCAAAAAAAAAAAAAAAATCGCATCTGTCAAACTAAAAAATGTCATACAAAATTTTCATAATTATTTCTTTAACATCATTTCGAAAAGGATTTTTATTTATATACACGATAATCTTTTGTTTAATTTACAAATTTAGCATAAGTTTTTAAATATTTCAAAAAAATCACTAACATCATAAGTATATAACAAAATAGTCAAATTTTAACTTCTGAATGTATTTTTTTAAGTTAGTCTGGTATGTCTTTTTCTCTTTCCAAATGTGAATTTTGATTGGATTCATTGGCTTTCTTAAACTACGTAGTGGATGCCAAAGAAATCAATATCGTTCGAAAAAAATAAGCGTCATTCAGAAATGGCCCCAATTGAAAACTGTAATAGATATTCGCAATTTTTTCGGTTTTAGTTAGATATTATCAAAAATTTGTTATGGATGTTTTGCAAATAACTGCACATTTAACCAAACTAATGCAAAAAGCAGCCTCGTTTATTTGGAGTCGGCAAGGCGATGAATCTTTTCAATTAGTTAAAACAAGCGCTAATAACCACACTAATACTAACCCTTCCATAAGAAATAAGAAATTGCAATGTTTATACGCATGCATTCATAGTAGGACTCAAATCTGTTCTCATGTAGGAGAAAAAGGTAGTAACATATATCTCTAGACACTTAAAAATTTATGAAAGGAATTACCTAGTGCATGATTTAGAACCAACAACTGTAGTATTTGTCTTAAAGATATGGATGCACTACCTATATAGAGTGACATGTGAAATTTTTACTGATCATTAGAGTTTAAAATATATTTTCACTTAAAAATTGCTAAATTGTCGACAGACACGATGGATGGAGTTGATCGGCAACTACGATTTAAACATAATTTATCATCTTGGTAAAACTAATATCGTAGCCGATACCCTTAACAAGAAACCAACTCTAAATATTCTAATCACGGCGAGTCCATTAATGAAAAATTTCTGAAAGTTGGGCACAAAATGTATCTCTGGATAACAGTTAAATGGTATACTTGAGATTGGTACTGTAGAGCTAACATTCGTACGATACATAGTAATTGCGCAGCAGAATGATAAAAAAATTCTAAACTAAAAATGGACATTGAAAATAATTGTAAAACAAGCTTACAGTTGCAAAACTAATTTTATAATTACTATGGGAATAATATTTGGGTTTCAAATGATTCGCATATTAGGAATAAAAATACTTACCAAACTCATAACTCATGGTACACAAGTCACCATAGAAGTAATAAAATTTATGGGGATTTGAAGGATATCTTTTGGTGGCATGGATCAAAGAAAGATGTAGTAAAATGCATTGCTAAATATCATACTTGCAGTTTAGTAAATGCATAACATCAATGGTCGTACAGATTATTCCATCTATTAGAAATCCCATAATTAAAATGGCAAGACATTTTCATGGACTTCATGATGGGAGTGCCCAGAAGTCGTACTAAAGTAGATGCAATTTAGGTAATTATAGATCGTCTAACAAAATTACCACATTTCATTCCTATTAAGCAACAAATTCGGTAGAAAGTTTGTCAAGTTACATATTAAAAAAATAATCAAGCTTCACGAAATTCTCAAAATGATTGTCTCGGATCGTGATGACAGATTTACCTCCCATTTTTGGAAGGTAGTAAATCAGTATTTGGGGACAATATTGGCTATGAGTATAATCTTTCACTCACAAATGAATGATAGACTGAAAGAGTAAACCATATAATAGAAGATCTTCTATGATTAAGTGTTATTCAATGGTAGTTGAGAAGATTACCTTTCACTAGTGGAGTTCACATACAGCAATAACTATCAGTCCTGTATTGAAATGGCCCCGTATGAGGCTCTGTATGACATAAAGTGTAGCACACTATTGGCCTAGACTGAAGTAGGAGATGTTCAGTTATACAGGTCTGATCAAGTTGAGGAGACTAATATGAAAATTTATCTAATAAAGAGCACTATCGCTATAGCCCAAAGCCGACAAAAGATATATCATAATATTAAACATTGAATGCCAAAATTTCAAGTCGAAGATATGACATATTTAAAAGTGAGCCCAATGAAAGGTATTTATCATTTTGGCATAGCCAATAAATTAAGCCTAAGATCTATTCAACCCTTTGAAGTATTAGCACAAGTTAGAAATTTTGCATACAAGTTAAGCTTCCAAAAGATTTAGCGGTGGTACACAATGTATTCCATGTATCTTCACTCAACATTTATATCCAAAATCCATCTCAGCAATTGTTCGTTCATACCTTCCATTGAAATTCAGCCACACTTAACATTCATTGAAGAGCCTAATAAAATTTTGGGCTAGAACAGTTGCAAACTAAGAAGCCTAAACATACCCATGATAAAAAATCAGTGGTGAAGTCATAGTACAAAAAAAGCCTCTATTATGTAGAATATAGATGGAGTGCAAAAATATCAAACTATTATGATTGGAACTGTCGAGTGTTAGTAGATCAATATCTAAGATTCAATCACATAAAGGAGCAAGAAAAAATGCACCTCACAAGCATAACAGCCACATGCACAGCCTCGGAAGAACACACCAAGATTTACGTGAAAAATCTAATAATAAGATAAATCACAGAGCCACACCACCATGAGAAATCTACTATATGAAATATTAAGGTACAAAGTTACAGATGAAATTAGCTTGATCAATAGATTGAGAAGATAACACCTTGAAAAAGCTTCCAGCCTTCTTCTCTTCGATCCCTTCAAGATCTCTCGCTTTAGAACTAGGGTTTCTTCAAGCCATCACACACTCTCACACATCCAAGAGCTCATATGAAGTTCATATATAGTTCAAACTATAACATTCCCTTTTATACTTTCCAAAATCAGCCCTTAAATAGCCCTAAACTAATTCAACATTTCTATAGGTGCTGGGGCGCGTCTGCGTACATGGTATTTTGTTTGCTTGGCGATCAAGCGCACCTGGGCTCTAGGTGCTTGGTCTCAGGAGCTAGGGTGTTGATGAATCCATATATTATATCTCAAATAAAGGAAATTTTCATTTATTTTTCTTAATAAAACTGCTCCTATAAACTAATTTTTATTTATCTTATCAGGAAAATTGCCTACCCAACACATTCTGAGCAATAAGAACAAATCTCAAATTTTTCTATGGGAGAACTGCTGCAGCGTGCTATTTTGCAAAATCGGGCACCACAGCACACTGCAGCGGTGCTCTCTGCAAATTGTGGGCATGATCGCACGCTACAGCGGTGAGCTTTGCGAGGAGTTGACGCCACAGCTGTGCACTATGCGAAACGCTGGCGCGATCGCGCGCTGCAGCAAGACAGTTTGCAAATGCGAGCCCTACAACGCGCTGCAGCGGGCCAATTTACGAAACTGCTGAAGCGGCTGTGCACTACAGCGCGCTGTAGCTACCCTTCACTTATCAAACCTGATCGCCCCAGCGCGCCGCAACGGGCTTTTTTGCAAAATCGTCCGCGATAGGGTGCTGCAGCGGCCCGCCATTTTCTTGTCTGGCAGAAGCATTAATTGCGGCAGGGACAAGATACCCAACCAGCCTCTTGTCTCCAGCCATCATTCTTCCTGGTGCAACTCCATTTTTAAATGGAAAATGGTCTCTTTGATATGATGAAAATGATAAAATAATGGAAAATATTGGTCACCTCACCCATCAATTGGAATTTGCCATCATTACTCCAAAATTTTTAATGGCAAAAGCAGATTTTGAAATGGGATGATGAAGAAGCAACCGTCCTCTATAAATACCACCCCTCTTGACTTGAGAAGGGTTTCAAAATTGGCTCACTTCCACCTAAGTTAGAAAAGGGTTGCATAGAAGAAAAGAAGAACTCCCCAAGAGAGGAAGAGCTCATCTTGCTAAGGAGAATGAGGAGAGAGGCAGCACTAGAGACCTAAGAGAAGTACTTCAATCAAGGAGAAGAAGAGTCCGGATAACTTCCAAAGGAACGTTCCTAGTATTTTATATACTCTTGCTTTGTAACTTCTTTTCTTAGTTGATCATAAAAGGGTCTTTAGCCAGGTATTTCGCTCCGGCAAAAATTGCTCAGCTAAGAAATAAGATAACTAACTTTACTCAGTTGGAAGGTGAGACACTCTATGACGGATGGGACTGATTTAAGGAATGTCTAAGGCATTGCGCACATCATGGGTTTCCTTTGTGGATGCAAGTTCAAACCTTTTACAATAGTTTGAATGCTCCTACAAGGACACTCATTGATGCAGCCACCGACGGCTCTGTTAGTAGTAAAACCCAAGAGAATGATTACGATCTCTTGGAAGAAATGGCTAACAACGCATACTAATGGCCTTTGGAAAGGCTTAAAAAAGAATCTATGAAGGTGAACAAATCTAATCAAATAACGGCTTTACAACAAGAAATCCATGCCCTGAATGTGAAAATTGAGAGAATGAATGTTAATGCTGTTCCTGAAATACAATGTGAGTTGTGCGGAGGGAGACACAATAGTGAGAGCTACAATTTGAGCAATCCCTTTGTACAAACAAATACCGAACAAGTGAATTATTTAAGAAACAACAACACAATGAACAACCCTTACTCCAATACCTACAATCCAAGGTGGAAAAACCACCCTAATTTCTCATGGAGTAATAATAATAACTATAATGGAAATTAATATGTGGGAAGTTTATCAAACTAGTAGGGAGTAAATAATGAAAATAATCATAATAATCACCACCCAAATTTAGTAGGAGCTTTCAACTTCTTTAAGACTGAAACCATCCAATTCATGCGCCGCACCGAAGCCACAATCACCCGCCACGATGCCTCTATACAAGGGATAGAAGCATCCCTTAGGAACATAGAGACCCAATTGGGGCAGATCTCCAAGCAGCTGACCATTTGGTAGTAAGGAGCTCTACCCAGTTCCACTGAAGTGAACCTAAGGGAGATGGTTAGTGTGATTCATTCTAAAGAGGCATATGGGGGAATTAATACTGATAAAATGAGTGCCATAGAAGAAGAGCTAGAGGCTCGGGAAGGAGTAAGGGGCACATAATGTGAAAAGCTCGCGGCTCCAAAATGTGAAGACCCCTTGAGGTTGAGTATTCTGTGCATAATTAGAAATGAAGTATTTTTAGATTCCTTATGTGATTTTGGTGCTTCAGTCAATGTTATGCCCTACCACATTGATGAATATCTAAAAGTAGGAGGGTTGGAATGCACCTCCATGATTCTAGAATTTGCAAATCTAGAATCCCTTACCCCTCTAGGTATCATTAAGAATGTTGCAGTTGAATTGGGGAGTTTCATCATTCCAACTAATTTTGTGGTGTGCGAGTGGGATAGACGGAACAAGAACTCCACAATCATTTTTGGGCGACCTTTTCTTATGAGCACAAAAGCTATTATTGACGTAGGTCGCGGGGTGATGAGTATAAAAATTCAAGGGAAATCTGAGTTAATAGATCTTAAACCTACTTTCTTTAAACAAAGAGAGATGGAAGAAGAGGTGAGGAAGAAAATGAGAGAAGAAAGAATTTGGATGGATAATGTTCTTGAAAATCTTATGTTAGAAGAAAAAAATTTAGATAATAGCTCAACTCCTTCCTCGAAGAAGGGGTGTAAGAAAGGAGTGAGAAGAAAGAAAATAAGAAGGGGTAAAAGAAAGAAGAAGACTCCCCTTAAGTTAGAACTTGAAAGAGATGATCCGATGAGGGAAGATAAAGAGGGCGAGGATTCGAGCCACCTTGAGGGTTATGCTCACTCAGCACCTTAAGGTCAAGGAAGGAGAAACCTCCAGATCCGATTATTTGAACGTTAGCGAGTCTAGCTAAAGACGTTAAATTAAGCGCTTCTTAGGAGGCAACCCAAGAATAATAAAAAAAAAAAAAAACTCTTAAGTATTTCACTACTTTTCTAGTCTAAGTTTTCCAAAGAACCTTTCCCATTACCTAGTACCAAGCATAAATATAAATACTCGGAGATTAATTTATTAACCTTGGATCATATCCAAAACTTGAAAGATTTTTGATCGATGTCAATTGATTTTGGTCATTTCAATTAAACACATACTTTAAATTACTTATCAAAATCTAATTAATGTCTTTTGTTGACTTTCATACCTAAGAAATAGAAAAATACAATTTTGAGCTTACTTGAGGATGTGCAAGAATTTAAGTGTGGGGTATGATAAATTTATAAATTATATCTCAAATAAAAAAAAATTCATTCATTTCTCTTAATAAAACTGCTGCTGTAAATCAATTTTTATTTATCTTTTCAAGAAAATTGCATACCCAACATATTCTGAGCAATATGGATAAATCTCAAATTTTTATATGGGAGAACCGTTGCTGCGTGCTGTATCGTGCCATTTTGCGAAATTGGGCACCACAGCGCGTTACAGCGGTGCTTTCTGTGAATTGCGGGCGCGATCGCGAGCTACAACGGTGAGCTTTACGAGGAGCGGGAGCCACAGCGGCGCATTATGCGAAACGCTAGCACGATCGCGCGCTGCAGCGGGACAGTTTGCAAATGCGGGCGCTCCAGCGCGCTGCAGCGGTCAAATTTACAAAACTGCTGATGCGACCGCGTGCTACAGCACGCTGTAGCAACCCTTCACATAATAAACCTGATCGCCCCAGCACGCCGCAGCAGGCCTTTTTGCAAAATCATCCGCGATAGCGCGCTGCAGCGGCCCGCCGTTTTCACGTCTGGCAGAAGCATTAATTGCGGCAGGGACAAGACACCCAACCAGCCTCTTATCTCCTGCCATCATTCCTCCTGCTGTAGCTTCATTTTTAAATGGAGAATGGTCTCTTTGATGTGATGAAAATGATAAAATAATGGAAAATATTGGTGACATCACCCATCAATTAGAATTTGCCATCATTACTCCAGAGTTTTCAATGGCAAAAGCAGATTTTGAAATGGGATGATGAAGAAGCAGCCCTCCTCTATAAATGCCACCCCTCTTGACTTGAGAAGGGTTCCAAAATTGGCTCACTTCCACATAAGTTAGGAAAGGGTTGTATAGAAGAAAAAAAGAACTCCCCAAGGGAAGAAGAGCTCATCTTGCTAAGGAGAAGAAGGAGAGAGGCAGCAGCACTAGGGACCTAAGAGAAGCACTTCAATCAAGGGGAAGAAGAGTCTGGAGAACTTCCAAAGGAACGTTCCTAGTATTTTCTAAACTCTTGCTTTGTAATTTCTTTTCTTAGTTGATCAAAAAAGGGTCTTTATCCATGTATATGTTCTTTTTCATCTATTTTGTAATTGAGAGCTAAAACTTCCCTTGGGGAAGGTTGGGGCAATCCCACATGTATTGATAGTTGCTATAAAATGTATGAAATTTTTCTCAAGTATTATCAAAAATTGCGAACTTAATGACTTGCTAAAGAAATGTATAAGGATATTGTAGACTTGAATGTGGACCAAAGGACAAGGACTATTGAACTCAAGGACTAACTTGTCTTGTGCTCCATAGCTCACCTTAATTTTGATGCTAGATTTATGAGTGCATGAAAGCTTAAAACTATATGAGAGAGTTCTTGAGCTTAATGCACCTTAATCTAAGCTCAACTAATGAGTTGATGCGTGTGATACTGAGAACCATTAATTGAGCTCCATTGCTCAGTATACTGGAGGGTGGGAGTGGAATAATTGTGTGGTCATGAATGAGGTGACATAGTCATTGATCCCAATGAATTCCATCTCTCATCTCAAATATGTGTGATGCGCATGATACTCTTAGTGGAATCAATGCTTATAAGATCTTAAAAATTAACAACCCTCATCTCCATGATCAAGAGATGAGATAAAAACTATAGACCTAAAATCTTATAAGGATTTTTGTGCTTAAATAGAACCGACTGTGTGTTCATTTTGTGCACAAAATTTGAATTTATAAATCTTTGAGATAAAGCTCAAAGAAGGACAATGTGCACTTGATCAAAATCTAAGTAAATGAAAGATGAACGCTTGAGGAATCATCATACATAAGTATCTATCATATTCATGTGGGAGAAACCCAACTCTCCTCTTCCTTTTATTTGACTCATTTTCTACTAAGTGATTGTTGTGCTGGCTCAGGAACCAATATAAACAAAACACCCATAGCTTAAGCATTAGTGATAATAGATACACCTTAGTAACAAAACATCCAATTCTCTGTGGTTCGATAAATCCCAAAAACTCAAACTTTCCACTTATTACTTCAGACCACGTATACTTGCGTGTGAGCGCAGACGTGTATTTACAGTTTGTCAGGTGTGCCTTAGCGCATGATGTGTTGTCTACTAGATGATGGAGAGCGCTTGGGTGCCAGATGTTCTATCTCAAGCGCTGGGGTGTGCCTGGGTGTGCACTTCTCTATTTGCCATGCGTTGGGGAATGCCTATGCACATGCTTCTTTATATACTATGCTAGGGTACACCTGGACTCCTGACTAGCAGCCCGAAAAGCAATGCCACATCCTAGAGCTCATCGGGATGCCATTGAAATCACCGTTGGTGATCCAATCATTCTCCACAACATAAAGATCTCTCACTTGGAGACTGATTACGATCAAATCATCTTCTTACATAAATTTCTTCATTAAAACTCCATCTTTATTCAAAGGACATGGTGTGGCTCACATTACCTTTCAACACATTCTAAAGCCAACTGAAGGTGTACATAGCTTCAGTTTTCCACTATCACAATCTTTGTAAATATATTTGCTAGATTCCTTGAAGTGTGAATCTTCACTAACTTTAGTAAACAGTCATCTAATAGTGTTTGAATGAAATTGTGTTGAAGTTGTATATGCTTCATTCTAGCATTAAATATGATATTCTTTGCAAGGTAAATTGTGCTCATATTACCACTATAGAGCTTCACATTCTTAAGCTCCTTTCCCAATTCTGCCATAAAGTTTTTCAATCAAATCATTTCCTTGCTCGCCTATGTGATGGCAACATACTCAGTCTAAGTGATTGATAAGACAACAAAGTTCTGTAGCCTGGAGATCTAGCTCATCGTCACACTTTCTAATGTGAACACATATCTAGTAGTGCTTCTTTGGCTATCAACATGTGACGACCCGATGCCGGGTTAGCGGAAACTAATCCAGCACCAGTTTTTGGATAAGTCCTCTAGCCGCAAGATCATATTGAATGGATTAAAAGACAAATATATAGAAATCAAACATAACTTATTTATTCATAATTCACGAGTTTTGATTACAAATGAGCAAAATAAAATAAAAGTTACAAACTTTAAAAGAGTCAAAAAGAACGATAAATCAACAGGTAGTAGTATCAGCACTGCTTGGTTCTTAGCACATTTTCTCTATAACGAACTCCTGATCTGGGCATGTTTCAAAAGTGCAGACATTTGAATACCAGTTAGTTGTGAAACTAAGTATGTTAGATGTCAACTTTATAATTGTTAAATAATAAGCAAAATAAGCAATAATTTGATAGAAAATAAAAACCTATATAAATTTATCCCTGCAAATCTATTTCAATTGCATTGAAACTTTAGCAGAATAATAATTATTATCATAAAAATATATATATAATTTTAGCATTTGATATCTGACGCAAAATATGATTTTGTTGGGCAAGTACAAAATCGAGGAAAAGGGAGTTTATTTTTGTGTTACATATCCTAGCTTCCCTATATACCTTCCCCCTCAAAGGTTGTCAGTATAGGCTCCTTATGACTCCCGAAGTTAGACAACCTCATCATAGTAGTTGTCTGATCAGACTAAAAATATATCAACATAGAATCCTTGCTACTCAGTTATCCAAACTTTTTCATATATCATTTTATGTGACTTTTAAAAAATACTTTTATCAATTTGTGCGATGCTGAGCTGAAAAACATATTTAAGCAAGAGTAATAAAAGACATCTGGTACATTTTTCTTTAAGTTCAAAGGGCAACAATTTGATCGAATCTGTATTTAGATTTTTAATATTTTTAATTAGCCTTTTAGCCAATATTATAATGAAAGTGATATTTACTTTCTTCTTTTCTATTCTGTCATTCTTTCACTCTCTCTTCTTAATAGAAGGTAGTATTTTAAGTCACTGAAGATAGCAATTATATGTTATTTCTATTATTTACTTAATGATAATAATTATGTATGAGAGAAAAGGACAGAATAGAAATGACTATAAAAATCACAGAAAGTAATAATAATAATAATAATAATAATAATAATAATAGTAAAACGCTAAAATGAAAAGGCATGAATTGAAATTGATAGAATAAAAATAATTGTCATTTTATAGCATTTGTACTGTTATTCATTATTAATTAATGATAACAATAATAATGCAATGACACAATAGAGATAGCATGTTTATTAATAATAAAAAGAAATAAAGAAAATAAAATAAAATAATTTCTCCTCATTTATTCCCCCTTATTCTCTCTCCTCTAACCTAGGGTTAGGGTTGGCGAGAGCCGGACGTGGCTAAAGGGGGTGGCTGGAGGGGTGGCCGAAGTGGGAAGAGCAGGCTGGCTGGAGGTTGCTGGCAAGAGGGGCGAACAAAGGGATGGCTAGCAGAGAGCTGCTGTTGGGGATGGAGGTTAGCATGGAGCAACTGCTAGGGTTTTTGTGAGGGAAGGAATGGGGATGGGTGGGGAATATATAGAGGTGATGGAGGGAAGAAGGAGGGGTGATGTGGCACCCCAGCCCCACCGTGGTCCTATTAACTCTTAAGTTAACATGAATACAGTAAAGTGGTCATCAAATGACATGCTCCTCACTTATAGCTAGATTATGTATTCACCCTAATATATTATAATTAAGGAGATTTGCCATTCACAAGAGCAATTCACTAAATGATAAATACAAGAAATATTCAAAGTGCGAAAGCAAAATGTAAACATCCATTCCTTCATAATATGATAAGTAAAATATACAACTCAGAATAAGTATAGTAGCAGAAAATACAATCAAACATGTATTATTAAAAAACATTAAAGAGTTAAACAGAACTGAAAATGAAAACACTCATCCCCACAAGCAACAACAAATAGAGTGAAGAAACTAAGGTTCTCCAATAGCACACTCCTCTTCCTGATGTAGATACTCAGACGGCTCCACAACCTCAAATAGCTTAGAATCTATCATTGTTGATTTCACAATTATATGGCCCCAGCAAAAAAAGAGAAAAAAAACTTATTAGACATATTGTCTAAGTACATTTTAAGCTCCTTATAATTAATGTTCTTTTAGATATCACCAATACTTAACAACTAAGAAAACACATAGGTGCAGGAATGCATATAAAATGAAAAGGAAGCTATAAACAATAAGTTTTTAACTTAAATAAGAGAAAATAAGTACATACCTCCAAATCAATGCTACAACAAGGTTAAGCATAAAAGAGAAAATAAATGCTAATAACTGAAAAGAAACTCATCCTAAACATGCTTATGATCAATGTGAACTTATGTTGATTAATATAACATAAATGAACACGAAATACATTTAAATAATTTAAAAGCAAATCTAGCATCCTATGCATAAATAAGTAAGCAAGACTATCATTCTATATATAAATAAATAAGTAAGACTAACATCTTATACATGAACATATGAGTAAATTAGCATCTTATATATGAATAATTAAACAAAAGCTAACATCATATTTATACACATATAAGTAAAACTAGCAACCTAGCATATAAACAAGTAAATAGGCTAACATCCTATTATATGAATAAGCTAAAGATCAAATAAATAGTAAGTAAGAAATTACTGAAATACAGTACAAATGAACTGAAAATAGTAAATACATAACTGAAAACTACTATAGCCAAATAAGTCACTTGAGCTGAAAATAAGCAACATATAACAACACTAGGTTGTTACTCTAGCTAAACCTAGTTGAATTAAGCAAAACCAAGTCTTGATTTTGATTCCATTAGATTCAAAGGGTCATTTAGACCTAACCTTAGAGCTTTGAAATCAAACGGAGCTAAATTGGAAATTTTGGTATTTTTGGCTATTTTTGAGCCCTATAAAATATCTAAAATAATTTGATCTCCAAATCAAAATTTGAGTTCATTTTTGAATTCCTCACCCCCAAATTAACAAAGGGTGAAATTTTGGGAATTTTTGGAGGTCATTTAGTCACATTTTGGATTTAATTTAAATTGGTTTAATTGCAAATTAGGGTTTTAAACAATTTATAATTGCAAAATTATCCCTCCAACGGTCGACTCCTTCCAAACCGCGGGTGCCATCTGGGTCGTCCGTTCCGTGGTTTTGATCCAACGGTCTGCGCCTACGATCGAATCCGCTTCATCTCAACCGTTCCGCAGTTTCGAGATTTTAATCCAACGGGGTCCAGTTATCCACCGTAAGTATCCTCGATCCGTCGTTAGATCACCCAATTTAATCCAATGGTGGACATTTTATCAACGTTGTTCGTTAAGTGTCGGGAGAGCAGGGTCGTCCCGCTTTGATGGATGATCAATCAGACGGCCCTGAGCACCCCGAGCACTATGGATCGTCTCCTTCACCTCTCCCGTCGCTAGCTGGTCCCCCCGATAGACATAACCCCTCCAGCCCCCATGGCAGTACAGGAAAAAGACCGAAATTCCTCTATTACCCTCGGCGCATTTTTCTGGCCGGCTGTCTTCTCCCCAAATTGCCCATAGCCGTTGGCACGAGCCATTTCCTTTGGCCCGAGCCTCTTGCCATTGCCAAGCTCTGGAAACCACCCCCAGAGCTCCTAGATTCCTATAAATACCCCCAGGACTTCACAGTGAGCCCTTTGCTCATTGTGAATCCTTAATTCCCCAGTTAAGACCCTCTCAAGCTCCCATTGTCTCGATGGATTCCTGGCATCGTCCCGAAGGCTTGAACCGCTAATAGAGGGCCCGTCTAGTGTTCAGACCCCCTGTGAACCTTTGTCTTTCATCCAGGAAACTCGGAGGCGCATCAATTCCTCTTGGCCGAGCCTGCAACCCTGACTCCACAGGTACATCCTTCTCCCATGGATCCCTTCGATCCATTTTCTCTTCTGTCCTTGAATTGAGGGATGTATCTCATCTAGATTACCTTAGCCACCTAGGAAACCCAGTGTAATTGTCGCCTAGGGCTAAGCTACCTTGAATCGATCATATCGATCGATTGAGCTAGCGGCCGAGCCAATGGCTGAGTCTGAGTAAGGATCCAGCGATTGGTTGCACCCCTAGTTATGAAATATTGGGGGATCGACTCGTCTCACCTCCCTGAAGGTGTAGGTATCGAGCTCCAACCTGATAATGACCTCTGTGAGGAGAATTGTCTCCTCACAGTGCGCCTGAAATGCCTGTATCGAAGGCGTCTCGGGTGAGTAGCACCCCGTCGATCCAGAGGGATCCAGATGGAGGTTCTTAATCCAATCGATGCGTCTCGACCCCAGGAACGTGTAGGGATCAAGCCGAGCCCTCGCCATCATTTGAGCGCCGAGATTTTCAGCGCTGAGTCTCGCCTGGGATGGACCTGTCGAGAGGAGGAAGATGATGCACTGGCGCTTTAGGCCGGGCTAGGCCGACCTCGACCCGCGCGGTCTTGATTTCGGGCCGCGTCTATTTAATTAATTATAGGAATGTATTTTTAAAGGTTATGTGATTAATTAATTAAATCCTATAGTTTTAATTTAAATAAAAATACAGATTAAATTAATAAAATAACTTTGGTTATACTGATCTAAATTGTATGATCCAATATACCATTTGAATCAGAAAAATGCAAGGAATCTAAATATAAAATAAAATCACAAATCTAATGGTTGGATTTAAATAATTGATCAAACCTTTTCTATTTTTAATTAAACCATAGTAAATTTAATTAATAACCAAATTTAATGATTTAGGGTTCTGATTGCTCATTAAACCTTAAGGAATAATTTCAGACCCTTAAACCTAAATTTGAATGTTAAAATTCTTAATTACTCCTTAATCACCCTAATTAGGGATTTGTGAATTAAACCTTGGATTAGCCTCTGATTTTGGGCAGGTCAGTCCCTAATGGTATATTAAGTACATTAGAACCTCTGGGCAAGGTTGGATTGCCCTAGAATGCCCTAAATCCTCTAATCACTCTATTAGGCTTAAATAAGTGATTAATGATAATTAGCTTAATTAAGTTGTCAAAACCTAGGATAAGTGTGTTCTCCACTTCATTAATCCATATGAAGCACCTTAAAATAGATTGGATCCACTTTGGATAACTAAACCCTAAAATCCCAATTTTAGCCTTAAGAGGGGTATTTTGGTCATTTTGACCAAAATGAGCTTAAATGCTCCTTAAAACTTGGAAATTTCAGTGAACTACCCTAAGATAGATTAGAAATGTTCTCTGAACTCTTAGACTAATAATAATGTTAATGTGATAATTAATTTATGAAATCTTCAATTAAGCCCTAATTAAGACACTTAGATCTTAAGTGACCTTAAAGAAGTCACTTAAGCTTAATACTTAAATTTAATCATTTCAATTATTAAAACCACTTTGATAAGTTCAATTTAGTTAAATTATGAGCTTAAATACTAAAAGAAATGCCATTGGTAAAAGTCTAAGTTAAAATCTAGCTTAAGTCTAAAGTGATCAATAACTAGATCTTAGATCCTAGATCTTAGACTTTAGACATTCTACTTGGATTAAACCATCTCCTTTGTAAACCCCTTAAGTGATTGATTGTTTAATCTTTTGAAACATTCCATATGGGTATAGGATGATTCAATATCTAAAGATAATGTGATTATCTTAAAGATTGAATATAGATTTTAGATTCTCAAGTTCTTAATTAATTATTTTATCTTATAATTAGTAGAATAACCCTTCACTAAGTTCGTAGTTCTTGGATCTTTAAGCTTATAGGATCCTTTATCCTTAACTTTGGAATAGAGTGTGAACCCTAGATTCTTATTAGGACACCCCTTGGATTTAGGTTTTGAACACCAAAGTGGAGTTCAAATCCAAGATCCTTAAATCTTGATTTACTTAATCAAGATTTGGGTAGAAGAGTAAAATATTAATAAATTGGGTCATTGATTTATTTACTTAAACTATATAGTCCTCTCATAATTTTAGATTAGAACTTATTAAGTTCTAATATTAACTTTAAGGATGTAAATCTGAGATTATACTCGATAGCTGGATATTGGAGATCCAAAACTTGTACATTCTCAGAGTAGCTAGATTTGGTAATTATATAACATCAGATATCACATGAGTTTATATTGAGTCCCTTGCTTACTTTGATTTGATTTTCTTAGCATACCTTGGTTATTGAGCCTTATTCCATGAGCATAATAGGAGAACTTAGGATATGGATGATACATCCTAAGTTAGTATTTGAATTGCATATCATTCAGTTTTGCCTTACTTACAGTTGGTAGAATATGTCATAGCTTAGTCTGCCTCTTCAATAGTAATATTGTATAGACTGGACTTAAACCTAGCATATTTGGAGGGCTAAGCTGGGATTTGTTGATTGATATTGGAGGCCCTGTATGGCCCATTGGCTAGTATGGCAGTACTATGTCTTAGGCTTATTGCTACTTTAGCTGGATTGTTCAGTATTGTTTTCTGTTTTGCTTTGCCCATGCTTTAGTAGCCTTATTTTCAGTACTTGCTCACTTTTCCACATGTCTTAGTGGCTTTACATATCATAGATTTCCTTGCTTTTGCCACATGTCTCAGTGGCCCTTTTCTTTTCCTTTTCTTAACTAGCATGTTGTATGTATACACATACGGTTTACTTATATGTATTAGCATATTTAGGATGCTAGAATTGTATATTCTCAGTACTGGTGTTTCTTTTATATACCCAGCATGTGTTAAGATGATCATAAGCATGTTAGGTTTAGATTGTATTGTAGTTGTTGTTTCTTTTAGCTTTTAGCCTCACCTTGCTTATTTTGCATTGTATGTTACTTTTCATACTAGTTGTTGGCTATAAATGGATGGTTTATAGTTACCCATTTCTCTCATAGCTTGTTGCACCCATTATTGCCTGCATGTTTAGATAATTTAAATGTGATATCTTTAAAATATTTAGTTTATTAAAATAGCCTAAAATATACTTAGACAATTGTCTAACTGTAACATTTTTGTTTTGTTGGCTAGGGCCCTGGCATTTGTGATACCGACAAATGTCAGATTCAGACTTGTTCGTGGGCAGTGTCACAGAGGAGGAGCAGGTTCAGGAGGAGGATCATGCTGCTACTGTTTAGATAGATCTTGTATTTTATTTCAGTGAGATTGAGAGACATTTTCATTCTCTTTAAAATTTAGTTTGTAATAATTAATTCTGGATGCATTTCAATTCTGCATTGTGATGAGTTATTATATTGTCTTCTTTCCTTTTTAACTATGTTGTGCTTGTGGATGTTACTACTCGCCTATTGCTTCCGCTACTTTGATATATATATATATATATATATATATATATATATATATTGATGAATGTTATAGTACTTAGTGATAAGTCCTTGGCTTAAGGTAGGTTAGGTTTACCTAACTTTACTTAAGTTGTGGATTTGCCACAGTTGGAGCACTGTACTTCCTAGTTGACAGTATGGGGGGCCCACAGTTGGTATTAGAGAACACCATGAGGAGTCAGAATGGGATCTATGATTCCTTTCTACCTAATGGACCGTTCTTCTGAAATACAAACATCAATATATGTAATATCCATAACATAGTAGTGTCAGTAACTCTATGCAAAATGTAGAAGGAGAATACTTCCATCCTAATAGTTTAGTCATCTGGAGTCTAACACAAATGTAATAAAATTCTGTCTTCATAGTCAAATGAATTCTAAAGAGTCCGATATAGATTATTATCTGCATGCTTTCAAAATAATTTGGAGTTGTAGCTTCAAGTGGAGGTAGGAAAGCAATTGGCAGATTGAAGGAGTTTCAGCGAAAGGGACCTTTCTCCTGGAGAAGCTTCTACAGCAAGCCGTATACCGAGGGCTCAACTTTCCCATATACGCAAAGGAGTGGTTGAGCTGAGTGGAGCCCATTTTGATACACATAGAGTGTCCTGAGTCACTTTATGCAGATATTGTGACGGACTTGATGTTGGACTACACCGGAGTTTGGTGGTATGAGACCCTTGCAAAGCTCGAGAGGAAGCGTAATAGAAAACGTCATGCAGTAACTTTTGAGGACTTTTGTGTAGCCTTTAGGGCAGAATATATTGATAATGTCTGAGTATTAGTTAGGATAATTGTTATCTCATTTTCAAGCAACCCTAGTAGATTTACAGTTTTGGCATTGTAATCTTTTATCTATATAATTAATAAAAGATTTTGATTTCTCTTCCTTAGAGTAAATTCTGAGTTGTCTCTTTTTCTTATTTAAATTAGAATGGATTCCAGATCACCACCTACCGTTACTCCTATCAAGAACACTGTTGCCTCTAGTAGTTCTAACAATGAGGTGGCTCATCTGCGAGCCATGGTGGCAACTCTGTTGGAAAACCAAGCTCAACAGGCGCTCGTTATGCAGAAATTACTAAATGATCGTGCAACTCCAGTCACTGTCGCTGCTCCAATAGTATATGCTCCACAAGCTGCTCCTTCTTCACATCATTCGACGGATACACTCCTTCACAATTTTCTGAGGTTAAGGCCTCCAACCTTTGGTGGGAACCTGTCACCAATGGATACAACTGATTGGCTGAAGGCTGTGGAAAGGGATCTCATTAGTTTGAAGGTCCCGAACTCGGAAGTTGTCCGTCTCGCCACCCGTCTGTTTCATGCAGAAGCAGAATATTGGTGGGAAGAGATCCGAAATACCAAGTTCGCTGACTACGAGTTAGAGGACATCCCTTGGGATGAGCTCATCAAGGCCTTCAAGATTGAATTCATTCCCCCATCCGCACAAAACATTATTGCAGACACAATCATGAGGTTGACTCAAGGGAGTCATTCACTAGCTGAATATGAAAAGGGAATTTTGTAGATTGATTCGTTTTGCGCCAGAAGTTACTCATTCTGAGTCAACTAAGTGCCACCGCTTTCTTTGTGGACTCTGAGGTTCACTGAAGAACCAGATCATGCCGCTCTGTCTGGCTAGCTTCTTCAAACTAGTGGAAATGGCTAAGGTGATTGAGCATCACCAATCCGAAGAGGATCTTAAGCAAAAAGCAAAAACAACTCTAAACCCGCGGGGTAACTTCAAGAGACACGGATCTAATCCTGCAAAAGTATATCAGCTAGAAGCTGCACCTACCGCCGAACAAACTCAAAATTATACTAAGCCACATCCGTATGGCAAGTGTTACCATTTTGGCCAGAGGTATTCCAATTGTGGGCGTACAGGCCACTGGTTATATCAATGTGACCACACGGAAATGGTAGACGGAGTTCCAATGAAGCCTTATCAGAAGAAGCAAGTGTTCCGAGCAACTCCATTAAACTGGAGAGGACCAAATCTGGCTATAATGCCAGCCCCTGCTTTTGAAGTTGCTCACACACAGCCACCAACTCCCAATTCTCAGAACTATCAACGATGGCAGCCTAACAATCGTCCTACTGGTCCTGCACGAGTATATGCCTTAACTCCTATTGAAGCCGTAGAAGATAATAATGTGGTTTCAGGTACACACTCCTAAACCTCTCTCCTGTTAAATTGCATTTCTGTATTTTAAATCTTTTCAAGATGTTGATGTGAATCTGTGTAAATTTAGGCACACTTTATTTCAATAACCAACCTTATAATGTATTGTTCGATACCAGTGCCAGTCACTCATTTATCTCTAAATGATTTGCCAATAACCTTAAACTTCACGCATGCAACCTAGCACAAACATTGAGTGTTGGGCTTCCATCTGGAACCCAACTGAGTGCCCATAAATTTTGCAATATCAAAGTCCCAATAAATAATCAAAAATTTTAGGCCAAACTAATCATCTTGCCAATAGCTAACTTTGATATCATCCTTGGGATGAATTGGCTCAGTGGCAATAATGCTGTGATAAATTGTTATAAAAAGAAAGTCACTCTCTATTCTCAGGGCAAGCCTGAAATGTTTGTAGGAAAAACCAGCACGTAGCTATCCTTAATAAATGCAATTAAAGCTGAACAGTTGATTGTTAAGGGTTGTAATGCATACCTAGTTACCATGATGGGCGAAACAAAAGAGAGTATCTCCCTTGCTGATTGTAAGATAGTCAACGAATTCGTCGATGTATTTCCAGAAGATTTGCCTGGTGTACCTCCTTTCAGAGAAGTAGAATACTCTATTGAGTTAATCCTTGGTACCCAACCGATATCCAAAGCACCTTATAGGATGGCACCTAAGGAGCTTCAAGAACTTAACGAGCAATCGCAAGATCTCTTGAATAAAGGCTTCATCAGGCCAAGTATGTCTCCTTGGGGAGTGCCAGTTTTATTTGTGAAAAAGAATGATGGATCTATGCGTATTTGTACAGATTATCATGAGTTGAATAAGGTCACTGTAAGGAACAAATACCCACTGCCTAGAATTGATGACTTGTTCGATCAGTTATCCGGAGCCATTATATTTTCCAAGATCGATTTAAGGTCTGGATACCATCAACTATGAGTAAAAGAAGACGATGTAGGGAAGACTACTTTCCGTACTCGTTATGGCCACTTTGAGTTTTTGGTGATGTCATTCAGACTCACCAATGCGCTATCAATCTTTATGGATTTAATGCAACGAGTGCTAAAACGATATTTGGACAAGTTTGTGATCGTCTTCAATGACGATATCCTCATTTATTCCAAAACTTTGATAGATCATGAAGAACATCTGAGATTAGTGTTAGAAACTCTGCGTGAGCATCAACTGTATGCCAAGTTCTCTAAGTGCGAGTTCTGGTTCAATTCCATTGCATTCTTGGGGCATGTAGTCGATGCTCAGGGTATTCGAGTAGATCAAAGTAAAATGCGTGCTATTCAGGACTGGGCTCAACCTAAGTCTGTCACCGACATTAGAAGTTTCCTGGGATTAGTGGGATACTACAAAAAGTTTGTTAAATGCTTTTCCCAGATTGCTTCGCCATTGACTAAATTGACTCAAAAGGCCGTTCCGTTCATTTAGAGTCCAGAGTGCGAGGAAGCATTTCAAACTCTAAAAGATGCACTTTCTACTACTCCAGTTCTTGTTCTACCTAACGAAGGTTTGAACTATCAAGTATTTATCGATGCATCTGGAATCGATCTAGATTGTGTTTTAATGCAAGAGGGTAAGGTAATTGCCAATGCCTCTCGTTAGTTAAAACCCCACGAGCGAAATTATCCAGTTCATGATCTTGAACTTGCAGCCATAATATTTGCCTTGAAAATATGGCGTCACTATCTGTACGAAGTGCAATGTTCAATTTTCACTGATCATCAAATTTTGAAGTATATATTCACCCAGAGAGAGTTGAATTGCCACCAGAGAAGATGGTTGGAGCTCATCAGCGATTATGACCTCAGTATTCAATATCATCCAGTAAAAGTGAATGTAGTGGTCGATGCTCTTAGTCATCATGCTACTTTAACCTCTATGATTGCATCCAGTTCTTTAGAACCTAAATTTCATAAGCTCAAGATTTCTCTAGTCAGTGGCGATATGCTGAGTTCGCTATTAGCAAATATTAATGTGGAACTCACTTTCCACCGAGATGTCTCTATCTCGCAAACCAAAGATGATGAGTATCTGAAACTTAAAGCAGATATTGAAGGTGGTCTTCGTCATGAATTGTAGTTGCAGAATGGTGTAATTTATCATGGTAATCGATTGTGGATTCCTAAGTCCATGCATCAAGAAGTTTTAATTGAAGGCCATAATTATGGATATCATATTCATCCAGGCAGTACTTAGATGTATTAGGACCTAAAATAATCATTTTGGTGGCCAGGTATGAAGAAATATATAGCTGACTTTGTGGCCAAATATCATGTCTAAAATTTAGTAAAGGCTGAACACCAAAGACCTGGTGGTCTTCTGCATCCATTAGATATCCCTGAATGGAAATGGTTCGATATATCTATGGACTTTGTCATGGGATTGCCTCGTGCAAAATTAGGTGCCGATGCGATCTGGATGATAGTAGACTGCTTAACCAAATCAGCACATGTTCTTCCCATCCGTCAAACAGATTCTGTAGAGAAGATGGCAAAACTCTACATCAAGGAAATTATCAGATTGCATGGGATTCCGAAGTCCATTGTATCTGATAGAGATAGCAGATTTACTTCCAAGTTTTGGCAAGCTGTGCATTAAGACCTGGGTACTACCCTAGCCATGAGTACAGCTTTTCATCCTCAAATGGATGGTCAGACTGAAAGAGTGAACCAGGTGTTAGAAGATTTACTTAGACTTTGCATTCTTAATTTTGCCAGTTCTTGGGAAGATCACAATCCACTAGTGGAGTTTGTCTACAATAACAATTTCCAAGCCAGCATAAAGATGGCTCCGTATGAAGCATTTTATGGAAGAAAATGCAGTACTACTCCGCTAGCTTGGTCCGAGACAGGAAGCATTCAGCTTTTTGGTTCAGAATTAATGGAAGAAACCAGTAAGAAGATTCAATTAATTCAATAGAGAATTCATTCAGCGCAAGATCGTCATAGCAAATAGCATGATTCTCATCATCGTCTCCTGGAATTTAATGTGGGAGATTCTGCTTATCTAAAGGTCAGCCCAATAAAAGGTGTCTTCAGATTCGACGTAACTGGAAAACTCAGTTCCCGCTATGTTGGACCTTTCAAAGTATTGGCCAGGATAGGATCATCTGCCTACCAGTTAAGCCTTCTGGATGGCTTTGCAGCTGTGCATAACATTTTTCATGTATCATCATTAAGAAGATGTCTTCGAGACCCTTCTCATCTTGTTCAACTCCCAGCCATAGAGACTCAACCTGATCTTTCTTATATTGAAGAACCCATCCGAATCTTAGCTTGTGATCAGAAGCAGCTGAGAAATCGCTCGACTCCGATGGTCAAGATTCAGTGGAAGAATCGAACCCTGGAAGAATCTACTTGGGAGAAAGAGGTGCATTTGCGTAATAAATACCCACAGCACTTTGCAAACCCAGGTATTGTTCTTCTCTCTTTTTCATCTTCTATATTTTACTTGATCTGTTGAATCCCAAAATACTTTTCTTTACTTGGGTGATGTCGGGGACGTCATTGTTTTTAAGTGGGGGAGTCTGTAACAACCCTAGGTTGTTACTCTAGTTAAACCTAGTTGAATTCAGCAAAACCAAGTCTTGATTTTGATTTTATTAGATTCAAAGGGTCATTTAAACCTAACCATAGAGATTTGAAATCAATCGGAGCTAAATTGGAAATTTTGGTATTTTTGGCTATTTTTGAGCCCTAGAAAATACCTAAAATAATTTGATCTCTAAATCAAAATCTGAGTTTATTTTTGAATTCCTCACTCCCAAATTAACTAAAGGTAAAATTTTGGGAATCTTTGGAGGTCATTTAGTCACATTTTGGATTTAATTTAAATTGGTTTAATTGCAAATTAGGGTTTTAAGCAATTCATAATTGCAAAAGTATCCCTCCAACGGTCGACTCCTTCCAAACCGCGGGTGCCATCTGGGTCGTCCGTTCCGCAGTTTTGATCCAATGTTCCGCGCCTACGATCGAATACGCTTCATCTCAACCGTTTCGCAGTTTCGAGATTTTAATCCAACGGCATCCATCTATCCGCCGTAAGTATCCTCGATCCGCCGTAAGATCACCCAATCTAATCCAACAGTGGACATTCTATCTATGCCGTTCGTTAAGTGTTGGGATATCAGGGCCGTCCCGCTTCGATGGATGATCAATCAGATGGCCCCGAGCACCCCGAGCACTGTGGATCGTCTCCTTCACCTCTCCCATCGCTAGCTGGTCCCCCCTGACAGCCATAACCCCTCCAACCCTCGTGGCAGTACGGGAGAAAGACCGAAATTCCTCTCCTACCCTCGGCGCGTTCGTCTGGCCGGCTGTCTTTTCCCCAAATTGCCCATAGCCATTGGCTCGAGCCATTTCTTTTGGCCCAAGCCTCTTGCCATTTCCAAGCTCTAGAAACTACCCCCAGAGCTCCCAACTTCCTATAAATACCCCCAGGACTTCACAGTGAGTCCTTTTGCTCACTGTGAATCCTTAATTCCCCAGTTAAGACCCTCTGGAGCTCCCATTATCTCAGTGGATTCTTGGCATCATCCTGAAGGCTTAAATAGCTGATAGAGGGCCCGTCTGGTGTTCAGACCCCCTATGAACCTTCGTCTATCATCCAGGAAACTCGGAGGCGCATCAATTCCTCTCGGCCGAGCCTACAACCCAGTCTCCACAGGTACAACCTTCTCCCATGGATCCCTTCGATCCATTTTTTCTTATGTCCATGAATTGAGCCATTGTATGTTGTCTAGATTACCTTAGCCACCAAAGAAACCCAGTGTAATTGTCGCCTGGGGCTAAGCTCGCTCGAATCGATTGTATCGATCGATTGAGCTAGCGGTCGAGCCAATGGCTGAGTCCGAGTAAGGACCCAGCGATTAGCTGCACCCCTGGTTATGAAATGTTGGGGGATCGACTCATCTCACCTCCCTAAAGGTGTAGGTATCGAGCTCCGGCCAGATAATGGCCTCTGTGAGGAGAATTGTCTCCTCACAGTGCGCCTGAAACGCCCGTATCGAAGGCGTCTCGGGTGACTAGCACCCCATCGATCCAGAGGGATCCAGATGGGGGTTCTTAGTCCAATCGATGCGTCTCGACCCCAGGAACGTGTAGGGAACAAGCCGAGCCGTCGCTGTCATCTGAGCGCCGAGAATTTCAGCACTGAGTCTCATCTGGGATGGACCCGTTGAGAGGAGGAAGACGATGCACTGGCGCTTCGGGCCGGGCCGACCCCGTCCCGTGCGGTCTTGGTTTCGGGCCGTGTCTATTTAATTAATTATAGGAATGTATTTTTAAAGGTTATGCGATTAATTAATTAAATCCTATAGTTTTAATTTAAATAAAAATACAGATTAAATTAATTAAATAACTTTTGCATACTGATCCAAATGGTATGATCCAATATACCATTTGAATCAAAAAAATGCATGGAATCTTTATATAAAATAAAATCATAGATCTAATAGTTGGATTTAAAATAATTGATCAAACTGTTTCTATTTTTAATTAACCATAATAAATTTAGTTAATAACCAAATTTAATGTTTTAGGGCTATGATTGCTCATTAAACCTTAAGGAATAATTTCAGACCCTTAAACCTAAATTTGAATGTTAAAATTCTTAATTACTCCTTAATTACCCTAATTAGGGATTTGTGAATTAAACCCGGGATTAGCCTCTAATTTTGGATAGGTCAGTCCTTAATGGTATATTAAGTACATTAGAACCTCTGGGCAAGGTTGGATTGCCCTAGAATGCCCTAAATCCTCTAATCACTCTATTAGGCTTAAATAAGTGACTAGTGATAATTAGCTTAATTAAGTTGTAAAAAGCTAGGATAAGTGTGTTCCCCACTTCATTAATCCATATGAAGCACCTTAAAATAGATTAGATTCTGTTTGGATAATTAAACCCTAAAATCTCAATTTTAGCCTTAAGAGGGGCTTTTGGTCATTTTGACCAAAATGTGCTTAAATGCTCCATAAAACTTGGAAATTTTAGTGAACTACCCTAAGATAGATTAGAAATGTTTTTTGAACTCTTAGACTAATAATAATGTTAATATGATCATTAATTTAAGAAATCTTCAATTAAGCCCTAATTAAGACACTTAGATCTTAAGTGACCTTAAAGAAGTCACTTAAGCTTAATACTTAAATTTAATCATTTCTATTATTAAAACCACTTTGATAAATTCAATTTAGTTAAATTATGAGCTTAAATAGTAAAAGAAATGCCATTGGTAAAAGTCTAAGTTAAAATATATTTAAGTCTAAAGTGATCAATAACCAGATCTTAGATCTTAGACTTTAGACATTCTACTTGGATTAAACCATCTCCTTTGTAAATCCCTTAAGTGATTGATTGTTTAATCTTTTGAAACCTTCCATATGGGTATAGGATGATTCAATCTCTAAAGATAATGAGATTATCTTAAAGATTTAATATGGAGCTTAGATTCTCAAGTTCTTAATTAATTATTTTATCTTATAATCAGTAGAATAACCCTTCACTAAGTTCGTAGTTCTTGGATCTTTCAGCTTATAGGATCCTTTATCCTTAACTTTGGAATAGAGTGTGAACCCTAGATTCTTATTAGGACACCCCCTTGGATTTAGGTTTTGAACACCAAAGTGGAGTTCAAATCCAAGATCCTTAAATCTTGATTTACTTAATCAAGATTTGGATAGAAGAGTAAAATATTAATAAATTAGGTCATTGATTTACTTACTTAAATATATAGTAGTCACATGATTTTGGATTTGAACTTGTTAAGTTCTAATATTAACTTTAAGGACGTAAATCTGAGATTCTACTCGATAGCTAGATATTGGAGATCCTAAACTTGTACCTTCTCAGAGTAGCTAGATTTGGTAATTAAATAACATCAGATATCACATGAGTTTAGATTGAGTCCCTTTGCTTGGCATACCTTGGTTATTGAGCCTTATTCCTTGAGCATAATAGGAGAACTTAGGATATGGATGATACATCCTAAGTTAGTATTTGAATTGCATATCATTCAATTTTGCCTTATTTGTAGTTAGTAGAATATGTCCTAGCTTAGTCTGCCTCTTTAGTAGTAGTATTGTATAGACTGGATTCAGACTAGCATATTTGGAGGGCTAGCATGGGATTTGATTGATTGATATTGGAGGCCCTGTATGGCCTATTGGCTGGTATGGCAGTACTATATCTTAGGCTTATTGCTACTTTAGCTGGATTGTCCAGTATTGTTTTCTATTTTGCTTTGCCACATGGTTCAGTGGCCTTATTTTTAGTATTTGCTCGCTTTTCCACATGTCTCAGTGGCTTTACATATCATAAATTGCCTTGCTTTTGCCACATATCTCAGTGGCCCTTTTCCAATCTTCTTTAGTTTTTGAATAGTGTTTTCTTTTCCTTTCTTTAGAATGGATCCTAATTCCAATACTCATATTCAACGAATAGTGGAAGAGCCTACTTCCACTACGACTTCCCAAATATATCAAATGCAGAATTTGTTGGAGCTAATGAAGGTTATGATAGAAGCACAAACTCGTGGAGCTAAAAGGATGGCTTCATCCTGCAACCCTTCCCAACCTTCTCCTACTCCATCCCAAATTTGCCCAACTCCTCCTCAAGCCTCTTCTCCAATTATTCCTGAACTTCCTTTGGCTCCACAACCATCTTCTAGTCTAGTGGTGGATGCCTATCTTTTAACTTTTCTTCGTCTGAACCCTCCAACCTTCGATGGTTCCGTTTCCCATTTTGAAGTGATTGACTGGCTAAAGGCCATCGAAAAGCCCTTAGCCAGTATTAAGTGTCTGAAGAGTGAGTGCCTCTATCTTGCGACCTATCTATTTCACGGAGAAGTAGAATATTGGTGGGATAGTGAGTTGAAGACTCGCTTCTCAGATGTTCAGATGGAAGACATCCCATGGGATGAGTTTGAACAAGTGTTTCTTGAGGAGTTTATTCTTCCTTCTGCTCAAACCATAATAGAAAAATGATTTCATACAACTTACCCAAGGAAGTCACTCTGTGCATGAATATGAGATGGAGTTCCGTAAACTCTCTCGATTTGCTCCAAATATAGTCCACACTGTTGTGGTGAGGTGCACACGATTTCTTTCTAGTTTGAAGGATTCTGTTAAGAGTCATTTGATGTCTCAGCATCATGACAATTTTCCCAAACTTCTAGAAGGTGCTCGCATGGTTGAGTACCATCAATCCCAAATGAATTTGAAGAAGCACTCCTATCCTCAACCTTCCGGATCTAAACCCTTTAAAAGGAACTGTTCGCGTGGTCCTAAAGTCTTCCAACTTACTTCTGGCCAAAATCCTAATCAAAATCAAAATCCTAGCTAGAACCCCAAGCAAAATCAGCAAGGAAGACCTAGAGCGGTATGTAACAGACCCCATCCTTATTGGAAGTGCTACCACACCGGTGGTAGGTGTTACATTTGCAGCAAAACCAATCATCGCCATTGGGACTGTCGTGTTAGTTGGACCGTGGACAGGATAAAGATCAACGACCAAGCTTCTGTACAGATCCAGTTCCTATTATCTCTCAAGAGCCAGCAATTGCCTTGATGCCTCCTCCTACTAGTGGAAGTGCTCAACACCAAAAGGGTGTACCTCTATCTTCCTCCAAGCAAGGCTACTTTAGTAGAAAGGATAAGGGCAAGTTCGTTGCTCAATCTCCTGCTGTACCAAGAGTATATGCTTTGTCTTCTTTAGCTGCCCCAGATGACAATAGCATTGTTATTGATACGTTCTATGTTTAATTTTCTATTTTCTGTCTTTCATTTTCTTTCGCATTTTAATTTCAGTATTTCCTATTTTTATTTTCATTAGTTATAATTAGAGTTTATTTTCCCTGTTATAGGAACTCTAGTTATTAAAAATCAGTTTTGTGACACTTTTTTTGACACTGGTGCTAGTCACTCTTTCTTGTCTGTGAGTTGTGCCTCTTCCCTAAATCTTCAATATTTTAGCCTAAGCAACCCCTTGGTAGTTCAAATGCCATCTGGTGCTAAAATATGTGCTAATGAGTTCTGTTTGGTAGACATCCCAATCAGTAACCAATTCTTCTAATCCATACTTATTGTTATGTACATTACAAATTTTGACATAATTTTAGGAATAGATTTGCTAAGTAAGTTTAATGCCATAATAGATTGCTTCCGTAAGCGAGTTTCACATAAGGTTGGAAAGAAACTTGAAGTGTTTGTAGGAAAACTTAGCTTAACTACATCCTTAATCAATGCAATTAAAGCCAAGCACCTCATTAGTAAGGGTTGCTATGCAATTTTAGTAACTTTAATCAACGAAGAGAAGCAAGTAAGTAGTCCAGAAGAGACTATCATCATTAGAGAGTTCATGGATGTATTCCCTGTGGACTTGCCTGGACTACCTCCTTTGTGTGAGTTAGAGTTTTCTATTGACATTGTCCCTGGAACTCAACCTAAATCTAAGGGTCCTTATAGAATGGCTCTAAAAGAATAGCAAGAGCTTAGAGAGCAGTTGCAAGAGTTATTAGAAAAAGGATTCATTCGCCCTAGTATGTCACCTTGGGGAGCTCCTGTCCTATTTGTCATGAAGAAGGATGGTTCAATACGGATGTGTATAGACTACCGTGAGCTTAACAAAGTGACTGTGAAGAATAAGTATCCTCTCCCTAGGATCAATGATTTGTTTGACCAACTCGCCGAAGCAAAGATCTTCTCCAAGATTGACTAAAGATCAGATTACTATCAGATTTGAGTCAAGAATGAAGATATTTCCAAAACTGCATTTAGGATACAATATGGGCATTTTGAGTTTCTAGTCATGTTTTTTGGATTGAAAAATGCTCCTTCCATCTTCATGGACCTAATGCAGCATATTCTTAAGCCGTATCTCGATGAGTTTATCATCATTTTTATCGATGACATCCTAATCTATTCAAAGTCAACTGCTGAGCATGAAGAGCATCTTCATACTATTCTAGAATTGTTAAGAGAGAATAAGCTTTTTGATAAGTTTTCTAAGTGCAAGTTTTGGCTCAAGTCTGTGGCATTTCTGGGTCACGTGATTGATGCTGAAGGCATTAGTGTAGATAAAAAGAAAATCGAAGCTGTTTAACAATGGGTTCAAACTAAATCTGTAACAAAGATCTACAGTTTCTTAGGACTCGCTGGTTATTATAGAAGGTTTGTTCCTGGATTCTCTCTAATTGCTTCGTCGTTAACTCAGTTAACTAGAAAAGGTATTCCATTCATCTAGAGCATAGCCTATGAAGAATCTTTTCAGAAGTTGAAATAATGATTGGCTTCTGCTCCTATTCTAGTGCTATCTCGTGAGGGTAAAGATTTTTAGGTTTATACTGATGCCTCTAAGGTAGTACTTGGTTGTGTTATGATGCAAGATCACCGCATAATAGCCTATGCTTCTAGACAGCTTAAGCCCATTGAGAAGAACTATCTTGTGCATGATCTTGAACTTGTATGGGTAATTCTTGCTCTAAAGATCTAGAGACACTGCCTGTATAGAGTTAAGTGTGAGATGTTTACTGATCACCAAAGTTTAAAGTACATCTTCACTCAGAAAGAACTTAACTTCCATCAGCGTAGGTGGCTAGAGTTACTTTGTGATTATGATTTGGAAATCCAATACCATCCGGGTAAAGTTAATATTGTAGCTGATGCCCTGAGTTGTAAAGTGACTTTATCATCCTTTTGTTGCATTGAATCTTTGATCAAAGATTTTGTTAGATTGAATCTTGAGCTAATCAGTTTAGCTGATTTGGGCACTCTATTATTTGTTATTCGGACAGATGATTCTTTGAGGTCCAAGATTGTCTAAGCTAAAAAGAAAGATTTGAGTTATTCTGCATTAGTTTCTAAAATTGTGAGTGGCAATAGATCTGAATTATGTCTTGATGATGAAGGTGTGGTATTTTAGAAGTCTATGTTATGGATTCCTAAAATCTTGCAGTTACAAATATTGTCTGAAGCTCATAGCTCTGGCTATGCAGTGCACCCTAGTAGTTGTAAGACGTATTAAGATCTTAAGCAATCATTTTGGTGGTCCAGCATGAAGCGGGATATAGCCATTTTCATTTCTAAGTGCCATCTCTATTCCTTGGTCAAGGCTGAACACTAGAAGTCTGGTGAACTTCATAAACCCTTAGACATTCCTGAATGAAAGTGGTCCAATATCTCCATGGACTTCATTGTAGGCTTGCCTAAGTGTAGATCTGGTTCTGACTCTATTTGGGTGATAGTCGATAGATTCACTAAGTCAACCCATTTTCTAGCTATTCATCAGACTGATTCTGTTGAGAAGTTAGCCAAGCTTTACCTTAAAGAGATCGTTCATTTACATGGTACACCAAAGTGTATAGTTTTTGACAGAGATAGTAAATTCACTTCCAGATTTTGGTCAGGTGTTTAGCAAGACTTGGGGACGAGTTTAGCATTGAGTACTGCTATTTACCCCCAAACAGATGGTCAAACTGAACATGTTAATCAAATTATGGAGGATCTCTTTCATCTTTGTGTTCTAGACTTCGGTGGATCATGGGAAGATTATTTATCATTAGTTGATTTTGCCTACAATAACAGTTATTAGTCCAGTATTGGTATGACTCCTTATGAAGCTCTTTATGGAAGGAGGTGTACAACTCTAGTTGCTTGGATTGAAGTAGGAGACTCTCAACTTTATGGTTCTTAGTTAATAGAAGAAACCACTAAGAAAGTTCAATTGATCAAGCGCAATATGACTGCAGCTCAGAATAGACAAAATAAATATCATGATGCTTGTCATCATCAGTTAGAGTTCCAAGTGGGCGATAGGGCTTATCTTAAAGTTGGTCCAATGCATGGTGTGCAAAGATTTGGTGTTTCTGGAAAGCTGGGTCCAAGGTATTTAGGACCCTTTGAAGTGATTGAGAGAATTGGAACATCTGCTTATAGATTAGAGTTTCCAGAAGGTGTTTGCTAGATCTGAGTCAGTAAGTTCAGATACCTGGAATGGAACTACAACCTAATCTGACTTTCATCGTTAAACTTATTGCGATTTTGGGGCAGGATCTTAAGCAGTTAAGAAACCACAGCATTCCTATGATCAAAGTCCACTGGCTGAATTATCCAGCTAGCGAAGCCACGTGGGAAAAAGAAGAGGATATGTTAAAGAAGTTCCCATAATTCTTTTCCTAATCAGGTAGAATTAGTTCTTTCAATTTCGTTAGATTTCTTTAGACTTCCTTTTGCATCTTCAATTTCCTTGATTTTAATTGTTGTGTGTCGCGAGCGACACTCATTTTAAGGAGGCGAGTCTGTAACAACCATAGTATTATTATCTATCAATTAGTGACCTAATTGACTTTAATCCTTTTCCATTAATCTTATAATAGTATTAGGAATCTCCATTTCAAATTTCGTGCGATTTGGAGATCGTTTGGTAATTTCTAATATTTCTTGGTTTTCTGAGAATTCTGAGAATGCCTAATTTATTTTAATCTCAAAATAAAAAATGGAGTCCACCATTGGACTCATCACACCCAAATTAGCTAGAAGTGGTATTTTGGAAATGTTTAGAAGTTGTCAAATTTTTTCTGAATATTTTAATAATATTTTAATACCCAGAAAATTAATATAATTAAATTGACCTCCAATCAAAAATCTGATTGCATTTTTGAGTTCCCCATAATTTAATTAGGTAAGGGTAAATTTTTGAGATTTTTCGGAGTGCGTTTGGTTATTTAATTTTGCTTAATAAAATATGAAAAATTAATTAAATAAATAAAGTAAATAATTTATATATATATATATTAAAATTATTATTCTTTATTTATCCAGTGGTGATTTTTTGGACTGCGCGGATCCCGTGCGCGAGTCCAACACACGGGACAGTCGCGCGGGTTAAGCTGATCCATTGGATTTAGTTTGTCCTCGATCGAACGATAGGTTCTGGAAATTTATTTAGACCATTAGATCTGATCCGATCCAACGATCCACAACTCTTCCTAGTCGTCCTCTCTGCTGCACCCGGTCGTGCGTAGCAAGTCTTGCTACGGCCATGCCAGGGAGGCCTGCCGAGCCCTTATAGACCTCCTAAGCTTCTCAACCATTCCTCATAACCTCATTTTCTTGCTTGGCGGAGCTGCTGGAAGGTGCTAAGGAGCTTGGACAAAGGATCCAGCCGCAAACCATAATCCTCCTTTTCACCGATGAATCAAACCCTCAGGTGCTCACTTATTTTCTATTATACTTCCTTTCATTTGTATGAGCTATCAAAGATGTTTTCATTATTTATTATTCCTTTCAATCGGGCTCAGAGAGCTCGATTGAAAATTTTTGCATGTTCACGGTCAACCCAAACCCTAGCCGATCTTCCCTTCACTTTTCTCATCAATTGGGCCATTTAAGACTCGTTAAATTAGGGCTTTTGATCTCCTTACCTTGTGCTCGACAAGGACTTTCCTTTGAGACAGCCGTGGGAGATTGCCGAATATGAGTTTTAGGTCGAACCCTAATTTTTAGCTTCCCCGATTCTTTTGCGAAGGAGATGAAGCACAGTGTGTGGTTCTTTCAAACCACGGCACTGTGCAGTTCATTTCGGATGAACCGTGAGCGATTCACGTTGCCCGCCCGGTTTGCATCGGACTCCACACACCCTTGTGTGTCGTCTTGGTAGTAGCCGCCGTCATTCATAGGACCCGCATCTGATGCTGCGTCAGCACCGTCCTCAATGTCCGTGCTGAATCGCCTTCCATGCATGCTTAAGTTTTTGTGTCCTAAATTCAGTGCCAGCTGATTTAAATTTTTGATTAAAAATGAATTGCTTATTATTAATTAAAAGTTATTCTTAATTCAATTAATCCTAACTCTAATTATACTCAACCAAAATATGCAAACCTATATACCATTTCGATCACAAAATTGTGTAAATTATTAACATATCATTTAATTTCTATTTTAGTGAGTCATTTAATTAGTCAATATTTAAGATTAATTAATTAATTATAAAATAATTTCATCATTTCATTTGACCTTATTTGATCATTTAATATCCAAATAAAATAATCAAATAGTCTATTTTACTCACAAAAATGTGAGAAATATTAATATAAAATCAAATTTAACATTTGAACCCTAATTTTTATAATCACTTTTTAACACTAATTAGGAGTCACAAAAACCTTAATTTTTCCAATGTTGTCTAAATTTTACATAGTGTCATTTTTCTCCTTATGATATAAAGATTTCAACAGTATGTAAATCATTTCCATTGGACAGCAATTAGTATTTTTACATTGTTGACTCTTAATTAAGTGTTATTGTGATAAATTCTAATTTCCTAGATTTCATATATTAGGTTTTATAAAACCCTAAGATAGATAACATGTCACATTTATTACTCCCCATATCAAATTAGATTACTTTTATTTGAGCTTAGTAATCATTTTCTAGTTATGTAAATCAATTGCAAATTGCTTGATTCACCTTTCAATACTAAGGTAGAAATCTTAAGATTGATTTAAACATAAATTGTTGTTGATCTCTAAAATTTATTAGTTACATCCATTAAGAGTAGTTAACCTTAATGTCTTTGTAATTATAGATTATTGAATCAACTAAGACTAGCTCTTAGTGATTATACTAGAGCCTAGTTTATTCATCATAATCCTTAAAGTCTTCACTTGAATTCTTTAGGAGTAAATAATAAGAGTTCTAATTCACTTAAATTAGCTTAAGAATTCTATTGATTTCCTTGATCTTTAACTATTAGAAAATATATAACTTATAGTTCTTAATCCCCACATATGCTTACTTTAAACCTCCCATTTTATTATAACCTAGCTAGAATAATACTTGATTTGATAAAATCTTCAAACTACAACCTAGCTAGTGAACCTTAGTAGATTAAACTTTAACTTCTTATTTCTTAAGTTTTATAACTCCTTAATCTCAATCTTTTCTACTAGTCACATAAACCTTGATTTAATTATCATAATTGAATCTTATAGTTTAGGACTAGAATAAGACTAGCTTCTATTTATATTGATTATACTTATAAACTATTTTTTCATATCATAATAAATGAATTGAAACGATTATTTTTAAAATTCCAATTACTATTATTATTTTCAATTGACTTGAGATCAGTATCTCAAAGTCAATTGGGAGCTCAATTAGCTCTAATCATTAAGTAGATCATTAAAAATTTGATAACTTTGGATATCACTTAGTTGCAATTATTGAATTTTATTTGAATGCTTGCTTAGCTTTGAGTCTTTTTCATTTGAATCATTCATAGAAGATATTGTGCATGAATAAAACTTTCACATTAAAAATAATAGGGGTTATATTGCTGGATCAGCCAATGGCAAGCTAAAAATGAGTAATAAGGAGACCTCACATTCTCAGAGGGTAATGTGAGTGTTACTTATTTTGACCCCACTTTTCTTTACTTGTTAAACAGACGTGTTTAACTTCTCTTTTCATTCTGTATGTACCCGCAGAATGAGTACTGTTTAAAATAACTTTAATTAATTATCATATGAGATCTTCTTCAATCTTATAGATTGTTAAGACTCATCATAGCTTTTAGCTATGTTACCTTCCATAGTTCTAGACTATGTGAATCTTAGACTAATAGTCTAAGATCTTCCTTCAATTTCTATACTATGTATTTCCTATATTTTAGTATTATACTTTACTTATTTACAGTTTACTTATATTATAGTTAATGTTGTTAAAATTACATTTAAATGCTTCACTATCTCTTTTTCTTACTTAGCATAAGTTCTTTTGAATATATACATGCTTTACTTGATTTACTTTCATATGCACTTTAGCTTTTTTCTAGCCTATTTAGGATGCTTTTACCCTTGTTTTAATTGCAGGATATGATGTATATTTAAGTGAGTATTCTAACTCACTTTGCCTTTTTCTTACTTTTTTCACACTTGTATGCTTACTTTTTTTTTGCACCCATACTTGTGCTTATGTTGTAATTAGTAGTGATATCCAATTAAACAATAATATGCTTAGCCTGATCTTAAAATGTACTTAGACTGTTTAGTCTAACCGGATTTTCTATTTTTTGGCCCTATCACATTTAAATGCCAAAATGTGATAGATCAGGTGCATTTGGAGGCTAGTGGAGCTGGACTAAGTACAAAAAGCTAGCTGCTTCCGCTTATAATATATAAAAATATATAGCTTATAAATTTCTACAAGTTAGCCTTTAATTTCTTACTTTCATTTAAGTTTACTGTTGGTTTGTAACAACTATGCCATTTACTTTACTTTCATTATACTTGTGTTGGAGCTTAGTTTTATACTTTATTGCTTGAGATGTGATGAATTGATGAATGTAAATGGATGTGTGAAATTGAATATTAACTAAATCAGTAGTTGCATATTTACTTTGTATGTTAATTGCAATTAGTTGTATACTAGATTTCATATAGAATTGGAAAATAGTTATATATCTAAGTTGAGAATTTCTCCTTATCCATATTGTATGTATTAAGTAATAATTGAATTGTGCATTCTTTAAGATAGATAATTATTACATATGTTTTTCTCACTTCAAACTTATTAGAACTGAAAATGAGCAATCCCATGCAACGGATTGACTTTACTTTAGAATTAGAAATAAGTAATCCTATGTAACGGATTCACTTTATATTAGAATTATAAACGAGTAAATCTCATGTAACGAATTGGCTCTATATTAAAACTGGAGATAAACAATCCTATGTAATGGATTGATTTCATATTAGTTTTAGGTTACTTTTCTTTCAAATTAATCTTCCATTCGAATGGAAGACTTGTATGTTTAAATTGCAGGTATTTCATTAGCCAAATACAACAGAACTCTGCCAAAATTTTTAAGAATTTAATGACTTAGAATAATTTTGAAAATTGTAGACTCATGTTTCACATGTTAAATATTTAGATTTTTCCTATCTAGAATTGCAAGTACTCACATCAATTGCTTTTAAATTACATTCTCACATGTCCTTATATATATTATATTTTAATATATACTTCATATAACACATCTTCATAAAATTTATCTTCCATCTTAACTTAAGACCCTCTTCTAAATTCTTGGCTAAGCACAATATCTAATGATTTGGATTTGTTTTCTTCTAATTTAATATTAGATATTATGGTGACATATCAATATTGAGTCTAATAATTCTCAATATTAGGGTCGTTACAATGATGTTTTGGTGGCAATCGCAAGTCGTTGAAATTTCGTCAAATAATATGGTAATATTTGAATACCTCGAAAAATAAAAAAATTAAATACTCTTCGGAATTAAAATCCGACTACGTTGTTGCGATTCTCACTCTCGAATTAGCTATGGGTGAAATTTTAAAATTTTTTAGAAGTTGTCAAAATTTTCTTGAATATTTTAATATATTTAAATTAATTAAAAAATAAGAAAAATAAATTGTCGTCGAAATCAAAATCCAATTTTTCCATTTCGTTCCTCACCCCCAAATTAGCTTGGGTGAATTTTTGGGATTTTTCGGAGATTGTTTTTAAAATATAATTTTTGAGATTAATTAAGTTAATTTATTAAAGTCCATTTTTGTCTTCTCCCTCTCTTTATTGGCTGGCTGGGATCCACAGCCATCCAATCCCAGCTGAGCCCCCTTTCTCTTCATCCCCCCTATTGTGCTCAGCCTATCCTAACCCCCTATTTCCTGCCAGCCCCTCCTTAGTCTCACCAAGTGGGTTGGGTCAACTCAATCCATCCTATTTATTGGCAGTCCTCTCCCCCATTAAGAAAAGCTTTGGCTATAACTTCCCAAACTCTTAAGCACTAAAGTATTATCTGCTTTGGCCTAAAATGCTTCACGGTTTTGCCCTCAAAAGATAACTTCCCAGTAGGTCACTCATCTTGGGAGTGCTCCTATATGAGCACGCTTAACTTTAGAGTTCTTATTAGGAACTCCACCATTATCTGAAAAGGCGCATCAATGTTTAAGAGTTTTACTTATTACTACTTAAGTGGGTCTTCACAATCTCCCCAACTTAAGTACCTGATGTCCTCGTCAGTATCCATACACTGATCCAATAACCTCCATTGGGTAGATAGTACTAGATGTGACCCATATATGTGCAAGAGGTACCCACAACCATGTAGCACCTTAACCATCATGGGTTCAAGAGGCTACTCACATGAAGTGGTACTTTGCCCTGTATGACACTTAGCTCCTATCTGACACCCTATAATTTTCTCTGATGCCAACTGTGGCGCCCCGCTCCTTAAGCCCACAATCATTAGACCAAAGAGTGGAGTGTCACTCTGGAAAATCCCTCACTTATCATTGGATTAGGTAAGATCCACAATCCACTAATAAGGGAAAGACATGCACAGAATAACTAAGAAGATTAGTCACTAAATATGACACATACATAGTGTGGAAGCAAAATAGAATAAACATTACATCCTTCACAATTCATCAAGTAAGAAACAAAATATAGCTCAATAAATAATAAAGTGCATAAAAGTAATCATAATCACAGTATATGTATTATTATAATATTTATATGAATGGTTTATAAGACTGAAAATAAATCCAAAAGTCACTCATCCTCACAAAAGACTAAAAGAAGATTAAGCAGTATCTGGCTCTCCTGGCTGAAGCTCCTCCTCTAAATAAGGCACTTCTCCTTCAGCACCTAGCTTTTCAAATCTATCTAAATCTGATATTATCGGTTTCATAATGCTAGGGCCCCAGCCAATAAAAGAAAAATATTATTAGATAATTATCTAAGTATATTTTATGTTGAATATTTTAAATGGGTTATTAATGTCACCACTTTAACTTAAGTACAACAAAAAGTAAACTAAAAGCAGTAGGAGCAGTACGCATACAAGAAATAAGATAAGTTATAAATATAGCATTTATAACTAAATAGAAAGTGAGGCAAAAACACATTTCAAGCAAACTAAGTTAGAAATGGGCATATATATAGTGCAGTAAGTCAAAGTACTGAGAGTAACATCTAATCCTAAATATGCTGATGAGCATATGACATATGCTAATTTAAAATAGTAAGTATAGTAAGCAGTAAAGTTTAGCATCCTATAAATATGTACAAGTGAGCAGGTAAGTAAAGAAACACAGTTGACTGAAATATGCAATAATAATATAGTACACAGTAAGCTAGAACTAAAATAAGTATATAAAAACTATCATATCAAAAAAATTGGCCAATCGGGCCCAGTAAAATTCCCAAAGCCTTTTTGGGCTAGGGCAGACAGAAATTCCCAAGCCTTTCTGGGCTAGGGCAAACAAAAATTTCAATAGCCTTTTTGGGCTAGGGCAAACAGAACCAGTAGCATAACTGAAGAGGCAGAACCTTTTAGTTATTTTACTTTTATTTCTGTGGACATATCCAAAAATAATTGAGGAGTCAAGCACATCTACAAGACTATATGTAACAACCCAAGGTTGTTACCCAGCTTAATTTTAGCCTAATTGTATCATAATTATCATTTCATTAAGTTTATCTAGTCATTTGAACCAAACCCTGAAGGTTTGGAATAATTTGGAGCTCAATTGATTATTTTGGAATATGTTAATATTTAACTAATTAGAAAATTGAGGTACTTATTTTGACCTTGAAATCGAAATTTGACTTCACCGTTGCGATTATCACCCCCAAATTAGCTAAGGGTGATATTTTAGACGCATTTGAGAGTCGTCGGGTTTTTCACGAATATTTTAATATAATTAAATGCACCGTAAAATGAAATAATTAAATAATCGTTAGAATCGAAATCCAACTTCGCCGTTGAATTCCTCACCTCCAAATTAGTTATGGGTGAATTTTTTGGAATTTTTGGAGTGTGTTTGAAAAATATGAATTTTTAAATAATTGAGAAAAATAATTAAGTAATTATTCAATCCCCAAATTGCATATTTCCTTAATTTTCTACTGCATCCTATCAGCCCCCTCACCTCATCCGGCGCCCCCATGCCCCTTGGGCTGATTATTGATGACCTCTCCTCCTCCTTTCACATCTTAGCTCCCTAGGCTTATGATGGCCTATCCCCTTCATCATTTCTTCTCCTCTTTAAAGAGAAGCTCAGCCCCTCTTCTTCTTCTTGCTAAAGTTTTCTCATTTCTCCTTCCATTGTTGCACTTGTGCTGAAGGAGAAGGCTCATCTCCAAGCTTGAAGAAAATAGAGGTTCCTTCTTATTCCTTTAAGGCTAAGGTACCCTTTTGTTCACTCTCCTTATACTCATTTGTTATTCTTTCATGTTCATTTTGTCTTTCTATTATGCTTATTGCATCTTTAGACATCCATGTTTAAGCATGTAAGCCATTACAGCTCTTCAAGATATTAAATTTGATGCATTGTTTTTCTTGCATTCTGCATACCCCTACGTTTATCACCCTTTTTCGTATAGTTAGGATACTCTGTTTGTACCAATTTTGACGTCAATGGAAAGGTATCAGAAAGACATTTCCATTAATATATAGCACTACTCATGGAATGCTCTGTATTTGGAGTATTTGAGCTCGAAATGAGGCCTTACAGGTTTCGCTCTGGCGAAAATACCGTCTGGCGCTGCAGCGCCCAAGTTGCAAAATGGACCGCTGCAGCGCGCCATAGCATGCTGTAGCGGGCTGCATCATCATTTCAGGTAAAATCATATAAAATCTGTTAATTACCTAATTAAATAGTAAATCGCAAAAGCGCGCTGTAGCGGGCTGTAGCGTTATTTTAAGAAAACTATAGAAAATTAGAAAAATAAATTAATTGAACAGTATTTTTCATGAGTTGGACCGCTGTAATGTGCCGTAGCGCGCCACAGCAGGCCACAACGTCAAAAACAGTTATGGTCAATTGAAATTCTAGGTCTAATTAGGGTAATTAGGGTTAGGTCCTAAATGTGATTAGTCAAATACTAATCCAAACAGCAAAGCTAATACTACTAGAATGATCTTTAGGGTTTTCTGAGTATTTTAAGACCCATATTAGGTATGTTTGGATGAACATACACAAAGTTATGAGCTAATGAAGTTTTGTGGCATTTTTGGAATTACTTGAATACCCTAAATGCACTAAGTTCAAATATTAATCCTACAGCAAAATTATTGGCATCATTAAATTCCTTGCATTTTTCTGGTCAATTTGGTATATTCATTTGTATGATTTGGATGTATGGATTGCGAGTTATTAGAGTTTTTTTAAGTTTTATAATTAATAAAATTCATATTTAAATTAGAGTAATTCTACTGTTTATATTAAATAAACTAAATTATTTTAAATAAAATCTTAATCGTTATTGTGGGACCCACATCATTTCGATGACAGCAGGGAAGGCCACGCGGCGTAGCCTGATAGGTCGAGAGCGACGGCGGGACCCACCATAAGTCATCGAAATGGACTGCGGGGTCCACCTCTGCAGCTGGCAAAATGGAGTGCCACGTGGAGCGCTGAGATGATGCCACGTGGACGGATGGATCCCTCAGCGCACCAGAGGCGTGGGTCGAGCCCAGCCCGGTTCGGCCTGACCCGAAAGACGACTCTTCGTCTTCCTCCTTTCTTCGGCAATACCCGATACTTAGGGTTTGTCGAACGAAGATCAATGGAGGTTCTTAAGGTCCAATCGAACGCCATTAGATGATCAGACAGTTCAATTAGTCTAAGATGCTAATTAAACCACTCATGCTGGTATTCGAATGGAAGAAAATTAGGGTTTGATTGGTACCTTAAATTGCACGATTGAGGATCTTGAGGACACACGAGGTACCACTGATTTCCTTCAACTCTTGGCTTGTGAAAAACTGAGCAGTTACTCAGTCTAGAGACTTAAAGGCGCTCGAGGATGATCCTAAGGAGCGTCCGACACCTGCTCGGCCTTGGCCATTGCCGCATGCAAAGAAGGGGACACGTGCATAGCACGTGTCGCTTGATTCGCATGGATGAGAGATCAGCCATTCGATTGATTCGATCGGACGGCTGAGAAACAGCCGATCCAACTAATGGTAACCCTAACAGCGCATGGAAATTTTAAAAGGAAACAGACGACGTTAGTGTGACGCCGTTAATTATTTTAAAATTATAATAATATTTAAATTCTTTTTTACACATTTCTTAATTAAAATTAATTAATCGAACGCATTCCTAAAATTTCCAATATATCACCCCTAGCTAAATGAAGGGTGAGGAACGCAACCGCGCAATTGGATTTTAATTTCGATGAGTATTTAATTATTTGAATTTTCAGGTATTTAATTATTATTAAAATATTTGACGAAAATCCAATGACTTCCAAATGCATCCAAAACTTCACCCCTAGCTAATTTGGGTGTTCTGAATGCAATGGCAAAGTCAAATTTTCAATCTGAGGTCTAGATAAAAAGTCAATTTCTAAGGTTTGGGATTT